>CM033754.1:32432809-33632809 GCA_019671005.1 Hibiscus mutabilis
ATTCTTGGATATCATGCCCTTGATCGATGGAATTCGCAATACTTTCCACATTCCTTCGCCTTATTATCATGCCTTTGTTGATCACACGAGCCATGCATAATTGTTGAAATACCCACCGTAAAGGAGACTTGATTTACGACACGTCATCCTTTATCCTCCCGTAAAGCATTCTTCTATGACATTAACTTCTCTGCTCCCATGATTGGGCAGCGGGTTGTTGGCTACGCTTGGCTCTTCAAACTTCAATATCCCGTAATCGATTAAATTCTGCACAAGCTTTTTGAAGGCAAGGCAATTCTCGAGTGGGATGTCCAGGGTACCGCCGTGATAGTCGCAATGTGTGCTTGGATTGTACCAAGGCGGAAAGGGCGGATTGATGGCGTAACGATATATGGTCGGACCAGGTCGCTTCATTCAATCGGGAATAAAGCTCGAGTATGAAACAGGTAGGGGTGAAAGTTCTCCTCTCTTTCTCTTTTTCGGGTGACTCTCTCATCTCTTTGATTTGAATTTTATGTTTTTCCTACACAGTGCTTGTGGCTGTGAGACTGTGAAGTTCTTGGTGGCATAGGTCTTGGTGGTGTTTACTTCATTTCTCTTGTTGTACTTTCGAGACCCTTCCCCACCATCAATTCTGCCACTCTTAATTGCCAGTTCGAGAGACTCCCCAGTCCTGATCAAGTCGGCGAAACACTGTGTTGTGTTATTAATGAGGCGGTCAAAGAGTGCCCCTTTCAGAGTATTGACAAATAATGGCGTGATTTCATGCTCCGGGATAGGTGGCTGGATTTGGGCGGCCACTTCTCTCCACCTTTGGGCATATTGTCGCAGGCTTTCATTGGACTTTTGCCCCATATTTTCTAACATAATTCTGCTAGGGATCATGTCTGTTACATGTTTGTATTGCTCAGAAAATGCTTTAGACAAATCTTTCCATGTCTTGACATTTGCCTTGCTCAGCTGAGTGTACCAACGTAACGTCGCTCCGGTTAGACTATCCTGGAAACAATGGATCAGCAGCTTTTCATCTTTATGGTAAGCCACCATTTTTCTACAATACATCGTTATGTGTGCAGAAGGACATGTGGTTTCATCATATTTATCGAACTCTGGCGTTTTGAATTTTGGCGGCAGGACAAGATCAGACACCAGACTTAGGTCACTTGCGTCATTTCCTGATTCTTCATTTGATTGTAACGCTTTAAAATTTTCTTCCATGAGGCGTAATCTTTCTTCCCACTTTTTTTCTACCTCGCTCCTGATCCTTTCGACCATGTTTAGGTCCGGCACTTCTTCTTCATAAAGTGCTTCAGTATCGAGGGGTTGAGTCTCAGGTGCCCCTATTTGAAATCTGGAAGACATTCCTGCAGGGTCAATATACACCTTTCTAGCTTGGTTTGGTGCAGTTGGTTGAACCTTGAAGTGAGCCGGGTACCTTACAGTTTCTGGAACATTTTCTCATTCTACTCGTTTTCCAAGACTTTTTGCCAAGAATGCAGTTATGTCGATACTATAGATGTTTGTGATCGCGTTAACCGATCACTAAGGCTTCTCAGGCCTCTTCAAGCCTTGACTCGAGCTCTCTTTGCCCTCTTTCTAGACTGATTATTCTTTCTTCCATGAGCTTTCTTTGTAGCCGGGTAAAGTATAGGTGATGAATGATTGCGGATTAACTACATATAATGCCACAATATTCATATTGTTAATATGGTTGCAAAAAATAAATGCATGTACAATGATGCGAATGTTATGATGCAAATGCAAGAATGCATGCAGACAAGGTACTGATTCCGCTGGTAATCACCATTTTGAACTACTTCCACGGGAATTAAAGGGTCTTGATTACAACAAAATTCGTGTTACAAAGTAAAGATCCCTAGTACAAAAGATCTAATTATAACACAGAGTCCTATAGATAGACTCTAGCTCTATCTCTTAACTTTCTAATTGCCTTGAGCAGCTTGAGGAACCTAGGAGCTTCTTCCATTCCCGGGGCTATGAAAGGTCGGAGTGTTTCAGCCTCGATGACTAAATCATTTACATGTCTGGCGACTCACTTGTATGTCCACCATTAGGGTTTGCGTAATCTTCGTCTCTGTCTGTACCATTCGAGCAGCGTCGCGTAATCTCTTTACGCCAATAGGTGTCCCCTCCGGCTGCAGCTTCTTGAACACATTAATTCTTTCCTTGTAATCCTCCACGATTGCTTGAGGACCCAATCTGTGCTTGTAACACACCCACCTCTCGTTCTCTTTCCTGCAGCTCGTGAAGTTATTCCTCAAGGGCAAAGACATTGAAGTGAGTGTTCGAATTTCGCCACCTTTCCTTTTAATTCATCACTTTGACTTTGGCTTTGCTCCAATCTCGAATAGTGTCATCGTACTGTTTCTGCATTTCTAATGATCTGTTTGGCTATTCATGGATTTTCTTTTTCCATCTGGCGACACTTTCTCTCTCATGATGGACAGCTTGTTTTCCCTTGCTGATTTCTTGTCTGAATCTTTCTTTCTCTTGATCAATGGCCTTCTTGGCAGACCGTTTTTCTTCCTCTATAGCCAAACGGCAGCTTTCAATCTCTTTCTCGATCGCTCTTTTGTTAATTTCTCGTTCTTCTTCCATCAAACGGATGCCGTTCATTCTTTCTCTTTCCACAGCTACGAACTGACTCCGGCCGGCCTTTTGTATTTTTGCTTGTAACATGAGGGCATCTTTTTGATAAAGAGTATTCTTGTCATTCAAATCTGCATTTAATTTCTTCAGTTGCCTAATGATCTCATCCCGCTCGTCAACTTCTAAGCTTGCTTTATAGAGCTCGCTCGCATGTTGGGTCTGTTGAATGTCTATTTTCCTTTTAACTTCTTCGAGTTCACTCCTTAAGATGTCGGCTTCGGACGGTACCACCCTTGCAAGCTCTTCGAGTGACACTGCTGGTCCTTGATCAGATTCAGGAATCACATTATTAACCCTCAAATGTCTCCAAAGGTCGTAATCTGGGGTAGTCATGTGCTCGGTATCTCCTTCCACCCTGATCCGGTAACAATGATCACAGGCCCTCATGATGGTCTGAATTTTTCCTTTGAACTCCCCTTTGAAAAGAAATTCAGTTTGGCTTAATCCGGCGGTATTGGGAATGAACTGTCGTGATCCGAACTGCCGAGATACTAAAAGCGGGGCACAAGTGATCCCTCCATGCAATCCCAACATCATCAGCCAGTTGAAGTCACCACAACTGTATAGAAAATAATTAACTTTACCGAGCCATGGGACCCTCCATGCTATGTCTTCATCTTGAATGTTCCTGAAGAACCTGGTCCACATTTTTGTTTTCAAATCCTCTCGCCATTCCTTTGCTAAGTATTCTCGTAAAGGCGAAAAACCTTGGAAGGATATCCCCAGCAGGACTCTTGTCGGCGTCTTCCACATGTGACTCTGAATCCATACTTGTAATAGCGTGCGCAGCCTCAAAACGCCCTTCTTCATGTTTCCGGCTAGCGTTTAAGGAAATGAAAGTCTCGACCAAGATCTTTGGTATCTTGGTTTGCTTTTCGTTTCACCCACTCAAACAAATCCGAATGGCTATGTCAATGTTTCCAGTACTGGGAAAGATCACCAAGCCATATATTCCTAAAGCGAATAGGTCCATTTTCTTTGCCTCGTGCGGATGTGTTGATATGATGTCCCGAATACTCTCCCATGCAAAGACTGTATTATCTCCTCGGATTTGAAGGAGGCCACTAACCCAATCGTCACTCATTCCCGCAAAGGTTTTGAGTTTCGCAGTGTAATTCTGATTCCTTGGAGGCTTCGCGTAGATCCAATCTTCCTGGATATTTTTCTGGTTAAGTAAAGCAGTGTATTCTTCTACCGTAGGCATCATGTCCTGCCCATTAAAGGTGAAGCAGCAAAAAGCTGGATTCCAGAACTGGACCATAGCTCGGAGTAGGGGCTGGTTAATCCGAACATATAACAGCTGTGCGATGTCGCCATAACTATTGCAGAACAAGTCTTGTAGTCTTCGGTCCCATCTTTCCCAAATGCTTTGAAGATCCGACAAGTCGTTCTGTTGAAGACTCACATAAGTGTATCCTGCTATTATGCGTTCGTTTGGCAAACTATCTCCTTGGATTTTCTGATTGACTTCTGACCAATGTCTGACTGATAAATTAATCTCTTCTTTCCTAAGACACCTTTTTTCCATGGTGAAAGACTTTCTGATCAGGCAAACCACTTGATCCAGTACCTTTATGTGATGCAAATGCAATGATGTATGCGAAAAAGAACAAAAAGCGAAAAGAAAACAAGTCGATGCAGATAAAATTGATAAATATATAAATAAAATGACAAAATTAAATGTAAATAAACACACAAAACAACCCTATTTATTCCGTCTAAAACCTAAGGTTATCCGCATGGCTCTAACAGGGTGGGTTTCTATGTTCTCTACATGCAGTTTTGGTTCTAGGAGGTACCCGAATTGTCCTTGCTGTCCCCTACTAAGGGTAGCAAGGCCCCCGATCATCACCCATTATAGGCTCCTTTCAACCGGGTTCAATTCGGGGGGACCCATTCGCTTATGCCCGCACGAAGGAGCGATATCTTAAAGCATAAGGTACTCGAGCCCGAAGGTACTTGCTAGGCCCATACGGGAGAACGATATCTCCACGAAAGCATTAGCGTTTTCCCTCCACTTAAAAAGACGGGTTTATATGCCATATTTTAAATGCGTTAAAATAAACGCGCAATTATGACCGAATGTTAATTTAATAGTCACCTTAATCCGAACTTCCAATATTAATAAAGCGGTAATTATTTTAAAAGCTTGACTCTCATTTTTTTTTTTGAAAAAACAAAAAATTTCCCAATGAGTCGCCATCCGTAGCGATGTCCTTTTTTTGTTTAGATCGCTAAAATAAAAACGTGGCTTTTTCGAGTGTTTTTTGAAAGGTATTTGTGATTTTTCGGGTATAAAATATTTATTTCGTGGGGTTTTAAATAAAACCGTATATAAAAAAATGGAGTCGCCCACCGCCACTTAGGTAGGCGGACACCATAAAACCAGAGATTCAAAAGACGGGGTTCGGAAGTCGGTTACGGATGGGGAAGGATTAGCACCCCCACACCGCCCAAAATTGGTACTTTAATAATTACCGCTTTATTAATATTGGATTTTCCGGATTAAAGTGACGATTATTTTAAAATTCGGTCATAATTGCGAATAAATTTTAAGGGTCCCGTTATCCGAGAATAAACGCCCAACCACTATCACTACGCTTGATACTGGCCCCGTTTACGCTCGGATAAAAGGACTCCACATTAACAAGTTATATCTCGATATGCAATCTTAATGGCAAAAAAATATAAAACATGGCAAAATGTTTAAATGTAGTAAATATTGTCATAACAGAATATTAATCTAACATAGATGATATTCTAGACTAAAACATGCATATATACATATTATTCTAAATAATAGATAAAAACAACTATAATATGTCAAAATAACAAGGCAGGAATAAGTACATATAGACGAACAAATATTAAAAAATGCATACTGGTAATAAAACATATTTCAACATATACGGGTCAACATATCGTATAAAAAGGGTAAATATATTAACATGTAGCCCTAAAAAAAAATAAGAAAGCACACACATATAAAATACAAAATATACCATGTACGAATCAATTAAAACATAACATGCTTAATATGAATACTTAGGATAAAAGACGCATGACCATTATAATCTTAATACACATATATATGTAAACATAGAATACGAGTCATATACGAGGGACATAAAATAAAATAAAATAATAGAATACATCAACATATACAATTATAATACGAACATTAGTATTTACAAAGAATACAGGACTGAAATGAAAGAAAAACAAAAGTCAGTGGCAAAAATTAAAGAACAATAATATGTAATTTGGGGACGAAATTGCGAAACAAACAAAACCTAAAAGGACCGTAATTGTAATTTAGACCAAGGCGGACCCAAAGTGAAAAATTCAAAAACGCGGGATGGTTAAAGGCGTAATTTTACCATTCAGAAACTGATTCGGTGTAATTTAGGGACTAGATTGTAACCTTTTAAAAAATCAGGGGGACTGGAACTGTGATTATACCATGCGGCAAGACAAAAATGAAAATATTGAAAACGCGGTGGGATTAAGTGTGTAATTTACCCATTTAGCAAAATAAAAACAACTATAAAAGCCCCCATTTAAGACCGAAATCAAATTTTTGGCCATTTGTTTCATTTTTACGGTTTTTAGTCTTACGTTCTTCGTTTTCTCTAAATCTCATTCTTATAATACCGAGAATCCGGCGGTCGCCGCCAGTGTTCTCTCGCCGCCGCCGCTAATTGGCGCCGATGAGCCCTCCAAAATAGACCAAAACAACCCTCTTATTGTCCTCAATACGAATCCTAGGTTGGATTCAGAGGATATACCTCTATTCACCCTATATCTAGGAAATATGAACCAAAAAAAAGAGTTCTAAACCTAAAATATAACTACCAGGGGGGCCTTCCCCTCTCTTTAGTTCACCAAATCGGCTTGTAGAAGTTTAAAGGCTTATCATCGAGAGGAAGGAAGACCCACAAACGACGTAAGTAAGACTACTCTCCTCTTTTTATTTCTTTTTTTTTTGTATATGCATGTAAAGAAAACAAGTAAGAAAAAGAGACAAAAAAATTTACCACTGGGTGTCTTTTGATTATCTTGGATGTTTACAACTTTCAGATTTTTAAGTATTACAAGATCTCTTTTCTCCTTTTTTTTTTTTCTTACTCTCCTTTTTTTTTTTTCATCCCGTTACAAAAGTTCTGTTTCATATATATTATTGCCTCATTTTTTTTGTTGTTGCAAGTTGCATCTTCTTTTTCGATCTGAACCGACACTTTGCTTGTTGTCTTTGGCATAATCAACGCGGGGGCCCGAATATCGGCGCGGTGGCGGTATGGACGTTCGCCGCCAAATATACATAGTGTTTCGGCCGTTAGATCGATCCGATCTAACGGTCGAGATGGCTTGAAGAACGATCGGCTGGATGAAGCCTCGATTTGATGAGACGGCGATTTCGCCACGTGGAGCTCCGCAATCGAGCGAGTCGAACGCGTGGATCTTACGCGCGTGGGATATTAAAGCGCCCGCGCGCGTGGCACTCGAAGCGGTCCATACGTGTGGAACACGCGCCGCGCGATATTTTTGACCTCGGTTGCATCGTGGGCGTTGGATCGATCTTGATCCAACGCCCCACGCCCTCCGCACATTGTAATTAAATGGGATTGATTTGGGCCAAATGGGCCTTGTAATTGAACTTGTAATTGGACTTGGACTTCACGTTTATTTGGGTTTAATATATATTTAATTTTTTCATTTTACCAGCCCAATAATATTAATAATAATATAATTATAACAGCAATACATGTATATACGAAAATGTATACTTATATTATACAATCATTAATTAATATAATATTCTAGTATACGTACGTATAACCATACATATAATTAACATAACATCTATATATTAATCAAATACGCTCATACTCTAGATACATACGCGACATACATACACCCCTAATACGTATACATAGCTTATACATGCACACACCACCTTATATTAGTAACATTCATATAATAAATATACATGCAATATTAATATATTTACAAGTGAAAATGAGTGATTACAGATGTTAACATATCATTTTATTTTTTGTAGAGAGAGTCAACAGGATAAAACGAGAAAGATGAGGCTTGAGTAAGCCGAAGGGCTAGTTATCATTCGGGCTTGCTCCATTTTTTCCATGTGGTATTAGTAAAGTTCATAATTCTCATTGCAATTGAGATTAATTAATTTCAATTTGAAGTCATAAGTGTTTATACTTTATAGTCTACAATGCTTAAGAGCCAATTTCCCAATCATATAAAGACTTTTGGACTGTTACATTCATTGGATGGCAGCGCCATTGAGAGTACCCAAACCCAAAAAAAAATAGTGGGATCTGGCAAAGGAGGAATTGAAGATGAATTTACATTCTCACTCTGAAATGGTTTCACTCTTTAGCTACTTTCAATAAAGATGTGTTCATAGAGCAGCTCACCTTACACAAAACAGCAGAGATTTGCAAGCCCCTACTCTATACCAAAACCTACGACTTGACTTGACTTGACACCTCGTTTAATTAATTCCTTAGCCCCTGGGGCCAACTATTCTTCTGCCTTTTTCTCTCCAGCTGCTTATATAAACAAATAGGAACTGAACTACCGAAACTTGGTCAAAAGTATAGACCTCTCTAATGGATTGATAACCCCAGCTTCTCTTTTACAAGGCTGGCTTGAGAGGACGGGTCATTTTCTTCCTTTTCTTTAACTCTGCCCGAGTCATGTAGGGATCACCATATTTGATAACCAAAGCATGGGAATGGGGCTATCTCCTAAACTTTTTTGTCATTATTATAATCTGTCACTATTCCTATTGTTTGTATATACAAATAGTTGATGTTTTTGTAGCCAACAGTAGGCTTATGTACCAATCATTATAATCTCTGTCAGTGTTAGAATTGTTGATGTTGATGTTGTAGGTTGCAGTAATATGTCCCCCCACATGCCTCCATTTATTACCACCCTAGTGAATTTTAGTGTTATTTTAAGACGTTGATAGAGAAGCATGCTCACTCTGAGTCTGGTGCTTGGTCTCACTAGGAGTCTAAGATGGGGGGAAATCAATTGTATGTCTTGCTCTTTGCATGATTGCTTACCTTTTTCACATTCAGGTGTCAGATTCTAATGAGTAAATCTCATTTGGAACAATGTTTTTGATTGATTGGTCTTTTCAAAGTTTTTAACTGAAGTTCATGTCTGTCAAAACAAATGATTCACTTTCAAAGCATTTACAGAGAGTCTAACGTACAACAGATTTAAAATGCGGTTAAAAGACGATAAGTTTCGATACTTGTTTAAAAATTTAAAATATTAGACTTTTTTATAATATTTTAAGTTGGTTGTTTCGTGTTTTTTGACAAGTATCGAAACTTATTTTGTAAGTATCGATACTTGTCCAAAAGCTTAAAATGTTATAAAACAACTAAGTATCGAAACTTGTCAAAAAATAAAAAATTTAACTTAAAATGTCATTAAAAAGTCTAACATTTTAAGTTCTTAAACATATTTCAATACTTGTCGTATTTTAACCGCACCCTAAACTTACCGCACTCCAGACCTACCTAGAACTTATGAGGACCCCATAATTCACACCACTAACTCGATCACATAAACAAGTTGGGGAGCTTGTTTTGAAGGGCACCTTTTCCCTGGCATTCCCCGCTTGGAAATAATGAGAGTACATATTGATTCAATATCAGGGATCCAACCCCATGTGTCACTCGGCCAGCATTGGTCTAATCATGTCTGTCCTTAAACTACTTTGGATTCAAATCTGAGTCTGTCTTCACTTTTCTCTTTGGGCTTCCGACTTGTTCAGCCCGGGTCAACTCGACAGTTTGACCTTCTTGATTTAGTATGTCAACAATGTGCTATAAATTCATGGTTAAGAAGTTAATTGTGGTAAGTTAAAGGTTGATTAGAAAGTAAACTAAAAGTGTAATCAACTCATTTGAGTAGGGTCATTGCTGGTCGCTGGAGTTCCAATGTTATACATTAGGGAAGGCTGTCTCTTGAGTCTTGATAATGGCACAAAATAAACTTTTTATTTTTATATATATAAAAAAACAAAGGCTAATGGTTGTTAAAAGAACCAAACGAATCACTGGATATTTCTTGAGCCTAATTTGATTTGCTGTGGCTCGTCAACATTTGAGAAAAATCATGAATGCGTAGTAGATTAGATTTTGGAATTATGAGATGGCTAAGTTAACTAAATGTATAGTAGATTAGATTTTAACTTTTTAGAATTATGAGAAAGAATTACTTTGGAGAGATGTAATGTTTTATGATCTCTATAACTATTAAGACTATGTTGTAGAGATGGATTTTGTAGGGACGTCAAAACACTATTTGGTATACACTGGGTTTTGTGAATATATATATATATAAACTTTGATACATAAGCCTTTTAATTTTAGGGTTTAGTGATTTATGTTAGGTTTAAGGTTTAGGGGTTTAGTGTGCAGGGTGTATAATTTAAGGTTTATGGTTAAAGTTTAGAATTTAGGGTTTATGGTTTAGGTTTTAGGGTGCTAGGGTTAGGGATTTAGGTTTTAGATTTTATAGCTTAAATTTTAGGGTTTAAAGATTTATGTTGTGGTTTAGGATTTAGGGGTTTAGGTTGTATGGTGTAGAATTTAAGGTTTATGGTTAAAATTTAGAGTTTAGGGTTTAAGGTTTAGGTTTTAGGGTGTTAGGCTAGGGATTTCAATTTTAGATTTTATAGCTTAAATATCAAGGGTTGTGTAAATTTTTTTACACAGCTTGTGTATCAATATATATAGGTTATAGGATAAATGAGATATCATGTATTTGTACTATTCGTGATCTCTACGTTTCTAGTGAATTATTTATTTCTCTCATCCGTGGAGGTAGGCAAGGTCGAACCATGTTAGATATCGTCTCTTGCACGTGTTTTATTTTGTGTTGATATCGCACAGGGGCGGAGCACCCTTGGGGCCCAAGGGTGCCCCGGCCCCTGTTATAAAACTTAATTATTTGATAATTTTGGTTCAATAATAATTTGGCCTCTATAAAAAATAATTATTCAAATTAAAAAATATAAGAGTTTATTAAATATATAATCAAGTAGGGTTTGAACTAGGAGTGTAAATGAACCGAGCTTGAACGAATAAGGTTTTGTTCGTATTTGTTTATTTATATGTGAAGGTGTTCATGTTTGATTTGTTTAAATTTTTAATATCAGGTTTGTGTTCATTTATTTATTTTTGATAATGTTCGTGCTAGTTTGTTTAATGTTCGCGAACATGTTCGTTTATATGTTCGCCAAAATGGTGGAATTACACCACTAGTCTTTAAGCTCATTAGGTTTCTCAGTTTGAACTCAAAAGTTCAACACATGTTCAATTTAGTCCATACACTCACCAATATTTAAAATGTAAAAAAATAAAATGAAAAAGGGAAACCAAGTAAATGAGCTTATAAATGAGCCAACAAACGAGCTTGTTCGTGAACATAAACGAACAAAATACACATTTGTTAGTGTTCGTTCGTTTATTAAATGGACATAGAAATTTGTTATACTCGTTTATTTAGCTTAATAAACGACCGTTATACGAACGATTTACTAACAATTCGTCGAACGCTCTGTTCGTTTACACCTCTAGGTTGAACTAAAGAAGAATGAGCATGTATCCTCAAATTTTTTGGTCCAATAACAATTTAGGTCCTTATAAATTTAAATATTATACAAAATATGTCTTGCCCTATGAATTTTGAGTTTAAATACGTAATAAGCCCTTGTATTTTTTAAATTCAATATTTTGGCCTATGCCAATATTCGATCCTAGCTCTACCCCTGATATCGCGTTGTTTATTTTTTTGCCTACAGATTCCTAACAAGTGATATAAAAGTTATGGTTCGAGTTGTGAAGTTTTGACAGAATTTGTTAATTTGAATATTGTACGATATTGGAGACATGCAAGAGGAATTTTACAACAACGAGTTTTCAATTGAAAGATGAGTAATTCCCAATCATCCAGCGGTACTTCAACGAATATTATGTAAGAATTGAAGTTGTTGAAGACTTGAAGATCAATGCTCAGGTGAAATTTGTGTCAAGAGGGAGATTGTTACATATTGACACAAATTCTAATTTTTTGTAGTTAAGTTAAATTTTATTGTAATTTTAGTGGTTAAAGATTACTTGGTAATTAAATTTACTTAATAAGCAAATATTTATATTAGGCAAGAAGTGTTATAGAATGAGATTTATTGGTGATCAAGTATTTGACTCTATAAATATATAGTAAATTTTAACCTTTTAGAATTATGAGAGAATTATTTGGGAGAGATGTAATACTTTTTGTGATATCTACAACTATTGCGATTATGTTGCAATAGTTCTGTAGGATGTCAGTAAAGTATTTTGGGATACATAATTTTTTTTGGATATATATATATATATATTGAATTATGAGATACATAAAAATAATAGTGTTTCTAATAAAATTATCGATAACTAACAAATCTATTAATAAGAAATTGGGATTTTATTAATAATATAGTTTATTAATTGAATAATATATATATATATATATGCATTTAAAAAATAAAATTCGTGTTCATTTATTTAACGTTTTTTTTAACCGTGTAAGGCAAAAAAAAGTCTCCTATAGCACTCATGGATCAATCCCTAAATATTATGTATAAAGGTCAATTTTTTCCTAACGTTATCTTTACTGAATGCTTTTCTCATTATAAATTTTAATTTTAATTTGCTGTTAAGATGATTTTAACTTTAAATCTAAATCCTGATTATTGGGCTTTGCGAACATTCAAATAGTTTATTTAAATCTTATTTAGGACCATCTCATCCTTTTTATTGGGGGACTTTAAAATTGGTTGAGAAATTGGACTTCAAAATCCAACTCCAGAATTGAATTTTTAAAAAGATAACTACACCCCTACGTCACTCAATTATTAATAAAATTATAAGTGACTCACTCGATTTTTAAAAAGTTACAAATGAATCATTCAATTAATTGTTTAATATAAACATGTCATTAGACCGTTAAAAAAGAACGTGCATTAGAAGGTGCCATTAGGAAACATTTTTAATGATGTTCGTATATGATAGATTATATTTCATGTCATCAAATTATTAGAAAGATTATAAATGGGTCACCCAATTTCAAAAGTTACGAACGAGTCATTCAATTAATCAAAAAGAACATATCTCAAGACAAAGACCATCTAACGGTGGAGAGGTTGGCGTTGGTGAGAGAAATTATATATCTCGAGACAAATGCCATCTAACGTGGATGAATATCGATGTTCAAAAGGCTTGAAAGTTTTGAAGGTGATTTCATGACTTTTGAGAGAGATTATTAACATAAATTTAATATGATGAACTGAACGAGAAGACCGAAGTAAATCTTATGATAAAATCTGGAGTTTATCTGTCACTTTATACGACGATTAGTGTGATGACACATGACCTGATTATAACTCTTTGAAATCTAATATTTTTAATGAATTAAATATTTTATGTCAGAAAGTCGTCTAATATTTAATGACTCAATAATTTATTTATGACAATTGATTATATTCTTATTATAATCGAGTGACCTATGATATGATTTTTTTTTAAAATTGGGTTTAACGTTGGATTTTTTTTGCCAGAGTTGGATTTATTTGGTCATATTTCAAAATTTACTATTGAATTTAGACCCATTATTTTTAGCCCGTTTTGTCAGTGTGGGTATCAAATTGGATTGGGTTTTGAATCTAAATAAATAAATAAATTCCATTTAGATTTATATCCAATTGGATTGTTTGAGGTCAGACTTCTAAGCCCATTTTCTTATTTCTTTTTAGGGAAAGCTACATATTATCCCCGTCTTCTTATTTTGAGGTTAGGCGTTAGCCCTAGGGTTTTTGGCCTATTAATATTACTATTATAAAAGAGAATTATATGTTAACATTTGTTTTTTCTTCTAATTTTAGAGAATGATTCAAGTTTCACTAGTTGTCTTGTTTTGGTTAAATTAAAATAAGATTTTTTCATCATTAATTAGTTACTTTATCTCATTGAGATGAGGCATTATATTTCTTAAAATCAGTGGTTCGAATATACGTTATGAGTATAACAAATTTAGTTGAAAAAATCGTCTATATAATAGATCTTGCAGTACTCAAATTGGATTAGTCAGTTAATAGATTGGATACTTGTGATTATACCAAAAAAATAAAGTTTTTATTTTATAATTTTTATATTTTCTAAACACTTTCCTTTAAGTCTTTAAAAGTAAAAATTATATCATAGGTTTTCTATACGAAAAATTATTAGATGGACATTGCTCACCACATCATCTGTGGTCTCATCTAATAAGATACATTCATCTCATTTTTTTCAAGGTGAATCTTCACCTCTTTCCTACATGTCAATAAAAAATGGGTAGTTATTTGGATGTTAAAATGAAATGGATGAACCTTATTGACTAGGTTCACAGATGACGTGGTAAGCCGGATCTATCTAATAATTTCTCCTTTTTTTTTCTACCATCTAGGATAAGGGCCTAACCAATTAAAATTATACATGTCAGCAAATTTTTGCGTATCACCTTACATATACGCACACTATCCAAATTATCTTTATTTTTTGGGTAAACTAGTTGGGTCACCACCCAATTATTATGTCTATCTTATTTTGATCATCCAACTAAAAAAATTAAACATTTGACCACCGAATTATTTAATTGGTCATATTTTAATTATTTTTCGTTAAAATTTAACGGAGAAATAACGTGAAAGTTAAAAAAATTGATATGGGATTAGCTACCGGGCAATGAGATAATTAGGCGGCGAACGCATGTAGTAGAATGCGAATGAACATTATTGCTTTGTATCAAACTGAGAAAAAAGAAGTGAGGCAATGGACAATTACTTTGCACCTGTCACTGAAAAGAAGAAATTGAAAGGAGTAGTAGAAGAAGAAAGAAAAGGGAAAGAGATAGATGGAGAAAAGGGGGAATCATGTGGGGGGGCAAAGAGAGGACTTTTGTGCGGGCGCTGAGGAGTGGGTGACAGCAAGTGGGTCACATCACATGTTTAATTTTGTACATATAATAATCTCAAATCAATAATATTGTTCTTTATCGTCGTTAATTAATAAAACCATTATCACTAGTCTTTTTATTATCATGTTAAAGATTTTATCGTTAAATAATTTACAATGTTTAAGTTAACATATTTATATGTCATTTTTTTAATAAATTAACATCCTCTAATAAGATGATGACGTGACAGTTGGCATAAATTTTTTAAAAAATATATGAAATTTTAAAATAAATAAATAATTTTAAAACTCTTCATTCGTACTATCACGTTATCAAAATTAACATGTCATCATCGACATGACAAGAGATTTGACGATAGTGACTAATGTGAAAGCGGACAGCGGCCAAATACATAAAATTTAATGGCTCTATCGATCAACAATAATCAAAGAGTGAGATTGGTGTAATTTAAGAGTTTAAGAACTAAATTAATGAAATTAAAAAGGAGAACATAATTGATTCGAGATTACTCGAGACAAAATTACTTTTTAAGCCTTTTTTATTTTATTTTTACATTATAAAGGCAAATGTTAATATTTAAACATGCACAAGATAAATAACATAAACATCATTAACTATTCGATCAATTAATGAATCTCTTAATGTTTGTTATTATCTTTATTATCATCAATCATGGGATTCTCTCTAGTAGAATCGGATAAAATCACAAGAATGACAAAGTTTTCTTATCCAAGTATATAATTACTTTAGTATTGTCGAAGACTTAAAACTGAAATCTTAATTAAATTGTAATAATTCGCATTAGTTGATCCAAATGCTGGGTGTACCTGTGGTTGAGTTTTATTATTATTATTAGTTTGGTTTTAAAGACTCAAAAGTAGGGCGAGAAAGAAAGAGAGTTGGGCAGTGTCAGAAGCCAAAGGGTGGGCTACCTTGGCTTTTAGATGCCATTCCCTTGTATGTCAGCACAAGAGTTGCCATTGCCCACGTCCCCTTCACGTGGTTGCACCATTTTCCAACTCTCCTTGGTTTTTTCTTCTGTTCATTTATTGTCTTCTTCTCCCATGAAATGTGTGTTGGATACTCTCTTCCACTATTCATTTCCCCTTTTTTTATATAGTTAATGTTTGAGCATACTTTGTTCACTGAATGATGAAATCAGCAAAAAGAATACTCATAACTTAATATAGTAGGAATGATTAATCATTATAGTGTTGGTTAATCATAAACATCTCGGTGCTGCAAAACAACTCAACTCATAATTTAACTTGGAAATCCTTCTCGCATTGACCAACCTAGCAAACATCATAGGGAAACCAGATATATATATATTTAACCAAAAGTTTAAACTGGATATAATTCAACCTTTATACACCACTCTGAAGGTACCAAAACATTGATATTATAATTATACATGACACCATGATCAATTGAAATGTTATTGCTCAAGCCATGGCCAAAACCCGGTTTGATCTTCAATGGTGCAGAACATGTTGCTAAGGCTTTCTTCTTTAACCATTTGATCCATCTTCTGGCATTGCTGGTGATCCGGCCTTGACGACGACGTCCGGAATAGTTGTGCAACACCACCTCCTCCGCCTGTTGGCCTAACATTGGATGTTGGGAAGAAGGTTATGCTGGTTGGATGAGTCGACAAGGGGCTGTCAATTGCTGGTGTCATCGAGATATCCAACTTCACGTCTGAACTGTTTTCACTTCTGTTACTGCATGAACCTTCAGTTTCTTTATTGAGGTTGATGGACTGAGTTGGTTCCCTGCTTTTCACTGCCATTATCTGCATCCAATCAAACAAGAAGAAGCTACCATGATTAATCAACCCATCAGAAAGTAGTGACAGAAAGCGTAACGGTTTTCAAGGTTGTAAGATTAATATTATTACCTCAGCATGAAGCTTTTGGTTGTGAGCTTGGAGTGCATCATTCTCTGCTTTGATTGCTTCATACTGTCTCTTGAGGAGATCATAGTCTTTCTCAAGTTGCTTGGTTTTCCACCTAGCTCGTCTGTTTTGGAACCAGATAGCAATCTGCCTTGGTTGCAACCCAAGAGCTCGAGCCAGCTGCATTTTTCTCTCAGGTTCAAGCTTATTACCCAACTCAAAGTTCTTCTCAAGAGTCTTGACTTGTTCCATGTTAAGTCTCCTCTTCTTTTCTCCTGCCTGTGAACCATCATCTGATAAATCATCCTCCCCATTTGCCTCTTCACACACATCTATACCTGAAAAGGACATTGATCTCTTCCCAAAAAAAGATGCCACACCTAAAACCAAATCAAAACCATCAGCAATCATACATACATATATATATATGAAGAAAGATGTGTATAAATACCCTGGAAGTCTTGGGGTGGACAAGAAGGAAGCATCTGATTGATAGAAGTTGAGGGTTGATGATCTTCCTCGTGAGGGGTTTGGAGCATGAAATTTGCTGGGAAAAAAGCCATCCCATTGCAAGACATAACCCGGCAGTGGTGTGCACAGCAGGCGCCGGTTCTAAATCTAATAAGCCTTCCAAAACTATTAACAAAACTCTATGGCCATCGTCTCATGCAGATCCTCGGATTGGACACGGAGTTTAATGTAAGAAAAGCAAAGGATGGATTTGATTTTGATATAAAAAAAAAAACTGGAAATTCTTGAATTGGAAGGGTGATGCAGTGATTTGTTAAAAGGGTAGAGCTTATATACCTTATCAACAATTGTAGGAAAAAAATCTCTTTCCTATATAATATTCTGATAGAGTGCATGAATGATTAATAGAGTTACCTTGCTATGGCAGAGAAAAGCTGTCTTTTCCTTTTCAAAAAATTGATTAACAATAAATAAATAAAATTTAGTAACTCAGTGATTCATAGTTATCCTTTCTAATAATATCGTCTATATCTTATGTTTGATACACATATTTGCTTGTCTAGGAGAAAAGGAGAGAAGAAAAAGAAGGCATAGTTGGAAAATTCAATGGGAACTAAGCCTGGTAAATAGTGTTGTAGTGCCTCTGAAAACATTTTCCAATGAGTGATTCCAAGCTCAATAATTTGAGGTCATTTTCATTTTTTTGTCACACACTTAATAGACAAAATAGTGGGGTTTTCTCAACAGAGATGACTGTCTTAAAACACAAGGAAAAATTAAAATTTTCAAGAAGCTTCATTCCATCCATAGCTACAAGGATAGAGAAGGGCGTATTTGATAATTTAATAATGTGAAGTGGCTGACCTTTTAGAAAGGAAAAAGGGTATAGTATGCTTAAAAAAATCTGATTTTGTTATTTGTTTAAACATATTAAGAAAAGAAGCAGAGTGTTCACACTCCATACGGGTGAAAAGAGTTTAGGGTTTCACATTTTAGGGTTCAAGGGAAGAAAGCAAGGGTTGCTTGAGAATTGGATTAGGGTCTAAAGGCAGAGGAGGGGAAGGAATATAGGGAATGGGACCAGAGAGGGCAGGGACTGAGACTGCCACCTAACCACCAACAGTGATCGTGCATTAAGGCCTCTTTCCTATCCTTTATCCTTTCACCGGTTTCAGTTCTCTGTATTTGAATAAATGCGTTCCAATTTCAAACTATATATTTCATATTCAAAATATTGGTCCACTAATTGTTAGAAATTTAGTATACGACAAAATAACCAAAACGATAATGACATAGACTAAGACATACACATGAGACAAGATTTAACGTGATTCAGCATAGCTTACCTCTACGAACGAGATAAACAAACAACCCGCTAATAACGTAGAGAACTCGAAGAGTACAAATACATGATAACTCATATAATCCCAAAACCCGGTGTACTAATCCCATGACCCGGTGGAACCAAAATACTCTTCGCAACATCCTACAATATCATCTCTACAATGTAGGCACAATAGCTATAGAGAACCTAAAAGTGGTTATATCTCTACAGAATAATTCCCCCTCTCTTGTTCTCTCATTCTCTCATAATTCAACCTAGTCTATATTTATAGACCCAAATACTTGGTCAACAAGAAACCTTATTCAATAAGATCTCCTACTTAAATTAGATATTTACTCATTAAAGTAAATACTAATTATCAAGTAATCTTCAACCACTAGAATTACAATAAAACCCAACTTAATTACCAATTAGAATTTGAGTCAAAATATAACACTAATCTATATGAAATGGTGTAGATGTTTATTGTAAAAACTATAATTAAGCATTCAATTGAGTCGAGTAAAAAAATTGAGTTAATTGAATTGAAGAGTCATATTTTATAGCTCAAACTTTATTTGAATTTTTTTTGAGTTGAGTCGTTCTTGTTTCTGTTTGTAAATATTTATAATGTTATCGTACTAATTAGTTCCAATTTAAACGGTTTTATATAACCATATGCAATACACACACACACACACACACACACATATATATATATATATATATATATATATATATATATTTCTTCATATTTTTTCATGGGATATATATATCATGCAAAATTGAGAGACTCGACTCGAACTTGAAAATTAGTCCACTAATTACTAAAAATTTCGAGTTATTCAAATTTTCATTTTATAACTCAAACTTTATTTGTAATTTGGAGTTGAGTCGAGTTTATAAAATTACGAGTCGCGTCAAAACAAGTTGAGTATTTTCACATTGAGTCGAATCATTCAAGTTATTTTAGTCGAATTTTGCCCACCCTAGTAAAAACAATCATCCCAACTCAGTTTGTATCATTCACAACATTAGAATTTAAACTTTTGATCTTATTTAAAGATCTAACTTTTCATCCTATTAAACCCATTTAATTTTGAATTTTCCCATCAAACAAAGATGGACCCAACAAGAGCTGGTCTATTTTGTCGTTGAGCCCAATCTCTAACCCAATGCTCATTTCATGTCCTATCCTCGTCTTCTCTTTCTTTATTTAATCACCGGTTTTTGACTCATAGTCGACTAATTCAGATTGAATTTTATAGAGGCTTATTATAGAGGCGATCTCTCAACTCAATTTTTTTCATTCATAACATCAAGATTCAAATTACTGACCTTGTTTAAAGGACCTAATGCCTCATCTCATTAGATCAACTGATTGTTGGTCTCGTCTTCCCTTTCTTTAACTTGATTAATTTCACTCCACCATCACACTTAATAATTCATTCCCAACAAATAAAAATGACTTCCTATAAGTCCATGCTAAACAAATATTCTCCAATGACAAATGTTGAGCTCTACATCTATGAACGTCCTAACTTAACACATATTAACACACAGGTTATCCGATTAGACATGGATGCTTCCATATTATCATTTATGAGCACTATTTGAAAAATGGACTTTTAACAAATAAATTTCTATAATCACTAATTTTGTCTGAATTTTTGTTCGAATATTATTATTATTAGTATATTATCATCATTGCCTTTAACATGCTCAATTATTTTGAAATGTGTATATTATATATAATTGAATGTTTATATGTATTTGTATTATAGGTATTTATTACTATTATTAACGGGTAAAAATAACAAAAAAAAACAGATCTAAAAACTAGATAGCCCTTTTATAATTAAAAGTCAGTCCTATTAAATAAAAATGTCCAATATTACAAACCCTTATTTACAATGGCCCGTTTTGGCCCAAAATTAAATAACCCTAAAAAACCCTAGTATGTCTGATGCGTTTTTTTTTGTTGCTGCAGCCGCCAAGGATTTGAACCGTTGGATCAGATCTGATCCAACGATCCAGATCGAGCCAAGAGAAATATCCAAAACTTCCACGCGCCCGACTGCTCGCCTCTCCGCCATGTGGCTGCTCTGCCGCACCGCCGTACACCTCCTTTCACCTGCTCTCAACCACCGGACATGCACAAAATCAGCAAACAAAGCAAAGTCAGATCCAGGGCATGGGCACCAATATTCAACAGTTTAGATTAGGTCTTTTTATTATCATGCATGTACTATAATCGGGTATAAATCCGAACCAATCCTTGTAAATATGAGTTGTCAATAAGCAATAGAAAAACAAAGCCTCAACATTGGAGGTAAAAAAAAATTCATCTCCTTTTTATTTTGAATCAAAAACAAATAACAAAAAGGATAAAAAAAAAGAGGTTTAGGAATTCTTATCAGTCCCGGTCTCGGGCCGCCGTCTCTGATGGCCGAGGGAGGTGCGCCGATGAACGACACCGTTCATCTTCCTCGTTCTTTTTAGATCTAGGGTTAATTAGTTTTCTTTTGTGTTGAGGGTTTGGTTTTCAAATCGAATAAAGGGGTTCTTTGGTTTAAAATTTGTTTCGGTTTTGATAAAAAAAAGATTCTGGTTTTTCTCAGATTTCGGCGCCGTTGAACGGCGGCGCATGGAGGCGTGGGGCGGAGAGATGAATTTCGGCCAAGGTATTCATCCGGATTTTCAGAGAAAAATTCAAAGAGTGTTTTTGTTTTGTTTTTTAGTTTTTTAGGTTTCAAATGATTTTTTAATTTTTTTTTTACTTATATAGTAGCTCTGTTATAAAACAAATGGTCTATTTGTTCAATAAATTCCTCCGCCCCTCTTTTTCTTGCTCCGCATTCCCTCCAGTCTTCATCTCTTTCATTTCAGTCGCCATCTCAAATCAGTTATATTTCTTTTTTAATTTGGCCCTTAAAGTTTGTTGTTGTTTCGACTTAGTCCTGAGATCCTTGGGTAAATTTCCACTTTAGTCCCTCGTTGTTTTGGGGGGTTATTTATTTTATGACCCTTATATTTACGTTTTTTTTATTTATGCATATTAGTTTTATTTTATGTTATTTAGTTCCTTGCTTTATATATGTATATATATATATATGCTTAATATATCATGTATATGTATATATTAGTATTATTGGTAGGATATTATATACTATTATCTCATAATATACATTATATGTTATATATACATATGTTATATATCATATTTTATTACGTACTTTTATTACATATATGTTGTAATATTGCTCATTTATGTATATTATATATATATATTTATATGTGTTGATTTTATGCATTTTATATGTCAATGTATATACGTTTTTATTTATGTATGTATTTAGTCGCATTTTTTATTTATTTGATGTTATTTTTATTTGTACATGCTTATTTTCATTTCATTGTTTATTTCAAAATATAGTCTCATTCCAGTATTCTAGTGGGAGTGTCATCCTAGTCTCCGAATGTTATCTCTTTTGGTGCCGTGAATCAAGGCATTTTTAATCGCATTTTAAGTTTTAAATTAAATTGAATTTTAGTTATCTTTAATAAATGTGATACAAACCCTATAGATACCGTAGCGGGATACTGACCCTTTCCAGTGCGTAATCGAACCCGAATCTCTAATTTTACTTTTGGTGTCCGGTCTACCTTATCCAAGTGACCGGTGGCGACTCCCTCAATTTTATTATAAAATACAAAACTTTTTCAAAATTCTCCCTTTAAACATTTTCCAAATTTTTTCAAACAAAAAGAAACTTGTAAATTTTGTAAATTATTATTATTATTAAGTCGCTACAATTTCACTAAATTTAATGTAGTTGTTAAATATTGTAGCGATATTAAATGCCGTAAAGTTGAATAATTTCTAACAATTTATAGATATATTTGTTGAATTTAATTTTCAATATATTACTCCACAATTATAAGGCTTAGTCGTTGAATTTTTTTTGACAAATCTTACTTAGAGGGGAGGGACAATGGAAGGAAGGGAAATGCTCCTAGTAGGTCTAAAACTCATGACATAAGGGAACGTTTATTAAACGGACATAAAAAATTTGCATACTCGTTTATTTAGTTTAATATACGAACGGTTTACTAACAATTCGTCAAATGTTATGTTCATTTACACTTCTAAGTTGAACTAAAGAATAATGAGCATGTACCCTAAAGTAATTATATTTTTTAAATTTAAATATTAGATAAATTAGGTATTGTCCCATGAATTTTGAGTTTAAATACATAATAAGTCATTATATTTTTTAAATTTAATATTTTGGTCCCTGCCAATATTTGATTATGACTATGCCCCTGCATCTTAATCCTAAAGTAATTCCATATAATCTCTCAACTCTATTTCTTAATTCGCTCCAAATTACACATCTAATGAAATATTTTTGTTTTCATACGAAAACAATAAACATTCATTTCCTTTGTTTTTTTGTTTATGTGCAGATGAGAGAAGAGCTGAATAGTTCATGATCGTGGTTAAAAAAAAAAAGCAAAAACTTGTTTTCACTTCAAATGTAGTCCAAAATGCAATTAGGTTAAAAAAGGGTCTAATTATAAAATATGTGCCTAAACTATACTTCTTATTTACAATAGGTGTCTAAAGTATTTTTTACTGAAATAAATGTCTAATTTTTTTTGTAAAGTATGTGCCTTAGTTGACTTTAAAATAAGCCAAAGATAAAATTTTATGCACTTATTTCAGCTAAAAAATACTTTAAGCACTTATTGCAAAAAAAAAATATAGTTTGGGCACTTATTTTGTAGTTAAGCCTTACAAAAAAAATTATAAGGGTAAACTACATAAATGGTCACCGAACTTTTAGGGCAGATTTATTTTGGTTATCGTACTTTTAAAATATTCGATAAGGTCACCCAACTTTTAGTTCGATTTCAATATAGTCACCGAACTTTTAGGGGGATTCATTTTGATCACCATGCTTTTAAAATATTCGATAAGGTCATCGAACTTTTAGTTCAATTTCAATATAGTCACCGAACTTTTAGTTTACTTTCAATATGGTCCCTCCCGTTACCTTCCGTTAAAAGATGACGTTAAACTACACCAATCATCACTCAACATTCTTTTCACTCCTATTTTGGTCACTAGAGTTAAAAATTTTCAATTTAATAACTTAACTTTCAAATTGTTCATATTTTGGCCACTCTCAAATGACATGTTTATACAAATAGAAAAATTTGATCAATCCTTAAAAGATTTATTTTGGTTAATTGGTAAATTTAGATTATTCAATTCTCGATCTTATATTGTATTAATTAAATCATATAATCGATTAAATAGTTAAATGAAATATTTGATTCTGTAAATGATTTTTTACTTTGTTTGTTAAAATATCAAATATGATAATATAGTAAATTTAAAAAAAATTCGGTTGTGATAAAAGTGTAAAAACAACTAGAAAGTCAAAAATTGAAAGTTCACACCTATTAATTATACCCAGAGCCAAGACTTTAAAAAAATCAGAAGGGTACCAAAATCATTAGACTATAAGATATTGTAATGCATAAAATTTAGAGAATATTACATATACTAGATCAAATCAGTTAATCAATTTTGCTTAAAACTGTGAACCGTAATCGAATCGAAATAATTTATTTTAAAAATTTGTACCAAAATTGGGTTCAATTAATCCTTAAAAATTATTTTGGTTAATTGCTAAATTCATATTATTCAATTCTCAATCTTATATTGTACCAATTAAATTGGATAATCGATTGACCGGTTAATTGGAATATTTGATTCGAGTAATAATTTTTTACTTTGCTTATTAAAATATCAAATAAGGTAATATGTAAATTTAATAAGCAAAGTAAAAAATCATTACACAAATTTTTTTAAGGATTAATCGAATTTTCCTATTTTTATAACCATGTCATTTGAGAGTGATCAAAATATGAACGATTTGAAAGCTAAGTTATTAAATTGAAATTTTTTTAACTCTAGTGACCAAAATAGGAGTGAGAAGAATGTTGAGTGATGATTGGTGTAGTTTACCCGTTTTTTATTAAGGTAAAACAAAAACTAACGTCAGCTTTTAATGAAAGGTAACAGGAGGGACCATATTAAAAGCGAAGTAAAAGTTCGGTAATTATATTAAAACTAAACTAAAAGTTGGATGATCTTATCAAATATTTTAAAAGTATGGTGACCAAAATGAATCCGCCCTAAAAGTTCGGTGACTATATTGAAATCAAACTAAAAGTTAGGTGACCTTATCGAATATTTTAAAAGTATGGTGACTAAAATGAATCTATCCTAAAAGTTCGGTGACCATTTATGTAGTTTACCCAATTTATAAAAAATATAGGTTACGACTTGTTTTTTGGGGAATAGTATGTTACGACTTTAAACATTAGAAACCATTTTTTTAGAAATTAGATTTTATTAAAAAGGGTAAACTACACTAGTGGTCCCTAAACTTTTAGGGCCTTTTTAATATAATTACCGAACTTTAAAAACTTGTAATAAAGTCAATAAACTTTTAATTCATTTTATTACGGTCACTGTCGTCAACCGTTGTTAAAAAAGCTGACGTAATGGTATTTTAAAGTTGATGCTAATATCATATCGTTTAACATCAGTTTATTTTAGGTTTACTTATAAAATTTAAAATTTCAGTGGCAGAGCAAACACATTTGGTCGGTTGGCCAAGCTGTTCATCTTTATTTCCTCATAGAAAAAACACGAACAAAGATTTATTTTTTCATTTATGTTCACGAACAAACTCGTTTATTTGCTTGTTAATAAGCTCATTTACTTGGTTTCCCTTTTTCTTTTATTTTTTTTACATTTTAAATATTGGTGAATGTATGGACTAAGTTGAACAAGTGGTGAACTTTTGAGTTCAAACTGTGAAGCCTAATAAGCTTAAAGACTAGCGGTATAATTCCACCATTTTGGCGAACATATAAATGAACATGTAAGTGGTCATATAAAGGAACATGTTCGCGAACATTACACGGACATGTTTACGAACGTTAAACGAACATGTTCTTGAATATTAAACAAACGGATACGAACATCATCAAAAATAAATAGACAAACACAAACATAATATTAAAATTTTAAACGAACCGAACATATACACCTTCAAATATAAATAAATGAACACAAACAAAACATTATTCGTTCAAACTCGGTTCATTTACACCTCTAATTCAACCCCTTATATTTTTAATTTAAATAATTATTTTTACATGAACTAAATCGTTATTAAACTAAAATTATCGAACAATTAAATTTAGAACAGGGCCAGAGCCTCTTGGGTCCAAGGAGCTCCCCTGTTAAGATGTTTTGCATTTTATGAAATTTATGATGTTGACTAATGATTTTTAAGAAAACAAGAGTATATCACTTTTATGCTAACCACACACACATATATTACTCAAAAACGGACCGATGAGTTTATGACATAATTACATTATGTAATGAGAAACTTATATAGTGAGTGAAAGGGAAAAAAAGTTACATAAAATATGGAGTATAAATTAAGAGTGAGCATTCAATGTATTAATATATAATTTTATGCATTGTTAATAAAATTGATGATAATATGATGCGTTATTGTTTCATTCATCGACGGTGTATATAATTATATAATATCAATACATCAAATATTGCTCTATAAATTAATATTAATATTAGGATTTATATTTAATACAATAGCTGTAGAAAGTAAAAGTTTTTACAATTATTTTAGTTTTAAGGTTTAGGGATTTAGTTTAGTGTTTAGGGTTTAGGGTTTAGGGGTTAGGGGTTAGAATCTAGGGATAGTGGTTATATTTTAGGGTTTAGGATTAGAATGTAGAGTTTAGAGGTTAGAGTTAAGTTTTAAGGTAATATGATGAGGGATTTATGTTTTAGTATATAAACCTTAAATTTTAATCCTAAGCACTAAATTCTAACCACTATCTCTAGATTTTAACCCTTAACTTAAAACTAGAGAGTTTGTGAAAACTTTTAGTTCTTACCGTGTATGGAATAATTTTCCTTAATATTAAGGGTCAAATTTGCGCTCAAATGATGAAAAATCTCCCAACTTAATTATTCATCCATATTGAAATTTATAGTTTAAACTATCTAATTTAAATAATTACATACAAAACTATTAAACACATAAGTACTCTGGTTCGAACATTAGAGATACATTGTTGGGAGAAATAACCACGAATGCTAAAAAAATAGACCATCAAATGAACATAAACTATATTTATATATATATATATATATATATATATACATATAACATTTCCCTATTTATATTCGGCATGGTAACTGAATTATGATGGATTGACAATATAATCCTAGTTATCAGGTGGTAGAATCAACTATCAAGTTAAACAGACTTGATAGTTATCATGTCGATAGTACTGTAACTTTTTGTCAAGGTCGTGCCATAGTCCTTCTAGAGACTTCAGAACTCTGTGCCCGAAGAAATTGAAATGGAGTATTGTCACACATAAGAGGAGCTGGGGAGGACTCAAGAGTGGAGATATAACAACCGTCAATTACTCAATTATACCATTTTGGTTAGGAAAATATGCAAAACCCAAAGTATAAAACAAAACAAATATAAATTTATAAGATTATAATAGTTTATAAATAATAATTATCAAAGTAATGAATTTACTAAATCTAAAGTAAAAGGCCAGGCACTCAAATAGACCCTTAAAGATTAAATCTTTACGTAAACAATCCTCAGAAGTTATCTTTATTTTAGCATTTATCCTAAAATTTTTGGCATGATCCCTTGACGTAATAGTACAGTGTAGGGCATTGGGATGGCAGTGTTTTGAGTGGAAAATTGATTAGCTGTGCGGATTGAGCTTTACTTTGGTTTTGCTTCTGTTATGCAATTGCAAGGAGGTCACCTGCCCTCTATGTTTCTGTTTTTGTTCCTGTTCAGCTAATTTCTCTAAATTTTGTGGAGTTGATTGGGCCAAAGGAACTTGATGCTGGTTTCTCAACCACTTCTCCTCTTCTTTAGTAGTCTTAATTTCTTCTGCATTTCCTATGCTTCATCACAATCCTCACATATACATAGCTCGCATCCATACATTCAACATCTCAATTGCATTCTTAATCTATATAATTGGAAGACATTTTAAATAGGAAGAACCAGCTTGATCAAGACATGTTCAGTAGAGATTTCAATAGGAACAAGAATTCAGCATTCACGTGGTAATGCCATGAGACTTGGCATTCACAAACAGTACAGTGCAGTGGGGAACCATAGAAATAAGAATTTGCACCTACTTGAGTGATGGACAGCTCCACCTTTACAGAATCAAACCCACAGTTTCTGCACCTTATCACATGCCAATTGCCATCCAATTCCAGGCAGAAATGCCTATGCTGCCCACTTCAACACAAAACAACACTTAAATCTAAACGACAAAACCGAATGGATGATCAACAGAGTAGCAATCATCTACTGTTCTATAAATTAGAACAAAAAGGATTTGATCTTAGACGAGCTACAAGGGGAGTTTTCAAAGTAAATTAGACACTAATCATGCTCTGAATGTGTATATATCCTTTTCAGTATAATGATCGGCAATTTACACTCTGCATATACTACCTGTACCCACAGTGGGAAAAAAATGAATGAATTTCCGGTATGTAACACGCATCTTTTTTAATATGAAAATTATGCATCCTAATGATTATAGCCATCTTCTGAAAGTAAAGGCCGAGCATCTTATACAGACTGGTTGTCGCCTTATTAAGCCCATTTTACTCCTTAGCCAAAATGAAAACCAGATGACTTGAAGGAACTTGACAGATCAGGCAGCCTGAGAGTTGCAATAATCCCTGCAGCCAGGGCAGAGAAGGAAGCCAAAATAAAGGCTGGTATATTTCCTCCGCCAAATAGAGCATCCCACGGACCAGCACCCAGAGAAACAATCATCTGAAGAAACCAACAATACAAATCAGATTCACTAAATTGTGAAAGCACAAAGGGTACCTTTTTTTCATTCAATTTACAATGCATCAAAATTTAATTTTATATGCCTAAAATATATAATAAAAACACAGTAAGCAGAAGGCAGCCAAAACACTTGGATATTTGGACCTAAAATTGAGTACACTTGTTAAACGGCATACCTGTGGAAGAACAATTGCAAGGTTCAGAACTCCAATTGCCAATCCTGCACAAAAATACAAATTGTTACAACTTTCCAAATTCGACAAGAACAGTAAACATGCCATAGAAGATAAATGACATGAACCTTGGCCACCACCAGCATCTGCAGTCAACTCTGCTGTAACAGAAAATGGAACACTATAGGTAATCTGCAAGAATAGAACAAAAAATGAGCAAAAATACAACATTTTTAAACAAGCACTGAAGCATGTACAGTTTTACTGCAAGTCATTTGAAACATACAGCTAGAGGAAAGCCAAGAAGAGCAAAAATAACCAAAGAGGTAATCTTAATTGCTCCACTTCCTCCAAATACATGTTCAATCCCTTGCGAATATTCTCTGATAGATACCAAACTAATGATAGCTGTAACACCCATACAGGCAAAGACTGCATAGTTGCTCATTGCCCAAACAAGTCTCGACCCCATCCTTTGACACATTGGTTGAATAAAGAAAGAACTAATTCCCAGAACAACCTACATAAAAAATTAACAGAAATATTACTGAAATAAATAAGAAAGAAATCTAATCACCTACCGAGGCCAATAATAATATCAACATATCAACTCCAAATAATGGAAAGAAAAATATCTAAGAGAAACTTGAAATTCTTGATTAAATTTGAGTTCTTACAGAATTTAATAGCAAACCAAATGCACCTTCCCTGACGCCTTGATCATACAATTTTATTTCAGAAGCATTTCCTTTTGGATCTCCATGATATACTTCTCTTCCCATCCAATCCGTATCAAATAGAAAGAAAGGGAACCAGGAAAGCTGCAAATAAGAACCGAATACGCGCATGAAAACAATGATAATAAATGATTGCTTTCCAATCCGTAAGGAAAAGGGTTGTGAAACGGTAGCCAACCATCAGACTGAACATGTTAACGATCCTTGAGTCTCCATGTTATGGACGCGGACTCTTAATAATTAATAAAAGAACTTTTATTTTTCTTAGGAGAAGTTAGGTAGGACTCTTCATAAATGAAGTTATTTTATTATTCTTGGAAGAAGTTAACTGTTTTAGGACTCTTAGAATAGGTGGGTTTTGGTAGTACTTTATTTAATTATTGCAATCTCTATTTAAAGGACCTATGTAATAATGAAAGATGAGCAGAATTTGTATCAAAATCCTAAAAAGAGGTATGGGTCTCTCTTTAACAAGTCCTAAGGTCTCAGTCTTGCTTCATGAGCTGAGCTACTAATCCCAAATACACGATCGTAACTCTCCCTTCTCAATTAATGCCAATTTCAAGGTATCAAAGCATAGAGAAAATGTTGAAACTTACCCAACTAAGAGCCATGACAAAAAGCACCGAGTGCATTGAAGGTGATAAGTGCCTTACACTGGTCAATAGGTTTACCAGTACGGCTCCAGGTCCATCACTAAAAACTTCATTTTGAGCATTGTTATCTTTGGAGTTGGCATGCTTGGAGGTTGACACTCGTTCGTATCCCTTTCCATTAATGTTCCTATTATCATTGGCAACAATGGATGCATCAGCTTCTAATTTTGAGTGTTGAAAGTCCTTCTGTGTGGAACCATCCAACAAAGGAGCAGAATCAGATAAACGAGTTGGCTGATCTGCTGGTGGTGGAAGGGGAACCTCCTTGGCAAAACATAGAGTCACAATAGTACAGAATAAGAGAAAGACCTGCAGAAATGCCAAACAATTCATTGAGCATATACGGGGTGACATCAAATAAAGTGTTAGAAAACATTGGACCACAAAAACACAAAATTGTCAATCAATCACAAGAACTAGCTACTAAAAAGGCACTCAAAGTTTAAAGAAGTTACACTACAAGAATGCATTGTTAATGAATATACATCCCAACAATATATATATATATATATATATATATATATATATATATATAGCTCACTGAATCAAAAGGATATGATAAATGCTAGTAATGGTCCACAAAATATGCAAAGCAAATCATTTCAGATGAACTTCAGTAACAAAAGAAGCCATGCTTGTATTTAAAACTCTGTCTAAATAATCAGTATACATGTGAAAGTGACATACCTAATCTAAGCCTCTAAGGCATAAATTGACACATACAAATGTACTTTAGTTAATACGTATATGAAGAATTTCAGTTTTAACATCCTAGAAAGGCATATAAGTAAAACTTCAATGGATAATGCACTTACCACAGCAACAAGAAATGCTGCTTTAAGATTGGCACAGGCTTCACAGCAAGCTCTGCTTTCCAAGAACGGAAACCATCTGTGTCGAGATAATTGATAAAAATTAGATATTTCTATATAAATGCTCTAAAATCTATATAACTATGTTTCTATAATTGTTTGTTACATCACAATAAGAACACATTAAAAGATTTCGACCTGTGCCAACTCCCACTAGCACCAGCCGAAAATCCCAAGATGTTTCCAACAGCCATCCACAAGCAAAATATAGCATTTGCAGAATTGTGCTGATCAGGACCTAAAACATAGGCATCCAGCATCTTGTCATGTACAGTATTCAAAGAAGTGAGGTATTATAGGGCTTAGTAAATGAGAAGCATCAAATGTAGACAACACATTTTTTATCAATACAAATTTGGGGGAAGGGGATAGGTTGCACGGGGCTTGACCCCTGACCACCGGTGGTAGACATCACAATGTTACTTTGTATAGAGTATAACTTTCTTTTCTTTTTCCATTTTTCTTAAGAAGGGAACTCACCTGATAGATCAGCCAAAAGGGCACGTGCTGGTCCCTAAAAAAATCCACCATTAGAACAAGTGCACAATAAAATGAAGAAAAAATTGTCATGTAAGGCTTACCTGCACTGTATTGTTAGCAAGATCCAACATCCAGAACCCGATAACAAAGACAAAGGTCGCCCTTGCTCGTGTACCTTTAAATGTACTACATTGCATACATTATTCGGTCAATCTATTCATTTTTTTGCAGCAGGAAGAGGAGGGAGGTATAACAGAAGAGAATGAATCAAAAGCAGAAGAGGAAACCTGCAGTGCTCCTTTGTATCACCTAATATGTATCCAACGTCTGCAGAAAACCCGATTATGATCACCTAGATAGCAAAACTTAGCTTAGAATGTATAAAAATCTAGAAATAGCATAATAGAATGAATTATTTCACAGGTAAAACACTTTTTCAATGCTTACAGCAAGAGAGATCATGAGCGCTCCAGCAAGAATAAAAGGCCGCCTCCTTCCATATTTAGAAGTGCATTTATCACTCCAAATACCAACACAAGGTTGAACCTAAGATCAAAATGCAAGCAACTCAACAAATCATAAATACAGATAGGCATTATTTTTCTAAGTTATTTTAACTCTACTTATTTTACATATATTATGTGCCTGCATCTATAACAAATAGGCATTTAATCACAGAGGTATCATGCCTCCTAATTTGCACACAGAGACACACAGGGGGAGCGGAGAGAAGGAAGGAGCATGAAGCAGATCAATTGCCGATAGTGGGATAAAAGTACCACAAGATACCCGAGGTATGAAGGGAGAAAAATGAAATTTTAAATAAACAAGAACTATTTATTATGCAATCAAACAAATAAACATTCTAGGGTACTCACATCCTCTACCTTCTATGACGGATTAGGATACATGAAAGCTAGACCCAACCTTTTTATGAGTTAGTTTAGTTCAAAACGCAGCACAAGATATATTATATCAGATCTATCAAGTTAAACATTTAAATATCATGTTAAACCCATAAGGATTCAAAAATAATGAAAGGGCAATAATATAGAATTATATGCCATACTGTTTCCCATCACCTACCACAAGACCAGTTATTGGACCACAAAGCCAAATAAATGAAGAAAAAGCATGCTTTATTCCAAGTGTCTGCATGAATCAACAAAATATACAATTATGAAAAAAAAAGGAAAGCATCAGTAGCTCAAGAGAAGCTCAGAGCAATAAGAAAGAAATACAGCTAATAATAAAAATGATAAATAAAGAGATACTATTACATGAGCATGAAGTTGACAAAAGATTTTGAGAATTATTTTATTATGCAAAATTCTCTCAAAAAATGGCCATAATATTTTTCTCTGATACACAGGCATGCCAAATAATCAGCATGCAAGATGTATCTGCTACCTAGCAGATATAAAGTACTGCATTTGATATTCCAAATATTTAATTTATCTATTTCTTCTTTTTTCAACTTCTGAACGGGTCATCTATGATAGTGATAAAGATGGTATATATTTCTACAAATTATTAGAAGAATATCTAGGGAAAGGTAATAAAGAAAAATTGCCACTCAACACCATGATCTCTCCTTTGCAACTTGTAACTAGAGCAGAAATTATTTCTACAGTACATGAGAATTACGTACATTAATGACTAAGCACTAATGAAAAAGTATTGTAGCATGTACTATCTGACTAATTCAAGACTACCAACAAAAAGGGCAGGCGTTGTTTTTTCCTGTTTCCAACAGTCATTTACTAACAAAACTAAGCATAATTCAAGCTTCAGAACATTAATAGCCAACATTCTACTTTTTTCGGTTAAAATCTACATGAACTAACATAAATTACAAAAAAACTGAAGGGAAACAAAAAAAAGGCATTGGAAATACCTGAATGTAAGGTGTCAAAAGCGACAGTTGCAAAGCCCAACCAAATTGAACCCCGGCGGCGACCGTACAACTAAGAGCCAGAGTAATCAAGCTACAATCCTTGGATCCAGCATAGATCGGCGATGATAAGTCAGGGTTTCCATTGGGAACCCTAGACGGAGGCGAGGAAGAAGAAGTCGAAGGAGATGAATTTAGATCGATCCGAAGATGAGGATCGTCGATCATTTCAACCTCCGATTCCTTCTTCAAGTTCCTGTAGGGGAACCTGATAGACACGGAGTCGCTCGCTCCCGCCATACCCTCCGATTATCCTTTCCTTCACGAATTAACTCAAACTAAGCCTTCGCATTAAAAAATTGAATACAAAATCAATCAAAAGATAGAAAATAAGGAATGAAAATGTTGAGCTTAGGGTGCAAGGTCGATTTCTTTGATTTTGACTAGATGCTGGTTGTAACATGAATATCAAAAGCAAAAGAGACGAAGGTATTGGTGAATCAGGGGCGTTGATCTAAGTGGATGTAATCAGAACCGTTGGTTGATTGAAAATGTTGAGCTTTTCTATTTGAACAAGGGAATCCCACCGACGACGAGAGAATGCCGGCTGAAGAGAAGTTTATTGACAAGTGGAAAATAAATTTAAAATTTTAAAACATTTCCACAAAATATAGCGAACAAAATAGACAAGTCATAATCATAAACATAGGCATACATTAAAACATGTTTCAAAAGAAAGGCAGTTAAGAGATTATGTCATTAATAAAATAGGCGAGTTATAATTAGGGGTGATTTTATCATTCAAATAAATCAATTTTTTTATTAAATTTGAATTAAATTAAATTAAATTATATAATTTTATAAATTTGACTCGATTTAAAAAAAATCAAATAAAATTTTAGTTATAAAATAAAACTTTGAATAACTTAAAATTATTAGTAATTGGTGGACCAATTTTCAAGTTGGGTTGAATCCCTCAACTTTGTATGATAGATGTTTATCGCTATGAAGAAATTAATATATATGTATATAATATATGGTTATAAAAAATTGTTTAAATTAGAATCAATTAACATGGTAACATTATAAATGTTTACAATTAAATTTTAATAGAAACTAAAACAATTCGACTTGACTCGAATTTAATAAACTTGACTTGAAAAAATTTCAAATAAAGTTTTAGTTATAAAATAAGATTCGTTAACTCAATAAACTTAAACTTTTTTTACTCAACTTGATCGAATGCTGACTCCTAATTATAATCATGTTTACGATGAGCAATCCAGTCGTACACAAATTACATAATCAAACACTAAAGTCAACACAGAGATGAATATGTTACCTCATAAAATGTAGTAATTTTTAGACGATTAATACTTACAAAAATCAATTAGGAAAACTCAAAAAATTTAATGATCCCAAATAGAGTAGTAGACTATAGTTGATCCCAAATGATGGTCTTTCCACGAATTGATGTGGAGTTCGGTCCAATGTGTTCTGAACCTTCAAACGAAGTAACAGTTCGATTAGCGTTGAATTGAAATTCAACGTGTAATTATCGTAAAATTTAATGATAGAAAGTCTCGTTAAAGGAAAAATGTCCCAAACGTTTGATTAAATAGTCATTTTAGCCTTTATTTTTTTTGAGCAATTCAACTCTTAACGTTTTATTTTGGATCAAAATAATTCATTTACGGATGAAAACTGTCAGTCAACTAACGGTAAATGACTTGAAATGACGTAACAAACTTATATGACAGTGCATGCTGATATGACAGTATTATATAGACAAATGTGTTGACTTGAAAAAACATTACATCAGTCAACAAATAATTTTATAAAATTATATAAAATATAAAATAATTTTAAACTGTTTACCGTCAATTTTCCAAACAATTTTCATCCACAGAGGGGCCATTTTAACCTAAAATAAAACGTTGAAGGTTAAATTGCTCCAAAAAATATGGGTTAAAGTGACTATTCAGTCAGACGTTTTGTATTTTTTTTTTACTTTATGCCTATTATTAATAGAATATATGTTTTATTGGTCGAAAATTGGTGTCTTCTTCGTGGAATAAACCTGTAATTGGATATTATCATTCATCATAACAGACTTGTTTGGTAGAGTAATGAGATCACTGAGAACAGAGTACAGATCAGAAACAGGTATTAACGCTAAAGATGTAGAATAAGAGAAATAATCAGGATCAAAAGAAATGTATTTACAGTGATATCTTCAATGCTATATAACAAAATTACAAATTGTACATCTTTGAAAAACAACTAAATAATTGTATTATATCACCTGCTTGACAATATCACTTTTTTTTTAAGATGATTGGTATGATTATTAGCGAATGAATCATACAACTATAAAACAGTGATACGAGCCTCGTTAAAAAACTCGCTAGACTTAATTGGAGGAAAAAGAGTGTTGCATATCACTGTTTAAGAAATGCTACAATACACAGACGTTCAATGGCATTGTTTTGAAACCACCTTAACACCACCCTGGGTTTTCGATCCAACTTACCGCGAGGAGGCTATTCGATTATATCACCATTTGGTATGTCTTTGACCATCTAGATTCATGGAACACTTGCAATCCTCAAGAATTGCACTTATTTCAGCTCCTGTCGCGTCTGACGACCCAATAAATTTCGAGAACGACATTAAACATACTCCCCGATGATCCCGTAGATACCTCCAATACCAGCACTGCTAAAAGCCTAAAACCACCTTGCACCACCGCATCAACGTTGAACTTGAGAATTCCAATAGGTGGTGGTATCCGAGATCCAAGAGGAGGTCTTCGAATTGGTGGAGATTGAATGGAAGAAGCCGACGGGCACCTTAAGAAATTATTAATGGACACAAATGACTCGGGCCATATACTTTTGCACCAAAACCCAATCCTTAATAAAATTAAGTCAAATAACCGATCACCTTCACACTGTTTCTCATTGAAAACAATGTCGGTCCGGTACAACCAAATGGACCATACTATGCCAAAAAATGCCGCAAGGGTCTTAAAGAAGGTCTTAAAGCACGATAATCCCAAGACAAAAAGAAATCCTTTAGAGATGCAGGTACTACCATCTGAACATTCCATGTACCACACCATCTTTGTCAGATCTCCCACGAGACAGAACAGGTGACTAACGGTCTCCTTTTCTGGAAAACCAAAGTGCTCTTATTTTCCAAATGCAATAGTGGTTAAATTTTGTCCATGGATTAGTTTATGTTACAGTAAGGAATGACATGCAGGAAATCTTGCAGCAATGAGTAAAAGCATAAGTAATCAGCCACAAGATGCCAAAAGAGGCTGCTTAATTTTCAGCCACAAAGCACCAACATTAGAAATTACAAACACTAAACACACCCAACAAAAGATCTTCATCCATTCTCTTAGATTCTTTTCTCAACCTTCTTGGCGCTTGAACTAAATTTGCGTTTGTCAACTCCCAAAAGTACAAAAAATAACGTGAGACGGGTCGGGTCTCATGCTGATGGATAAATCATAGTGAATGATCCAATTTGCTTTTGCCTAAAGGGACCAAAAGGGTCAGTTGATCCTATAGTGGCCCAATATGTTTATTTATTATTATTACTTTCGCTTCCAATAATAAACAGTGTAATCGAGCCGAATCGAGCTTGAATTTTACCAAATTAAACTCGATTTGAAATTTGCTACACAAGACTCAGTTAAATTCCAATCGAATATTATTATTTAAGCTCAAAGTAGGCTCAAAATAAAACTATGTCAAATTCGATTTGATTTGATTTTGATTAAATTTGTTTACATGATTGATAAACTCAATGTCAGGTTATAATTTATGGCTACTTGTTAACAATATTCTGTAAATTTTAGGTGGCTAGAACTTGTGTTGCTTCTGTTAGGATGGAGCTGTAAAAAGAAAAAGAAAAGCCAGGTTTGGTCAGGTTGAATTCTGATGTTTTCCGCTAATCTTTTGGGGAAAGCAGCAGCCAGCAGCTACCTGTGGTGCCCAAAATAATGGAATTGTAGCCTGAGAACATGTCTTTTTCAACTATATATAAAGCATGCATATAAGGATATCAGTGAAAACAAAGGAATCCTACTTTGATCTTTCCGACTCCCACCCCAGGAAGTTTCCTTCTTTCAGGAAGTACGACTGTTCCTCAAACACTCCTGTGTCTATTCCTGACCTGAGTGGTTGGTGTTGGCATCTCCTACAAACCTTATCAAGTATCAGTCCCCATTAACTTTTTTCCTTCTGGAGACGTGTTCTTGGGGGTGAATAATTAGGTGATTGACCAAAAACCATTGAGTTATATGTGTAGGAATAATAATTAGGGAGAAACTATGCCCCAAAACCCAAAATCTAAGTGGAATAGATTGGTTTTGTACGTGGTCTCCACTATCTATTGTAGATTCTACAACACGTGAAACAATACCTTTCTTAAAAAAATCAAAACCCAAATGTCAAATTATACCTCATTTCATATCTCCCTAAGAATCTAAAACCACCCAACTGCTCTTCATTCATTAGTTTAGAGTATTTCTGTTTTCAATCAATAAACAATTGATATCTTAATTGACTCTTATTAAAGCTAAATTTTGACTATATGTATCTTAAGTCAATTAATATAGTTGTTGATTTAATATATAATTTAAATCTGTTTAAATTTATAGGTGGATAGAGACAAAGAATTTTGTTTCCTACTTTTTTTTCTCCGGTGTTTTGTCCCATACATGTTGTTGCAGCTCACAGGACGTGTATTTTATTGGTGTGATGTTTTATTTTCTAGTTGTTTGAATTTAATTTTACTTTGTTTTATTTTTCTGCTATATTTTTATTTCGTTTTGAGATGTTTTTCTATTTTATTTTCTAACAAATTCAGCGGTCGTATTGTTAAAAAATCAAGGAGATTGTATATAATTTTTACCATCAATTTTTGAGGATTTTTTTGTGAGATATTTCTGTCACGTGATACACTACAATTTTATAATGTCACATTTACATAATTTTTTATGAAACTATTTTTTATATTTTTATAAGGGTTTTAGAATTTTAAAAATTTTAAAGAATTTTTAAAACAAAATAAAAAGTTCTAAAATTATCAAGTGACAACACTATAACACAACATATTGTATTAAATTATCCAAAAATGTTATATTTAACAGTCAATGGGTTAAATGAGTGAATTGATAGAGTATAAATAATTAATTAAGTATAAAAGAATTTAAAAACTTAATTAATTTTTTTAAAAGTTTATTTTTTCTTTTTTGCTTCTGATACCCTTACCCTTTTTTTCAGTGCACAGTTTTTTTCTGGTGGCCCAAGGCAGCATAAAGTGAAGTGGGAGCTAGTGGTCACTGCTGGGGAATTAAAACACATTTTGATGCCTAAACAATAATGACCTATGATTTAAGTCCATCTTCCACTAATTGGAACAGCTACCTTAATAATAGCCATCTATATTGTAATGATTTTAGTAAGTGCAGAATATGGAATATATTTTTTTAATTGTTTAGTGTAATTATAAAATTGTATTTGTTCATTAATTTAATGTTTTAAGAGTGTACACATACCGTGCAGGTACATTGTTTAAACTCGAATCACGTAAAATTAGGGATAACAACATCTCTTCCACTTAGACTAGAATATGTATACACACACTTGGATTGGAAACAAATTTAATTTCATATATAAAGTGGGATTTTAAATACCTAATTACATGAGTGTTACTTAAATTAAATCTTTGAATCAAATTTCTTTAAATTTGATCTTCAAACCTTGAAAAACAGCATATTGTAAGTACTTAAGTTTTGGAAAATATTGAATATGTTATATAAAAAAACTATTTTTATTGTTTTGAATGGTTCAATCATACAATAACATCTTTACGGAACAAAGTGTTTTCCATACGAATAATTTAAAATAATAAATGTCAACTACCAATAATAAATAATAACATCAACCAAACATCGGAAAATGCTTTTATTTTCCAAGAAATTTAAGCATAGTCTAACTTTTTTAGGGGAAGCATAGACCAAACTTTTTCTTATAATTAGGTTTTTCTGAAAATTTTCTTCATTTTTATTTATTTTAATACTAACAAATATTTTATATTAAATATTACTATATTATTAGACTTATATTGATTAGTACTACGCATGAGTTTAAAATCAGTAAATATTAATTTTTGTTACATTCATGACTTAGGTAGAAAAATATTTTACATAAAAATATACTTATAAAGATTTATTCAATGATCATTAAGCAATGATTTTTAGTAATAAAATAAATAATAGATAATAAGCTGGACTAATTAAAAAATAACTTTTAAAAGCGATCCCCCCACTTGTTCAAGGTTCTTTTTAACCCCCCACCCCCCCCACCCCCCCCACCCCACACGTATTAAAATTTCTTGTCATTGTCATTTACGTCTTTAAGTGTTTTGAACAAAAATAAAAAATTATATCTTATCTTTGTGACGTGGCCAAATTGAAAGGAAATTAAAATTATATGTACCAAAATAATTTCTTATATAAAATTTACAATAAATTTATATGTATTAAATCCTTATAAATAATGATATTTTAATGGAAAAAATTATGCTCAAAAGGTAAAAAAAATAAAAAGAACGAAATCAAAAATTTAAAAATAATGATAATTATTAAAAAAACTAAAGGTGAAACATGAACAGCAATGTACAATTGGCTCCTTGCTAGTGCGTACTCTAGAAGTTACGTGGATAAAAAAAAAATCGTTTAATCAGATATTAGAGCACAAAAGTATGACCTTTTAAAGTTTAGTCCTATATTAATAGTTCAAAAAACCAACATGATTTACATTTTTAAAACATCATCTCACTTGAACCTAATAAATGTCTCGGTAAAAAAATGAATGATGTTCATCTTAAGAAATACGAGTTTAAATTGTTTTGTTTACATTGTATATGAGCATTGTCAAAAAATTAAAAATATTTATGAATAAATATTATATTGTAATCACTATTAGACTATTCAAAAAAAATAATCTCACTTAAATATTTATTTTTCGAAACTCCTAAAAGATGTTGACGTGACATGCGTCTTTTAACTTATGTATAAAAAAATGAGTGTTATTATGATAAATAATTTTAATGATATTATTTAAATAAATAGTTTTTAAAAGGTACATAAAGATTAAAAAAGTTATTGTTTAAGCGGAGGAATTATCTAAATATTGCACTCAACTTTTTTTTATAAATATGATACAAGTTAGATTATTTTTACAAATATAGCACTTTAAATAGTAATTTTAAAGTCGGATTTAACATATTTCGTCTAAAAACAATGATTTATTTTTTTCATTAAAAACTTGAAGTTGATTTGAATAGGAACCGTCTTTGAACAATGCATGTCTTCAATTGCACCAATAGGATTGCTTTTGACTTCAACTTATATGGACTTTTTTAATTAAAATAATAAAATCACTATTCAAAAACATTAAGAAATCATGCCGACTTTGAACAATATTGAATTTTTATTGAAAATAATTTAAACACTATTCAAAAATGGGTTGTATTAAATTCGACTTTAAAATTACTGTAGCAAGTGTAATATTTGTGAAAATAATCTAATTTGTGCCATATTTGTGGGAGAAAAACTGAGTGTCATATTTAGGTAATTCTTCCTGTTCAAACTATGTTTAAAATATTTATTCCATGATTTGGGGTGAGTGAGTTTTTATTTTAAGATCTAGAAATCTAAAATTCTAACAAGTTTAAGAGTTTGTTTGTTTTTTTAAAAGGATTGAAGTCGTCGAGAAAGAAAGTCTACTTCCATTTTTAAAAATATATACAGCTAAGGATGGACCTAGAGAGGTTGGAGGGGCGGTCTCCCTTAAAATTTAAATTTTTTATATGATTTAAAAAATATATCTATTTTTTTTATTAAAAATCTCTTTTTGTTCTCTAAAATTTTATAAATTCGCCTATTTTAAAATTTTATAAATTTATCTTTTTTAATATAAAATTCTACGTCTATCCTTGTATGCAGCTGGTGTGCAGTAAGAAAATTACACGGAAATATTTGGATTTCACGAGGTCTTTAAAAAATATGACTTTCAATTTTTTATTGTCTATTTCACGAAATAATCATAAAACGTTCATATTTTATAAAACAAAAAAAATACAAAGCATTATCTATGCAGAATACCCAACCATGCTTCCTCGTTATACAGAGTAAAACAGAGAATACAGCGTACAGACACTGCTATCTTCGTTTTCAAACCCATTAATCCTCCTTTGAGAACCACATAATGTCAATCCTGCCGTTGAAGATAAAGGATACCAGTCCAAAACCAAATTTAAGTCGGGACTTTTTCAAATAAATTTTGATCACAACAATGCATGTATTATTATTTTTGAAAAAAAATAATTTTACATTTCATCATGATAATGTTATGAGAAAATATTCCCTGTAGTAATGATGAAGACAAAAAAAAATTACAACTACATTGGTTTTATGGTTTATAATTTGAGTAAAATTTTAATACACAACATGTGTAAAAATAATTTTACACAAGTTTTTATATTTACATTATAAAGCTCAAATCTTAAATTCATAACCCTAAACCTTAAACCTTATACTCTAAATTCTAAACATTAACCTTAAATTCAAAACTCTACAACCTAAATCCCTAAACTTTAAACCATAACCCCTAAAAATAAAAGGCACGTGTAAACTAAAGTTTACACGGTCTGTGTACCAAAGTTTTTCCCTTATAGTTTTAGTTTAAGGTGTTAGGATTTAGTTGTTTAAGTTTAGGGTTTTAGGATATAGGGGTTGTGGTTAAAATTTAAGGTTTAGAGTTTAGTTTTAGAGTAATATGGTTAGAGATTTATGTTTAAACCTATAAACACTATATTTTAACCATAATCTTATCCCTTTAACAATGCACGCATATCTTGTAAACAGAACGATTGAATAATGTCTGTTAAGATGAACATCATTCGTTTTTCTACTGGGACAACTTGTTGTGTTCAAATATTTTTAAAAATTTTAAAAATATTTTAAGATTTTTGACATAATAAATAGCTTTAGAACATTCATCTTATTTTTTTGGCATTAAAATACACTATCGCTTGCATTTTTAAGATTTTAAACTCATTTTGACCGGAACTCCCCTTTCCTCTCCCCTCTATAAAACTCTTTCCATGTTCCTCTCACCCCTCACACTTTTTCTCCGTCTCTGCAGTTTACGCTCTTTCTATCCTTTCATTTTCTCAATGGCTGAGCAAACGCCTCTAAAACGCCAAAGAGAAGAAACCCAGAATCCAGATGAAGAAACCAAACGCCATACGTCGTACAATCACATACTCTCTTTGCTTGAAGCCGAAGAGGACGACCCAAACCATGACTTGTCTTCTCTCATCACCACTTTACAACACGAGCTTTACCCAACAACCAATATCTCAGCTGCCGACCAGCCTAAAACCGCAGCAGAGGCGACCAACTCCGTCACAGAAGACCACGCCTCGGCTACTTCTTCCCTGAAAGAAGAAGGGGGAAGTCAGGATGATAAAGAAAAAGTCATACGGCATTTGCTTGAAGCTTCTGATGACGAGCTCGGGATTCCCAACAGAGAAGATGTTTTTGGGTTTGAACAAGGGTTTGACGATGGTGGAAACGGTTTTGCTTTATGTGATAGGTTATGGGAGCTTGAAGACGAGGCTGCTAATTACTATACCTTGTTGCAGTCTGAACTTTTCCTCTAGTGATGGGGAGAAGAAGGAAATGGTAGGGGTGAAAATTAGAAAAACGAAAACGATGGGGAGTGTGGGAGAAATTTTGAAAAAAATGAAGGCGGTTTTTGTGGGTTATTTCATTTTAGAATTCCCCCTTGAAAATATCGGAACTTCCCCTATGTTTCTTGCTTCTTTTAGGAAATTACTTTTGTAGACAAAAGGAAAGGATTGAATTTCTAATTTACTCTATCCAGGGTTCAATATTGATATGGGCACCCAAACTTGGACGGTAAGACGAATAACCCCACGTATTCAAGACAGTGTACTCCTTTTAACCGTTTAACTGTTGAATTTGAAAATATTTACTGTGGAAAGAATGAGACGATCGGATGAAGTAAACTTTACACAAAAATTATATCATAAGTCTAATTCGTTACTTCATCTATAATCTCAATTTATAAAAATTATATACTTTATTTTTTTATATTATATTTTTATCAAGTGAATCTTATGATTTATATAGTAAAAATATAATATGAAAAATATTAATAAATAGATATGTTTTATTGGTTGACACCATGAATAATATGACCAACCGAATTTATGATATAATTTTTCAACTGTACAAGATTAAGCTATTAATTTACAAAAAAATGTTAGTTATTGACTCAATGGGTAGTGGTTAGTAATGTCATGTTCTCTTAATATTATTTGTAAAGTGCGTTAAAGTTTTATTCATCAAATACCTCTCAACTTTATGTATATTAGAGTAAATTACATCAAATATCTTTTAATTTTATGTATAATATCGATTATATTATTAAAAATTTAATATTATTTTAATATTGAATTTTAGTTTAGGGTTTAATTATTTCACTTGACCATTATAATTAATGACGTTGATGGATTTTAACAATCTGTGTACGATTATAAAAAGAGATTTTAACGGTCCAATGATAAAATTAAAATTAGTGCTAAAATAGTCTTTTTTTGTTGTCCTCTTGATTCTCGGGGCTTTGCCCTGACTAATATTGATTCTAAACCGACCCCGCGTCGCATACCTGTATTTGGTGAGTGAGTTTCCCAATGAAAATTTTCTGCATATACAATACCTCGAACTCGGGACCTACTTAAACGATATCAAGCAGCTTATCACTTAAATCAATCTCCATAAACATAAATTGATAATTAAAAACACATTCATATGCTTTTTCTTTCACTAAGAATGATAAAACTATATTTTATTAAAATAAAAGAATATACATCATAAACATGTAAGTAATGAAAAAGAAAAATACGAGGACTAACTAAAAGAACTCATACAAATAAAATAACAATATGAAAACTCAAAGATGCAAAGAAAACTTGATATCTTCCTTTGAAACTGACGTCCACCATCTAGACGTTTAAGAAGTGATTTAGGAATTGTGAGTGAAACAAAAAATCTTGCAGGCTTGCTGCCCTAAACGGAACTGACTACATCGGCAAACAAACTACAAAAGAGGATAAAATTATTGAAGACCACCGACAATCACAAATTAAATACAAGCGTAGTGAGAAGCTCTGCCCGAACGTAAATCTACCACAAATGTGGGCGAAAAACGTGCGAAAAAACATCGAAATAAGATGGATGAAGAGTAAAAACCTAAAATTAATAGCAGAAACGATTAAATAGAGAGTAAAAAAACATGTGACGCACTAGAGAGAAAAACATTCAGATCCGTCTTAAAAAAATATGGAGCCCAAACGTTGGACCCGTTGAGTGAGGGCATTCATTCTAAAGGAATGGTCCAGATTTTAGGGTGTGTTCAAACTATAAATATTCAAATATAGTGATTTTTTTATAAGTCAAATGTAGTGAAATTTTAATTATATTAAATACAGATGGAGAGTTCACATATAATACTAATGCATGCCCTCACTCAACGGGTAATTATAATTAAAATAAATTTAATTCTTACAATAATTTAGTATGTTAAGGGTTTCTGTTTCGGTATTACAAGCATCTATTAAGAATCAATTTGGATATCAAGTAAAATACGTCAAGGGTTAGCATGGAACGGAGAAGGCAATGAAGTTGGGTATGGTGATTACTAAGTCGTATAAATAGTTATTTGTTTTATTACAAGCAATGCAATATTTCATTTTAGGGGACCATCTTGAAGTATGAAACATTGTCTACAAGCAATCGAGAAAATCAACTTCTTGAAGAAAAACTATTACATCGACTATGTAACATCCCAAAACCGGACCTAGTCGAAATTCAATTCCGGCAACTAAAAATTTTATATCGGAAAGGCAAACTATAGCATTGACCTTTGATCAAGTGGTCAATTATTAAAACATTAAATTCCAAATTAGTATTGTTATTGATTAAGGACCTTATTGCAAACCTTGAAATTTGTTTAATGACTAAATTGAGAAAACTGAAAGTTGGGGGACAAAAGCATGAAGTCTAGGAAGTTGAGGGACTAATTAAGTAATTAATCCCTCAACCCATTAGTCATCAAGCCACGTGGAATGCCAAAAAAAAAAAGGGGGCTTCCTTCATTGTTGGGTTTGCTAAAGCCTAAATTGGAATTAATAATCGAAGAAAGAAAATTAAAAAAGAAGTGATAACTTACCGGTCAATTCCTAAGCCTACACCTCATATCCATCTTCATCTTCATCTTCATCTTCATCTTCATCTTCATCTTCTTCCTTAGTTGGTCAAGTAAGCACCTCCATTGGAGGATACTCCAAGCTTTGATTTTCTCAAGCTTCTTAATCCTAAACTACAAGTATTGATTGGGTAAGCAATAGTCCTTAAATGATTCATTGATTCCATGGCTAAAACTACGTCTACATCCAAGTCCAAGAAATCAAGAACCTTAGAATTTCCCTAGGGATATCAAGGCTCGATCTTTATTGTTTTTTCATAGCTAATAAGTTGCTATGAATCTATTATTGATATTAAAATTTTTGTGATTTCTATATCTTTTGTAGCTCAAGATAATCAGGGTGAAGAATCCCAAATCCATCAAATTCCAACAAGTCAAAGAGCAAAAGAATTATCATCCGGGAGCCTTAAAAGCTTCGAGAGTATCGGTGAATATAGTAGGAGTCTCGGGATTGACAATGTGCCTTTTTCGATTTCATTGTATTGATCTATTACATTTCCATCATTGAAATCAAGGTATGGATACATGAAAACCTTGTTGAAGGTATCATTGATAAGTTTTGGTAAGCTTATTATATAACCCCGTGACCTGGCCTAGACGCCCAACCGAATCAAGATGGCCACATTAGGTTTGCCGTAGCAAACCGAAGAGATTCAACCAACCCGATTCATTTTTTTTATCTTATCTAGATGCCAATTATTAATCATACATGTTCATACACAAAACAGGTGTAATCCCAACTCAATCGGACATCACTTTGACATCCAATTGATTCCGTTTACCACTTAGGGACCAAATTGTATTTTGACGAAGTTACAAGTCAAAAACCCACTTTTAAATTACCAACCTTAGATTAGTCAAGTTCCATGCACATGTCTCATATTCCAACTCAAACCAATCATTTTAACCATATACTAATGCATTAGCAAGATTCAGGGATTAAAATGCGAAGCAAGCAAAATTGTGAGCCGATCCAACAGAAAACAGCCTTGAGTATCGGTACTGATGTTACCGTACCGATACGCATAAAGATGCACCGTACTAATGCAATTAAATTCGTTTAAATATTAAAACATATATGCAATATATACACTGATATAAAAAATATGAAGACATATATGCAATATATGAAAAATATGAAGTAATGTGTATGCACATCTTATATGATTAGAGAAATTTGTTTAAATTATAATCAAATTGTACTGTAATATGATAAATAATGCAATTAAATTTGTATAGGAACTCGGAAACTCTACTCGACTCAAATCGAAATAAATTTATATTTTAGTTTTAGTTATATTATTGGGTCGTTAAATTGATAATAACATATTTAGAGGTGAGCAAACCTCGTCTCGACTCAAAAGAAAATAAAATTTTTGACTCGGCTCGAGGAAGAAAACTTGACTTGACTCGATTCGAAATTTAATAAACTCGACTCGAAAAAAATTACAATAGAGTTTGAGTTGTAAAATAGAAATTCGAATAACTCAAAATTTTTAGTAATCAGTGGATTGATTTTTAAGTTTGAGTCAAGTCCTTCAATTTTTCCTGATATTTATATTGATATAAAAATACGAAGAAATATGTGCAACATACGGAAAAATATGAAGTAATGTGTACGCACATCTTATGTAATTAGAGAAAGCCGTTTAAATTAAAATTAAATTGTACTGTAATATGATAAATAATACAATTAAATTTGTATAGGAACTCGAAAACTCGACTCGACTTAAATCGAAAAAAATTCAAATAAAATATGAGTTTTAAAATATGACGTGTCAATTTGAATAGCACAATTTTTTTTTACTAGACTTGACTCGACTCAACTTGATCGAGCACTCACCATAAACACATTGACATGACTAATGATTATCGACGTCAACGTCGCATTAAAATATTAATATCAACAATAATATCAATCAAATTATATCCAATCAATATTATACATTATTTTTAAAAACTCCCAAAATATATGATTATTACGCGTTATGTAGTGTATTAGAGAGTCAGTTTAAAAAAAATGTAAAAATGTGTTTTCTCTCTGTAAAATATCATTATTACCCGTTATGCATTAGGATTATTAGAGAGTCACTTTATGTTATTATTATTATTATTATTATTATTATTATTATTATTATTATTATTTTGTTTATAACTTGTTAAAATTAGATTTCAATGATTTTAAAAAATAAATTTTAATTTATGGTCGGGTTAGTTTGAAGTTATTTTTGAAAGTGTGATAATTTTTTTATTTAAGTGTTTAAAATTATTGTTGAGAAATATTTTAAGTAAAATATATATTTTATGACTTTTTTAAAAATCTAAATTACTTAAATAACTTAATTATTATACTAGTATTTTTATTTTATTCAATAAAATTGATGTGTAACATCAAACTCAATAGAAAAAAATATAATAAATAAATATAAATATAGAAGAAAAATGGAGTAACAACAATTGAAATTTAGAATTATGGTCCTAACTCAACTATAGCCGAGTTAGAAAATAATTCTAGTTAGGCGGGAACGTATGCGTGAAGATGAGGAAATAAATAAACAGTGCAAGTGGTGCAGCTTTAGGAACATGATGGGACCAAGTCCGTACATGTCGCTGTTAGGACAGTGAGGATAGGGTCCCACCTTTGATGTCTGATGGGCATGAATTGTTTTGTTTGCCTGCTATCATGTCCTATCCTATCATATCAGATCAAAATATTTTTTTCCAATAAAATTATTATATTTCTATTTAAAATTTGTTTTAATTAAATATTACTTTGAAAAATTACTTTTTAATAAGATACATTTATTTTTTATTTTTTTAACAAAAATAAAAGTTAACTTTTTAAGAGTATTTATTATTTAAATTATTTTATACCATATATTATATATATTTTTTAAATTTCGTAAAAAATTAATATGTGAAACAAATAGTATGACGGAGGAAGTAACTTTGATGGTGATGAATAATGGATTGTATTTCGAGGAAATAGGATTTGGATCTAGAGGGGCTGGAGCTGTAATTGCCCTTTAAAAATTTAAATTTTTTATATGAATTGGAAAATTTTTAAAATTTTTATGTATTTTTTATTAAAAATTTATTTTCGTCTTCTAAAATTTTATAAGTTTATCCCTTAAAAATTTATAAGCTCGCCCCTAACATAAAATTATGTTTTTGTCTCTGCATATACTTTTTGATCATCTTGGTTAGAGAGCATAACGTATAACATATTTAGGGTTCGACTAAAAAATAACATTTATGAATATTTGAATATGTAGAGGGTTTAAGGATATTTAAGCCCTATACAAAATATTTTTTTCTTAACTAAAGCATATTTTTTAATTATGTTAAATTAAAAAAATAAATATATGATAATGTACTAAGTAAAATTTCATAAATATTGCTCTACTTTTTTTTTAAAAAATATAACATTTATTTGTGTAAATAATTTTGTTTGTGTCATATTTGTAAAAAAAAGTCAACAATAATATTTATGCAAAGCTTTCTGTATACTATATCGAAGAGTCTTTTAATTCATATATTGTTTTTGGTAAAGCTACTTTAATTCACATAATATACAAAAAAAATAAACGCATAGCTTTCTCTCTACTTTTTGAAATTTCCATGCACGTTTCCGAAACATTTTTTCTTGTGATAGAATAAGATAATATTGTAGTTTGTGATCATTGTAATTGTTATTGTTGTACTCATCTCGGTATTGTATCCTAAGAGATATATCTTAAGATTTCTCAAACACTATAAGAACGGACAAATTTATCTTCAGAAAATTAAACAAACATGCCTCAACGTATCTTCCTAATTAGATTTTCATCTATTTACAAATATTTTTTTCTTCTGGTTTTCGAATTAATTATGTTATTTGAAATTTTGTTTTAGTAATTTAGATTCATATTCATTTTACTCTTTTGTTCATATTTTGATCTGTGTAATTCATTATAATATCAAAATTTTATTTAAAATTTATTTTAATTATCGAATTAACGATTTTTCAACCATAAACAAATCGTGAGTTGGAAGACGTACATTTTGTAACTAATAATTAGTTGGTGTCGTCTTAGTGGCCTTCTTTCCACCTTTTGTCCTGAATTTTTGAGGAAAATAATTTTTTTGTGGAATGTCGGACTGGTGTTCGCCTTGGATAGTAGTACTCGTTACTGGTTTGGAGGCTTGCCGATACCTCCTCTGTTGACGTTTTGTCTCTAACCCTTTGGCGGTTGGCTCCTTGTCGGTGTCGTTTGGTTGTTTTCTTTGTGTCTTTGTGAAGGTGCGTTTTGACGTGGCTCTGTTTAGTTGATGGTGGTCTGTTCGATGACCCAACTTATTTAATAAGAAATTCGCATTTTGTTAAAAACGAGTTTTAAACTCACGTACTATAAAAATAAATTTGCATTGCGCAGACAATTTAAAAATTATTATTTTAAATAATTTTAAATGATATCATTTTTCTAATTAAATAATAAGAATGATTTAAAATTGTCAAGAAAATATCTGTAAAGCTTTCCGACGAGGATTATTGTCCACACAAAAACCTAATACTGACGAAGAAAAAGCTAATTCAAGAGCATATGCTATATAATCTTATGTCTTTTTTTAACATGATATAATCTTATGTCTTAACCACACTAATTTGTATGATAATCATATTTCAGACATTTCCGAAGAAAGTGGGGGGGGGGGGGTGTTAGCTGCTGTGTTGTCTAATTCTACCAGCGGTTCTACACTCTTCACCCAAAATGTTTGGTCTGGTATTGCACAGATTTAATATTATGTAAATCATTATCCCCTGATCAAATTAAATTTTGTGTGTTGATCAATCAAATAATGTTCAAATTCTATATATATTTTTTGATAATATATGTTCGTTTTATAGTTTATGTTCGGAGTGCGAGATTGTTCTTTCCAACAAGGTCGTCTGCATGGTTTGAACGCACGTCCTCTATTTGATAGTGCAATATGCTTTACCAATACACTAAATATTTGTTGGTAAATTTTATATATTTTTTAACAAAAACAAAAAATTGGTTTTAATAAAAAATAATAAACGTAAAATAAATACAATACAATCAAATCATAAAAAATTAAAATATGTAACACAATAGTGTGAAGAAAAAAGATTAAACTTTTCTTCAATTTAATATTCATTTTCTAGTGAACCCAACAATCATCATGAAAATCTTGTTTCAACTAAACACTATATTAATGTATGAATAAAAATTGAGAAAAGAAAATTTACAGCTTTCTTTGCTAATAGTTTTGATTGCATCGATAAAACTATCATAAAAATAAATCTAATTATATTAGATTGTCGACCTTTCATGATCAGAATATACTTCGTAATGACCGCTATATAAATGTTAGACTACCATAAAAATAGATAAAAATATTATCATAAAACCGACAAAAATTATGCCTAAAGATGAACAAACAGACAAAATTAAATGCGTAAAAGAGAATTAAAATAAAAGTATCTATTTAAAAATAAAAATAAAAAATGTCAAATAAAAGGATAAAGAAATCAGACAACGACACTTTTAAAATAATTTAAGAAAATATAGAGATTAGGATTTTTTATATATGAATTTTCGACATGTTGAAAGTAAAAAAAATAAGGTCGGAGGTGGGGGACGTGCCGTATCCGTGATGGTTTTTGCTTTGGATGGGACTCCTTCAACATTGTAAATGTGTGAGATAGTGCACCAATTCAAACGCAATTGGAGAATGGACCGCTACACCAATTATAACTATATAACTAAGTGCCTAATGCTTTTATTTTTATTTTTATTTTTATTTTCAGAGAACAAAAGCAAATAACAAGAAACAAGGTACCTGAAGTGGCCTGGCCTGCACCGCAATTTGGGAATCTTATAATTATTACACATTGGTACAACAAACTCATTAAATATAAAAATAAAATAAGCAGTCCCCCAAATAAAATTATTCTTAGGGTAAACTACACTAATGGTCACCAAATTTTTAGAATACTTTTACTTTTGTCATCAAACTTTTAAAATTTTCATTAGAGTTATCCAACTTTTATTTCGCTTTTATTTTGGTTCTTTCTGTTACCTTCCGTTAGAAAATGTTGACGTGAGTAGTTAGTTTTTCTTTTCTTAAAGGGTAAACTATATAAATGGTCACCGAACTTTTAAAACGCTTCATTTTGGTCACCAAAATTTTAAAACTTTCATTGGAGTCAACTAACTTTTGTTTTGCTTTAAAGCAACCCGTTGGTTTAAGAAAAAACTCTTTCGATGTATAAAAAAACAAAAGTAAAAAGTAAATTTTACCTTATGATTATCGGTGAACAATATTTAAAGTTGTGTAAATTGATGTATTTACCAACATAAAATATTTTTTATATATCATGTTCTTTAATATTGCCTGTAATGTAAACACATTATTTTTGATTTATTGATCACGTTGTATGCAACCTCATCTTCAAGCTACTTCAAGGTTAATAAATACATGGGAGAAAAAAACATTGAGGTTAGTTATTGACCAAGAGTATAGCATTTTAGTTTACTTCTAAAAGTTGTTCCACAAATTTCCTAGAATATGCTACCAAAATTGATGCACCCTATGTTTAAGTTCAAACATTAATTTACTTTACCGTTAGAGACGGAGTTAGGATCAAACATTAGGAGGGAGAAAAGTCTATTAAACTTTTAAATATAAAAATCAAGAGGGACAAAAATCTTATTTGATTAGTGTTTAAACTAATAAGGACCTAAAATACTATTATACCTAAAGTCGGGAGAGGCAACCCATACATCCCTTCATCCTTGTTCGCCATCATGTTCGGTGCTGTTTTGATAGAGGTCTTTGTGTTGGGTGACTGCAATGAAAGTTTTGAAATTTTGGTGACCAAAATGAAAGCATTTTAAAAGTTTGGTGGCCATTGGTATGCTTTACCCTTATTTTTACATAATTTATATATTTTATAAAATTTTAAACTTTCATATGTTTTATTAAATATAAAAATTTATACTAACGGGGTTAGTCTAAGTGGTAAGCAGCTTGGCATCGCTTAAGCAATGTCTCGGGTTCGAGGCATTGTGTATGCAAAAATCCCCACTGAAAGACTCACCTACTAAAACTAGGTGTGCGACCTGGATCAATCTAAATTAATCAGGGTTGAGCCCTGGAAACCAGAGGCAACCAAAAAAATATAAAAAATTACTCTTTTTAATATAAAATTTTACATCAATCTCTATATTCCCAATAATTCTTACCTTTGCAATATTTAAAATTGAAAAAATCAAAATAAACACAGTAACAATCACTTTCTGACCTTTCTGCTGAAAATATATTTTCCCCTTGCAATGTTCCTTTCGGGTTTTAAACCCCAAAACTTCTACAAAATGAAAAAAATATGAAAACAGATTTCAAACCTTAAAACTCCCGAAACTAAGACTTTGTTTAAGGTAAACAAAACTTACCGATTCAAGATGATACTTCAATCAAAAGCAATGGAATTCTCAATCCATGGAGTTTTCAATAAAAGGCTTTGATAAGAAAATGGCTGACGTGAAAGAAGTTAACGACAACGCAGAACTTGACCGTTCCGTCAGTTAATGTAGGTGATAAGAAGTTAATATGATGCACTTAGTTAAGCTCGATAAGATTTTGCTTTACTCATGTTTGTTAAAAAAATTTGTTGTTCGACTCAACTCGTTGCTCGTTAAGCTCGTCAAAATTTTTACCTTATTTTTTTTAAATATAGATAAAATCTAGTGATACTATTAGAGCTTAATATAAACATAAAAGTTCAAAAGAAAAAAAAACGTGAGGTCTAAGGAGATAAATAAACGAACATGCCATGACCGAGTTAGATATAAAGTCGATATTTGAGTGTGAGACTCTTTTTAGTTTCTCAACAATCTTCGATGAACAAAAAAGGAGAGAATGTCTTAGGAATTTTGATGTTCTAACTTTCAATCGTATTTTTTTAAATGGGAAGTGAAAATCAAAAACTTTTTCACTTTTCTATTTTTATACACAAAGTAACAATAAAAGAAAAATGAAAGACTTTGATAAAAAATGAAAGAGTTATTATTATAATTTAATTTCTAATTAATACAAATAAACTTTTTTTTAATTCTCGGAAAATACATAACATTTGAGAAATTTGAAACCAAAATTTTATGGCTAAATTACCTAGCAATTCACTAAAATTTTCTAGAGTTTTTAACTAGTATTTAAACTTTTTGGAACATATTTTTTTAAAGGTATACATCAAAAAATTATAAAAAATAATGAACTGCTCACGAACCTATCGAGTTAAGTTGGACCTTGCTCTACTCGACTAGCTAAAATATCGAGTCGAGCTTGATTTTGAATTGAACTTTTGCTAGCTACTCAACTCAATAAGCACCCCTATGCCTTTTTTCTTGTTCCTGTATTCGTAATGGACATAATGGTGGTGAACTGAAAATATATTAATGCAGGAAACTTATATGTGTTTTTCTTCTTGTTTCTGTTCGAGTTCTCGAGATCAGTCCAAATTTCCATTGGTGAAATAATATTTTTGTTGGGGGTCATGTAATTGATATCTAAGCAAATTCAGTATATAAACTTAATAAATGCCCTAATCTTCTTGGCGTTTGCTTCTTTCTTTTATAACGAAGCTGAAAGAAGAACATGAAATGGCTTCTAACAATTTTCAATGCCCTAAAGAATTTCTTTTGTTGCAGTAAAACGGAAGATATGGCTGTGTGCATCAAATTTGGGCTACTACACCGATTTCCGCACTACGAGTATGGGCGAACAAAATTCATTCGACTTTAATTATATCGATTCCATTAAGTCGGTCGTTACCCAAATGCTGCAACAAGGATGGCAGGGTGTAAAAGAACTAAGAAAATCTCTTAAAGCTCCTTTCATTTTGTAAAACGGAGGAGTGAGGAGCATCCTCTCGGATGATTTCGGTATTGTCGGTGACCGACCGTTCTCTGACGACCACTATCTTTCCTTTTTTTGGTTTTAAGTTGTTTGTTTTGTCCTTTTCTCGTTTTGGCCTCTTACTTGTAGTTTTCATTAGTCGTTTACTGGAGGTCATTCCTTTTGATGTCTTTCGGTCTTTTTTTCGGAGTTATGACGATTTTTTGAGATTTTTTTTGATGACTCTTATCCCTTAAAAAATATTTCTTTCAGTTTGAATGATCTATGTCTTGCTTGTCTTCTCACATCTGTTTTTGATCTTATCTTCGATATAACCCTAATGATCAGGTCCTAGATAATCATTATCGGGGATGACTTTCTTCGACCTTAGGGCTCTCTTAGTTGGTTTACACTGGTCCAGATATGTTCAGATCTACATTTTGATTTCAAGAAGACTGTTTCTGAAGCGTTGAATGCCCCTCCTAGTATTAATGCCAGGTTAACTGTTATAGCATTTATTAATCATAGAAAAATAGTTAACCGTTAATTTTTTAAATAGTTAACTATTATAGTAATTAACCGTTAAAAATGGTTCGGTTACAGGTTAATTTGTAATTTATTACATTTTTCTTTTCAAATGTTCATTATTTCTTTTTAGAGTTATAAATCTATCTCTCCGATAAACATTGTATTAAAATTTTCAAAAAAAAAATTAAATAAAAATTTTTAAATACAAACTTCTTACTTAGTTTTTTAAAAAAGTATATATTAATTAACCATTAACCATCTTTTTTTAGCGATTCGATTAACTAAAACCGTTAAGCCTTAACGATTAGATTAATTAACTTATAAAATAAATGATTATACCAGTTAATAATAACGGTTTTTCTTGCACACCCCTCCTCATATTGTGATTGATGCCTTGTTTGAAGACACGATTGCTTTCTCCTATGTTTATGGTTCCTTTGTTGGTTCAAGGTTGTTATGGAAGCTCTTGTTGGTCTTTTTGTCCAAGTTTTTTTGTTGTCTTTATTTTTTTTCGATAAATATAATTTTATTAAAGGTAATTAATTAAGTCGTACAACCTAAATCTAATGGTGTGTCTCATTAAAAACTTTAAAAAAAAAAGAATACACACAACAACTAGGCATATTACTAAAATCAGCACACCACTCTAAAATATATAAAATCACTCAACACATAAGAATCACCCAAGCACATAAAGTAAACACTACTCCTTAACAATTCGAGAGCCATCTATCCCCGTGATTTAAGTAAAACTCTTACCTTGCTAATCCTTCCTTCACCAAGGAGATCCACCCTTCCATTATAGTCTATCGGCACAACCTAGACCTAATTGTGTTGCCTTTGTTGTATTTTTAGGGTAAAGTATACATATGGTCACCGAATTTTTAGAGAGTTTTTATTTTAGTTACCGAATTTTTAAAATTTTTATTGGGGTCGCCTAACTTTTATTTCACTTTTATTTTGGTCTCTCCTGTTACTTTCGTATTCCGTTAGCTTTAATTTTTCTTATTAAAACAATATAATTTAAAGTTTAAACCATTTGTTGGAGAAATTATATCATACGCCCAGCTCGGCATGTCATCCATAGTCCCAATCAATAAAAAACATCTATTTTATTAAATTTTTCTATGTCATCTTTTTACCAAGTAAATCTTCACTCAGATTTACTGTAAATTAAATTAAAAATTACTTTTTACCAATTGTAGATTCAATTAGTAAAAACACGACATAGAAAAATTTAATGAAATAGATGCTTTTTATAGGTTGAGACCATAGATAACATGGTGAATCAGACTTATGATATAATTTCTCGATTTGTTGCTAATTAAAATATCTAAAAACAACTAATCAATCCCCACCGGTTAAAATCATTAACTACATCTTCTTCTTCTTCACCGTCCTTCATGAGTTGCTTCAATTTCACCAAAAACAACTTATCAACCCCACCATTTCTCTCAAACAATGGCATTTTCCAGCGTTGTCATAGAGGCAAATAGAGGGCTACAAAAGCAAGGGTCTTTGACTTTTCCGAGGACACTTAGCCAAAAAAACTGTGGATGAAGTTTGGAAAGATATTCCAATGGAGTTTTCAATAGAGAAAGACGGGAAAATTGGAACTGGAATGACTGATAATATGCCGCAAAGACAACAAACTCCAGGGGAGATCACTTTGGAGGTGTTTTTTGAGAGGGCTGGTGTGGTTAGAGAGGATAATATCCAGTTGTCTATGATGGTTAACAATGTTAATAGCAGCTTCTTTGGGGAGTTAGCGCTAGCATGGAGTAATACTGGGTTTAGGATTGGGTTTCGATAGGATGGAAGAGGTCCAAATTTGATGGGGAATTAGCTTTGTAATGGATGTAATTAAATTGGTATTCAACCTTCCAATTTGTCTTTGAACTCTAATGGAGTTAAATCAAACCTGCAACAACAGTAGAGGCAACCAATTCTTCCTAAGCAACATGGTTTGAAATATGGAGCTCAGATGCCTTTGCAAAGTTGTGGTCAGTTGGAGAGTCCTGGAGCTAGGGGTGGTCAGGGACTAATTAATGGTCTTGTCTAGAGTGGTGGAGGGACTGGTATGGTTGGTTTAGGAGGGCCAGTTTGTGTTGCCACTGGATCACCAGCTTGGTCTTGTTATGGTTTTATGAGTTTTTCTAGCCATTGATTGACCTTCTTTTATCATATGCGACATGCTACATTCTAAAGCTTCATGAAAGATTTTGCTGCAGTATGGTAATTTTGATAGCCATCTGACATGAGAAGAAATGAGGAACTGAAGCAATCCATGAAGTACTGTTGTTGTTGTTGATGAAATTTGAAGAAGAAAAAGAAAGAGAAACTGAGAAACCACGATGTTTAATCAGCTGAAAGTGGGACCTAAAATATATTATTTTATTAAAAAAAAAAAAGAAAATTAACGGGTACGTCAACATTTTCTAACAAAAAGATAATGGGAATGATCAAAATCAAAACGAAATAAAAGTTGGGTTACTCCAATGAAACTTTTAAAAGTTTGTTGATCAAAATGAAAATTTCTTAAAAGTTTAGTGACCATCTATGTACTTTACCTTTTTTTTAATGTTTGCTCTAGGATGCCTTGTGTTGTGGGGGCTCTTTGTCCAGGCCTTTGTTTGTTTCCTCGTGATGATGTCTATTATAAGAGATTCGGGTTTAGAAATTTTTATTTGCAAGATGTATGTTATCAAAGGTTAAGGAAAAACATAAATATCTTAAGACTATTAAAAGATACGAAACTTAATTAACGGATTAAATTTATTATCTAAAACCAAAACCTAAAAGATTCGACATATAGCTGCGATGGCTATATGGTTGCGGACACTTTGGCGAAGTATGCAAGATCTCATTTTACTACTCATAAATTAACAGCTCCTCCGTATATGGTTTTAGCTAGATTACATGATGATTGTTTAGATAACATGTAACTTCTCTCCAAATATACTCGACTCCCACCACCGTTCAGAGATTGGTATGTCTCGCTTGAAAGGAAGGTTGATTGATTAACAGATTGTTGTGTTCAACATTGAATTGCATTTTTTCCAGCAACATTAGAGTTTGCAAAGGCCACTATTTTGCTGATGGATACGTTCAAAGTTTGTAATGAATTCACATTGGGACTGTAAATACAATAGCAGGGTGATGAAAAGCATTTTCAGTAGTTCAAATGCCATTAATTTTCATTTCATGTTCTTCTCTCTCACATAATATGTTTGATCTTCTTTTTACCATGTTTATTTATTTCTCAACCTAGAATTGTGCATGCCAAGATGAATTTCATTTATTTAAGAATGCTAAGGAAGATTAAAGATTCCAGGGAAGAATCATCTAAGTTCCATTTGTCCAAGGTAACATTCTGTCACTAATTACAATTAATACAAATGTGTTGAGCTTCCCTAGAGGTATCAAAATGCTCCAACAAAGAAAAGAATCTGGTAACTATCTAAGCAGCAAAAGTTTAATAACGATTTCTCGTGATACAATTTTGTGTATCCGTTCTTTCCTTTATGCTTATTGTCTTTCTCACTAACACTTAGTTTCTGACCTGATATAAACTCCTCCATGTTATCTGGAGAAGAAGTATACAGTTTCAGGTGGATGGGAGTGCCCAATTTCTTCAAGAGAATCTAATGGTGTTCATGCTTCATAACTATTCGTAGACATGATATTATGGCGTTCCAATACTTTATCCCCATTTTCAGCCCACCAGCTTTCTGCTTGTCCTTCTGTGAAATATTTCCGACTGCAAAAAAAGCATATAATCCTTTGAGACTCGATATATGTTCTTTCTCAAGTCACTCAAGTTTTTGTTATCTATAAATGCTCAGACTTGTATAAATCCAGAGCATTTGCTTTTTGCAAGTTCAGGTCACATACTCTGATCATTTAACATCTTACCTCCAAAAAGGCGACCTTGATTTCAGATCTTCCACCCATTACTTAACCGTTACACGCACACACACAAAAGAAAGAGAGAAAAAATTCATTTGGCAGTGCATGAATGGATGCGAGTTTCTTGAAGAGAAAAGCTCGTTGAAAGAAATCAGCAAATGTCAAAAGCATATTGTAGTGTGTAGTTGATCACTTCAGTTGTGTTTGAGTTTAAAGAAAGGGATCATGAATGCATACCTAAAGCGAACACACTTGAGCTCATTACCGCCTTCAGGCAAGGGTGACAAAGTTAAGTACACTCCGTGTTCATCTTGTATTACTGTCTCCAACTTTTCAGTTTGTCCTTTGGTTCCATGAGAATTGGAGACATTCTCTAGATTGCAACTTACTTCACTCTGCCGAAGCACGATGTTGGTTGCATGGGCCTGGATACTGTCCAAGCGCAGGCACTCAGTGTTTTGGAAGAACTGGAATTTTGGATGGCATTCTTGCCTGCTGGATGTTTATCAGCCACCTCCTTTAACTGCAAGACCAGATGACCATAAACTAGATCAGTCTTTAGGTTGTGATTCTATGTTGTATATGTCATTGTTAAATGTCGTAAGATCTTAAATAAACTCAATACTCTTCAAAGTTCAAACAATTGACACTGTTAAATCTATTTTCCAAACTTTTGACTGTTGCACCATGAACAGAGATATCCAACCTGAGTGGTAAGAAATCTAATCACTTCCTTCGCCGATTTGCACTTTTTAGCTTCATTTTCTGCTATTGCAGTCACCACCTTTAATTTCTTTGATGTCTTTTGAAGTTCAGCTTCAAGGTGTTGGGATTTGCAAGTAAGATCCTCAACCTGCAAGAAATGTCCAGCATACTTATCTTCTTATCTTTACTATCAACTTAGATAAATGGAACAGTTAAACTAAACAAAATTAAACAAATAAGTAATAAGGTTCTAAATGCCCAAAAAAAAGTTTCAATAGGCTACCTGTGCCCTTAAATTTATGATCTCTTGGTTAATACTGTCATTCATTTGCTTTGAATCATCAACAGTTACTCCGGAAGATCATTTGGACTCAACTTTCCTGAAGCAGGAGATGTTCCCCGAGAAGTCCTTTTGGAACTAGAAATGGAAGCCCGTAAAATATTCTTAGAATCTCTAACTGGACAAATTGACATCTTAGGTGAATAAAATCCTCTGAGATGAAAAGTTCCATTCTGAGCTGGGAAGAGGAGGCGAGTTTGTGAGTCCAGTTTAAGTTCATGCTTGAAATTCTTACTTTCAACTTGATAAGAGTCGACAGAAATTCTGGAGACTTCTGTCTGTAACCTGGGAGCTAAAGCCTCTCTATCTATGGATTTACGAGGCAAAACTCCATTTTTGGCTTGAGGAGTCCAGACAGCTGAAACAGGTTCTGCACCTTTTCTTAATTTAGAGAAACATTCATCACACACTCTATATGGTTTGGTTTTACTCGGAGCCATAGAAGCTCCAAGAGATTTTCTACTATTGCATGATTTGCAGAAGATTAGTCCACAATTATAACAATTGGTACGTTTTCTTCTGAAACCAAATGGACTTCGACAACCAGGGCACATAGAATGATCAACACCGGATACCCATTTATGAACACATAATTGCAGTAAAGTTTGAACCACAAGCTACACTCCTAACTTGCTTGTCTTTTAGAAAATCAACTAGTGTTGGTGTATTTCTATCATTGATATCTCCATGGCCTAATTGCCCATTTGTGCCTTTTCCCCAAGTATAAACATTTGTTTTGGAAGTCAAAATAGCAACATGATACGATCCACATGCGATCTCTTCCACAACGTTATCTGCCATTTTAATTTCAACCCGAGTTGGAATCTTGCCGTCAGATGTAGCACTCCCCAATTGACCATAAGCGGAACTCCCCATTGTATACACTAGTCCTGAGGTTGTAAGAGCAACTGTGAGATAGTATCCACATGCAACCTGACAGATTTTGTCGTTAAAACAAGCATCTATGCATTCAGGAAGAAGTCTTGGTTTTTTATCACCATGCCCAAGTTAGCCTTTAGCTCCATCTCCCCAAGTAAATAACTTTGTTGAAGAAGAAGAGCTACTTGGAGACCCTGAATCATGTGATTCAGACACTACCTTAACTACTGCAGCAGTGTGCCAAGCACCACATGCAACCTTTGACGTCCGTAATTCACTCAAAGTCTCTACTTCTGTTGGAATAGTTGAGCTACTATAATCCCCATGACCTAGAGCACCAAAAGACCCGTCTCCAAATGTGAACTGCTGGCCACTATTTGTCACCAGAGCTGTATGCCAAGGTCCACAGGATATAGACGAGACATGCATGCCTTCCATGTAGCTAACCCTTTTGGGGATCCAGTGACTGACTTCAGTTCCAAGCCCAAGGACACCTGAGTTGTGTGTTCCATCACCCCATGTAAAAAGATCCCCGGAGACTGTAACGGCACAGGTGTGATACTCCCCACATGCTACTGATTCAAAATTCATGCCACTAAGAGTATCTACGAGCTTAGGTTTGGGAACATCAGCTTCTACACCATGCCCAAGCCTGCCCCCTGATTCCTCTCCCCAACTAAAAATGTTACCTTGCTTTGTGACTAAAATTGCATGCCTACCTCCACAAGCAATATTACTCACATCAAGAACCACAGTTGATACCAATTCCTTTGGTAGAAGTGCATCCATCTTTGAGTTAAACGGATTTCCAACTTTATCAATTCCACCACCCAATACTCCATCACCAATACCTTGTCCCCATATGAAAACATCACCCAAATCATGATCTTCACGGGAAGAACCATGGCTTGATGAACTCACAGCACTTGATAAGCTGAATCTAATTGCATCAGCCCCAGAACTTCTATTTGAGTTCTTGCTGACTCAGATGATACTGCTCCTAAGTCAACTAAATTTGATTCACTGACACTCTTAACTGAAGCAGTATGTGTAATTATGTCAGCGAATACCTTTCCCAATCTATTCGGTGCCTCATAAGGTGCTTTGATTTCTTGAGCGTCTTCTGGATCCTGTAATAATGAGAAAAGTTACAAAAAAAAGAGTAAACCCATAATTTTACCACGCTTCATTAAATAGAAAAAAAATACCAATGGCGAATTGGAAGCAGCGTTTTGGTTGCAGGGTTGAGAGCTATCAACTGATGAATTGCCATTTACTACTTCGGTTCTCCGTTTTTTATAGGTACCACGAGAAATCAATGCCTTAAGACCACTCAACCAAACTTCAGCTTCATCCTTGTCTTTGCATAACTGCTAGCAATGAAGGATGGTATCAATTCAAAGTATCCACACACACCATAATAGCTCAAGTACATTTTACTTGCATTGATACATTTAACAGCTCTGCATAATACAAGAACATCCATAAACAAGCACTTACCAAATCCAAGGACCTGTCATTGCATATCAGTGAAAATGATTGATACTCTTTTTCAGGTCGAGGATATCGTTGAAAAATTGCCTGCAAGCCGAAAAGAAAAGAAGCATTATGGTTACAAAAGTTCTGGGAATCAAAATAATAATGAAGAGTACAAAACTCACGGTCCGCTGTCCGGGAATGATCCTGTAGACTTCACCAAGCTTAATATGTTTCTCTTTCTTCCCAGAATACAATATCAATTTAGACTCATCCTGAAAAAAAGAATCCAAGTATCTAACTATAAAGAATGAAGTACTTTTCAAGTGACAAAAGCCAATAATGTTCTTTTACTAACAAAAATTGGATTTTCAATAACCATCAATACCAGAAACATAAGATAAAGAGCCTTCAAACTTCGAAAAGGGAAGTGTGTAAAGACAACATACAGTGGATAGTTTGAAAGGGCAAAATTTAGGTTTCCCTCTGCGTCCATACTTGAGCAAATAGGCTCCTTTCTTAAGCGCTGTAATGGCCTGTATTATAATGAATCCCCCCAAAATTGCATCTTTATTAATCTTCAAGTCTAAGAAAATATATCATCAAAACATAGGGGGGAGAAGAAACCTGGTCGATATCCCTGTCGGCTAGACCATTCCTATGAAAATCAGCCATTTAAGGTGAAGCCATCAGACCACCAATCCTCCCATATTGTTTTTTCCCAACGTTGCTCCATGAAAACAACTCCATTTCAGAGAGCTAACATTGTGTAATTTATTTTGCAAACAAAACGAATTTGAATGTCCTGTTTTGGGGGGATCTAACTCATAAAATTAAACAATTCTAGCTCTTAAAAGAACAGCTCAAATTCTACTTCAAACCCTATAAATTCTTCTATCTAGAATCAAAATGCTTCTCAATTCTCCCATTTTTTTCTAAAAAGACAAAAAAGCTTCAATCTCGATAATGGCGATGCAATTCTACCTACAATGCCAGAAAAAATACCAAAATTTCACCCCCTAACGTATTCTGAGGCCGTTGAGAATTTAACAAAGAATTCGAGATCTTCGAAGCTGACGAAACGATAAATTTTGAGACTTTATGGTGGTAGTTGTCTTTTTTTCGAATTCCTTTATTTTACAAATTCTTTGTTTTTGGATTCAAGTTTACAAACTCCACATTTGAATAAGGAATTAAAGGGAAAAAGGGCTTGGATTTTCTTTTTGTTTCGGTCTTTCTCCGACAAGGGGACCATTTAGTTTGTTCTGTATATGAATTTGTTTTTTTTGTTTTTTTTTTTCAACCGGTTCATCCCACCACGTCAGCAATTGAAAATCTATGTGATAAGGATTGTTTCCATTTAGGGTTAATTGTTTGTTTGACACATGAATTATACTAAATTATTTAATGTCATATAAATTGTTATTTTTTTCAATTTCATACGTGAAGATCATTTTGGTCACTTCTGTGACATCAGTAGATTATCTAGAGAGTGACATGTGGCATATATTGTTTTAAAAAGCTTAAATGAAAAAGAAGTGCCCAAAATATGGATTTTTTGAACGTTAGGTGCCTAAAATATTTTTTTTTGTAAATATAGGTGTCCAAAGTTTTAAAAGTTATAATTTTAGGTTCCTGATCTTTAATGGGTATTAATCTTTTAACCAATCAATGCTTGACATGTGACATATTTTATTTATTTATTTTAATAAAAATAGCCAAAATTTTTATTTTCCAAAAAAGCCCAAAATTTTAAAAATTTTACAAAACAGTCCCCAAATCCCTAAAATTACCCAAACCCCAAATCACCGCCGCTTTCGCCGCTGATCGTCTCCCTTGAGTACACCGGTCTAGTCGCCAGACTAAGGCGGTCATTTTCCCAACACGGCATCGCCAGAAAACGGCAAACGGCATGCCAGCCGAACGTCGATTTCGCGTTTGACTTTTGACGTTCGACTGCACGCTGTTTGTCGTTTCTGGCGATGCCGTGTTGGGAAAATGACCGCCTTAGTCTGACGACTAGACCGGTGTACTCAAGGGCAACGATTGGTGGCAGAATCGGTAGTGATTTGGGGTTTGAGTAATTTTAGGAATTTGGGGACTGTTTCATAAAAAATGTAAAATTTTGGGATTTTTTTGGAAAATTGAAAGTTTTTCAAAATTTTTAATTTTGAAATAAAGTAAATTAAATATGACAGTGTCAAACATTGATTGGTTAAAATTTTTTAACACCCATTAATGGTCAGACACCTAAAATTACAACTTTTGAAACTTTTAGCACCTATTTTTACATAAAAATACTTTAGGCACCTAAAGTTCAAAAATACATACTTTAGGCACATACTTTCATTTAAGCCTTTTAAAAATTCTCAATTTATGTAAGGTATAATAACATAATTAATCCTCAAAGGCTTACTATATCTCAAATTCACCTTTATTCTTTTAAAATTTTTATTATAAAAATTTATTAAAAAATATTCAAACTAATTAATGATTCACGCATGACATAATATTAAAATTTCTTTTCTTTTAAAGTATATTTCACTTTCTTTCTTCTATTATACTTTTTGATAAATTACACTAGAGGTCAAGTAGTTATAAGTTTAGTAATAAACATGTCACTTTTCTTCTAAAAGTAACAGTTCAATCACTTAATTATAGATTTAGGAACAAATAAGTCACTCAAGTAAAATTTTGGGACGAACAAGTCACCATGTCATTAAAATTGAAACAAGGACTTGGTATAATAACAATTTTAGTCCCTCGAAAACTTATGCATTCTATTAATTTGGTCATAATTCAAAATAATACAACAAACTTAATCCTTCCTATTTAAAATTTATAAATTTAATTAAATTATTTTAAAATGCCCTTATATAAATTTAATTTAATTTTTTTTTGTGTTATTTTTCTGAATTCTTTAAAAAAAATTTCTTCTTTACTCAAATATAATTTTCACATGATTAAAATAAACTTATTTTTTACGTTATGAAAACTATTTATTTCTAAATTTAATTTAAAATAAAATTTTGGCGTAGCACGTAAATTAATTTGGTGGGACATTTATACTGATTTTTACTCAAATATTTTATTTTTAATATTATTTACGAATCTAACATTTAAAAAATATTAATTCTCAATCTCTCACATGCATTGAAAAACCTCTAAGGGGTGTCGACAGCAAAATAAATGCTTTATGATGGGAATTTATATAGCTTTTATTGACAGCTCTAAGGGGTGTCGATACCAAAACCCTTTATTAAAATATACTTAGTTAAATAATTGAAATATAATTTTGGGTATAACTACTGATATTCGGTTTATTGATCAACTATCTGAAATGAGTATTATAAATTTTCATTATAAGATAATTTTCTTAACACATTTTATTTCATTAACAACGATAATGTTCAAAGTTTAGACGTTATTTAAAAAAGCGTAGAGTTTTATCCTGGTAGATCAACTAGTAGTTGATATATGTAAATTTCTTTGATTGGACTAAAAAGTATTGAATATTTGCACAATTTGGTCGTAGGAAATATTTAGAACTTGAATTAATAAATATTTAAACAATAAGGTTCACGTGATGTTAATATGTTTTAAAATTAATAAATTATAGCTACAAAATTATTTTTAAAAATCCTTTTAAAATGTTTAATTAAATTATTATTATTGTTTAATAAAAAATATTATTTGATACATAAAACTATTATTGTTAATATGTTCTCTTATTTCTCCAGGGTAAAGGATTTATGACACCTTATGAGGTGAGAAAAACAATTGGATAATGGATATTGCCAAATTAATGGAGCATCAACCAACTGCCACCTACCTTCCTCATTAGGACGGAAAAATTAATTTTCACGCGTTTTTGTCACTCTTCTTAACTAAATTACTTGTAAGATACGATTCGAATATTTAAGGTGCTTTGTATAATTTATTAAAATGAATTTTTATTTTTAAAAAAATAATTTTATAAGTTCTCTATTTTATCAAATGTTAATTTGACAAAATTTCAACTTATTAAAGATATATTTTACGTAAAATTATGGTTTTAAAAATATCTTAAAAACATTAGTTAGTAAAACTTTTATCTTTATTATACCAAATAAAATAAAAGGTTATTTAAAAACGAGAAAAAAAAGAAGAAGAAGAAGAAAAAACGTTTCTCTCTTGCAGATGTACCACATTTATTTCATTTCATATGTAATTAATAAGGTGAACGGGTAATCAGAAATTAATGAACATAAAGGGTTAATAGCAGTAGTTAATATTTGTGGCATAAAGTATATAAATAATAACTAAACTATTAAAAATTATTCTAATTATTAATTTTTAAAAGTTATAAAATAATTATTAAGTTTATCGTTTTATTATAAAGTGATTATTGAATGTTATAAAATTATGACTGTAAATTTAAAAAGGGTAAATTATAAATTTCATCACTCAACTTTACTTTCATTCATGTTTTGGTCACTGAAGTTTATTTTTTTACAACTTTGAAGATTGATTTTTTTGTCACTCCACCGTTATCTCTCTAATTTTAAGATGGCATGTCACTTTTTATTAATTTTAGCTGCCACTTATTTTATTAATATTAATTTTTTATTTGGACCATGCATCAATCACTTCTGATCTTTGCTTGTAATTATAAATATCAAGAATAGTTTTAAAAATAGAAATGAGAAGAAAGTTGAGTGATGGAATTTGTAATTTACCTATTTAAAAATTTAATAATTAAAATAATCATTTTTTATAGTTTAATGACTACTTATATCATCAATCAATTAAATAATGATACAATTAAATTAAATTTGAAAAAATAATGATCATAAATATTTATTTAATTGATAATGCATATTTATATTTATTTCATATAAGATGTAAATTTCAAAGCTACTCATGAATTTTGGTCAAATATGTAATGCTATCCATGAATTTTGATTTAAATTGTACAATAAAATTTTAGTTTCGATTCAGTTATATACAACCTATTACTAACACGGATTTATTCAAGTGGTAAGCAGTTTGACATTGCTTAAGTAAGTTTCACCCAACAAAATTCAAGTGTGCGACACGGTAAATTTGAATTAGTCATGACAAAACCCTGAAACCGAAAGGTCAACCAAAAGAAAAAAATACATCTATTTATTTTATTAAATTATTATATTTATTTACCCAACTCATAAACCTAAAACAATGTCACATCCATACCAACTTTAGTCATTTGTAAAAAAAAATTACACATAATCAAACTTCTTGTATAAAATTATCGTATTTATGAAAATTAATGCGTAGCTTTGATATTTATTCTTGAAATACAATAACAATGTTATGAGGAGAAACACTGCATTAATTATAGAAGCCATTGACATTAATTGAATTCAAAGTCATCTCATTTATATGTCCGTCAACATGTTTGATATTATAAGTTGACGAGTGGCAATTCCTAGAAATTTCACGGCCATTAATATCCTTCTTCTTCTTCTTCTTCTTCTTCTGCTGCTGCTGCTGCTGCTGTGTAGCACAAAGATGGGTTTGGCAATATCTGATGAACTGCTGGGAACTTTTGTTCCCATCGTTTCTTACTGGGTTTATTCAGCTATCCACATGGCTTTTGGCTCCTTCCACAACTACAGATTGCATTCAAGAAAAGACGAGGAAGAGAAGAATTTGGTGTCCAAAGCAACAGTCATAAAAAATGTTCTTTTCCAGCAAACTGTCCAGGCAACTCTCGCCATCTTTTTGTACAAGGTATATGACTAACTTTTTCTTTTTCTTAATTCTGCTGTTAGGGTTGTAAATTAATCGAGTTGGAACGAACAAAGTTCTGTTCGTGTTCACTTGTTTATTTTTAAATCTGTTTATGTTCGGTTCGTGTTCGTTTAAAATTTTTTATTTATCATGTTCGCTTGTTTATTTTTGAAGGTGTTTGTGTTCGTGTTCGTTTGTTTACCGTTGACAAATACTTTCGTTTATATGTTCGCGGACATGTTCCTGAAATGTTCGCAAACATGTTCATTTTTATAGCCACCAACTTGTTCGTTTATGTTTGTCAAAATTTTTACACCACTAGTCTGTAAGCTCCTTAGGCTTCATAGTTTAAATTCTAAAGTTCACCTTATGTCCAGTTTAGTCATTATCTTCACTAATATTTAAAATGTAAAAAAAAATAAAAAAGGGAACTGGGTACACGAGCTTATAAACGAGTTAATAAACGGACTTTTAAACGAACTTGTTCATGAACATAAACGAAACGAACACACTTTTATTTTTGTTCGTTCATTTATTAAATGACATAAAATTATCATTTATTTAGCTTAATAAACAAGCAGTTCATGAATAGTTTATCGAATGCTATATTTATTTACACCTAATTGTCGTTCCATTCACTAATTAAAGAAAGTGGGTGATCTTTGGGGTTTTAATATGCAGGTGCTAGGAAATGGAGGTGCTTCCAAAATCCAATCCAATTCCATAACTGTTATAGCCAGACAATTTGTACTAGCAATGTTTGTGTTAGATACATGGCAATATTTTATGCACAGATACTTCCACCACAACAGGTTCTTATACCGACACTTCCATTCTCGTCACCATAGACTTGTCGTTCCCTATGCGTTTGGGGCAATCTACAACCACCCGCTGGAGGCTTTCGTCTTCGACATAGTTGGTGGTGCCTTGTCTTATTCCATCTCCGGCATGTCCCCTCGAACTTCCATATATTTCTTCAGTTTCGCCACCATTAAATCAGTGGATGATCACTGCGGGCTATGGATTCCTGGGAACCTGTTCCACATCTTCTTTAGCAACAATTCGGCTTACCATGATGTTCATCACCATTTGTATGGAGGCAAATATAATTTCTCTCAACCATTCTTCGTAATGTGGGATAGGATGATGGGAACATACATGCCTTATTCTCTTGAAAAGAGAATCGAAGGAGGTTTCGAAGCTAGGCCTATTAAAAGAACAAAACGATGATACATACTTGTTAGTACAGTTGCGAGGGATTGTGAATGGAAAAAATGAGGTTGAAAATGTCTTGTTAGTAAAACTCGATCCATATTAATCGATTAATAAATCAGATATCAGTGTTTAAAAAATATAGTATGCAATGTACACTTATATTTTCTAAAGAAGTTGGAAAAATAAATCTTGATGGTAACATCTGCCTTATAATTGACACTGCCCAAAAATTACTTTGTATTGAGAAAAAAATATTTATACAAGGTTGCAGTTTATGAATAAAAGGAAAGATTACAAGTACTGAAAATTTAAATATCAATTTAATACATAGTAATGCAGTTTTTAATGCACGAGTAGCAGTCAAATAAACAAATGAACACATAACTTTGTTTATAAAATCTGGATTGAGTATAAGAATACATTGATTACTCTCCCTCTAAGAATCCTCGAACAGTTTACTAAGCTCAATACAAACTCTGAAACAAAATGTTTCTAGTAAACAATGTAAAGCTCGATAACCAATGCATTACAACAATAGGCTATATATAGCATAGCATTTAAGGATGCCAATTGGGTGACACAGGCGCAAAGGATGTTGTTTCCATATTTATCTCCGTCAAGAATTTTATTCTCATCCTCACCATACGACTCACTACGGGTGTAAAATTAAAATCATCTTCATTCCACAACCTAAAAGACTAGAATCATTCTCCTCCCTCCACTCACGTGGGTCTTAAGACCCACTTAATCTCCGCCATACTCGTTTGCGATCCATTTTATATAATATATTTATAATTAACAGTTAAATAAATATAAATTAATTTTTATAAAAAATATTAAATAAATATCATCCAGACTCCCATCACACATGTGATATTATTTCAATTGTAACGATTTTAAAAATAATAATAGTCATTGTGACCTTTTTATTGGGCGAGGAACGAGAAATGGTGACTTCGTGAGTGTTGTCTTTTAAAATAAGTATCAATAAAGGTGAGTTGAGTATTATTAAAATTATTTTTTTTAAAAATGATAGTATGTATATTGGCGGACAAGACATGCAAGGATGAGGTGGGACGAATGGAGATGGGGCGAAACGAGTACAAGATCATATCCACACCCGTTCTATCACTCATGACATGATTAATTTAAACAAAATCAACAAAAGAAATTAAGATACCTAATTTAATTGTATCATAATTACCCTTACATTTTGCTAATTCCATTATTAACTCAACTTCTAGGGTAATTTTACGGTTGCTTTTCAAATAAGCTTTTTGGAGTTAAAACACTTTTGATATTGAAAATAATAAAAAAATTAAAAAATAGTTTTGCTATAAAATACTTTTCAAATAAGCTTTCGGAAAAACTAAAAAAAAATAACTTATGGATCAACAAGTTAGTCCAAGTGGTAAGTAGCTTGGTATCGCTTAAGCAAGTCTTAAGTTCGAGACGTTGTGAATGCAAGAAATTTTCACTGGGAGACTCACCCACCAAAACAAGTGTACGACGCGAGTCGGTCCGGATTAGTCAGAGCAAAGTTCTTGAAACCGGAAGGGCAACTAAAAAAACTTATGGCTTTTGGGATATAAAATTATTTAATTTTTCTTTTACTTTCTAACATCACATCTAAAATGAACATTTTAATTTTTAACAATACCTTTTAATAACAATACCAAACACTTTAAACTAACATACCACACTATACTACAACATTTTCAAAATTAATGAAGTCACCCTTAACCCATCTCAATAGGGATAGTTCTCTTATATTATGATTCACTTACATTGTGTGAAACTCAATTACTTTTACATCTTTTTTGTACGGTTGGACGAGGATAAATAGATGACTGAGATTATTTTTTTATTTTTTTCCTGAGATAGTCTTCTCATTTTCTATGTTAATCTTAGGGATGGCAAAATAACTCGAATTCGTCGGATTTCGACTCGACCCGATAGGGGCGGGTTTTTTCTTAAAAAATGGGGCTCGAGTCGGGTCATGTCTAGTTATTGAAAAAAAAATCGAGTTGGGTTCAGGTTAAGGTAAAATTTCCCCGACCCGACCCGATATATTCATATATATTCATTATATTTTTATATATTATATTTAATATTTTTATTAACTTTTCCGGGTCGGGTGGGGTTTAGTCGAGTTTTTTATTAAAATATTGGAGGTCAGGTTATATTTTTTATTATGTCGGGTCAGGTCGGGGATAGAATAAATTAGAGTCGGGTCGGGGTCGGGTGATTTAAATTTCGGGTCGGAGTCGGGAGGCCAAAAACCCACCCCGCCCCGCCCCTTTGCCATCCCTAGTTAATCTTAGTCATCCATTTTTTTCTAGATTAACGGTATGAAGGTAAATGGATGGTTGAGACTAACAATAGGAAAGGTGAAGATTATCACTAGAAAAAAACAATGTTGGTCATTTATTTACCCTCATCAAAAGGTTTAAAAAGGTGTAAAACTCAATTACTTTTACACATTTTTTAAACAGTTAGATAAAGGTAAATAAATGATTAACATTATTCTCTAAATATTTTATATGATACTTTTTTATTTTCTACTTTAATCTCATTCATTCATTTTTTTTAGATTTTAAATCTCATTGGAGAAAAAAAAGCATCAATACAAAGTCTTATATGTTAGGGAAGAAAATTACTAATATTATTTTAATGTAGCTCCAACCCCACATCATATAATAATATTTCATGGTGAAGGGATTTTTTTAATATGTAAATTAGAAAAATAAATTACAGATGCTTATGCACTCAATGCCTCGATTAGATTAAATTATGGTCTATCTATAAAATTCGTCCTTAAAGTATATCCCTTTTCTAAATTTGATATCTATTATTTTTCACAGATTAATACATAAAGTTTTGTTCCGTCAAATACATTGTTCCGTTTGAATAAGGGTGTTAGATGGTGATGAGATGACACAATAGGTACAATAAAAAGACAGGTAGGAAAAACACAAATTGATAGTTAAGTGAAATAATTGAAAAAAAATCAAAACAGAAGGAAAATAGTATAAATTTAAATATATATATATATATGAATTTTTTTAATTCATGAAAACTTATTTTTATAATATATAAACATATCAAATTAAAAAAATACAAAATATAAACAAAGATATTATTTTTTAAAATTTTCTGAGAAGTTCACAACTTTTATATTATTTTTATCATATGAAAATCGTATAAAATATAAAAATATGATTTATATAAATTATTTAAAATTATATTTTTTTGCATTATGTTTTTAATATAAAATTAAGAAATGAAATTTATTTATAATATATAACAACTATATAAAATATAAAAAATAAAATAATAAATTTTGAATTTTCTAAAATTTTATTGTTTTTATATTTTTCTAAAATTTATCTTTTCTAAATAATTAAATATTTTAAATTTCTTTATTTTATTTTGAGATTTTTTTTTAAAGTAGTTTAGAAGTATCCAATTTAGATAATAAAAGAGTTGTAGATACTAAAAATTACTATATACTTGAGAGCTAATTATGTAAGTCTTAATATGAAGCTTATAATTTTCGGAGGTTAAAAAACTGAGATTATAAACTGAGTAAATTGAGTTGATATGATTGTCGTCATAATTGACTTAGTACCTGATTCGGATTAGTTGGTTAATGAATCAGATACTAATAATTATAAAAAAGTTAGATATTTTATATCGGTCTCTTCTTTTGATCGAATAGACTTTAATAAATGGATAAAATATTTGCTAGTTTGAAAGGTTCTTATAATCGACCATATAAATATATAACCTCTGTTTATTGCCTCAGCTTTAGTATATATGCTTGTTCATTTATTCTCCACTTAGAAGATTTGATTAATCGTATGATTGTTCGGCAACGCCTTTGGTAAGGATGCTCCATTCGCCAATGTTCAAACTTTCTTACTCCGTTATATTAGTTACGTGAACAAGAGGCGCAGAAGCAGGTTAGGGCAAGTTCAAGACTTGGTTTCTCAAGCTTTGCCATGGCTGGTTTCCAGATATCAGATGAAGTGTTGTCGGCTGTGGTGCCGAATATCGTGTATTGGCTTTATTCATGGATGTACATGGCTCTAGGGACATGCCACAATTACAGGCTGCACCCCAAGGAAGACCAGGACACTAAGAATTTGGTGTCCAAAAAGGCAGTCATCAAAAACGTTCTTTGGCAGCAACTACGTCAGGTCATCGCCTTTCTCCTTATGTACAAGGTACGAGGTTGTCATGAAATTTTAAGATTATCTGTAAATGTTTGAGATTTGTGTCAGCACAATTTATGATGCAGGTTGCGGGAAGCAACGGCGACGGGGCTTCTTCCGTTGCGAATATGTCGTCCTTCGTTGCATGTAGGCAATTCTTTGTAGCTATGGTGGCATTGGATACGTACCAATATTTTCTTCATAGGTTGATGCACCAAAACAAGTTCTTATACAGGCACCTCCACTCCCAGCATCACCGGCTGGTTGTTCCTTACACATATGGAGCTATCTACAACCATCCGGTCGAAGGGTTTCTGTTCGACATCGTCGGTGGGATCTTATCCTACGTCGTTTCCGGCATGTCCCCTCGGATGTCGATATATTTTTACTGTTTCGCCACTATAAAAAACGTGGATGACCATTGCGGGTTGTTGCTCCCCGGGAATCCCTGGCAATTTCTTTCCAACAGCACGGCGTTTCATGATTTCCACCACCAGCATGTTGGTGGCAAATACAATTTTTCGCAACCGTTCTTCGCCTTTTGGGACAAACTTCTGGGAACTTACATGCCTCTTTCGGTTGAGGAGAGAGAACATGGGGGCTTCCAACTCCAACCACGCCCAGCTAAGTAAGGGTGCAAGTATTAAGTATATGTTTTGCATTGGCTGCACTCTTTATATGTATGAATAACTTGCCTGATTTACATGCTTTAAATAAATGTGAGAAAAGGGGCTCTCTAGACTCCTCAAAACTCACTTGTATTAAGTTGATCAAGAAAATGATGTAATAGGCCCAAAAATGTGTTTAAGGGTCGAAGTGTATTGTTTGTCTCTTTCGGTGTCCGTTAATTTAATTATTTTACAAATAATTTAACTTTTATTTAATATAACACCGTTTTTTTTTCGAATCAAATAATTTTTTTCTGCCTTTTTTGTGTGTTTCTTTTAGTGCCTTATTAATCATTAATTTAATTGATCCACGTGTAATCTAACTTTCCTCTAATTTAACACTGTTTCTTTCTTCTTCTTTTTTCTCTCCTCTCAAATCATTTACTCTGTTATCTTCACTTATAAAATTTTCAGTCAAAAATCTAATAAAAATAATCAACAAAAAATTATTAATCACATAATTCAGGTATCTTTCATCCAATTTAACACCTTTATTTTCTTTTGTTAGTTTTTTTTAGTTTCCTTCAAACTTCAGAGCAAGTTAATGAAATGATAAAAATAAAATTGCAAAGATCAAAGTTAGGGACATGAGTGTACCAAGACGACGTAATAGATATATGCTATATCTAAGGATGATAACGGAGTGGAGCAGGTCGGATTTTTAGCCGCCTCACCATTATCCTAAACATTAGAAATTTAAATCTAACTCTATTCGCCCTGATTTTTAGCGGTGTTTCATCCACCATAATTCGATCTGAATTTTTTCGGTGAAAATCTATCCTCAATCTAACCCGATCTGAGTCCATACCAAATTTTCCCATTTGATATCAGTTTTCTTTTTCCATACTAAACAACATGAACATTCTGTCGCAACCCTTTTTAGGAGGTCTTGACGGATTTTTTCTTAAAAAAATAAACAAAGCAACGGAGTCGCCACCGATCTTTTTTAAAAGGTGTGATTGGATCACCTAAAAACATGTAATTTTAATAAAATTATTTTATTAAAACAACGATTTTGGCCTGCGAAAACTAAAAAAAGTGGGTTCGGGAGTCGGTTACGCGTGGGGAAGGGTTAGCACCCCACATCGCTCAAAAATTGGTACCTAGCCGATTACAAAAAGTTTTAATATCGAAATTTGCAAGTTCATGTAAAATTTAAATTATTGTCCATTTATGAATTTAATTTCATTTTAACGGCTTTACTATTCGAAAATGAACTCCAATCACCGCCAACACTTCTGGCGCTAACCCGTCATTTCCGCTTAGTAAGACACCGCATTACTTTAATTTCACTTTTTTAACACAAATAAAGAACTTGATTTGTTAAAGATTTTTATTTATTCTAAGCTAAAATTTATTAATCCTAAAAAGGTCTAAGTATTTTTCCTATTTGAGGGTTTAAATTTTATTAAGCGTGTTTTATTTTTTTGTGAATAAAAGTTTATTACAAAGAAGTCTCTATCTAAGGCTTGAAGAACATATTCCTAAGGCCAACTTAATACTAAGCAAACGAAAGCAAAACAAGGAAAAAAAAAACAATATAAGACTCGAAGTTTTTTAATGGGCTTGATTCAGTTTTATTTTTATTCGGATTTTTTTTATTATTTAAATTTAAAACTTTTTTTTATTTTTGAGTTTATTTGAAGAGAGGTTTTTTGTTTGCTTTTATTCTTTTTTATATTCGAGAAGTTTTTTTATAATTTGAAAAGGTTTTTATTCTTTTTTGTTATAAAGCTTTTTATTTGAAATGTTATTTTCTTTTTATGTTTTAAAGCCTTTTTTATTTGAAATGTTATTTTCTTTTTATGTTTTAAAGCCTTTTTTATTTGAAATGTTATTTTCTTTTTATGTTTTAAAGCTTTTTTATTCAAAATATTATTTCTTTTTTTGTGTTTTAAAGCTTTTTATTTTTTGTTTAAATATTTCGCTACTTTTCTTTTTAAGCTTTTTGATAATTTTGGAAAAGAATTTTATTTTAGAAGGGGTGTTTATTATCTTGTATTTTCAAAAAAAAAAAGATTAGTTTATTTTTTAAAAAAAAACTTTGTTTTTTATATTTTTTTAAAAAGGATTTTATTTTAATTTTTTAAAAAAAGATAAAGGCCTTACTTTTTAATTTAAAGAAATACTCCCTAAAAAGGGGTTTATTTTGCTTTTTTGTTTTTTTATATTAAAAAATAATTTCTATTTTATTTAAAAAACTGGAAGAAACAAAATGGGGTTGTGGTAATTAAGTGACAATTTTATGATGATTTTAAAATTTATTTTCGGATTGAAAGAAGTATAAAAAAGTGGTTTTAATGAAGGGAATTGTCCCAATATCTTTTAAGTATAAAACCTCTTTTTTATTCACAAACACAATTTTCTCACCTTTTAAAAGTTAATTGGATCAAACACCTTTCCTATTAAAAAACAACACATGTTCTTAACAAGAACCAAAGAAAGAACAATGGGGTGGAACCACTGTGCCGGCCGCCATCCGCCAGCGCCGTTCGCCGCTTGTCGGCGGTGGTTTCTTTTTATTATTTTTTTCGAACCAAAACAACCACATAAACACTAAATAATAGAATATTAACCAAAAAAACGATATCAAAACCTCCAAACCAACATCAATTGCATCCTAAAAAAGAGGAGCATTAACCAAAATAAATAAATAAATTTGAAATAAAAAAAGAGCCTAAATACTGGATTACATTTATTTATCAACTGAGAGATGAAACGGGCAATTTAATTTAACCTCCCCAAAAAGCCCCTGACCACTTTTTGTGTACGAGGAGGTGGGAGTTCCTGTATGGCTTTGACCTTATCTGGGTCTATTTCAATTCCTCTTTTGCTCACAACGAAGCCTAGCAATTTTTCTGATGTAGCCCCAAAGGTGCACTTGGTAGGGTTGAGTTTTAATTGAAACTTTCTCAACCTTTGGAAAAGCTTCTCCAGACTCATAATATGCTCTTCTTCTGATCGAGATTTAGCGATCATGTCGTCTATATACACCTCTATTTCCCTGTGCATCATATCATGGAATAGGGTTACCATGGTTCTTTGGTAAGTTGCCTCTGCGTTCTACAAGTCGAAGGGCATTACTTTATAGCAGAATGTTCCTCATAGTGTATTGTCTACTAAGGTCGATATTGGGCACATCTTGATCTAGTTATATCCAGAAAATCCATCCATGAAGGAGAAAAAAGAATGGCCAGTTGTATTGTCTACTAAGGTCGATATTGGGTAGCGGGAAATTATCTTTAGGGCTTGCCCTGTTGAGATCCCTATAATCGACGCACATATGTACTTTCCCATCTTTTTTAGGACTGAGACAATGTTGGCCACCCACTCTGGATACTTGGCCACCTTGAGAAATCCTACGTCGAACTGCTTTTTCACCTCATCTCTGATTTTCAAAAGCGTCTCAGTTTTTATCCTTCTGAGTTTTTGCTTTACTGGCTCACATCCTGTTTTTATGGGAAGCCGATGCATAACAATGTTAGTATCAAGGCCAGACATATCTTGGTACGACCACGCGAATATGTTCTTATATTCTTTTAGAAGCTCAATCAAACTTTGTTGAGTCTTGGTAGTGATGGTAGTACCAATCTTCACTTCACGTTTCTCTTTCTCGGTGTCGAGATTCAAAACTTCTAATTCTTCCTTGTGAGGCAGAATCTGTTTTTCTTTTTCCTCCACTAGCCTGGGCAAATTATATTCCTCATTATTGTCGTACTCTTCAACCTCTTCTAAGCACATGGGCAGTTCAAAGTCAATTTTCGGGTCTAACGCAGAGTTATTTATATCGTTGATATCTGGAAACCTGAAAGGAAACATACAAAGGCAATAAAAACAAATGAATGAATGATTTTTTGTGTTTTTTTATTTTTTGTTTGGAGTTTTAGGTTTTTTTTCCAGTTTATGTACAGTTTTATTTGTTTGCCACACAATGGTTATTGGGAAATGTATCTTTATTGAAATTAAAACCATAATGGTTTGACATAGGCCCTTTACAAAAGATCCCTTGTTACCCTCGGGCCTAAGGCAAAAGGGTTGGTTTTGAGAATTACTCTATAAAGGATTTAAAGACTACAAGAATTTCTTTAGCAGTCCAGTTATTAAGCTCAGAGCAGGGGCGAATCATGGGCAGATACTTGTTTTCTTTCTCCTCGTCCGTCACAGCGTTGATGCTCAGCTTCCCAAAGGTCTAATTCAGGTCATTCTTTCCTTTCTCCTCCTCAACAACTAAGACATATGGATTCAAAAAGCCTCCAGATCTGAATGTGTGACTCAAGGGTGGAAACACCATTGGTTCCCATTCAATCTCTTTCCCCTTCATCCTAGCCTTTCTTCTTTCTTGTTTTCTCTTCATAGCGGTCTTCCTTTGCAGATTGTTAGGCTTAAATCCCAACCCAAACCGATCTCTCTTTCTTGGGACAGCTATAGGGTACAACCTCATCTGATGCTATTTCCCAAAACCTTTTCCTATCTCAACCCCTTTTCCAAGGGTCTCCCTAACTTGCATCTTGACATTGTTGGATAATCCGGCATAGGAATCTTACTCCCTTCAGTGACAAAGGTTGCATTAACAAGCTCTAGCATTCTAAAATAACATTCAAGTATGCCCTCGTCAATTTCGATATAGGGTGCGTCGGTAGACACCGATGCAATGATATCCTCTTCAGCCCCGACAGTTACCAGCTGTCTGTCGACCATAAATTTTAGCTTTTGATGTAGGGAAGAGGGGACTGCACCTACTGCGTGAATCTAAGGGCGCCCGAACAAGCAACTGTATGTGGGTTTAATGTCCATCACCACAAAGTCAATGTAGAACGTGGACGACCCAATTTGTAGGGGTACTTCAATCTTTCCTAGCACCTCTCATTGAGTCTCGTCAAATGCTCTCACAGTATTCTTATAAGCCTTCATGTGAGAGCTATCTATCGGCAGTTACTTCAGAGTCTCCAGATGGAGAACATTCAGGGCCGACCCAATGAGGACTCCTGACAGCATGTGTCCCTCACATCTTGTAGAAATATGTAGAGCTTTATATGATTCTCTCACTCCTTCTGGTATTTCCTTATCACTGAATGAGGTGAAGTTGTCCACAGTGATATTATTGACTAACATGTCTATCTTGTTAATTGTTATCTCCTTAGGTACAAAGGTTTGGCTCAGAACCTTCAACAAAGCATCACGGTGACCCTCAGAACTCAAGAGAAGTGACAACATAGAGATTCTCACTGGGAGTTTATAAAGCTGCTCCACCACATTATACTCATTGTGTTTGAGTATTTTTAGGAATTCTTAAGCCTCGGACTCTTTAACAGGCTCGTGATACATTTGGGGTTGTTCTGAAAAAGTCTTCCTCAACCTTTTTTCCGACTTATTAGTTGCAGCCTTCCTCTGGGCCGTGTTCCTGTCTATGACAACTTGTGGTGAATAACATCTTCCACTCATTGTAAAATGGCTCACCTCATTGACTGGCTTTTCCACTGACTCAGCCTTAGATGAAGTACCTCCTAGAGTTGTCACCGTGCAAGTATAGTTCCAAGGCACTTGTTTGCTATCCTTGTATGGAAAGGGGCATGTGCTCTTATTATTATTCGTGGGACTGAACATTTTGGCGGTTCACCATTTCTTTCCTTGGCCTTGATCACCAAGGGTTTAATTCCTGAAAAGTCTTTCATGATTAGAGACTCATCTGACGCACAGACTTCCATTACCTTGTACGCGTTTGTCATCTCGAAGAACTCGAGTTCTTTGCTATCCATCTTAGTTTGGACCAGTTGTCTAAACTCCGGACAAAGCTGGATCTCATGTCATTCCTCTTCATGATACTCACAATAAGGCTCATCTTTGCATCTCACCTTATTGACTCATTCCTTCAATAATCTGGCCTTTATCATTTCGGCCCACACCCACTTTAAATGTGTTTTGACTTCTGACACACATTCCTTAGCCATCATTCCTTCTTCTTCAATTATTGCGTTTACCCTTGCTTTCTGGTAATTCGGTAGGGGATTCCCACTGGTCTTAGATGTGTCAAATAATAATATGCCAGATTTTCATAAATCATCTACCACCCTCTTGAAAGTAGTGTAATTTTCGATCGTATACCCTTTAACCTCAGTATGATAATCACATTATGCCTTTTTATCGTACCATTGTAGGTACGGGGGTGAGAAAGGTGAGACGTACCGTGGTAACACCATTTATGATTTGAGAAGTTCTGAGAGTAATTCTACGTAGGTCATAGGAATGGGAGCGAAATAGGTCTTCGAGTTCCCCTGGTATCTTTGTTATTCTTTTGGTGGATTCAGTGCTGCTGAAGTCATGAACGGGGTACCAAACTTTTTAAGGACCACCCATTTTGAGTAATTAGGATTATAGGTGCTAGTCATACTAACCTCATTTTCATTTTTTATAAGACTTTTTTATTTCACCTCTGTCGAGTTTCCCATTCTTGACAGCTGGCAAGATCAACCCATTTATCAGCATGTCTGCAAAACTTTTGGTCGTATGATGTATCATTCGATCATAGAAAGCACCTTTCAAGGTTTCCACAAACATTGGGGTGATCTCATTTTCCAGCAATGGTGGCTGAACTTGTGCGGCCACATCCCGCCACCTCTATGCATATTGGCAGAAGCTCTCATGATATTTTTGCTCTATTCCTTGTAAGACTAGTCGGTTAAGGGCCATGTCAGTCACGTGCTTGTATTGCTCGTTAAATGCCCTTGATAGATCCCTCCAGGATCGTATATTAGCCATGTTCAACTGTGTATACCAACGAGACGTAGATCTAGTCAAGATGTATTGGAAGCAGTGAATGAGCAATTTCTCATTATCCAAATACATTGACATCTTTCGGCAATACATGGTCAGATGTGCCGAATGGCAAGTAGTTCTATTGAACTTCTCAAAGTCAGGGGTTTTAAACTTTGGAGGCATCACCAAATTAGTCACCAAACTTAAATCTTTGGCATCTAGGCTACTATGAATGTTCCCTTCTTGGAAAAATTTGATGATTTCCTCTAACTTGTCACATCGATCCTTCTATTTCTTGTTCGCTTTGGCTTTATCCACGGCTTCATCGAGCTCCGGCATCTTATAATCTTAGGTTTCCTCGTTATTGAACCCAAACTCATTTGGGGCATTAGTAGAAGATCCTCCCAAATGAAGCTAGAATCTAGGCTAAGGTGGGGCAGCTCCCCATTGTATCTCAGAATGGGCAAAGGTTATCCTCGGAAATTATGGCAAAACATCAATGGCTTCGGATGTTTTCCCTTTATCAGGATCCTTAAACCCTAACATGGCTGCAATCTGGGTGATCGTATTCTTTCGAGCCTGCACAATCTCTTATTTCAGATCCTTTTCTATCTTGTCCAGCCTATCTTGGGTGCTTTGTGGTTGATTTCTAGGGTTGCTAACATGTCTTCCATGGCTATTGCTCTAGTTTGGGAGCAGGTACCGTATTTGTGTGAAACTGGCTATTTTGAAAGTTCTGCCATGTGATTACTTTAATTAATCTCTTGAAATATGTGTGAATGTATGCAATAATGTAAAAACATAAACCAATACAAATAAACAATACACAAACAAAATGTAAATGCATGAATGCAGACGAATGACCATCGATTCCATTAAGATAATTGCTCTAGAAATAATTCTTATTAGATGACAGAGGTCCTTATTACAAAAGATTTTGACTTTTCTACGAGTACATCTCGGCCCGAGCACCCAGCTCCTTGATTTCTTCAATCAACCACAGAAGTCTTGGTCCCACTTCTCTCACTGGCCTGATGTACTGGCGAAGGGCTGTAGCTTCAGTAGCTAACATCTTTACATGCTTAGCCACGTCTTGTATCTGGGTCATGATGCTTTTGTTAAACTTATCTCATTCTTGGAACTCTCTAGCGTTGTCCCTAATTCGAGTAAACCAATAGTCATTACCCCCTTCATTGATATCTTTGAGAACCAGAATCTTTGTCTTGTACTATTAAATGATGCCTTCCATAGCTCCTACTTGCTTCTTTAATGTGTCATTCTCACTCAAACTAGCCTGAAGTTTGATGGTTCAGGAGCTTGAACTGCGAATGATTCAGGTCGCTACCTTGGCTTGCAACTCAATAACTGAGGCTTAGCTCTGTTTCAGCTTATTATTTGTCTCATCACATACCGTTTGCAACTCAAACAGACAGACCTTGTTGTCATGGGCCTTCCTCTTCCATGCAGTCACATTTCTTTTTTCTTTTTCAAGGGCCCGCTTGTTATTTTCCTTCTCAACTACTTGTTTCTCTCTCTTATTCTCATCCATCAGTAATCGTTTATATTTTTCAACTTTTTTCTTGCCACGCTCTCTTTCTTTTCCCACGACCTGCTCAATTTCTTGCCTCTATTGCTCTAGAGTCTTCCTCAAATCAACATTTTGGACTGTAGCCTAAAATTTGAGAAAATCCACCCTCTAAACCTCAAATTTTGCTTCAAGGTCCTTATACATCTTTATTACTCGATCTGTCTCTCATTTATACTTGTTCACATCTAAACTTGCCTCGAATAAGTCCTTCGTGTGCTGTCTTTACAAGTTTTCAATCTCAACCTTGGCCCTCTTCAACTCGGCTCTCAGAATATCAGCTTCAGACAAGATCACCTTCAGATGCTCCTCCAAGGATTTAGCTTGCCCCGGAGTAGGTGGTAAAATTTTGTCATTCACCCTTACATGTCTCTATACATCGTAATCAGGGGTGAACATACACTGATTGTCGTGCTCTATTTCTATGAGGTATCAATGTTTCCATGAATCGTTGATGGTTTGGATCTTCTCTCTGAACTCCCCTTAGAACTCGAATTCTGATAAGTCAAGACCTGTAGTGAATGTGACAAACTATCAAGAGGCATACTGTCGCGACACTAGCAAGGGGGCACAACCAATTCCACCCCATAGGCCTAACAACAACAAATAATCATAATCCCCACACTTGTACAACACCTTGGTGCGGCCCATCCATGGAACTCTCTATACGATGTCATGATCCTGGCGATCCCGAAAGATATCAACCCACTTGTTCCTCTTAGCTACCGGCCACTTCTTTGCCAAAAATTCTTAGAGTGGAGAAAAGTTTGGGGAGTGTATATTAGGCAAGGCTAGGGTCGAACACTTCCAGAAATGGCTAAGGGCCCAAACTTGGAGCAAAGGTGCACATCCTCTGAAACGCACACCTTCCAACTTTCGGCATGCATTCAAAGAGATGAATGTTTCTGCTAGTACAACTGACACTGAGTTGGTTTCCCCTTTCAACTGCTCAAAGAAATCTAGCATGGCCACATCGATATTGCCTAATACCCTTGGAAAGATGACCAAGCTGTAAATTGCTATAGCCAAGAGATCCACTCTCTTTTCCTTATCTGGATGAGTGGGAATTACGTTTTGGATGCTCCACCAAGGGAATGAAAAGTTTCCCCATCTTTTCTGTATCAGTCCTTTTACCCAACCATCCCCTATGCCAGCAAAATATTTGAGCCTCAAGTGAGCATTCTTGTTCTTAAGAGGTTTAGCATAGACCCAGTCATTCTTCACCTTGCGTAGGTTAAAGAGTGCAAAATACTCCTCAAATGTAGGCGTCATATCTTCACCATTAAAAGTAAAACAACAGTACCCAGGATTCCAGAACTGAATCAATGCTTTGAGGAATGGTTCATCCACCTCCACATGTAGCAGATATGCTATGTCACTGTAGGTATCAAGGAACAACTGCTTTGTTGCATGGTCAAAACGGACCCATATCTCTCGCAACTCGTGTACACCATTCTATTTGACACTTATATGGGCATACTCTGATGTTTCTGTCTCGTGATCAACTGTCAAACTATCTCTGTGTGCTTGCTAATTGACCTCAGACCAGTGACGTACATCCGCATTGTCTTCTTCCCTTTTTAGGTATCTCCTATCCACGACAAGAGTTGTTTTCTAATCGAGCAAATGTCTTGAGAATCAACCCCTTCTAGATATGGAATGAGGATGCAAACATGCAAACGAAAATAAGACAAGAAAAGGAAATGATTAATACTTCAAAAAAATACAAAAAGATCCAAAATAATTTCATTGTACAAATAGTAACTGGGCAGCGCATTCCAACACTTTTGGGCATGTCTCTACGAACTATTCCTACGAAATAATTTTGACCAAAATCAAAGCCTATGGTTTTCCACATGGCTCTAATGGGGTAGGCTTCTAGATTCTCACACATGGTGGGTTCTAAAAGGTTCCCGAATTGTCCTCGCTGTCCCCAACTAAGGGTAGAAAATCCCCTGATTCTCACCCATTATAGGCTTCGAACGAATCAAGTTCAACTTAGGGGGCCCATTTTTTTATGCCCATACGAAGGATTAGTATCCTCACGAAGACATAAACCTTATGAGCCCTGAAGGTACTTGCTAGGCCCATACAGGGAATCAGTATTCCCACGAGAGCAATAGCATTTTCCCCCTACTTAGACGAACGAGACGAAGCTCGGGTGTAGAGCTTAAAAATTTACATGCGTAGAATGGAATCATATTCATAAATGGACAATTAAATTAAATTTTATACGAACTTAGCAAATTCTGACATTAAAACAAAGTGTAATCGGCTTGTGGCCTTACTCTCTTTCTTGTAAAAAAACAAAAATTTCCCCAGCGGAGTCGCCAAGCTGTCGCAACCCTTTTTAGGAGGTATTGACGGGTTTTTTTTTAATAAACAAAACAACAGAGTCGCCACCGATCTTTTTAAAAATGTGTAATTGGATCACCTAAAAACATGTCATTTTAATAAAATCATTTTATTAAAACAACAATTTTGGCCTGCGAAAACAAAAAAAAAACGGGTTCGGGAGTCGGTTACACATGAGGAAGGGTTAGCACCCCCACAACGCCCAAAAATTGGTACCTAGCCGATTACAAAAAGTTTTAATGTCGGAATTTGCAAGTTCGTGTAAAATTTAAATTATTGTCCATTTATGAATTTAATTCCATTTTAACGGCCTTACTATTCGAAAATGAACTCCAATCACCGCCAACACTTCTGGTGCTAACCTATCATTTCCGCTTAGTAAGACACCACATTACTTTAATTTCACTTTTTAACACAAATAAAAAAACTTGATTTGTTAAAGATTTTTATTTATTCTAAGCTAAAATTTATTAAACCTAAAAAGGTCTAAGTATTTTTTCCTATTTGAGGGTTTAAATTTTATTAAACATGTTTTATTTTTTTGTGAAGAAAATTTTATTACAAAGAAGTCTCTATCTAAGGCTTGAAGAACCTATTCCTAATGCCAACTTAATACTAAGCAAACGAAAGCAAAACAAGGAAAAAAACAATTTAAGACTCGAAGTTTTTTAATAGGCTTGGTTCAGTTTTATTTTTATTCAAAAAAGATTTTTATTATTTAAATTTAAAAACCTTTTTTTTATTTTTGAGTTTATTTGAAGAGATGTTTTTTGTTTGCTTTTATTCTTTTTTATATTCGAGAAGTTTTTTTATAATTTGAAAAGGTTTTTATTCTTTTTTGTTATAAAGCTTTTTATTTGGAATGTTATTTTCTTTTTATGTTTTAAAGCCTTTTTTATTTGAAATGTTATTTTCTTTTTATGTTTTAAAACTTTTTTTATTTGAAATGTTATTTTTTTATGTTTTAAAGTTTTTTTTATTCAAAATATTATTTCTTTTTGTGTTTTAAAGCTTTCTATTTTTTTGTTTAAATATTTCGCTACTTTTCTTTTTAAGCTTTTTGATAATTTTGGAAAAGAATTTTATTTTAGAATGGGTGTTTATTATCTTGTATTTTCAAGAAAAGGTTAGTTTATTTTTTAAAAAAAAAAATTTGTTGTTTTTATATTATTTTTTAAAAAAAGGATTTTATTTTAATTTTTTTAAAAAGATAAAGGCCTTACTTTTTAATTTAAAGAAATACTCCCTAAAAAAGGAGTTTGTTTTGCTTTCTTGTTTTTTATATTAAAAATAATAATTTCTCTTTTATTTAGAAAAAATTGGAAGAAACAAAATGGGGTTGTGGTAATTAAGTGACCATTTTATGATGATTTTAAAATTTATTTTCGGATTGAAAGAAGTATAAAAAGTGGTTTTAATGAAGGGAATTGTCCCACTTTTAAGTATAAAACCCACTTTTTATTCACAAACACAATTTTCTCATCTTTTAAAAGTTAAATGGATCAAACACACTTTCTATTAAAAACAACACATGTTCTTAACAAGAACCAAAGAAAGAACAGTGGGGTGGAACCACAGTGCCGACCGCCATCCGCCGGCGTCGGCCGCCGCTTGTCGGCGGTGGTTTCTTTTTATTATTATTTTTTCGAACCAAAACAACCACATAAACACTAAATAATAGAATATTAACCAAAAAAACGAGAACAAAACCTGCAAACCAACATCAATTGCATCCTAAAAAGGAGGAGCATTAACCAAAATAAATAAATAAATTTGAAATGAAAGAAAAGAGAGAATAAAATTATACCGAAACGTGAAGAAATGCTAGCTTCCTCCACCCACAAATTCAATCAAAATGCTGCTCAACTCGAATGAATTTTCAGAATTTTTTTGTGATCTTTTTCCTAAAAAAAACGTTTCTTTCTTGTATTCCACCAATACTCTGAGTACAAAGAGTGTTTCGTGCTTTTTCTTGTGAAATTCTTGGGTGTGTTACAATGATATGGGGCGGGGGTTTTATAGGTTTCAAAAACCTTGAATACAAGGAAATTGGGGACAAAAATCCCTCAATCTCAGTGCAATTACATCATATATCCAAATCAAATTGTTGACTTTCCCCTTATGTTCGAATCAATCCGATTTTGGTTTATTTTGCCCAATTTCGGATGATTTTTTCCTTAATTTCGAGCTAGGGTTTGAACCCTTTTCTTCCTTGTTTTGCAGGTAAACGCCAACGGCGATGGACGGCGACGGTGGCGTTGGAGCGACAAGGGTGCGACGGTCCTTCTGGTTCTCTCATTGGCGACAGTCGCAACGTAAGAACGGCAGGGGAAAGCTGTCAGCAGCAGCAGCCTGCGTGCAGGGGAGGGATTTGGGGAAGAAACCCCGCGCACGTGCAGCGCATGCGCCAGGCGCGTGGCTGCGCGGGGTCCTCCCCACTCCCCCCCTTTTTTTTGCCTGATCTAATCTGGTCCCTTGATCCCTAATGCCCTAGATCCAATGGTTTCCATTTAAACCTGAAAACAAAAGATTAAATGGGTTAGTTTGGGCCCTTTTTATTTAATTTAAAATGGGTTATTATTATTATTATTATTATTAAAGAATGGGCTCTACAAATTAAAAATGGATCCTTTAAATTCATGGTGGATTTAAAAAGTGGGTTTTAAAAAAAACTCTTTATTTATTATGGTATAGGTCCTTATTTATTTTAAAAGATGAGTTTTTGTTTATTTATATTTCTTTTTATTCCTTTTTAAAACCATTATTAATATAAAAATGATGGTGAAAAATTAGTGACAACACATTCTAATTTTAAACAAAAACTAAAAGCAATGGCAACTAATTAACAAAAAAAGCCATCGTTCGCGCAACAGTACGAGTACACAAATGTTAAATTCAGAAACCATCAACACAATAAAATCATTTTCAAGAAAAAAATTTCGTAGAAAGTGTTGATGAGCAACATGGACGACGGTAGTCTGAAGTCATTTGGATGGCGAAGACGAGAGGATTCTGATGAGATTTCTCATGGTCCTGGTGGGAGAGTCCAGCGTGAGAGTTGGTGTCCCCCTTTTGCCCTTGATCTTCTATCTTAATTGTTGGGTATTGGGTGTGGACAGGTATTGGGTGGTAGAGTGGATAGGTGTTGGGTGTGGGTACTAACATACTAACAATTGCCCGCGAGATAAAGTTATAAAGTAACCTTCACAATGAGACGAGACTAACTAATTTTTATCGTTTAAGGTATTGCTTGTTCTATTTCTTGAACTAGGATCGTTTAAATAATTTCAACCACCCTTTTTTTAGTGTGTTCATATTGAGGGATTTTGAATTTAAGACGTGGGTTTAGGCCATTTTGATGACTGCCATAGAGATAGCTGAGAAAGAGAGGAGCTTAAGCTTCTTATATATGATGTTCCTTGCCATATTAATGTTGATTTTATTTCAGTGCTTGATATTTGGTCAAAAAAAACTGCAGCAGTGATTAATGCTGGGAATGTCGATAGCGTCCAGCCATTGTCCAAGATTGCCACCCACAAAGCAATTTATGCACTTCATGAAAATGTTTATGTTCAATAAATGAAATTTGAACGATGCAGAGGTAGCTTTCCTGGTTCAAGAAATGGTCTAACTTTCCTAATTTTCCTTTGAGATCAGAGAAGGAATTTGAACGAGGAAAGCTATGGAGGATGGCGATTCTGTTGAAGAAATGGGGATGAGAGGTGGGGTAATTTTGAAAAAAATAAATTAAATTAATAAATATTTTTATATATTTTATTTAAAAAATAAAAATAAAGTGGGTGACATGCCGCAATCTAATTAGTTAAGACGATTTTTTAAACGGCGTCAAAATTTTGAGATTATATGGGTAACGGCGTAAAGTTTAGGGGAAAAAAATTAAAAATACTTTAGCGGGCAAGTTGAGAAAACATGTAAAGTTTAGGGAGAAAAGTGCATTAAGCCTTTTATAAATAAGGACCAAAGGATTCCACTGTTAAAGAATTTAAACACCATTAAAATCTGATAACAAAGATTACATTTTATTAGAATTCATGTTAACAGAAAGCAAGCTAAGCACAATGCCATTTACATAAGATCCATAAGGCAAACTGTTAGCATTCCCTACTTGACATATGATCTTCATTTTGCCCTCGGTTCAAAATCAGTATAGTTTCTTGCATTTACTACATCGTCAAAGATCAATTAATTATTAATAAAGTTTATTCGGTTATTAAAAGTTACAATTAAGTCACTCAATTAAAGTTTTAGTTACGCTCGGATCACTCTTCTATTCAAATACAAACAGACATCTAACAAGATTTGGTATAATGATAGTTTTAGTTCTCAAAACTTATATATTCTATTTATTTAATCCTAATTCAAAAAATTTAACACTTAATACTTAAAAAATACATCATTTTAGTCATGTTCTTCTCCAAATCGCATGTATACCCTCGTTAATACTAGAGTACTTCATTGAAAATCATTCATTAATCTAGTACACAAATTTATAAATGTAAATATATATTTATAATTATTTTTAATGTTAGATCTATAATTAGTATCTACATTAAAATTAAATTCACTGAAATTAATTTAAAATTATTTATGAAAACCTTTGGTTTTAGTTATTGCTACCCCGTAATTTTCTACAAACGTTAAGGTTTTCGTATTATTTTATAGTTTTCTTAATAATTTCATATATTTTTTAGTGACTTCTTTATTTCCCTTTTATTTTAAAATAAATTAATAATTAAACTTTTTATGTTACTCGATTTTTATTATTTAACAAATTTCTTAAATTCTTAGCAAGTCTGTATTTTCATTAAAAAGGTGAAGTTGATAAAAAAAAATGGTGATAGAGATTAGTTATCATTCATATAAAAGTGTGAGAAGTCATTTTAGATGGTTTCAGTTACTTACAAGTAATATAAAATATTTTGTGTTCAGAACATTAGTTGTAAAAATGATGTTTTGGAACGATTTGATTAGAGAGAAAATTTGTATAGACTAATGAGAATTTCTCTATACATGTGTTTTATTAAAGAAAGTTAGTAACTAAATCATAGCGAACCTTTTACATATATATTTAAGTATGATTGAATTGTCTTTTTTTATGTCAGTTATGAACATTTTAAGTATCGAGTATTGGATGCAGACAGGTGTTGGGTGGTAGAGTGGACAGGTGTTGGGTGTGAGTACTAACATACTAACAAAAAGTTTTGAGGAAAAATTAAGAAGGAAATTTCATTAATAAAATTAAGAAAAAAAAATATAAAGCATCTCATCATCTTTTAAACAACGAAATCGAAAAAAAATGCAAACTCTAAATAAGACAAAACAAAAGAAATGAAGAAAATAAATTGAAAAAGAGAGAAATAAAAAAAAGAGAATGATTGAGGAAGCAAATGAAAAATAAAAAGAAGAAAACCCTAAAATAGTATATATATATATATATATTCGCAAATGAAAAAGATAAAAAGAAAAAACTCTAAAATAATGTGTGTGTATATATAATATATATTCGCCAATGAAAAGGTTAAGTATGTCAGAAGTTCGAGTCCTGATATTGTGAATAGAAGAATCGTTCTCATAATAAACTTTTACGGTACTTAATACAGATTAATTAATGACGTGTGATGGCACTCCGTTGAGCAAGGATTTTATCAACAGGTCAATCAGAAAGATGAGCTTTGGATAGGTTGCTTACATTCTAACATATTTAAAAAGCAACTATCGAATTCAAAGTATGGCTTCGATGATATAATGTAATTTATTTCTCTTCAATAATTTGGGTTCGAACAATCATGTGTTAGGTATAATATAGGACGCTAAAAAAAGCAACCATCGGGATTGAAATCAAAATCTAGCTGGTAAAAGAAATGAGTGAACCATTTGAAGCAATACAAGCTTCAAGTTTTATTCATAATATTTCGTTTTCCACACCAGAATTGCCTTTATTCCCAGTGAAGCAGAGTAGTAGTAGTATACATAATACATATTCATACAAATACAAATACAAATACAAATACAAATACAAATACACATAAAAACTAAACCATCATTCATCAATCCAGGCTTAGTAGTCATCATAATTGACTAATTAATTATCCAAATTCGAATCAATCATGTTTTTGCTCTTGATCGCCGCGTCGTACTTCGAGTCTTCCTTCAGGATTCTTCTCAAGTGAATAAGGCATGTAGGTCCCTATAATTTTATCCCATATGACGAAGTACACAGAGAAATTGTATTTGGCACCATACAGCTGATGGTGGATATCGTGGTATGCAGCATTGTTGCTGAATAGGTAAAAGGGGTTGCCCGGGAGCTTCATCCCGCAATGATCGTCGACTAGTTTAATGATGGTAAACGATACAAAAAACATGCTGGTTAGGGGAGACATTCCGGAGAGGAGTATCGCTATCGTCCCACCCATAGTGTCAAACAACCCCTCGATCGGATGCATATACTGTGCTCCGAATGAATACGAAACAACCAGCCGGTGATGCGGAACGTGAAGGTGTCGGTATAAGAACTTGTTCTGATGCAAGGACCAATGCACGAAAAACGCCCATGTATCGATAACCATCATGGCTATAATCAATTGCTTGGCTAAAACAAGCAAGGTCAATGGTTTTGTCGGAGATGCCTCTGTCTCCTTATTTCTTGTAGCCTGCCAACATTTTATGTAATCCTCGAAACTTACAATTACAAAAATATAAACGAAAAACGGCCATTAATTAATTACGAATCGTACCGCATACATGAAGAGATTAACAGCAGTTTGCACAGCTTGATGGATCAGAACGGCTTTGACGACCGTCTTTCTGGACACCAAATTCTTCTCCTCCTCTTCTTTCTTGGAATGCAACTTGTACTTCTCGAACCGCGACTCGAATATCACGTACATCCCTGAATATATCCAATAAACGGCGACCGGCACCAAAGTTGCCAGCAATTCCTCCGACGTTACGAAAGCCATCCCAACTTAATTGCCCTTTCAACTCCAAAGTTCTAATTACACTATGCATTAGTCTACAACATACAGTTTCATATTTTATAGTGACTAAAATTTTCAAAATGTAATTAGAGGGAAAATAGTTAAAAACAAAGAGATTTTTCCCCTAACTTTATGGTAAGAAAGAATATTAAACCCATACAAATGTAAAATAAAAAATATTAAAGATGGTTCTTATTCGACATTCACATATCATTAACAACTATTTGGCATTAGCTTATTCCGCACGCAAACAATTAATTAATATTGATGACTCTGTTATTCCCATTATCCCGATGAATAATAAAATACATTAAAATAATGGAAGGCTATATAATGGTAAGTAATCGGTATCTGATTCGATTGCAGGGGAAAGAGAGGTGTGAATTGAAGCTTGTAAACAATATTTTCTTGTGATAATTCATATCTAATAGGGGTGTTCATGGTAGGTTAACCGTACTGTTTAGCCTAAATGGTCGGTTAACCGTTATAACGGTTGTTGAATTTTGTTAACCGTAACCTAACCATTAAGAAATGGTTAACAGTCTACGGTTAACCGACGGTTCGGTTATAGGTTAACCTGTAACCTATTACAATTTTTTCTCACATGTTCACTATTTTTTAGAGAATAATATAATTATCTTTTCTATAAATATTATATTAAAAATATTCATAAAAAATACTTAAATAAAGATATTCTAATCACTTATGCCATAATTAAAAAAAATACTTACGTACTATAAAGTTTCAACACAACATAAAACACACGAGCTTCATAATATTTTAAAGTTTAAAGTAAATATAAAAGAAGTTACCTGGAAATTAAGTTATGTATGTTTCAGAAGAAGAATTTGAATTTGAAGAATAAATCAAAGCCAATCAAAATTGTATGTCTCGATGATGTCCTAACGCTCTGCTACTAGGCCACTACTGTATGAAAGGAACGAATGAGCGATTCAATTGCTGCGATTGAGCGTAACCGAGATAAAAGTGTGAATTGAGTTTGATAATTTTAAAAATAAGGTTTAGAATTAAAAAAAATGTGTGTATATTTGTATCTGTGAGTTGATTTTTTTAAAAATTATTTTATAATTTAAATATATATATATATATAAATAATTTAGTAACGGTTAATCTATAGGTTAACTTTTAGTCAAAATTCGTAATCGTAACTGTAATCATTAAACATCATTTTTAACGGTTCGGTTAACTAAAATCGTTTAACTTTAACGAATCGATTAATTAACCTGTAAAATAAAATGATTATACAGTTAACAGTTACGGTTAACTATGCACACCCTAATATCTAATTTACTATACACTTAGCTGGGACACTTTAATGGTGTTGAAATTTGTTTTGGGCATGTAATTGGGTATTTGGTCTTGTAATATGGATACTTAGGCATAAGTTTAATTTGGTTTAATGGATCTTATTTATTGGGTTAAATACCCCAATAAAAAACAGTGTTTGTAAACTCAATTTTCTTATACGTACATTCATATATATTATTTTAATACAGTAGAACCTCTATAAATTAATAATTTTTTAAAATAATATTTATTTGGTCTTAATTTGAGCACAAGATCTAAATTAATAATTTTGATAAATTAATAAGATAATAAATTTCTAGGAGACTATTTTATAAATTTATGGTCCTTTCAATATTATAAATTAATAATTATATAAAATTACAATAACTAGGACAATTTAGTAAAATATGATTCTATTGTTGTTTGTTTCTTCTTAAAATATAAATCTAGTTGTATTTTATCTCTAGCTTTCTTTTGTCACTATCAGTGCTTCCTTCCGCGTTATCAATACAATGTATATGTTTTATTCATGAAAAATAATGTAGGTTCATTGAATCAAAAAAAATCTATTTAAATTAATAAATTATTAATTTATCAATTAATTAATATATCTTTAAATTAATAAAAAATTATATAGTTCTAACATTATTAATTTATAGAGGTTTTAAGGTATTAGAGCTTCAATTTTATTTTAACTTCTTAAACTTAAATGATTATATTTTCACCATTGATTTGAAAAGTTTATGGAATCATAACATATTAAAAAGAGGGAAAAAGCTTATTTAAATTTTGGGTCGTTTCGATGATTCATTGTAACACTTTTAGATTTACCCATCGTTTTGAATCAGATTTGGGGTATAATATTTTGTTATATTTTGACTCAAATTCTAATTGGTAATTAAATTCTATTTTATTGTGGTTGAAGATTACTTGGTAATTATAATTTACTTTAATGTATAAATATCTATTTTAGGTAGAGATCTTATTGAATCAGATTTCTTGGTGACCAAATATTTGGGTCTATAAATATAGACTATGTTTAACCCTTTGAATTATGAGAGAAGAAGAGAATGAGAGTTAAAAGAGAATTATTCTCTAGAGAGATGTAACCACTTTTAGGTTCTCTACAACTATTGTGCCTACGTTGTAGGGATAGATATTGTAGGGATGTTGGGAATAGTGTTTTGATTCTACCGGGTCATGAGATTTGTACACCAGGTTTTGAGATTACATGGGTTATCATGTATTTGTACTCTTCGAGTTCTTTACGTTATTAGTAAATTGTTCGTTTATCTCGTCCGTAAAAGTAGGCTATGCTGAACCACGTTAAATATTGTCTATTGTGCATGTCTTGGTCTATGTCGTTATCGCTTTAGTTATTTTGCCGCATACCAAATTCCTATCACATCTTTTCTAATAACAAAAGAAATTTATGTGTTTGTAGTCCACAATTTTTTTGAACAATAGAGTTCACGGTTTATATACCGTTGACATCTAACAAAAATGTGATAAATTTCTATCGCAAGCAAGGATGAACCGAGGGGATAGGAGGTGATCGTACATTTAAAAATTTTAAATTTTCGTATTTATGTATTGGGTAAATTACAGAAATTATAACTGAACTTTACTTTCTAACCTATTTTGGTCATTGAACTTTTAAAACGATCAATTTACTCACTGAACTTTATACATTGACTTATTTTGGTACTCAGTTTTATATTATTTTATTAATATATTGATATGACTTGACTTATTTTATTATTATTAAATATAAAAATAATTTAAAATAAAAACAAATTACATTTATTAATATTTAATTATAAAAATAATTTAAAATAAAAAAGTACTAAAAGAAAGCCTACCTTCTGTTGTGGCTATTTTTTCGATGACCGGAGTCCCGTTTCCTAAATCCCACCGGTGGGAGGGAGGTATGTGAGTTGCTACGAAGAGAGTTAGGGCGGTCATAATTAAAAAAGGGAGATAGAATCATGGTTTCTCGGTTATAGCCCTTGCCGACAACCATCTAAATGATCACCAGTCGAGCCCCTCGCCACTCCATTGACCCTACACCCATGAACCCATGTTTTCTTGCATTCCATGTACCCGAGCAGGGTATCCTTCAGCCATTGTCAATTGCTTCAGACTGCCATGCCAATACTTTTCGGCCACTTCTCACAGTCGCCTAATGTCTTTAAACTGAGCCATACCCTCACTTACTCACCATCATTACCGTTATTCACCCAAACAACAACAATACCGCAAAAAGAGAACATCAACAGCCAACGAGTGAGCAGTAGCCGAGAACAGAAAGTAAAAGAACGCCTTAACTTTTTGTTGTAGCCATTTCTCTAAGATCAGAACATCAGCCGTCAAATACGAACAATCAAAGTGTAGCGGAAACCGAAAAAAGTCACATACTAAAAAATGATGACGATCCAGCGGCTAAAAACGGATATCAGAGACAAAGAAGTCTAACAATTTTGCCTCAATTTACGCATATTAGTGCGTTTTCCGGTGAAACTAACCTCAAAATTGAAATCAGTGGGTCGAGACGCATCCACTGGTGTAATTTGATGAAATTTGATCACTGTCGACGAATACGGACGGTGACCGACGGCGTCAAAAATCATGAGAGGAAGCGAGAAAGGAGGGCAATGGATCATGCCCCGACCCGAATTTATAGATCCAGATCCGTTTTATAAGGTCTGGATCTTAAATTTTGGACCCGACAGATCCGGCCTAGATCTAGATCCTCTGATTAAAGTACGGATTCGGGTCTAGATCTGACATTAAGATCTGGACCTAAACTCATTTACCCATTTATAGAAAAACCCACTTTTGATTTTAAAATATATAAAAATGACATAGTAGGTTTTAATATATATATATATATATATATATATATATATATATATTTATTTAATAGAGGAAGACGCCACAAAAAGTGAGTTCTTATAGGGTTAATTTTTATACACACCGTCTTTCTGAATTGCAATTATTTGGAGAGAATGAAAAGTCACCATTAAAGAGAGAGTTTGATGAGTATAGTGACGAGAATGATTTTGCTAGATCAAAGAGACAAAAAACTAGAACGGTGTCGGTGAGGGGTGAGGTTGATCAATACTTGGAGAGCCCTACTTTGCCCGAGAATAATAAATTTAATGTTCTTACCTGGTGAAAAAGAGATCGAAATTACCCTACTTTGCGAAAAATTGCCAAGGACGTTCTTGCAATTCCGGTTCTTCGGTTGCTTCGGAAAGTGCATTTAGCATGGGTGAAAGAGTGGTTAGTGCTCACCGTTCTAGGCTCCATTCTCAAACCGTGGAGGCTTTAATGTGCTTGCAAAATTAGATGGTTGAAGATGTCAAAGGTAATTTTGTACTTATTAGTATTTATATTGTTTCCCTTTCTTTGCTTTAATTTTATATTTTACATTATTTTCTAATATAATTTTTATTTATTTATGACAAAGACACTTTTGAAGGAACACATGCTTGTTCCACTATTAATGAAGATTGTTATGATGATGCGCAAGTTGTAGATATTATTGGCATGGTATATAAGAAAGTTATTATATCACATAACCTTAATAATAATATTTAAATTTTACAAATATTATTTTCATTAAACAAAATGTTCTCTTCGGTTGGTTGTTTCTTGTTTGTTTTAGGATGTTGATGATTTAAGTAGCGACGAAGACTAGCACTCTAAGGAGGTAGAAGTGCGGTACTCGGCTTGCGACAATGGAATGTTTCATGATCTACATTTTTTAATGTTTGTGTTATTCAAAAGACATTTGTGTAATTGTGTTGGAGTTTTTTTGAGACTTTAGTTTATCGTTTTTTATTCTGTTACTAGTTGTATTGAAATTAATCTTTCCTCCATTGGAGATGTGATGTGAAATTAGTCAATGACAATTTTATTACGTTAAAACATAGGTCAAATGATCATTTTTTTAACAGACCCGTTTTGGACCCATTTTGAACCCAGATCCGTGAGATCAATTGGATCTGGGTCCTAATTTTCTAGACTGGCGGATCCGGGACGAGTTTGGATCTAGAATGTGAAAATGGGTCTGGGTCTGGATCTGGGTCCAACTGGATCCGGTCTGGGTCTAACTGGATCCGGTCTAGATCCGGCCCGTTGCCATCCCTAAGCGAGAGTTTTAAAAAAGCTTCTAGGTTCTTTGTTAAATGATGGCATCAAATGATTTTTTATTTTAAATTATATTTAAAATTACATATTAATAAAAGTAATTTATTTTTATTTAAAATTATTTTTTATGTTTAATAATAATAAAATATATAAGTCATACGAAAATATTAATAAAATAATATTAAGTGATCAAAATAGGTCAATGTATAAAGTTTAGTGAATAAATTGATCGTTTTGAAAGTTCAATGACCAAAATAGGTCAGTGAGCAAAGTTCAGTAATGTTTTTTGTAATTTATCCTTATGTATTTTCTATTGATGATTTAAGTTCGCACCCTTAAGTTTTTAATATAACTCTCTAATGTTTTCACCCGTAAATTTTTAATATAAATCTCTAATGTTTGCACCCCTAACATAAAATCATATATTCGTCTCTGATCGCATGTGTCTTACTTTTTTTTCCTTTGACAATAAAATTAGCAATTTATTTGATAATTGAAATATTGATACAAGAACAGATAATCAAAATAAGTAGATGATATCTAGATTTCTTTTTTTGAAATTAGATGATATCTAGAATTTTGATTATAGAAGCTAAACGAATTTAAATGAAAAGATCACCGAATAGCATATAGAAAATATGAACACTATCACATGCACCCATCTACACGTACATACATATATAAAGATTTACACATAAAATCAATATTTATTCTCATTTAACAGAAAGAGAGCACACGATGCAATGATGTACTAATACAATATATAAGAATTAAACATTTGAGATATACGGTGTATAATTTTCCACACAATATATAATTGTGAATCAAACATTGATACATCATCGTAAAATATTTAAAATACTTTTTAAATTTATTTTTGATGATGTATCATCATTTGACTTATTAACGGTACATATAATCATACACTTTCAATACATCAAATATTAACTCGAACACAGTAATAGTAGTAATTAACTAATCCTCCTTGTGGTCCTTAGTGAGTCGTACATGGAAACCCCCTTCAGCTTTTTTCTCAATCGAATAAGGCATATGGGTTCCCAAGATCCGATCCCATATGTTGAAAAACGGTTGCGAGAAGTTGTATTTGGTCCCATGCAGCTCATGGTGGATACCGTGATACACAGTTGTGTTTTGAAAGAAGATATGAAAAGGGTTTCCCGGAAGCAACACTCCGCAATGGTCATCGACGTTTTTAATGGTGGCGAAAGAGAAGAAGAAGATCGAAGTTCGAGCGGGCATGCCGGAGATGAGCAAGGCCAATGAACTGGATACCGTGTCGGCGAGAAAGGCTTCGATCACATGACTGTAGATAGCACCAAATGGGTAGGGAACAACGAGGCGATGGTGTTGAGAATGGATGTGTTTGTACAAGTATTTGTTGTGTAACACGAATCTATGGAAAAAATAGTGGTACGTATCCATAACCACCATAGCTATTACAAATCGTCTAGCTATATCAATATAGGAAGATGGTTGCCGTACTGCAGAGGCCCCATCGCCATTTCCTTCCGTCACCTGCTCCATCCAAATTTAAGGATTTTTTTTAACAAGATGAGATTATAATCTTTCTTTAAACAATTTTGTAACCTATTAATATAGTTTATGAAAACTCCTAGATCATCGACAATGACGAAACTAGGATCAAACATTGGGAGGAGCAAGAGTCCATTAAGCCTTCAAATCTAAAAATTAAGAGGGGCAAAGGCCTTATTTAACTAATATTTAAATTAAAAAGGACCTAAATTGCTATTACCCCAAAAATTTTGAGAGGGGCCACACTCTATATGGCTCTGTCCCTGATCTTCGAATACATATAATTTTGTGTTCGGGTGTCTGATTAAGTTAATTTTTTAATACATATAACTTTTTGAGATCTACGAGTTGGCAAAGACCGAAGGCTCATTGTCATTGTTTTCTTCTCGAGAAATCACGTTTTAACCCTTGATTTTAATTTTTTTTTATATTTATCATAATTTTAAATCTTTGACTTCATTCTTTTTAACTTGTTGGATTTAAAAAAAAATTCATTTTAATTTATATAATTTTCATTTTCTTTTAATTTAGTTCATGTGGTGCCAAAATATTGCTAAAAAAGTGTGTTACGAAAAGACTGATGTTTTTTCAAACCCTTGAAAGATGGTTTGCCAAAATAAGGTAAACAACAGGAATGAGGGGTTTTCAATCCCCATATTTTTTCATGTACTTTTTTTCTCAAAAAATAATCATTTACTTTAATTTACTTAGCTTTCCTACCAATTTATTTATTGAATCCAATCAAAATATAAGAGAAAATTAGATGGAAAATTGAAGTTAACAAATAACATCATAAGTTAACAAATGACTAGGGGTGTTTATGTTCTGTTAAAACCGAACTAATCGGCCAAATTAAAATTTACTTTAATTAATCAGTCAGTTAATTAAGTGTTTAGTCGGTTAATAATTAATTTTTTTCAAAGTTCAATTATTAGTTAATTAGGTCCAAAATCAGTTAATTAATCGAATTAAGCAAATTAATAAAAAATAATACATAATTAATATATTTTTATTTTAAGCCTACATCCCAACAAGTACCTATAATATTTAAAACTAAATATTTATATCTTAATTCTGATTTTAAGCTCAACCCAAAAGGAAGAAAAATAAAGTTTAAAAATAAAAAATATCTAACGGAAAAACATATTTTAAATTATTGCTACTTAAATTATTATTTTGAGTCAAAACAAAAAAAAACTTATTAAAAAAATTGGCTAATTCGAAAATCAGCTGAAGTAACCGAAATTAATTCAGGTCGATTAATGGTTTTTGAAAAAATATTGATTCGGTTAATGGTTAAAAATTTTAAGAGTTCGATTAATTTGATTTTGGATAGTTCAACCTTACTTTTGACTATAAATGAAAAAATAATTGAATAATAACACGTACTATAGAAGTGTCGTATCAAAAGACATGAAAAATCATTGAAAATTATAAAAAAAATAACAGAAAACATAAAATAATATTATTAAAAATTATGAAATTTTGAAAAAGATTATAAAAATATAAATTTATATAAATTAATAAAATATTACAAATCACAAAAAATGTATAGTTAAAAAAACTAAAATTATAAAAAAATATCATTAAAAATTATAAACCATATAAAAATATTTTTATGAGATGAATTTTAGGTGGAAAATCCAACGTGGGTTATATGCACTGCTTGCACCTTCAGATTAGAAATTTTTTATTTAAAAAAAACCATTAAAATTTATAAAGAATCATATTTTGTAACTCAAATTTTATTTAAAATTTTTTCAAGTCGAATCGAATAATTCTTATTTCTTTTCCTAGTCATGGATGTTAAAAAGTTGAACTTTATTTTATGAAAGACCTTCTCCCAAAGTTGGTACGGGGGCTTTTATTATTACTATTCGAATAGATTTATTCATGAGTTGGATTATAATTAAAATTTTACATAATTTAGTCTAAATATGAATTTGGTTTGATCTAACTTACTCTTGCCCGTCGATTTCTCTCTTCATCCAAAGTCATTCATTTTCTTTTTTATAATATTTTAGATTCTTTTAAATTATTGTAATTCTATATAATTATAACCAATTACATCATAATCAGTCCTTTTAAGAGAAATTAAACTAGAAAAATATAGTGGCTCGTACCCGATACAGAAGGAGAACAGCGACGACTTGGAGGAACTGCTGCAAAAGGACACCTTTGACGACGGTCACTCTGGACACCAAATTCATCTCCTCCTCCTCTTTCTTGGAATGCAACCTGTAATTCTCACACCATGGCTCTATAGCTGTGTATATCCCGGCATAAACCCAGTACACAGCAACCGGAACCAAAGCGCCCAGCACCTCATCCGATAACCAGAAATCAGCTGCTGCCATGTTAAAAAACGACCACCTTTATGTTTTCAGTGACGAAAAATGCAGAACTCTATGTCCAACCACTCTACTGATTCCTCACTTTATACTAAGATAAGATTGCACAAAGGGAGCTTGAAGGTCAAACGGGTATGGCCTTCTTTTAATTAAAATACTTTCAATTATTGTGGAAAGAGTAGTGTATGACATATATCTATATTCCGTATTACATATACTGCATAAACTAAAGGACGGTTTGGGGGTTATTTTGTTCACTCTTATGTCAGCTCACTTGCCAACGAAAGAAAATAATCTCAAAACACTTCTTTAACTTAATATGAATCATACTTACTATAATAATTATAATTAATTATGATGAATATGCACTTTATTTAAAAAAAATTAAAGAAGGTATATTTATTATTAATTAGTTTTTGTTAGGAATTTGTAAGTAATTTCACATGAGGAAAAAGCGGATAATGTTCATAGTAAGAGAGTCAGGTTCGAATCGCTTTGTTTGCAGGTTAAGAATATGTATGAAGTGCTTTGTAATCGCTAAATCTTTTCTTGAAGCACATGGAGTAAGAGTGATGAATCTCATCTTCTTGCATTATATTGTTTTTACTAGTGCGCTGTGGTATGCTATACTCAAAACCAAAAACAACATTTTTCATGTATGATTGCATTAAAAATATTTTATTTTATAGTAACTTTGGATATATATATTCCTTTCTTTCTATTTTTAAAAAATGAAAGAAAGAAATAAAACTGAAAAAGGGCCACATAAAATTAATCAATAAACAAATATAACTCTCAGGTCATCTCGTAGAGTGATGTGTTGAAAACAAAACTGGATTGAAATTTGTAAGTTAGCAAATAGCATCAAGATAAATTAAGGGATTGGAGGTGCAAGTTGCAACAACCACTAGATTCTTCAAGGATAAAAACATAAATTAAGTTCAAGGCTAACTTATAATTTTTATTTTTGTTTTATATTGTAGTAAGTGGAATCTTTATAGTGGAATGACCTATCAACTTATCAACTTTTTTTTCATAATATATAATCATTTTTTATAGAAGTATATATTTTAAAAAAATTAAATTAACAACGATTATGGGTAAAGTGGTAAGAGAATTAAATCATCTCATAAATTTAAGATATTAAATGGGTAAAGAACAAGTGTCGTGTGGATCATCGTACGAACAATAAACATCCGCAAAAGTAATCATAGAAATATGTATTGTAAAGCAGAGAGAATACGTCACAAAGGCAGAAAAAAACACAACAAGATATGTGAAGAAAAACAAAACAAATAAAATTTAATATAAAAAATAAAAAATATGAATCGCTGACGATCAGCGACTAGCACTAAGACTAATACCGCCGTGTAACTAGACAAAAAACCGACTAAATTGCGAAGACAAGCGGCGAAAAATGCTTTTGACCTAGTATTTTGTATTGACGTGTTTTTAAAATGTTTAGTAAACTAAATGTGTTGATGCAATTAATCAATAATTACATATATATTAAATAAAAGGATTAAGAATTTAATAAGCCTTAAAATTTTGCAAAAAAATCAATTAAGCCCTTAAACTTTTTTTGCACCCAATTAAGCTCTCAAACTCAAGAAAAAAATCAATTTGGCCCTTTAACCAACGTTTACCGTTAAATTTAACGGGTTTTTTTAAATCTTCTTGGCATGAGTTGCAACATGATAATGCCACTTGACATTTCTAAGGATTTTTTAACTTTAATTTTTTAAAAATATATAAAAATCCTTAAAAATATAAAAATTTTAAATATATAAAAATCCGAGAAAAATATAAAAATATATAATTTTTTTTTCCAGATTTTTATATATTTTTTCGATTTATTTTTTTTATAACTGTATAGTAATATTTAATATTTTAATTTTTTAAAATATTTTAATCTTTTGAAAATTTATTATTTATTATTTTTAAATAAATTTAGGAATTTAAAATATTTTTTAATATTTTTAAAAAATTTTCCAAAAAAATTTAGATTTTTTTCGGATTTTTATATATTTTTTAAAAAATTAAAATTTAAAAATTCATAGAAATGACAAGTGACATTATCTTGTTGCGACACATGCCAAGAAGATTTTAAAAACCGTTAAAATTTAATGGTCAATGTGCCAAATTGATTTTTTTTTTTTTTGAGTTTGAGAGCTTAATTGGGTGCAAAAAAAGTTTAGGGGTTTAATTGATTTTTTTGCAAAAGTTTAAGGGCTTATTTAATGGTTAACGTTGGTCAAATGGCTAAATTGATTTTTTTTTTTTTGAGTTTGAGAGCTTAATTGGGTGCAAGAAAAGTTTAGGGGTTTAATTAATTTTTTTTACAAAAATTTAAAGGCTTATTAAACTCTTAAGCCTAAATAAAATAAGAATAGCAAATAAAAGAAACAAAAAGAGGATTTCAACCTGGGCATCTTGGGGTGTAACAGCAGGCCCAAACCACTTAATTCAATCTAATAGTAATTGGTTTATAACGGTTTATATCACAACTAAGTATTTAAAGTATACTAGTTTTTTATTTAGATACTTAAAGTGTTTTTTTATCAAAATAAGTACTTAAAATATTTTTTGGTCAAAATAAGTACCCAAAATATATTTTTTTATCTAGGTTTCTAAAAGTTGACATGTGGCATTAATTAAAAAAATACATTATGTACCTATTTTTGACAAAAATAATATACTTTAGATGCCTATTTTAACTAAAACGTATACTTTATATACTTTTTTTTACCAAAAATACTTTAAGTACCTAAATGAAAATTTTAATATACTTTAAGTACTTATTTGTTATATAAGTCGTTTATAATTGGCAACATTGTGTGTTTGTATATATATTAAATTTGTAGTTAATGTAAAATTTAAAACAAAAATAGGTTTAAGATTTTTTATATTTTAAACTAAGTTCAATTTGTTCTTTTCCATTTTTTAGTTACATATATAATATTTGAATTAAGTTTTCTAAATTAATTAATAATTTAAAATTTTTCTATTTATATACTTCAATTATATATGTAGAAATATATTTATATACAAATATAAATTTAAAATTATTTATATACTTCAATTATATATGTAAAAATATTGAACTTAATTTAAATATATAAAAATCTTAAACTTGTTTTTATTTAAATACAAAAGTTAGGGTGAAACCAAAATTTTCAAATAAAAAATATTATATAGACTCAATTTGTAAAAATAAAATATAGACATTTTAAATTTAAAATACTGCTGGCCCCTTCCATATTTAAACCAAATATATTTTAATATTTAATTCTTATAAAAATATTTAATTCTTATAAATTTTCTTAGGCTAAATGCTCAGATAATGATTTAACATTTTCGAGCCAAGCCCAGATCCATTTTCTAATATTCGCAAATGAGGAACCTTATTTAAACATTTAACCATTTTCTTATTTTTTTTAAATATCATTAATTTACCTATTAACCTATGTAATAGTTTTATAGGGTTGTTTATTATTTACCATTGTGGCAAGGTAATGAATGAAGTTGCATGGTTAGAATTAATGTAAAAGCGGATGGAATAATAATCCATACATTTTATTTTTGTTATCCTTTTTGTTTCTCAAGGCTTTACCTTAATTAATTTAAATCGACTTGCATCATACACTTAATTTTGATGGGTGAGTTTTCTTTTAATGAAGATTTTTTGTATACACAATGTCTTATACTCGAGATCTGCTTAAGCAATATCAAACTATTTACCATTTAGACCGATATCGTTAGTATAATAATTCATACATTAATTAAGCACTCAAGTTGCTCATATAAGTACCATTAACTCCATGGAATACGTCTGGCAATTAACATCTCTTCTTCACATGATTTCACTGCTTTTGCAGCTGCTGCTGCCTGCTGCTCGCCTCACGTTTACTTCAATACAGAAAATCGGTGTGTTTCAATTTCAAACACGCATATAAAGCAAGAGTAGTTCTAGGGTAAGGCACTTTAGGATGCGGCTAAAATGAGATAATCTTACACAAACTTTTACTTAAATAGTAAGAATTTAGATTATAATATAAGAATTTGTGCAATTACACAAATTCTTACCTAATGTAAAATCTATACAAATTCTTACATGGTTGATAAGAATTTATGCAGTTACACAAATTTTTACCCAATTAGTAAGAATTTCAATTATACTTAAATTACTACTCAGTCTTGCATATATTCTTACCAAAATGATAAAAATTTATACATGGTCGCATTTTAACCGCACCATGAGGTGCCTTACCTTAGCTTCTCCTTATAAAGCAATGGTTGCAGTAAAAGCATATTAATATTGAGACCTTTTCCCATCACTTGTAGGCAGGCTATCTACCCAGATCGAACCATATATGTCCATTGAGATTAGAAACTGAGTGGTAGCTTGTCATGTGATAATGGTGCTTTTTAGTACGTTATAAATGCATGTATCAGTTCCACATTAAAGGAAAGGATTACATAAATAAACTGATTCTAAGACTCAATATTTCAAGTTGATAAATGCATGTTGTTGACATAAAACTAATCTGGTTGTGGTTCAGAAAACCATTTTAGCAACTTCCGCTAGTATAACCTTCTACTGGTTGCATGGCATATGCTTTTTAAAATGCTTTTCGCTGTTTGAATTTTTGAACATATTTTTAAAACTCTTAAATTTGAGAAGATACGATCAAACCCTGAAATTGATAGATTTATTTTGTTTAATTGTATCGATTTTAAGTGAGTTTTGTGGAAAACCAGTCCAATGAGAAAGAAAGATGAGTGCAATACGAACATTTTGATATAGATCTTGTCGCGAATGGTGACTGGTGGCAGGCGACGATTGACCGAAAGTGACGATCGAATGTTCAATGGCTAAAATATAATCATTTTAAAGTTTAATATTAAACTGGTACACCCTAAAGTTTAGTACCTAAAATGACGTTATTTTTGCATTAATTACCATACCAAAATGATGTTGTTTTGTCCACATCACCATACCATTGGAATTAACGGTCAAGTTCTATAATTGAAAAAAATTTGAAAATTCATTACTATAATCAAAACAATCGAAAGTTTAATGCTATAATCGAAACAATTGAAAGTTCAATGGTATAAACAATATAACATTGAAAGTTCAATGGTATAAACAATATAACATTGAAAGTTCAATGTTATCCGGTGCAGTTTACCCTTAATTTGTACAAGGCTGTTTTTTTTTTTTTGAATAGTAAAAGGCTGCTCTTTTAGTTAAATGGCCTGGTCGGAGGCGGGGAGCCGCCCAAATTTTCCTTACAAAATTTTAACTTCCTTTTTCGCTTTAATTCCATGAAATGCTTTGATCTTTCTCAGTAACCAAACGGACCTTTGTATCACGTTTCAAAATCCAAGAAACAGGAAAACGATAAAGAATAACTTTTAACGGGTTTTTTTCCTCCTCCACCCCCCCCCCCTCAAAAAAAAGTTTTTCCGGTTAATATCTGTTTGGTTGGTGATATTCATTTTTTTATTATTTGGTCAAATTAATTTGATATTTGTTTGCTTCGTCTGTTTAGCCATTTAGGCTCCTGATCTCTTTCTAGGGTTTTTTTTTTTAGAAAGAAAGGGAAATTGCTTATTTCTTGATTGTAAGGTGCGAAGAATTGATAAATATTTGTTCAAATGAAGAAGCGGCAATGAGGAGCGAGGAAGAGAAATGGAGGCTAGATCTGAGAATAACGTACAACAAGTGAGGTCCGACAAGTTTCCTAGTCAAGTAATTCCTAGGACCTGCCTTCAGGTTTGGTTTTTTAGAGTTTGTTCCTGCATTTTGCCTTGGACTTGTTTGGTACACATCGTCGCCGTCGCTGAGCTATGGCACCCTCGTTTGCTTACCGGTTTTACCAGCCGGATTTCCTGGATCACGCGTCCTCCTCTTAATCTTCAACACTCGTTCCATGCCCCTCCTCCTCTTGCTTCTCCCAGTGAGTTTACCTTCATATCCCTCATTTTGTTCTTTCACCTTCAATTTTATCAAAATTTCGATGTGGTTTGGGAAATTTCTTGAATTTGAGAAATAATTAGTATGAGGAAATATGAAGTTTCTTTAGGCTTTTAAGCAGCAACCTCAGTTTACATTTCACTACAGCATGCTCAGTTATATGTCTAAATAGTTTCACCTGGAAGCTCTATTTAATTGATTATTGGAACGCCATCACTGATACTAAATTTCTGGATTATTGATCTTCTTGAGTAACTTAGGTTCTTATTTGGCAATTGAGAATCTGATCACGGATATCGAATACCTAATGTATGAGTCTTTGAATTTTATTGAAGGAAAAATGTTTTTGCTTTTTCATTCAATCTTCTAGAAGTAATACATTCATTCTTGCATATTTGCAGGAAACTATAAAAGTAATGGTTTTCTTAAAGTTTCTTGTAATGGAGGCTTGAATAAAATGCGTGCAGCGGTCTGCATCTTTTCCCTAGCTCTTCTTTACTTTGTTTATTCTATTTGGTGTAATGTATGTTATTAATCCGGATTGGCATTTTTAGATCTGTGACATGGTAACTGTTGTCAGACTCTTAAATCTCACTTTGGTTGTTCCGGAACTTGATAAGAAATCATTCTGGGCAGACCCTAGGTGTGTTTATCATTCTGAAAAGGTTACATTACCGTTCCCTTCTTACGCTTTAAAAATCGTTGACTTGTGACATGTTTTTGCAGTGATTTTGAGGATATTTTCGATGTCAGACATTTCATTGATTCTCTAAGGGATGAAGTTCACATTATCAGAAGGCTGCCAAAGAGGTTTAGTAGGAAGTATGGGTTTGAAGCTTTCGAGATGCCTCCGATTAGTTGGTCAAATAAAAAATACTACTTAGAACAGGTTTGTTGCTCATTATTAATCATATATCATTTACATTTCCAACTACAGAAAATTGAAAATTCTCAATGGATGATAAGAATGTGGTGTGTTTATCTCTTCTATCCCCCTCCCCCCCTTTTGGTTCTGAAGTAGAATCGGTTTCTTTTGACATTATTTTACAGATTCTACCACTGTTCAGTAAGCATAAGGTAGTACACTTCAATAGAACCGATACAAGACTAGCAAATAATGGGATCCCCCTCGATCTTCAGAAACTAAGATGTCGTGTTAATTTCCAAGGACTGAAATTTACTCCTCAGATTGAGACATTGGGGCACAAATTGGTTAGCATTCTTCAAGAAAAGGGACCCTTTGTGGCATTGCATCTAAGATATGAGATGGACATGTTGGCTTTCTCAGGTTGTACACATGGCTGCATTGTGGAAGAAGCCGAGGAGCTCAAACGATTGAGGTTTGTTATGTTTGAAGCTGATAGATTCCTGAGAAAACACTCAAACTATCTTAGCAAGGATTGATGTTCCCACTGTTTAGAAGACACACACTAGTTACCCCCAGCATGCCACATGCAAACAAGATAGCATAGCCATGTGCTGCTACTTAAAGATGAACATTTTTCTGAAGTGAAATGTCAAATAGGGAAGGACAATAAAGCTAAGATGTTTACTGCTATTGGTATTTATCAATAACCAAATTTGGTTTTTGAGAAATATTATCAGTGTATCCTTGCCTTGGTTTTATTTACATCAAATATTAGAATTAGTGATGACAACAAGTATGTTAGTATGAAAAAACATGTAATTAGATAGCTACCCCTTCCTTTCAGGTATGCATACCCTTGGTGGAGAGAGAAAGAGATGGTGTCTGAAGAGAGGAGACAACAAGGATTGTGTCCTCTGACACCAGAGGAAGCAACATTAATTTTGCAAGCACTGGGTTTTAATAAGGAGACTCAGATTTATATTGCTGCTGGTGAGATTTATGGCAGTGAACGGAGACTGGCACCACTAAAAGCTGCATTTCCACGGATTGTAAGTTTATGACCTTCAAATATGCAGCTTTTGGTATTAATATGTTTTCTTGAATGCTCATTAAAGCACTGGATTCTATATTTAGCAATGTTGTTTGGATGCATATTGAAACTCTAAGCTTTTGATAGAATTTTGTAAAGTTCTTTTTCTTGAGAGCCTAATTCAAACTGTCATTGAAGTCTTTTTTTTATTCCAATGGTGATCTCTACTTTTGGCTTTTAAGTCGGGCATCCCTTTTTATTGTAGTTGTTTCTGTGTTGCATATGATTCCTGTAGATCTCAAGAAATTGTTGCAATTTCAGGTTAAAAAAGAAACACTGTTAGATCCAGCGGAGCTGCAGCAATTTCAGAACCATACGTCTCAGATGGCTGCTTTGGACTTCATGGTATCAGTTGCCAGCAATACTTTCATTCCAACATATGATGGGAACATGGTGAAAGTTGTAGAAGGACATCGCAGGTATGTATATTTCCAAATTATGTAACAAGGCAGTGGGGGATTATATTCATAGTCTTGACAAGCTTTTCTTCAGGTATCTTGGGTTCAAAAAAAGTATCCTGCCAGATCGAAACTTGTTGAATTGCTGGATTTGCATCAGAATGGGACACTTCCATGGGATGCCTTTGCACTAGCTGTAAGGCAAGCACATGAAAAACGGATGGGACAGCCCTTCCGCCGTCGACTTATTCCAGACAAACCAAAGGAGGAAGATTACTTCTATGCAAATCCTCAAGAGTGCCTTTGTGAGGGAACAAAAACTGAAGACTTACTAGCCCCTGGTAAATCAAGTCAAACTACAACGACTGTGAATGAGCAGCTCTGCTCGAAAGGGTTTCCACATAACTGTTACTAAACTTTGTGGACGATAATCAGTCAGGTTTGGGACAAATGCCCTAAACGACCATGTATAAATGTACTTAAAAGAGTTCTGTAAGAAACGGCAGTAGAAAATCCTCCAGCTCCACCACATGTGGGCACAAAAAAGAAACAGGAAACATTTTTTTCCACTTTTGCTTATAAAGTTATTTGTTATTTATACCCCTCTTACCTGCTGTTCTGTATTCAGTACTATCACAAAATTCCATTGTTGAATTAACCAATATGTGTAAGGATCCTTATCTCTTTTTCCTCAAATGCCTTGACGTGAATAATTGATTTCATACCTAAACCAAGCACAAATTGTAACACTAGGAATGCATAACCAGGAAATCATTAACGATTATTAACCGATTAGATCACTAGGCAGAGTCGATGCAATTCAATATTAAATTGTTAAGAAATATAGCTCGGGCGGATGATTGATAAAATGAGTAGATACTATACCAGCAAAAATCATCTACCAAGCAAAATTCCCTACAGCAAAACCAGACACGATTGAAGGGTATTGTTAAAAGGGTATGCCAGATCTCTTAATACATGGACCTTGACATATTGCAAGATACGGACATGTCCTAGTTGGTCTCCCAGAAGATGAGCTCACCTTGCTCTCCAACAAGACCAAGATCTTTGAGCCTTCTTTCTTGGTAATATTCCAATAAATCCAATTCCGATTCCCTTCCCTTAAAGATCTCATCAATTTGTTGCAGCACCTTCTTTTCCCCTGCTCTTACTCCTACAGTAATTTTCAGCCTCGGATCAAGATTTCCCTCTTCCATCAGCTTTTCATCCTGCAATTAGCAAGTAGTATTCAGTAACAAAATACCCTTCGGGAAATTTTCAGTTATAAGAAAATTGTTAGCTCAAAGTTATTGAAAGGTGATTAAAGAAAAGTCACTATGGCACATTCTTTTCTGGGTCAAATAGTTGATTCTTACTAGCCTGGGGTTGGAGGTAACATTTTTATCATTTTACACATCTAATCACCAAAATATTCCGTCATTTCTCACGAAATTTATCGAACAATTTCAGGCATATCAGGACGACAAAAGAGAAAATGGTGCTCTCTATACATTTGCAGGAGTTGATAGATTAACTAATACTAAAGAATTAGCTTTAACTGTGATACAAGAAAGATACTTCCTTACCTCTTCAATGGTGGCGTGATAGCCAGACAGAGCAGATTTGCAGGCATCGCGGACTACCCGACATATGAGCTCTTCATTGGCACGACTTACAGGTAAATCGAGGTGGCCCCAAATTGTGTTTCTAAAGATAGATTCCAAGAGGAAAGCATCTGTTCCTCCAAGTGCCACCAGTCGTAGATATGGAATCAGTGCTGGTGGAAGAGTACGACCCAAAACAATGTCAAAATAGGCAGTCTCACCCAAACCATTTGTCTCAGCAATGTCGAGTTTGTCTCCAAAAAATGGGTCAGACTCTGATATCTCCAATGTTAAGGTGAAAGCATTGCGCTCAGATTTTGATTCTACGAATCCATAATCAAGTGCTAACTCAGCATTACTCTTGTCTAGATCATATTGAATCAAAACCTGTGAGTCTTTTCAATCAGTTATATAATTGATCATATTTCACATAATCATAATTCTTGTCATTGGCAATATGCACATTATAAAAAGATCAAGTTAGTTATCTCGTGATTTAAATGATAAATAGATTCAAATGTGATAGCTTTTTTTGAGTGTACAAGTACACAAACTTCAACTCAGTTTATCACATAACTAAACACAAACTATATGATCTACATACATGTAATTTCAGCTCAGAATTGTATCCAACAATGTAGGTCCATTCGCGTTTATGAATATTGAGTGTGTTGATTGATTAGATAAAAGGGCATGAATGGAAAAACATGAAGTTGGAAATTCTCCCCAGCTGTCCGGCCTTGACAGAAACCGGAGAACGCGAAGAAAACAGGAGATCCTTAGAGAAAAGTCCAGCTCCTTTAATCTCCCATGCAGAATCTTCAGTAGTTATGCTAGGGCTGTGGTTGATCTGATTAATTAATGAAGAGGGTTTGAAGACAAGTTAAAATATGAAACTAAAGGCAGTTAGAGACAATCTAAAGAACATGATTTAGAGCGGACAATTTTCGCTTCTGATACTAAAAGACAACTATAACCGGTATAACTTTCCTTCAGATTCTTTTATCATGTAAGTTACGTGGGAACAAGTTCCAGGACAATGCAAGATGATCTCCCTTTTATATCAGACCATAGTGAAGGTAGCCCCATGCTTGCATGTAGTTTCAGGAAACCGATTCCAGAGGCAAGCACGATGCTCTTTGGTTTATTTCCGACTACTTACTAGTGTCTGAAAAATGTTTTACAAGAGAGTCAATAGTGTTTCCACATTATTCTGTTTCTTTCCTCTGCAACCTAATTTGGAGAACAGAAGCTTACCAAGTCTGCAAGAGGTATCAAAACAAGATTCTGACCACGAAGGCGGGAAAATGCCCTTGATCTGAGAATACCAAATGCCCAGAAGAAATCATCCAATGTTATAGGGGTGGGAAATAGCTGCTTGTTGGGGAGTATGATTTCTTCTTCTACTTTTAAGAACTCATTCCGGACATATTCTTTCACCCCCAATGTTGTGCTCAACAGCTGAGTACCTGTGCCATTGAACAGAACACTGGTCATTGGAAATTGGAATACAGTATGAACTATGAAAACCGAAACAAGAAAATCTTCAAGTGAACATATATAGCATAGAAAATAATATTTGTAGTCGAGATTCTTTGCTGCAGCATAATTCAAGTAAAGGGTATACAAAAGTAACAAAATTTAGAAGTCTTTGATAAGGAACATCCTAAGCATCTACCAAAAATGGCCATTAAAATTCAGTTCATTGCATCTGATCGAGCACAACATAAAATTGCGATTTCTATAAAATCTTCTACAAAGCAACGAATAACTCCATTAGTCAACTTCTGTAATGACAATTTTGCTTATTGAACATGAAAAAAAAGAGAAACTTCTTTACAGTAACATATCTGAGTATGATAGACTAACCTTGAAGCTCAGCTAGCTCCTCTTCTGACCTGCACTGGAACCATTAAAACAACACTTTATCAACCCCAAAGATCTAATAAATCCCATTGATAAAAATGAAAATCATAACAAAACTGCAGTCTGCAGATTCATAAATAAACAAACAAAAAAGAAACCAAGCCACACCCACCAAAACACAGTGGAATCTGTCGACTCCGGAAGTATATCAAGATAAAGTCGCCATTGAGAATCTTCCCTGAACTTCTCCCTGATCAAGAACAAAGCAACAGCAACCCAAGGCTTCAATCTCAGAAGCTGCAACCGCATCCTGGTTTATCCAAAACCGGTTCGGAATCTCCAAGACAACCTCGTTCCTCGAAATGTCCTTTTTTGCAATGAGCCCAAGTCCTTCAGGGACCATTCCAGGCCTTATAGGAGACTTGGCAGAGACTACACGCTGGTCCTGGAACCATTGCCAGAAGGTCTGGACCTCCGGTGGAGGGTCACCGGATGGAGATGAGTGAAGAGAAGTGGCTGAAACAGAGATGGGTTTCTTTGTGAAGTGGATGGAAAGCGTTGGTTTTGTGGAGAAAGAAGAAAAGGGTTTGAGAGTCGCCGAGGAATGGAGGAAAGTAGAAGGTGATGAGAGATTGAAAAGTGCTGCTGCCATTTGTGGTTATTTTATGGATGAGAATAGAGAGATGGGGTGGGGGGGGTTTATATAATGTGGTTTTGGATTAGATGATTCGATTCTCTAATATTTTGAAACATACAAAAATAATTATAAACATTTATAACAATATATTATTAATTAGTTATAATTTAAATAATTTTTTATAATTATATACAGTGTATTATATATATTTTTTATATTTTTCGTAGGTTATATATCAGATAAAATTAAGAAATCCGACTTTAACTTAAAAATTAATTCACTAATTATTAAAAGTTTTATGTTATTCGAGCTGTTCAACTTTTTTATTTTATAACTCAAATTTTATTTAAAAAAATTCAAATCAAATTTATTAAATTACGAGTAAAATCAAAATAAATTAAATATTTTCATATCGAACCGAGTCGAATTTTACCTATCTCTATTCAAAACATGAACATCTCAAACTTCTCCTTCTAGCTTCAAATTGGCCCATTCCATCGTCAAAGGATTTTAAAAAACAATAAAGAATGAGTGAAACCCTCGGCCCAATAGCGCGTACAAAAGGCTAATTTTGAAACTAGGAGTGAAAGGTTGAGATATTCATGTCTTTGAAGATACGAAGTAGGCGAATAGAAATCTTATGTTCCCTTCTAGTGTTTTTATATACTAGGAGTCAGAGCCGTTCCTGAGATTTTAGTGGTTCTAGGGCGAACATAAAAATTAAGCCTTGATAATAAATATTAAAAAAATTGAATTTTATAAGTGGTTCTCTAATATCAAGTATTGGAAAAATGGATCTCTAATAACAAATATATTTTTTATAAAACACCCTTAATAACAAGTATTGAGAAAAACTGGACTCCTAATAACAAATATCAGAAAAATTGAATTTTAATAGTAGATCCATAATAACAAATATAAAAAAAAGATGAGCATCTAATAACAAGTATTAGAAAAAATTAACTCTCTAATAACAAGTATTAGGGGATTAAGTTTTAAGAGTATATGCCTAATAACAAATATTGGGGGAAATTAGGTCACTACTAACAAATATTGGGGGGAAATTAAACCTCTAACAACAAATATTGGAAAAAATAAATTTTAAGAGTAGACCCCTAATAATAAATATTGGGAAAATTTGAGCCCCTAATAACAAGTATTGAAAAAATTAATCTCTAATGTAAGTATTAGTGAAAAAATTGGACCCTAATAACAAATATTTGAAACAATTAAATTTTAAGAATAGGCCTCTAATAACAAGTATTAATAAAAATTGAGCACATAATAATAAATGTTAAAAAAATTGGACCCTAATAACAAGCATTGAGAAAAAACTGGACACCTAATAATAAATATTAGAAAAAAATTAAATTTTAAAAGTAGACCCCTAATTACAATATTGGGGAAAATTGAATCCCTAATAACAAGTGTTAAAAAGTTGGGCCCCTAAATTCCTAATAACAATTATTGAAAAAATAGACCTTAATAATAAATATTAAAAGATTAAAATTTAAAAATAAACCCCTAATAACAAGGGTTAAAAAGTTGGGCCCCTAAATTCCTAATAACAATTATTGAAAAAATAGTCCTTAATAATAAATATTAAAAGATTAAAATTTAAAAATAAACCCCTAATAATAATTATTAAAAAATTAAATCATAATATCAATATTATTAAAAAAATAATTGGGCCCTGGGCAGGTGCCCCTCTCGTCCATGCCCAGGGACTGCTCTGCTAGGAGTATGTTTTAATATTAAAAAATAAATTTAGAATTTAAGGCTGTGATTTGGAGTTAATGTGTATAATTTATTTTAATATTAAATAGTTTAGATATCGATATTATACAAATGATTTATCTCATACACAAGGGGTAAAAAAATTTTGTTTTCATATACGCCTTATTTTAGGGTTTAGGGTTTTAAGTTAGGGTTTATAGTTTAAGGGTTTTAGTGTAGGGTTTATAATTTAGGGTTTATGGTTATAATTTAGGGTTTAGGGTTTATAATTTAAGTTTTAGGGTAATATGGTTAAGGTTTAGGTTTTAACCTATAAACCTTAAATTTTAACAATAAACCCAAAATTCTATCAACAACCCCTAAATTCAAAACTACTAAACTTAAACCCATAAACCATACACCTTAAACATAATCCTTAAACCCTAAAACTAAGGTATTTGTGTAAACAAAGTTTTTACAAACGTTTGTGTATAAAATAATTACCCTTATACAAAAAGTATCGACGCTTGTGGTATGTTTTCACAATTTGGCCCACAAACTTGTTCACCTTTTACGATTTGGCTTGGCTTTTCTTCAAATTGATGGAATCAAACCCTAATTTACTACTCTTTTTACAATATCAGGATATCGAATCATTGATTAACATTTACATACACACTTTTAGAGATGAAAACGCCCATTAATACTTTTACATTTTTAAATAAATTTCAAGACGATATTTGTCTCCAAAGCTTTAGGGAATGTAATTTTTTTAAAGGAATTGAGTGTCTCATTAAAACCTTTTCTTAATCAAATCTCATCAAAATAAACTTAAACAGCGGTAAAAAAAAAAGAGTGCAACAAGATGTGATTACTTACAAAAAGTAAGCACAATCAAAATGTTATATTTATAGAAAGTTTCGTTCATGGAATGATAGGATAACAAATATATTATTTAGTACATTTTCAGATACATTATAATATATGTTTAGTTAAATTAACTAAAATGCAAAATTTTTATTATTTGATTAATGAAATGTAAAATTATATAAAAGTATATCTTATTAAATTATTATCGGATGTTTTTTCTACATAAAAATTGAAACTTGCAAATATGTTATTTTGCTGGTAAATGGATGTATTTATCAAGTAAATTAGTTTTATATGTCATGTCTCAAATAATTATATTGAAATCAGTTTAATTAACAAGTCATATCAACAACGTGTAGGGTCAATTAACATGTCGAGTGAATAATAAGTTGAGTCATTTATAGGTCGGGTCAACAACAAGTTATGTCAATTACAGGTTGAGTAAAATTAAATCTTGTGCCGTTTCAAATCGGATTATATCGAATATTTACTAGGTCAATTTCGGTGCAAGTTGAATTCTGTTATCACATTATCGAGTTTAATTTATACTCGGATCGTTTTCAAGTCGGGTTCAAATTAAAATAATCGAGTTTAACTTAAGTTCGAGTCAATATCAAGTTAGACTTGGATCAAGTTTGGACCTTCACCACTTCGAGTCGCAATCAATTTAAACTCGAATTAATTTCAATTGAGTTTACATGACTTACATGCCACGTTAATTAGGTGCAAATGCAGTTTCCCAAAAATCATTGTGAGATCGGAGAATGCAGGTTTGATTTCGGAATTTGGGAAACTGCATTTGCAGCTATTAACAAAAATAGAAAGGGTCTGAGCGTTTCAGAATTGTAGCAGAGGTGCAGCGGCTCCAACAAATATGATCTCCCAAGAATCTCAAAGAAAAAGGATTATTATTAATAAAATTGGGTCACCTAATAGACAAAGTAGGTGGAGTTGCCAATCCTGGCAGTGGCAGGCAGCCTACGCAACTTTACACTGCAAAAGATAAAGAAAGAAAAAGTTAAGACTCGGTAGTCAATAGCATGCCTTAACTCAGTAGTCAATATTATTCCAAGTCATTAAACTATTGAGTTTATTATATTTTTAATGATTGAATTAAAAAAGTTTCTTAATTAAGTCATTAAACTATTAGTTTATTAATATATTATGGGTCTCCTAATATAGAAAAGTTAATTCTGAAGGAGCCCTTGGGGGGCAGGCAGCCTACCAACTTTAGAGTAAAAAATAGAAAGGGAAAAAAAGAAGAATGTAGCCCCTTTTTTTGAGTCACGTTGGTGGTTTAACTCAGTAGTCAATAGCATGCTGCATGCCTTACCTGACGCGTTCTCTACCGAGGCAGAGTCCAACAAAGGGTCTTTGCTTCCAATTTCTCGGGTGTTTCCGACCCGTCCTCGGGACTGAACTGAACTGCTCCTGGTGCCGACAAAGATGAAGTTCGGTAAGGAATTTGCGTCTCAGATGGTGCCGGAATGGCACGAGGCATACATGGATTACGCTTACTTGAAGACTCTTTTGAAACAACTGCAACGTTTCAAGCATGGGACCAACCCACCAGCTGCTCCTGGGTTGAAACGAAAGCTGACACTGTATAGAGCTTTCAGTGGCTTAACACAAAGGCACCACCACCATAACCCTACGAGCCCAACCTCACCAGATGATATTGAAAGCCAACCCATTCTGGTTAATTCCGTCGATCGAAACGGGTCAATAAGTTATGAGACTACGTTCCTCATGTCGGAGGAGGAAGGGGGAGAATACGAGCTGGTCTACTTTAGAAGGCTTGATGATGAGTTCAATAAAGTGGACAAGTTTTACGAGGCAAAAATGCAAGAGGTGATGAAAGAAGCTGATGTTTTGAACAAGCAAATGGATGCTTTGATTGCTTTCAGGATTAAAGTTGAGAACCCTCCCGGGATTCATTTCGACAGGTCGGTGGAGATGACTCGGCTTGCTTCAGATGTTGCAGCTTCTGCTGCTGCACTCTCAGCTTCTACTCCATCTGAGGCTAAATCAGCAAGCAGTAAGTTTCTCTTCTATCAAAAGCTTTTGTGGTTTATCAGTCAATATCCTACCTCCGTGTTTGAACTTTGATATGCAGAAAGAGCTCCTCACCTAGAAACCATTGAAGAAAGCACCCGTGGCCAACCCGATGATAATGATGGCGACGAGAAAGAGAGAAATACAAATACACCGGTTGAAGAAGCCAAACCAGCAAAACCCAAAGTCAAGGTCATTAGACCCGCTCCACTTGAAATACTTGACCGGGTGTCAATGAACAATACCCTTGAGACTCCTCGTTCCACCATTAAAGCTGTCCTCAAAGTAGAAAAACATGCCGAGCTGAGTTTCAGTAGGGAAAATCTAAGAAGAGTTGAAGAACAACTTAAGCGCGCTTTTGTAGAATTTTACCATAAGCTTCGCCTGCTTAAAAGTTACAGGTAAAGCCTGCTTGTGTTAGTTTTCTGTACTTATTTCATCATTTGTTTTCTTCTGGTTGTAACAATCCTTCTGCCCTTGAATTTTAACAGCTTTTTGAATACGTTGGCTTTCTCCAAAATAATGAAGAAATATGACAAGATTACTTCCAGAAATGCATCAAAATGTTACATGAAAATGGTAGATAACTCCTACCTTGGTAGCTCTGATGAGGTAAAGTTTCTTTAGTACCAGTGGCCTAATCTAGAAGCATTCATCAGATCACAAGGCTCATGGAGAGGGTTGAGACAACATTCATCAAGCATTTTTCAAATGCAAATCGTGCTAAGGGAATGAGCATTTTAAGACCCAAAGCAAAACGAGAAAGGCAAAGGACAACCTTTTCAACAGGTAAGATTTTTGTCTGATAATTGAAATTTCTAGTAAGGGTTCGGATCTCCGATCTCCTTAATCTCTTCAGATGGTATTGCCTTTCCTTGACAATGTCTATGAAAAAATTTCAGTTTTTTTTGCTGGTTGTGCAGCCTCTCTTTTTCTAGCCCTTATTATGATCATACATGCCCGTAAACTCATGGATAGTGAAGGAAGGAGCAAGTACATGGAAACCATGTTTCCCCTTTACAGGTACTTTTATTTCTTTCTTCTTCAAGTTTACCAGTGCATAAAACTTGACAATCCAAGTAGCAGTCTCATGTTTATTGATAACCCTCTTTCCCTCGACAGTTTGTTCGGGTTCATTGTTCTGCACATGTTAATGTATGCTATAAATATATTCTACTGGAGGAAGTATCGAGTCAACTACGCCTTCATATTCGGTTTCAAGCCAGGAACCGAATTGGGTTATAGACAAGTTTTTCTTTTGAGTTTTGGTCTTGGAGCATTGGCATTGGCTAGCGTGCTTTCCAACCTTGACATGGAGATGGATCCCAAAACAAGGGTCTACGAGGCATTCACTGAACTTCTTCCTCTGATGTTGGTTGTGGTAAGATCATCTATTCAATATCATATAATCAATATATATTGCCCCCATTCATTTTCCAACAACACGAATTAACTCTCATCCTTTTGCTATGTTGCAGTGTCTATTTATCATTCTATTCCTGCCATTCAACATCTTGTATCGATCGAGTCGGTTCTTCCTCCTCACGTGCTTGTTCCATTGTATCTGCGCTCCTCTATACAAGGTAAATTGAAGAGATATATATGGAAAAAATCACATTAAAACAAATCTTATTCATCTGTAAGACTGTAACTATCTTTCCTGTTGCAGGTCACATTCCCAGATTTCTTCTTGGCTGATCAGTTAACTAGTCAGGTTTGTGGCAGATTACTCCCGGATTTCTTCTTGGACAATCAATACCTCGATACCACCCTTTCCGATTCATTTGAAGTACTCACATCATTGAATTAATTTTTACAGGTGCAAGCCATTAGGAGCTTGGTGTTTTACATTTGCTACTATGGCTGGGGAGATTTTAAAATCAGAGAGAACACATGCAAAGATAGTAGCATGTATAAAGCCTTCTACTTCATCATGGCAGTGCTTCAATACATGGCTCGCTTCCTTCAATGCCTTCGTTGGCTCTTTGAAGAGAAAGATGCACTGCAAGGACTCAATGGATTGAAATATTTCTTGACAATCGTAGCTGTTTGTTTGAGAACAGCTTACAGCATTAACAAGGGAATTGGGTGGAGAATCATAGCATGGGTTGTCTCAGCCATTGCAGCAATATTTTGTACATATTGGGACTTGGTTTATGATTGGGGGCTTCTGAATCGACACTCCAAGAACTTTTTGCTGAGAGACAAACTCCTTGTTCCTCATAAAAAGGTATATTTTGGAGCCGTGGTGAGTTACAAAATTGAAAGAAAGAAAAAAAAACTATTACTATAATTGTATCTAAGGACTTACTTGTATGGAATTTCAGGGCTTGAATGTTTTGTTGAGATTTGCCTGGCTCCAGTCAGTGTTGAACTTCAAGTTTCCATTGCATCCAGAAACCCTGACGACCATTGTGGCCAGTCTTGAGATCATTCGTCGTGGCATATGGAATTTCTTCAGGTAACCAGACACCAGTAGTTTATTCATCTACGACTACCGTAACACTTTCCAACATTTTACACACGGAGTACTTACCTATTTTGTTAATGGATTCTGAATATCAGGCTGGAAAATGAGCATTTGAACAATGTTGGGAAGTATCGAGCGTTCAAGTCCGTACCATTACCGTTCCATTACGATGAGGATGATGACAAAGATGATTAAGTCTGTAGCAATCTGCTAAAGAATACTTGAACCTAAACCACCATAGCTTTCACCTGCAACATTCGGACAATGCGACAGAGATGGAGATTTGGTATTGATCAATGAGTTATGATGTTTGATGAGAACCGATAGCTTGGGTTTATGGTGGTGTTTTTTTGTTGATCTGGGGTACAAAATCCACAAGCATCCCTGAACTCGAATTAGTGTAATTATTTTGGCTTTTAATTTTAAAGGATTAAACCTGAAAATTCTCAAGAAGTTTGAACGAATAACGAAAAGATGACAACTAACGTACGAGTTATGCTTGCGTCCGTTCCATCAAAATATAATATATATTTTAATTTAATTAAAATGATAAATCTATACGATTTACTAATAAAATGATATTTTTATAAAGAGTTAATTGCAACACATGTCCCTAAACTATGATACTCACTCTAAATTGGTCCCTAAACTTTAAAACATTCCAATTTTATCCTCAAACTATGACCTTCATTCTAAATTGGTCCTCAAACTTTTGATTCATCCTCAAACTATGACTCTCATTCTAAATTGGTCCTCCAACTTTTTGAACATTCTAATTTCATCCTCAAATTATTGTTTATATCACATCATATTATTACATAATACACATCAATGTTTCATGATAATTAACAATTTTTGTAACGTTTTTATTAACATAAGATATGATTAGAATATATTGATAATTTGGGGTGAAATTAGAATGTTTAAAAAGTTTGAGGACCAATTTAGAATGAGAGTCAAAGTTTGAGGATGAAATTGGAATGCTTAAAAGTGAGGGGACCAATCAATAAAAGTTATAGTTTGAGGATGAAATTGGAATATTTTAAAGTTTATAGACCAATTTAAAATAAATGTCATAGTTTACGGACTTGTGGTGCAATTAACTCTTTTATAAAAGTTAAATGACGGAAAGAAAATGTTTTGGTGGGATCTTTAAATTGCATAAGCTAAAATCTGGGTGGGCTATAGGTATGACTGGAATAATATGGGTTGGGTTTGGTTACAAAATGAAGCACATATTTTGGGCCGGGTTGAATCTGGGAAACATAAATGTTCTTAACAATATGTATGTGACTGGGTTTGTACGGATCTGTCTGCATTCAGGTGGGTTAATGTCAAATCAATTGATTTTAAATCGGGTCAATAAATAAATTTTCTAGTCAATATAAATTTAGTAGAGTATGAGTCCAATCATATATATAATTATTGATATATTTTTGTAAAAACGTATTTTTTAATTGTCAATCTTATCATTCAGGCTCAATTTCAACTCTCAGTCGTTTAATGTTTCAAATTCAACCATTATTTTGTATTGATACGACCCACAAAGTTCACGATCCGACCTACTTACTCTAGTTAAAATTCGAGTCGATTTTAGTTCAATTCGATTTGTTTCGAATCTTAGATAATCAAATTTAAACCATCATATTCAGGTACGAGGCTCGAGTCGAGATCAAAGTGGTAAATGAATTGAAATGATGTGACAAACCTACATGATGGTGCACGCTGATATAGTGATATCATTTAGACAAATGTGCTGACTTGACAAACTGACATATTAATCAAAAAATAATTTTATAAAATTATATAAAATATAAAATTATTTTTTCTTGCTGATGTGTCATTCTATCAAGTCATTTCAAGTTGTTTATCTTTAGTTGACTAACAGTTTTTATTCACGAAATGGTCATTTTGACCCAAAATAGAACGTTGAAGGTTAAAGTATTTTAAAAAAGAATAGAGATCAAAGTGATTACCCAACTAAACGACATAGAAATTTTTTACATTATGTCAAAACAGAAATCATATATACACTGTTGCTTCCTCAACTTCGGATAAAAATCATTTGTCCTTTTTCGGTGCTCATTTCTATGTCCAATACTAAAAAATCAAATTCTAAGTCTTAACCCTATATTCTAAATCTTAAACCCTAAAGCCTAAACCTTAACTTTAAACCCTAAACCTTAACTTTTAGTGTGACATAAATAGAGGCGTCGAAAAGGTTCATCAACTTCATGCATGATTTATGTGTGGAGATTTTAAAAGCAATCTAAAGAGAAACCCTCAAAGGTATTTCATCTATCTGCTTCTTCTTCTTTTTTCATACTTATCCTCCTCGTCTCTACTATTTTTGGCCCCAATACGTGTCGCTCGGTCAACTGCGTTCGATAGCACATTTCGATGGTTCATTCACCCATCTAATTTTATATCTTACAATTTAACATATGCAAAGTGTTACCATCTCATTGGATGATATCACAAAGGAATGGAAGTCATCTTCTATTTGTTTTGGTTTGTATGTCCAATGAAAGGAATTGTACATAGTGTGTGGCGCGTGTTGTCCTTGTCCACGTTCTCACCCGTTGTGGCAGTTGATTGCGATATGAGGTTCATCATGTCTTGCAAGCCAAGTCATCAACTAATCACACTCCATTTTAGCACAATCACTTTACTGTGTTTGCTTATGGTTTTAAAGAGAAATTAGAGTACATACAGTGTAACAACCCGAATTTCTGAGTCAACAATTTAGGCATTGAATCGGGTTATAGACCTTCGGTTGGTTGGAGTAATTAGACCCATTGGGCCAATTTTATGCCTTTTTGGATGAGTAATTGGTTTTATGGGCTTGGGGGGTGACCGTTTTGTAATAAGGGTGATGAAAGGTTTTATATTATAGTATTACCCTTTTTAAAACTGGTGGCTAATTTGCCTTGGGATTTTTGGTGAGTCGCGTAGGTTAAGAATGGGGGACAATATGATATCATTTTCATCTTTCTTCTTCTTTTTTCCCACAAACACTCCCATTTTCTCTCTACCCAAACACAATTCCTAAAGACTAAAGATCTCACCTTTATGCATCATTTCTTCCACCCAAAGTCCAAGATTCGAGTATGTTAATCACCATCCCAAAAGCTTTATGAAAGTGGTATTCTCTTCTAAAAAATGTGAGTTTGGTAAGTATGGATTTTTGGAGAGTTTAAGCTTTTGAAGCTTCTTCCATGTTTTTAAGGTTGATAATCTGTAGCCAAACCCTTTTTTTGTATTTAGGTTGAGTCTTGATTCGTTTCATTGTTGTATGGTGGAAGGGAGGTGTTTGAGAGTTCTTCCAAGCTTGAGTCAAAGAAAGAAAGTTGAAGGGTTTAGCTTGGAAGCTTGATTTTGGGATTTCTAGCTAAAGGCCAGTACATCTCCGACTCATTTGATTCTTGAAGATCATAAAGTGATTGCTTTGCTTGATATGTGGTTTATGGTTGCTAAAGTTTGGTGTGGTAGCTTTAAGCCTTGTTAATGGCGACATCTGGATTTGTTGTTAATAATGTGTAAAATTGCTAGCAAATCACTCTAATTAACTCCCATAAGATGTAGGATTGGGTTAAGGGGGTAAAATTTACATTTTAGGAGGTATGGGAAATGATTTCCCGAGCCTTGGAAACCATTTTAGGCTTTAGTATCGGTACACGGAAACCCATACCGATACTGAAAGGCCTTGTAGCACGCTCGAATCGATTTTCGATAACCGTCAAGAGGGTTGTTTTTGATGTTTGTTGAATTGGCTAAAACCGATACAAGATTGGACAAAATGCACAAGGATTTTAGAGTGGTTCGGCTTTCTAATCAAAGCCTACATCCACTATCTTAGCACACTACTAAAGATTTCCCAATTCACTATAAATTCTTCCCTTTTTCAAGGCTTAGGAGGCAACATTTACAACTCTATCTTTTACTGGCTAAGATAGAACCACTCTAATTTTTCACTAAGGCTAAACTAGAACCTCTCCTTTTACAAGGGATTTGTTTGGTAAACTTAATACCTCACAAAGTGGGTGTTTACAAAAATTAAGCTCACAAGAAAGAGTACAAAGACATACAATTTTAAGCTTTCTCTAAAATATGTACAAGAGAAATTAAGAAATAAGATTTAGACTCAAATTCTCTTGATCATCTTGCTTGGATATGTTCTCTCTACTTCTTCTTCAAGTGTTTTGGCTTGCATTTATAGTGTGTAATGAAAAACTAGCCGTTAAAAACTAGCTGTTGGAAAACTAGGCGTTAAAAACTAGCCGTTGGGGACTTTTAAATTACTTGAAAATATATGTTTGAGTCAAAAATACTTTTAAAAGCTTTCAAATATATTTTTCAAATTAAATGGACTTTAAATTGTTTTTGCAATATTTGCTCAAGTCCAAAATTTTTTTTTCACTTTGTAATATCAAAATAAATATCTCAACAGATACCCTATGTTATATATGATGAACACAGACGATTTTAGAAGGGCGTATCGGTATGCCTAAAGAGGGTATCGATACTCCATGCCTTGCTCAAATTCTAGTAGCTAAATTATGTACTGGTACGCTTGGGGGCGTATCAATACCGGAAGGTATCAGTACACGACCCCGTGTACCGGTACAGGGTGTTGGTTTAACCACTTTCTACACTTAACGTAGGTATCAGTACTCATAGTTTGGGTTTCGGTACCCAAAGGGGTGTATCGATACCATTAAGTGGGTGTCGACACTCACTGGGCAATCTGCCTGAAAAGTTTAATTTAAGTTTGATGGGCCTACAATTCGATGACTATAGCCCAATGGGCTTCTAAGGTGGTAAAATAAATAGTAAAACTGAGAAACTGGTGTAACGTGTAATAGCTTGATAAGAGATGAGTCGAAATAACCACGATGGTTAGTGATATGCCTTGGGGCATTTGTTTGATGGCTTGGCTTGGTGTCACTTACCTCTTGGTGAGGTGTATGATTGCTTGGGGAGCATGTGTTATCTTATGTTGTGGTAAAAGAATTCGGATGTCCTAGAGTTAGTATTAAGGTACTTACATAAGGGGATGAGTACTTCGGGCTGAGTGATCAAGTACATCTGACGTACCCACGGGCTGAGTGATCTAAGTGTGATTAAAAACTTATTCATGTCTACGGTGATCCCAATAAGGTAATGAACTCGATAGGCTGAGTGAGATCGAGTAACCTAATAGGCTGAGTGACCTCAAGTAAAGACTACTTGTGGCTAATGTGATCCAAGTATGTTTAGGACGTATACGTGGCTATGGTGATTTGGATATGGTCCATCTAACCCGACGGCTGTGTGAATACAGGTAACCCGACGGCTGTGTGAACATGGGTAAAGTAGGGCTTCGTTGGCCATTATATAGATGATGTATGGATCTATTATGTATGTTGTGTGGATGTTATAGATGATAGCTTATGTTTCCGATGGCTGAGTGATCAGGGCAAGGTATGTATTAACTCGATGGGCTGTATGAGCACAAGTATATCAATAGGCTATGTGACCTCGAGTATAAAAAATCTTTTTGGAGGCATGTATGACTTCTTGTAGACTTGTTGATGCCTTGAGATAGGTGATCTAAGAACTCTAGTTAGTGTAGGCTAGATGATAACTCATAGATAGTGAAAGCCTTATCTATGCTCTCTAGACTATATTATATTGCATGCTTATTTTATGATAATCACAAATTGTGGTAGAGTAGAAATATGCCACTGAGCTTTGTAAGCTCAGCATTCGATATCGTTGTTTCTGTTCATAGGTTAGTAAGTGGATCGTGGCCGATGAGCATATCAGGAAGGGATTTCCAGCACCGCGTTCGCTTTAGAGTACAATACTTGTTATTTTAGTTTGGTCTAATATATTCATAGGATCTTACCATTGTTGAGTCTGTAACTCTATTTGAAACATTATTTTGGTATACAATGTTTTAAACTTGGAGCTCCTATTTTGTAAACTTATTTTGAATACTTTTTATTTTATGGATTTATGGATGTTTAATGCTTTTAAAGGATGACTAACTTATGGTTTTAAATTAGAAATTTTATGGGTCAGTTTTATGGTGACCCAAATGTAGTACTTCGGATCTGGATCGGGATTGAGGTGTTACATACAGACTAGGGTTTCTCAATTTCTCGTGCTAGCCTTTGTTCGCAAGTCTTTGCTAGGAGCTTAGCTCACTGAGTTTGTCTTGGCTCGTTTCTAGCCCTTCGTTTCCTCGAGTTCCTTTGGCTTTCAACTTATCGTTGTCTTCTTGGTGAGGAAGGGACAGGGTGATTTTGCTCAATGCTCTTTTCAACATCACCTTCTGCTTCTGATGTCTTCAAGGTCTATATTTTTTCCTTTTTTGTACCTTGGAGGTTGGTTTGTGTTTTCTTTGTGCATCCCGACACTGTTGGTCGGTCTGTGGGCATTCTTCTCTATTCTTAGTTTTTGTTTCTTCTCTTGGGAGGCAGCTTCATTTTTGAGGTTGGGTACGTTGTGGTGCTCGGTTTGATTTCCCTTTCTTGGGGGCCGCTCTCCATGATCTTTTTCTACTTGGTTGGTTCTTGTTCAGTGTGGGCCTTGTTTAGGGTGTGCTTGGGGTTTTTTGAGGGTGGTCTCTTAAACATGTCATGCATATCTTGGAACTATAGGGGGATGGGTCAGAAAAATACTATCAGAATGCTTAGCAATCTCATTCTAAAATATCAACCTTGTATTGTTTTTCTTATGGAAACGAAACAAACTAGTGCAAAAATGGAGCGGATGAGGAATTATTCTCGTTTGGAGAACATCTTTTATGTTGATCCTATGGGCAAAACTGAAGGTCTAGCTTTATGGTGGTCAAATGAGGTTAAGGTTAACATTATTTCAGCGTCAAAAAAATCCTAGACACATCGGTGGCTTTAAATGGTGATGCTTCACGGTTCTGTTCCTTTCTATATGGATCACCCCACAGAGAAAGAAAACCTGAAATTTGGGAGTCTCTTGCCAGGCTTAGAACAAATGATACAGAGTAATGGTGTATAATGGGCACTCAAATATTGTTAGTTCGCAGGAAGATAAGGTAGGAGAAATCCGTATGATAGAAAACAAGCTGCTCCTTTCAATGATTTGCTCGACAAATGTGGACTGATGGTCGAACAAAAGGGTGGACAATGATGCTATCCTTGAAAAGATTGAGCGTATTGTGTTTAATGTGGCATGGAGTAATCATTTTCAAAAAGCCTCTGGATTTGTCAAACCAGCCATTGGATTGGATCACTGTCCTATCATTCTCCGTCTCAAGGGCGAATCAAAAAAAATTAAGAAGAATTTTAGGTTTGAATCAAAATGGTTCTTGGGAGCTGATTGAAAGGAAATAGTGAAGAAAGCTTGGGTTAAATCTGTCCAGGAAACTCAAGGAGTTAAACTGTACAGTAAAATAAAAACTCGAGGATTAAACTCCAAATTTAGAGCAAAGAGAAATTCGGGAAGCATAGAGCCACTATGAAAGAAATAACAAAAAAGATTGCAGCTTTACAAAATGTCTCTCTTTCAACTCAGTCAGATTTGGAAGTGAGATCTTTGAAGGCTGAACTGGATAAATTATGGGACAGAGAAGGGAGACATTGGCATCAAAGATCCCGCATAAATTGGCTAAAATTTGGGGATCGCAACTCAAAATTTTTTCATGCAACTACTATCCAAAACAGGCGTAGGAACAACATCACTAAATTAAGATCGGGGAATGGCAGATGGAGCGAGAATGGAAGTCAAATTACTAAATATATTCAAAATCATTTTAAAAAAAGGGGGTTTAAAAAAGAACCAATTTTAATTTGGAAGAAGTCTTGGAGGTCGTCCTAAAATGCATCTCAAACGAGATGAATGAAGCTATGTGCAAGAGAAAATCACTATTTCAGTGTTTAACTTAGGTGCCAATAAAGCTCCCGACATCTTTTATCACTCTTTCTGTGAAATTATTAAAGAGGATGTTCGAAATTTAGTTTACGACTTTTTCCAAAGTGGGAGACTTATTCCAGAGTTAAATTGCACTAATATTGTCTTCATCCCAAAAAATGCTTCTCCGGAGGAAGTAGATCATTTTCGACCATACAACTTCTCATATAAGATCATTTCTCGTATCCTAGTCTCTAGACTCAAACCTTTCCTTCCAGATTTTATCGCTCAATCCCAATCAGCTTTTGTTCTGATAGACAAATACAAGATAACATCATAATTGCTCATGAAGCTTTTCAAGCCATCAAGAATAAAAACAAAAGGTATTATGGCATTAAAACTTGACTTGGCTAAAGCTTATGACAAGGTGGACGATTTTTTCTCAAAAGATTAATGAATAAGATGGGTTTCCGGCCTTGATGCATTTGCAAGATTATGAAATGTGAGTCATCTACCTCCTTTTCGTTGGTTATCAATGAGGAAAGGAAAACTGAGTTTAAACTCTATAGGGGTTTGCGACAAGGAGACCCCCTATTGCCATTTTTGTTTATCCTGATTGCTAATGTTTTCTCCCTCTTAATTGATAGGGAAATTCAAAACCATAGCAAGACAGGTTTCTGTACGGGAAGAAGATGCTCGATTCTCAATTACTTATTATTTGCTGATGATTGTCTGATTCTCAAGAGTTTATCCGTCTAACAGTAATTGTATTTTGAAGATTATTGAAGACTTCAAATTAGCCTCGGGACAAACAGTTTCTTTTTTCTCTCCTAATATTAGCCCTCATTATCAAGAACACTTGAGCAACATACTGGGAATTCAACCTGTGGAAAATAATTGCAAATATTTAGGTCTTCCAGTGATTTGAGGTAGAGGGAAGCAAGAAGCTTTATCCTTTGTTCTTGATAGAGTTCGCTCTAAGCTCAAAGGATGGAAAGGTAAACTTTTGTCCCCTGCGGGAAGAGAAATCCTCAATATGACAGTTGCTTCGGCTATTGCGACTTACATCATGCAGTGTTTCTTGCTCCTAACGTCTTTTTACATAGACCTTAACAATCTTGTGTGTCGATTCTGGTGGGGAAACTCTACAGAACCCCCACAGTAGCATTCATTGGATTAGTTGGGACAGATTAGTTCGAAGTAAGGGACTTGGAGGAATGGGATTCAGGGATTTCGTCTCATTTAACCAAGCCTTAATTGCGAAATAAGTTTGGAGACTTTTGAAGAATCCAGATTCTCTTTGGGCTAGAATACTAAAAGGGCTGTATTTCCCTTATGGTGATCTGTCTGCGGCAAAGAAATCCCATAACCCATCTTGGGCATGGTCGAGTTTGTTTAATGACATTGATAAAATTCGGGAAGGGGCTCGGTGGAACGTTGGGAACGGATCAAACATTAGCATTTGGGATGATCGGTGGATTCCTTCTTTTCCTAACCACTTAGTTTCCTCGGAAAGACCTGCACCATGTGAAGAATTCTTGGTGTGCCAACTCATCGATTTTGAAAACAAAGAGTGGAAACTTAATCGTCTTCAAGCCCTCTTTTCAAGGGAGGAGATTAAAGCGATCCAAACCATTTCTATAGGTGAGGCTAATGTTAAAGATGTTCTTATCTGGCATGAAAACAAAAACGGATGTTATCCGATCAAATCCGGATACTTTTCCATCTTGAATTCACTACAGTCCTGTCATGATCCTTGCCACTGCTCTGATCAGAGAAACGAAAGGGCCCTTTGGAAATCGGTACGTGCATCCAAAAATTAAATCCTTTTTGTGGAAATGCTGCCATAATGCTGTTTCGACGAATGCTAATTTACACCGGAGGATTAAGATGGGTTCACCATGTTGCTTGATGTGTGACGAGGAAAATGAAACTATTGATCATGTGTTATTCTTCTGCCCCTTTGCCCAAGCAGTTTGGAGAGCATCGGGGTTTAGCTATCTGCCGTCGAAGGAAGGATTTCCTGATATTTAGCAAGGAACAATCATAGGGACTGCTTAAGCCTTATTGCTTTTCTATGTTGGCACATCTGGAAGGCTCGTAATGCCGAAGTTTTCAATGGATGCAAGGGTGACCCGATTGAAACATGGAACTTTGCTTTGAAGTCCGACGATGAATTCAAGGAGACTCTTTCCTCAGAATGACCACTTGGGGGGGGGGGGGGGGGGGACAGGTTACCGGCTTGACAGAATGGATGCAGCTCTAGTATCAAATATGTACTCAAAACCGTCGGCTCTCAACCCAAATATTGTAAAATGCCTGTGGGCCGAATCTGAATTACAACAATGTTTCCTCATCCCTAATCCAACGTACAAGGTTTATTACAGGAGTGTCGGCCCATGATTGTGGTTGGGAAACCTTGTGTAATTTATACCCATGATTGTGAATGCAGAGACCCTCGTTCAACTTGAAGTACATTCTATCTGATGAGATAGAAATTAAGTTAAAATAGAAAACCTTGTTGAAGCAGATTTTGTGTTGTTCTTTGTAAGGTCTCATAAAAAGAATAGGACTTGGTAGTTTAGATTAAGCGGATTAAACCGCACATTTCGTAACTCTTTTGTACTATTTGATATCATAATGAATTTTTCTTTCTTTTGTTTATGATTTTTGTTTACGTTTCTATATAAATTTGTCTGTTCATTTTGAATCCCAATTTGCCATATTCCTTTTTTTTTTCTCCTAATTTTCTTCCCAGGACTTTGTCCTAACAATTCGGATTGATTCACGTCGCACACCTTACTTTAGTAGGCGAGTCTTCCAGAAAGAACTTTTTACTTATATAAGACATCGAATTCGAGACCTGCTTAAGTGATACCAAGTTGCTTACCACTTGGACCAATCTCGTTGATCCAATTTGCCATATTCCTTAACAACGCTTTCCCATGAGTAAACCTCGGAATTAAACATCGAAAGGTGTAAACAAACCCCGGATTTAAACAAACATGTTTGTATTTATTCATCCTCAAACTCAATTTTTTATATCAAAAAATGTAAATAAATATATATTTTTTCTCGATAGTGATAACCAGTCGTATTAAAAATTCAAAAGGGCGTTATAAATAAGGCCAAAGCTGGAGATAAAGCAAGATCGTTTTTATACGTCTCTTCTGCATAGAAAGTAGAAAAGAAACATTGTGATATCTGTTGCAAAGATTGCAGCGAAGGGTTTCCATCAATACTGTAGTTGTCACTTGTGATTCATACCCACCCCAACTTGTGCTATCCCCACCATGTGATCGGGTAGCCTTCACATTTCCCTAGCCATTCAAATCTTTTACCGCGGCTCTTATCGTCAACGGAGTACAGTTTTTTAGAGTTGAATGAGGCATATTGTAGGGGACCGGGACCATGTTTTCATGTGGTCTGTTGGCATTACCACGGACAACTGCACATTGGCGATGGAGCTCAACAATCGGATCCTTCGTCGGTTGCTTTCGATGTTAGCCAGTTCATTTTCAAGGGCATGTCCAATCTTTTTTGCCACTAGCCATGTTCTTTAAAGGCCCCCGTGTCGTTTTCTTTCAATTTGTGCCAAACCTTTGCTTTCCCTTGTTCATGTTGCTTACATTGAACTGTGAAAAAAACAAAGAATAATGATACGGACATGGTGATGGAGATTATTTGTACATGTTAATGGAGTGGACGAATATTGTCAAATTTATCGTCGTTTCATAGTTTATATTCTTTGTTATATCATCTACTCTGTTCAATTATGAATGTGTAATCTTGAAAATTACTATCATCTTTATTGGATACAGTTATTTTTGTGGTTCTCTATTTAATTTTTTTAATTATTATCTTATACATTGGCGGTGAAAAAAAAATTATTCAAGTAGGTTTAATTTAGAGTATAAAGACTTAGTTTAGGGGTTAGTGGTTTAGGTTGTAGGGTTTAGAATCTAAGGGTTATGGTCAGAACTTAGGGTTTAGAGTTTAAGGTCTGAGATTTAAGGTCTTAGAGATAGGGATTTAGCTTTTATATTTTAAAGTTAATATAGACATGCTTGTGTAAAAAAAATTACACTGACATGTATCGAATAATATTCCTTTACGAATAGAAATCATTTGCCCCCTTTCAGTGCTCCTATTTATGCCCACACTAAAAAAATAGGTTTAGGTTTAAGGTTTAAGGTTAGGGTTTATGGTTAATGATTTAGAATTTAATTTTTTAGGGTTAGGGCATAGAAATAAGCACCGAAAAGGGTTAGGGTTTTTTTGTCCTTTTCTTCCAACAAGTGTTGGGTGCAATGGTAAGGCACATTGCACTCTCAAGGAAAGACTCAGATTTGAACATTGGAAATGACATTATTGAGATGGTGAACTACAAATTCCTAACATAGACCATAAAATGGACATATAACATACCAAAAAAATGATAACCTGTTTTCTAAAATAAAATATTTTCTACAGTTATTTAAACGTAAAAAATAAATCGTCTACGTAGTACAGCTTTATATTTCTATTCTTTTAATAGCTATATATTATTATCTTATAAACTGGCATTAGAAAAAAAATATTTCACAAGTGAGATTATTTTAAAGTTAGTGATTTAGTTTAAGGGTTAGTATTAGTGGTTTAGATTATATAGTTTAAAATTTAAGGTTTATTGTTAGAATTTTGATTTATGGGTAAGAGTTTAAGGTTTATGATTAAAAATTCAGATTTTAAATTAAAATTTGCATATTTGTGTAAAATAATTTTACATTGATCGAGTATCAAATATTAACCTAATTATAGGGATAAAATGGAACTTTGGTGTGGGAACTGGACAAACAATTTTGGTTTGATTTTGAATTGCAGAATTGATTTTGTAAAATTGATTTTAAAGTAATGTATTTATGTTTGAGAGTTTTTTTCTTAAATTTTACTATTGTGTAAAAATAGAGTGTAAAAATCACAATCGATTGCAAAAACAACTCTCCCCTAGTTTTTCCCAAAATCACAATTGATGTACATAATTTATTTGATTTTTTTGCTTCCAAATATGTTGACATGGCAATCGAGACATATTTTTCGTCATGATTTTTGGCCTCCCACAGGATATCCAAACATGCAAGCCAGAGCATTGCTTCAGGTTTCATGGCTGAAGAAACATGGAACCAAGTTTGAATTGAAATTAACTTTTACCACATCTCAAAAAACAGGTGGTCTAAAAGAGAAAAAAAAAAGTTAAATTTTGGGCCACGACTAAAATAACACCATGTGATGGAGGGTCCACGAAAATCAAATCTGTGTGTATCTTTTAAACACACAACCTGATGGCCCCAACAAAAACAATGGTACAACATGATGGCCCCAACATGTTTCCGAGCAAAAGTAATAAAACCAGTTTTCTCAATAGGCAGGCAGCAAAGTTTAGCTATCGGAGAAAGCATGCAGAAGTATAGATGAAAGTGCTGATTATGGTTGCTAAAACTGAACAATGCATAGGTTATTTTGCAGACCACCTACTTTTGCCATATACATCCTTTTTTCATGCAGGGATGGACAGGTGCTTTAGGAGGCAGTCCCACCCTTAGATTTTCAATTTCTATTTAATTTTACTAAGTATAAAAATTTGTACTCTCTAATATAAATTCCTACTTCCATCCTGGTTCCATAAATATAGGAATTTGGTTGTAGCGCTGTTCTGAGTGTTTTGTGAGTGAGCATTGACTATGTTTGTTGGTTAGGTAGCTGAAATAACTGTGCGATGAGCAAACAAACATTCAACTCGATTCATCGTGAAGTGGGACCTCAGAGGCGACCTAAACTTCTGCTACTGTTGAATCTTTAAAACCCTAGTGGAAATCATTTAGACATTGCAATCTGTGCAGACATGAAGTGCTTGTAGGATTCGTGAACGTTACATCTAAATTCTTCGCCTCCGCATTACTTTGAAAGTATCTCTCGACACCTCCATATTTGGGCAAACTTCAAAGATAGTCACCACAACAATTCTGTCGGAGATAGGTCCGTTCTGAGAGTAATATAACCAGAGCTGCCACTGGGTCAAGTGTTACAGTAGTCACACTCACATGACCGACATGCAAAGCCTAACCTTCAGAGGTTAAATCTATCTGTGTCAACCCGTCCATAGGCTATCAAAGGGTCTGGCACTGTCCAGTCATCAACAATACAAAGGTGACATAAAATACTCATGCCCCCAATGAGAGAGGCGAGTTTAAGAACATACATGATACTCATGGGCTAGGCCGAATTAAGAAGATCATACCTCTCTCTTTCTCCTCTCATGTTCTCTACTACGATTACCTTATTATTCGCGACTCTCCATCCCAAATTTACAGGGATGAACTGCCTAAAATCACCATCAACCACCATGTTTTTCCTCCCCATCTCTGCTATTCGGTGTCTCCTAATTTTGGCATCAACAATGTTTATGCCTATATTTTATATCATATCTAAAATTATTGTATCAATTTCTTTTGACATATGGTATATGGATATCTTGTGATTAAACTTTAAACCTACTAAAAATTACTGCAATTTTATTAAAAATAAAGTTCACATGTAACTTATATTTTTCTTTGCTCGAAAAGTAAGTTCTTGCATCATATCATACACAAAATATGTCATCTTGCATACCAAGTTATACCTGCACATAAATTGATCAAAGTGGAAATATGTAAATTATCATGTATACAACATAATTATGGGTTGGATCAGAGTATTGAGAAACATAAATGGTAGTATTAGGGGTGTTCATGGTAGGTTAACCGTACTATTTAGCTTAAATGGTTAGTTAACCGTTATAACGGTTATTAACCGTAACCTAACCGTTAAGAAATGATTAATCGTTAATTTTTAAAATGATTAACCGTTAACTATTATAGTGGTTAACCGTTAAAAAACGGTTCGATTACATGTTAATCTATAACCTATTACATTTTTCTTTTCAAACGTTCATAATTTCTTTTTAGAATTATAAATCTATCTCTCCGATAAATATTGTATTAAAATTTAAAATAAAAAATTTAAATAGAGAGATTTTAAACATAAACTTCATACTTAGTTTTAAAGAAAAGTATCTATAAGTTAACCATTAACTATTTTTTTAGCGGTTTGATTAACCAAAACCATTTAACCTTAACGGTTAATTTAATTAACCTATAAAATAAATAATTATATCGGTTAATAATTACCGTTAACTGTAACATTTTTTTTTCACACCCTTAGGTAATATAGAAAGAGAAATGACGAGTAAGACAAATAATTAGCTGGGTGATTAGCGTTTTGGTCACAGGTGAGACACTGTAATTAAAGGAGAAATTAAAGTGGAAATTTATGGCAGACAAGAGGATTTTGTTCTTTCTTGAGGCAGAAGACAAAGAAGATCAAAATTATTTACTTTTTGAGAAGATCATGCCCCCCTTTTCTTTTATTTATTAAGCATGTATAGTTGAGCCATTTTACCAACAACTTCGGATACCTGTAACTAACTAACTGACAACCATTCAGACATACACTGTTTTCATCATTATTCCAAAAAAAACCAAAAATCAGAACATCATCGATGAGCCTGAGCACATGCGCAGCATAACGAAAGCAAATAAGCATCATTGATGCATCTAATTTTTCAGTTTAACTATTTGTGTCTAATTTATTAATCGATTAATTTAAGTCGAATTTTGTATAGGTATATTGTAGAATGACTCTCCCAACTCATTTTTTTATTCAAAATACCATAATTCAAATCCTTTAATTTTATTTAAGGGATCTAACGCTTCATCCGATTAGACCAAGTGGTTGTTGGTATTGATGCATCTAATTTCAACGCTCCTCTTGATGATAAACCCAGACCAGGCCGATGCTTTGGAGGGAATTCAACAAGGTTAATAATTTACACCGAATAAATATAAGATTTCTTTCTTTGATGATGAGTAAATATATGGTCCATCCCTTGATAATAGATCTTGTTGCTGGTTTCGCTCTCAACAAATCAATACAGTTCTCATATTTATTATTTCGCCTTATCTTTAACCTAATCCTTTAATGAACGATTGTCATTTGCTCTCAGAATTCATAGCCTTAACTCTTTTCTCTCCCCCCCCCCCCACACACACACACACAAAGGAAATCTTGCGGACACTACAGCAATAAAGGGAAAAGGTGAAAGAAAAATCAGGGTTCTATGAATTTAATCTAATTTTCTTTGCAAATATTTAAATTAAAAGTAGTTCCATTTTCTTTAACGTGGTGCTAGTGGGATTCTTTCAGCGTACTTTTTCGAACCTTTTACGGCATCAATCAATGTAAATTTTAAAAACGAATGCTCCATCGAATGAGGCGGTAAATCTTTTATATGATATATCAGAGACTTGAATCTTTAAATAAAATAAATTAAATTACAAGAATTATCTTATAATAATTTTTTTTAATTATCCAAACGAATATAGAAAGTTATAAAATAACATTGAATGCTACAATAAAAAGTAAAAAATATAATTCCATTGGGAATCATTGAACAACAATGGTGTCCCCAGGCACACTCTAAATGAGTCCCCACATTCTCCAAATATAATCAAAGGGTTTGTACATTGATATAAGGATGTTTATTGTTCGATTAAAATTGAATTAACTGATAAAATTAAAATCTAATTCGGTTAATTGATCGGTTAACGATTAATTTTTTTTAAGTTTGGTTATCAGTTAATTCAATTAGAAATCGATTAATTAAGTGAATCAGTCAAAAAGATGGATTAAGTAGAGAGGTAATTACATTTCCAAGGCTAATGTCAAGATTCGAACACATACAAGATGAGATAACATGAGCATCTTTGACCACTCAGTCAATTAATGAATCTTTGAATTAACCAAAATTTTAATATATAATTAAGATATTTTTAATTTTAAGCTCAAATCTCATCAATGACTCATATTATTTACAATTCAATATTTATATTTTAATCTCAATGTTAAGTCCAATTCAAAAAGGAAAAAAAGTAAAATATCTAGTATTCAATTATTTTTACTTAAATTTCTATTTTTGAATCAAAACTATTAATTTTTTGGTTAATTTGAAAAATAACCGAATCAACCAAATTTAATTCGGTTCAGTTGATGATAGTTACATAATTTTAAGAGTTTAATTAATTTAATTTTAAGTAATTTGATTCGATTATTGACCGAACCAACTGTTTGAACACTCTTAATCTTAAAATGATGCCCACTATTCATTTTAACGGTTCTCGTTCAACCTTAAAAACCTCTCAACAAGTTTGTTACTACCCTAGCTAGGGGTGTGCAAAAAATTATGGTCCAATTGATCTTTTATGTTTATCCGTTGATGCGATCTAAAATTTTGGATATCCGATATGTTTTTTATTTTTTGGATAATTCGGATCGGATATCCAAAAATTTCGGATCAGATACAGATGGTTATTTTACATTCGGATCAGATATCTGATTATCCGATATCCAAAAATTCAAAATTTTTTCTAGATATAAATCTTGTTATATTCGATATTTTTACTTGTTATATATAAAAAATTAAAACTTTTATGGATAAAAATTTATTACATTCAATAATTTGTTGATTGTTATATTCGAAAACCTAAAATTTTTATGGATAGAATTGCCAAATTTAAAAAAATAATTCAATTAAGTCATAAATCCGGATACTCGAATATCCGAATATCCAATCCAAAATTTTGAATATCTAAAAATTGAATATCTGATTTTTTTAAATCAATACGAATCGTTAACTTACCTATTTAAAAATTTCAAATATCCAAAATTTCAAATTGGATATTCAAAATGCACACCCCTGTCCCTAGCCTTGTTATATAATGTTTGGAACCCTCCAAAGGTTAACCTAATTATGAGAAAGCAGAAGTTTTGAAAGTGTTGGCCACCGAATCCAATGTGTAGTTGGAAAAGCTTTTACAGCACTTGGCAAAGTTCCATAAGAATCCATAGGTAGTTAGGTTTAGGTTTAGGTTTAGGTTTAGGTTAGGTAGCCCTTTAACAGTTAAAAGAGTTGAGACATTGCCGGTTGCAGCAAGCAGCATAAGATTCAAACTATCACTCTTTCCCAGGCAAAACAATCCATTGATTACGGGCATGAATCAATTCCTTTGCACGCTCTGCCAAGCGAGTGGCACCCTTATCATCATGCTCCTCCAATAACTTGGGATCGAGATTGCGAACATAACTAATATTATTATGGTCATTGCAAGAATTACGGTCATAAATTTTTTTAAAAATTAATGTTGTTGCAAACATAACAGATACGAATATCGCAATTACGAATGATGTTAAAATCGCTATATAACAGTCGTTATAACGGTCGAGAACCGTTATTTAAATCTCTGCTTAAAATTCTATGGGCTTTCATTATTTCTAGAAGGCATAATGTCAAAATATAATTATGACATTTGATTATATAATCATTTTGATATTTATTTTTTAAAATATTTTAATTTAATATTTTATTTTTGAACTAAAATAATTTTTTTTGTGAATAAAAATTATTTATTAGCTAACTGTCAATACGTTAAAATAATATGACAAACTTATATCACAGTCTCCCCATCCTCCTCCAATAACACGGGGTTCTATGAGCTTCCACTATTTTGGCAACATACATTTGTGGTCTGGTCAGTAAGAGCATGGCTTGGCTGCAGTTGTTTTTATTTGTTTAATGATTTATGTTGGGAGGTTGAGGTTCACGCTCGGTGAAAAATATCTTGGCAAAAGGCATCAGATATCGGGTGAAGGACCAAACTAGCCCTACTTTTTTCTAAAATTCCCCAAAATAGCACCTCAAAAGTTAATATTTTTCAGACTAGCTCCGTTATAGTGAATTCACGTACATACACAGTAAATTTGAATAAAATATTGTTTTTTTTAATTTTTTTAAACCCATCGTGACAGCATGGCAAGTTTAGAAAAAAAATTAAAATATTATTTTTTGGTGTTTTAACTTAATTAATCACATTAACAAATGATTATCAAATCCATGCACAGCAAGTTCAACTTAATTTTTTGGCTTAAATAAAAAAAACTGCCCTCAAACTATACATTTTTTCTGCTTTTGGCCCTTAAACTATGATTTGGGCAAAATAGGCCCTTAAACTATCATTTTTTGTCACTTTAAGTCCCTAAAACTATGATTTGGGCAAAATAAGCCATTAAACTATCATTTTTTGTTACTTTAAGTCTATGGTTACAAAAATATCATTTTATAGGCCTTTCTAACATATATAAATATTTATGTTCTTTTTAAATTTTAAAATATCATATATCAAAATAAGCCCCTAAACTATCATTTTTGGTCGTTTTAAGTCCGATAATTATTTAAGTCAAAAGAAAATTATTTCGACTAATAAAATGTTGACACATCACAAAGATTTTTTGACCAATTGATAGTTTTGGGGACTAAAAGAAGAAAAATACATAGTTTAGGTACTTATTTTGACAAAAAAATAGTTTAGGAACTTAAAGTGACCAAAAATTATAGTTTAAGGGCCTATTTTGTCCAAATCATAGTTTAACGGCCAAAAACAAAAAAAAAGTCATAGTTTGATGGCTGTTTTTTGATTTAAGCCTAAATTTTTAACGAAACTATAAAAAATTATTATAAACCCGCTTTACAACTTCAATGTATTAAAGAACAAAAATAAAAAAGTAAATTATTAGGAACTAACTTTGATATTTAGCTCCATGAATTACAAAAAAAAATGATATTGGCATTGATTTATATATAGGCCTAGATAGAGTGTACGCATTTGTTTCTTATCAATGCGAGATTCTTGAAGCTAAAATATAGTAGTAAACTCTTTAGCTCTAAGAATCCCACATTGATAAGAAACAAAGCCTTACACTATAGCTATGCCTATATATAAGCTAATGCCAACATTCTTTTTGTAATTCATGGAGCTAAATATGAAAGTTGCTTACTAATAATTTAATTTTTTTCGTTTTTCAATACATTGAAGATGCGAAGTGGGTTGTTAATAGTTTAATTTTTGGGTTTTTGATAATTTAGTTTTTTTCATTTTTGTTCTTTAATAAAAATGTTTGATTTAAAAAAAATAGATGGAACTCACCTTGCATGCACGGTGAGTTTAAAAAAATAAAAAATATATTTTATTTAAACTCGCCGTACACATACGATAAATTTATTGTAATAGTGCTAATCCAGAAAATATATAAGAGTGCTATTTTTTTGGGAATTTAGAAAAGAAAAAGGCTATTTTGGTCCTTCACCCTCAGATATTTTAAACAGTAACAATTCTATAACCTGATTTTCTTGTCTGAAAAAAATTTGAATCCATGGAGTGAAAATTACCGCACAAATAATTTTTTTTTGTAAAATATTTGTTGCTGTTACTTGCACTGTTTACCGCTTTAATTTGAATTTTGTATTTTAAAAGTGAAAAGGTGGTAGCTGAAGGAGAACTCATAATTAATATTTGGGATATTTGGTGTGGGTTTTTAAATTTAGTGTCGGAATAAGATATGATTACGCCCGGTAAAAATCGTTTGCCCATTTTTAGTATTTTTATTTATGTCTTATTATTAAAAAAATTTAAGTTTAAAGTTTACAATTAAGTTTTAAAATTATAATTTAGGTTTAAAATTTAAGATTTAGAATTTAAGGTCATAATTTAAGATTTTATCTATACTCATTATATCATGATTATTAGTGTTACTATAACAAACCATGTGGGGTTTAATGAGACAGCTCGAAAAGACAAAGGCAATCAGATAGGAAGACAAGAAGAACAAGCCAATTTTTTGTTCAAGTTTTGATTTTTTTTATTATATAACTCCATTTTAATGTAGAGCACATAAATATTGAGCATATATATGAAAACTTTTTTCAAAACAAAATAAGAGAAAATTAGAAAAACTTTAGTATGATGAACTTGTTTTAGTAGCTAACTTGTCCAATGCTTAAACCTAATGTAAGTTTAATGATTATATAATTAAATCTTTTTAGAAAATTTTAATATTATGTTATAGTTTTTAATATTTTAATATTTGTAATAATGATTAAAATATTAGAAAATTATTTTAATATTTTGAGTTGGATTAATTTGTTTATTTTGGAAATTAATAATGACCCGAGGTAACTAAATGCCAAGGAAAATACTGATCTTACTTTTTTTGGTGAATGGTATAATTTTATTAGCAAGAGAATCATATACAGAAAGTATTAATATATCTCATTAAAAATATTCCTAAACTTAAATGAAAAATATGAGTACACATAAAAATAAGAAGTAACAACGATAAAAAATCAAAAAGCATAACAATCAAAGACCAAAGGTCTACAGAACTAGCCCTTTCACGAAGTCTCAATGGTTGAGCATATCCTGATGCAGGAGAGGAGCAACTGCATCCATCGGCGAACTAAACAAAATAGGCTCAAGAGTTTCATCACCAGCACTCGTAGCTAAAGTATCAGCTACACGATTACTCGTACGTAGAACATGACGAATTTGTACCACTCAACGCCGCCGCCGTAGCTCATCCCACTTTTTTATTCGACTCATCGACCTAAAATATGAAGCCTTTAAGTCAATAAGAACTAGCAAGATCCTTATCATTAATGTTTATTTTGTATTTCAATGAAATCTACTAGAATATAATTAATTACATTATTAAAAACTATATTATATCAATTTATGGTGTTTAATGTAATTGAACCTTATATTTGTAGGTTTATGGTTTAGAGTTTAGGATTTTAGAGTTTAAAGTTTAATTATGCAAGCAAAATAAACATTAATGATGTGTATCTTATTTTTATGGTACTCTCTTGGTTCCCGAAATTTTGTCCTAATTAATTCGAACCGATTCGCTTCACACGCCTAATTTTAGTGTGTGAATCTTTCAATAGAAACTTTTTTATATACACAATACCTCGAACTCGATACCTATTTAAGTGATATCAAACTACATACCACTTAATTCAACCCATTAATAATGACATGCATCTTATTAATTTTTATTGACACCTTTTTAAAAGGCATAAAGCTAAAAAAAAATCATTAACATTTGACTGAATAGTCATTTTGGCCCCAATTCTTTTTTTGAACCAATTTAACCCAACATTTCATTTTGGGTCAAAATGATATCTTTACGGATGAAAACTGTTAGTCAACTGACGATAAACAACTTAAAATGACTTGACAAAAAGAACAAAATATTTTATATTTTATATAATTTTATAAAATATTTTTGACTAATGTATTATTATATAAAATTAATATATTTATTCATATAATACTATTATCGTAATGTATCTTATCATATAATTTTATCACGTCATTTCAAACTGTTTATTCACATTTTACATTTTAAAACAGCGTATAACAAAAGCTCATAAAAATAGTAAAATTTTTAAGGTGGTGATTAATAAACTCCATTATAGGTAGGAGTGTAGGTTGAAGTTTGACCATGTATCTTGAGAGTGGCGCCGAATGGTGTGTAGCTCGGTTGGCAGCACGAGCTTGACTTGAAGTTTGAGCCAAAGCAAGCACTGCCACGCCTAATTCCCTTCCCTTCGGCCTTCACCACCTCCAAATGGGGCATTGCCTCTCCTTTTGTGTTCAAGCTCGCCTCCCTAATTATTACTGCTATTAATCATGTCTTAAAAAAGAAGTAATCTACACTTAAAACTAATGGAATTGATTAATATCATACTTCCAAACTGGATCACTGTTTTTCAACTACACCCTAGAGATTATCGTTACGCTAGTCAAAGCCTACCTTTTTTTAAAATAAGTGAAATGTTATTCGTGTAATGGAAACATGACTAAAGTTTATAGAACAATGTAATGCTTTGTTTTTATATATTCAATAAAAAATAATGGGTTAAATATAAAAGTAAGAAAAGGTCCTTCTCCATGTTATAAACATTTTATTTATCAAATTTTACTAAAAGAATGTTATATAGTTGAGGGTAAAAGTAAGATGGTGAGGTCGTCGGCGTTTTGATCGGTTCATTATTTTTTTTATTTGGACAGAAAACTATAGTCAACGATGACTATAAAAAATGCGAGCGAAAGATATGATAATTATATTGATGTATCTGATATGAATGTCAAGTCTAAGTTTTATAGAATATGATGAATACGATCAACTAACTTTGACTGTCAGTTAATAGAGTTAATTGGTGGACATCTTATTAAAGTATTGTGATTCTTGATAAGGATGTGATCAGGAGATTTCAAATGTTCATGAATCCTATTTCTCATGTTAATAGGATGTAAATGAAGAAAATATTATGAAGCATTCAATGACGAAAATATGATCTTAGGGAGATGGTAGTGACGAAACACATAATATGTATGAATCAATATATTAAACCAATTTCTCAAGCTTAAGTGGACGGAGATTCCAGTTAATTAAGTTTAACACTTTATTTCATTGAATAAACTTGTAATGATCTAAGTATCGATTGAATTTGATAGTAGTGATAAAAAGAAGGCAATGTATAATATTTACTATACTAAATACTAAGCAATAAGGCAGTGTCCCAACTTAGATTTTTACGGCAATTTCCTACTCAGAAAGCTACAAAACCACGCGGTTCCTACTTTCAAGCCACAGAAACAGCTCCCCCATGTGCTTCTGCATATACATCCTCTACCTTTTGTATGTATAAACCATATTTTTATTTACTGAAAAATATATAAAACAATATGAGCAATTTGGGTCTGGTCCCCTATGCCCCAAAAGTGGTTGTTACTAGTTAGTTTTAGTTGTTGTGGCTTGTAAAGTTGTAGTCTTCAACCCTAAACCTTTCTATAAATCCCCCCTCCCCCTCTCTCCCATTTCCTTCACTCATCTCATATCCCTCGTTTCCACTCTTTCATCTTCTTTTTTTCATGTAATCTTCATATCCCTCCTCGCAAATGTTCCCATTTTTATCTTATGTTTTCTTCAACCAAGTTTTTTTACTTGTTTTGTTTGCAGGAAAATGGGTTTTGCTAAGGTCTTCTTGTTGGGTTTTCTTGCATTGGTCTCTGCTGTTCGTGGATACGGTGGCGGTTGGACTAATGCGCATGCAACCTTCTATGGCGGGAGTGATGCTTCCGGGACAATGGGTATGGAACTAAAGGAAGCAACTTTCTGGGGTACAATGGGTGGTTTGATTTGTTTGAGTAATTCTTTTGTGTTTCTGTTCTGCAGGTGGAGCTTGTGGTTATGGGAACCTGTATAGCCAGGGTTATGGGACGAATACTGCGGCTTTGAGCACTGCTCTGTTCAACAATGGGCTGAGCTGTGGGTCGTGCTATGAGATTAAGTGTGTGAATGATGGAAAATGGTGCTTACCCGGCTCCATTATTGTCACAGCCACCAATTTTTGCCCTCCCAACAATGCTCTCCCTAATAATGCAGGGGGCTGGTGCAACCCTCCCCTGCATCACTTTGACCTTTCCCAGCCTGTTTTCCAACACATTGCTCAATACAGAGCTGGAATTGTGCCTGTTGCTTACCGAAGGTATGGCCAAATTACATGTAAATTTGTCACTGTTTTTCTTTTTTCAGTGCTCTAACCAGTCCTGCTCCCAAAAATCCCATTTTTAATTGCAAAAATGGGGTTCGTAGTTTTGGCAGCATAAGACGGCTACTTTTATTATCTGTCTCCACTAGTGTAATTTAGGGTTGGTTTCTGTTTTATAAGACCAACAAACAACACTTTTACCCTTTCCTCCAGTAAATACTTTTGTTTTCCCTGTTTTTTACATAACTGCTTGATAACATCACTTGCTAACTTTTTGTTGGGGGTTTTGAAATTGTAGGGTTGCATGCAGAAGAAAAGGAGGAATCAGGTTCACAATCAATGGCCACTCCTACTTCAACCTAGTCCTCATCACCAACGTTGGCGGTGCCGGTGATGTACACGCGGTGGCCGTCAAGGGCTCCAAGACCGGTTGGCAGCCCATGTCTAGGAACTGGGGTCAGAACTGGCAAAGCAACAGCTACCTCAACGGCCAAGGCCTCTCATTTAAGGTCACAACAAGTGATGGCCGTACTGTGGTGTCCTACAACGTTGCCCCAGCTGGCTGGTCCTTCGGACAGACCTTCACCGGCGCCCCATTCCGCTAGAGGAAGGCGCTGGGCTTTTTAATTATTAAATACTAGTATATTATACACTAAGCATCCAAAGTAGTATCAACTAGCTTGAATTTTAGTATACCTGGCTAGCATATGGATCTATATAATGGAACTCTTGGGGTCAGAAATGTGAAAGGGCTTATTTTAAAATAGCCCCTTTATCATTTTGGGTTTGGTTTTGTTGTGGGGTAGGTGTCCTAATTAAGGTAAGATGCCCTTTTTTAGGAGTGTTTTAAGGGTGATTTTTCCTTCTGTTTGGGAAGCAAGAGGGAATGGCAGAGGTGGACTTTCATCACCCGCCACTAGTATTAACCTATTAGGTCCATTATTTTTTCACCTATGGGATGTTGAGAAGAAGCATTGTTTTGGCTTGTAAGCTTAATTTGGTTAGCTTTGCTGGCTGATTATCTTCTTGGATTTTATGTGTACCAGAGTAATTTGTAAATTTTGCTATTCCAACTAGTAATGCAAAAGACTCTGATTTACCATATTATGATTCTATTCTTTGTTCTGTGACAAAATTACTTATATATTAATTTATTGAATAAATTTTTATAAATATATATTTTAACGTAAAATATATTATGTGTATGAAATAATCTAATAATAATAATGTTGAGGCCAAATTTTGCTATAGTTGTTTTATATAAAAATTGCTAATAAACTATATTAGGCGACCTTAATTTATTGGAAATTTTGTAGATAATGGTGATAGTTACTGAGAGAATGAGCTGATATAATGTCGACTCAGCCACGTGAATGTATTTTCTCTCCCTTACGTGGCCCATTGCACCATATTCTACACTCTGGTTATCTTTATCTTTTTTTTTTCTGGTAATTTTCTTTTTCTATTTTAGTTTTTCGTATCTTTTCGTTTGGAAACGTTCCATTCCATTTAAGCTCAAACAGTGAGAATTAATACACACTTTTCTTATATATAAAGGGTCCAATTGAATCGCCTCTTGAACAATCTGAGATATGATTTCTTGAGGTTTTTAACTCTTCCTAAATGTATTTTACAAAGTTCTAAAATCATTAGCGTGTTAATATTTGATTCAAAGTATGAATTTTACATTTTCAGTGTATATTAACATAAAAGTATCAAAATATTACTCATTGTCGTGTCCTAATTTTTAAAGATATTCCCCTGTTGCTGTGTCCATGTCCATGTCCATGTCCATGTTGTATTGCATTTGGATTGCTCAATGCCGTTGAAGCTGCTGCATGCATGAAACAGTAAGGTGACAGATACAACAATGCTTGAGAATTGAAAGACATGGTGGGAGCCGGGATTCAAATAGTGGTCCGTTATAGCTTTATAGATGTAGTGACACTGTCCGAAACTGCTATTGTGGAAAATATCAGTATGCAATGACCACAATAACATATGTTATGACCGCAACTACGATAAAATATGCTGCCGTAACCGCAATTTAAATCCTTGGGCGGGAGTAAAGGGGGAAAGACTCACTCGGGAATACAATGGCTCATCGAACACGGTAACAGCACAAGGGCCAGAAGTGGAAGCCCAGCTACCTGGGGTAGTGTCATATCCGGTTCCGGGACCTTGTACAACACCATTAACATGATAATCTGCAGGAGTTTCATGAAAGTTCATCTCTGCCACAGGAGGGTATTTGGCATCATTCAGTATATTAAGATTGTAAGAGAAGAAGGGGCATTGTCCGCCCAGTTGCAGCTGCAATGACCCGTTTCCACTCAAATCATTCAGGACGCGTTTCTCTTGTCCAGAACTCGATAGCTCCGAACTTTTACCAGTGCCAAAGTAACCTGAATAACTTCCAAAGGAAGAACTTGCAGAGCCCTCCACATCTCTGGAAATTATTACACGGAATAAGTGGAAACTGTTATACTGATTTGCCATGCCACTTGTGATCTACATTATATACTAACATCTTCATCTCATGTTTTACAAAAATATTTCTTGAAAGCCAACTCACCTGTGGGGAATCAAATTCGGGTCCTGGGACAAGGCCACATGTCTGCTCTCATGATTCGGCATCCAGGCAAGAGTTTGGAGCTGTTGTTCAATTCCCATTCTATAGGGTGCCTGCATTTCATTTTGGAACTGCAAGAGAAAGGCTTGTTAAGATATCATTTTCATGTGACTTTTGAGGAGTAAACGGAGTATTAAAATATTCCGAGTGAATCACACATTCTTACCTGACTAGAGCATTCTAACGACAGAGGCTGCTGCTGCTTTCCTAAATTTTCCTGCCAAAACAAGGTAGATAAGGTACTCTTATCATTTTCTATAAAAACCCAACTACATAGGGGGACATGGCATACGTTATGGGCTTGAATTTGATTTAGAGATTCCTTGAGTGAATCTTCCATTTGCCCCAATTGTTCTACATTGTTGATCTTGTCTATGTTAGTCCAACAGCTGAGAAGCCAATACTAATATTAGCAAAAGTCAACAGACAACATATTCACCGGATAATATCAACACAAAAAACTAAAACTCCACATTCAAAAATGTGCAGGCCTTCACCTTAGTCTCCTGTGTACTTCAGAAAGCCGAGTCTGTAATAATCTTGCTTGATTACTCAGGTCCTGCACATTGACATCATGGAGATATCGAAAAAGCATGTCAGAATGAAGAATAACATGGTCTAGATTATGCATTAAGGTAGCAAGTCTCATCGCATACATACCCCTATTGTTTGTGTGCTGGAAAAAAAACAGAAAGTCATAATACTGTTAGAAATATTTTGTAGAATTCAAGTAAATGAATGAACTTTACTAGGATGGTCGTGTACCTTGTACCCAGAAATTCATGAATATTTACATCATGGTCCAACTTCTTGAATGTTTTTTTCAGTGCCTAGACTCTCAAAGACAAAAGAAACTATGTAATTGATAAGAATGTAAACAAAGATCATAACGTTCTAAAACAGAGTGGATTTAGGAAGGGACTTACTTCAAGGCTTTCCAACTTCCTGTACCAGTAAATAGGAATGAAAATGCAAGTAAATTCCATGTCAATAAGTATAACATCAAACTGTTACGTATGAAAGATATACTATAAATATTGTGATTATCGACTCGGAAACTGTAACCATAACCTTTTTGCCCGTTCCTGTGGAGCGAGTTGAGCGAACTTTTCAATGATCTCCTCAATGCTGCTGAATTCACACAGCAGATTAAAGCATAAGTATAAGCTGTCCCCTAGAATTCGAACAATAAAAACAAAAGGTATGTATGTGCATAGGAAGTTGGTAATTATGAAAGGGTTACCTGCGCTTCCCAATGCATAAGGAAGGATTGTTAGTAGGGGAGAACATAAGGAGGACAATTTCTACATCGCATAGGATAGATAGTTCATTAGCCTTTTTCATGATGCCATGCTTCCTTTTGGCATAGGTCGCCTGACGGCCATTTGGGTTCTCTAACTTCTTTATCTTTAGCTTAACCCTTCCCATCCTGCATGTTCAAGTAGGCATCATATTAGTATAGGAGCTGAAAGGAATACCATCAAACTAAATGAACCTTTTGTGATCTCAGGGCGGAAGCAAGATTTGAGGTGGGAACAAAACATAAATATTTGAAATGAGCTAAATTCATAAATAAACTAATTTTGTTTTAAAAAATTATATAAGAGACAAAAGTAAAAAAAATTCTTCAAGGAGGAGGGCGACCCGTATATAGTTCCGCCATCGTGTGTTTCAGCCAGGAATGGACCGAGCTGGGCAGTCGCACCTCTACATTTTTATTATAATTTTTTAATAGTTCGTATTTTTTTACATAAAAATTTGCGTCTGTCTTTAATTTCGGGAATGGAGTGAAACGGAGAAGAAAGAAGAAACAAGGACATACCCAAATGAAGAAAAAAGATCAAACGACGAGTTGAGAGTGCATGATGCAAAACGTCTTAAAAGTGTGGGGGTGGGGGTTGATTGTTGGGCCGAGGAAGAGAGAACCAAAGGGCGGAAAGAGAGATTTTGAAATGGAAAGGGGGGTGGGAGAGAAATGAAGAGAGCATAGAAATAGGGTTGCATTCACACGACCGGGAGAGCGGCAAAAGCGGCCCTGGGAAACGAGCTTGAGAATAGGCGGATTGTCGTCACAGGTATCAGAAAATATTTTGACAGTTTGGTGTAAGTTTTAGTTATATAAATCTGTTTATTTTTTCCATATTTAATTTTTAAAGACTTCTCCTAACTAATGCGGATCGATTCGTTTTGCACAGTTAGTTTTGATGGGAGAATCTCTTAACTGAAATTTTTAGCATATACAAGTACTCGAACTTAACCTGTTTAAACGATACTAAGCTGTTTACTGCTTAGACCAATCTCGTTGGATATAAATCTGTTTATTTTAGGTTTAAATAACTTAAGATTTATATTTATTTAATTTATCACTAAATATTAGGAATAATTTAACTTATAGTTTGCTACCTCCTAGTCTAGGAGGGTATGGGTTTGGATCCCTCTTGAAAGCAAATTGGATATTTCATTTTGCTTTGATTTTATTTCAAAATAAGGTAGTAGCAATGACGACGATACAAGAGAAAATGACTGTGAAATTTAAAATAATTAATAAAAAAATATCACATCAGTTTTGTCGTTAATTTTTAATGTTAAATATGATCTTTTATATACAATTCATGAGTCAAATTAAAAATAAAACCTTTTGACTAGCATGTCACATTATCAAATTCACAACAATTGACGACAATACAAGTGAAAAAGATTTTGTGCTAATATACTTATAAAGAATAATTGTTATACAAAAGGTAAAAATGAGAGATTTCACTCTCAAATAATAATAATAATAATAATATTAATATTAATATTAATGATGATGATGATGATGATAATAAGTTGATAGTGATTTTGGTGATAAAGATTAGTGATCATTTATATGGAAGTATTGAGAGTTATTTTAGATGGTTTCAGTTACTTACAAGTAGGGATGTCAACGGGCCGGATCTGGACCGGATCCAACTAGACCCAGATCCAGACCCATTTTCACATCCTGGATCCAGACCCGCCCCGAACCTGCGGGTCTAGAAAATTGGGACCCAGATCCAACGGATCTCACGAATCCGGGTCTAAAATGGGTCCAAAACGGGTCTGTTAAAAAATGACCATTTGACCTATTTTTTTAACGTAATAAAACTATCATTGACTAATTTCACATCACATCTCCAATGGAGGAAAGATTAATTTCAATACAACTAGTAACATAATAAAAAACGATAAACTAAAGTCTCAAAAAAACTCCAACGCAATTACGCAAATATATTTTGAATAACACAAACATTAAAAAATGTAGATCATGAAACATTCCATTGTCGTAAGCCGAGTACCGCACTTCTACCTCCTTAGAGTGCTAGTCTTCGTTGCTACTTAAATCATCAACATCCTAAAACAAACAATAAACAACCAACCAAAGAGAAAATTTTGTTTAATAAAAATAATATTTTTGAAATTTAAATATTAATATTAAGGTTATGTAATATAATAACTTTCTTATATACCATGCCAATGATATCTACCACCTCCGCATCATCATCATAATCTTCATTAATAGTGGAACAAACATGTGTTCCTTCAAAAGTGTCTTTGTCATAAATAAATAAAAATTATATTAGAAAATAATGTAAAATATAAAATTAAAGCAAAAGAAGGGAAATAATATAACTACCAATAAGTACAAAATTACCTTTGACATCTTCAACCATCCAATTTTGCGAGCACATTAAAGCCTCCACGGTTTGAGAATGAAGCCTAAAACGGTGAGCACTAACCACTTTTCCACCCATGCTAAATGCACTTTCCGAAGCAACCGGAATTGCAAGAATGTCTTTGGCAATTTTTCGCAAAGTAGGATAATTTCGGTCTCTTTTCTACCAACTAAGAACATTAAATTCATTATCCTCGGGCAAAGTAGGACTCTCCAAGTATTGATCAACCTCACCCCTCACTGGCACCGTTCTAATTTTTTGTCCTTTGATCTAGCAAAATCATCCTCGTCACTATACTCATCAAACCCTATCTTTAATGGTGACTTTTCATTCTCTCAAAGTAATTGCAATTCGAAAAGACGATCAGTATAAAAATCAACCCTATAAGAACTCACTTTTTGTGGCGTCTCCCTCTATTAAATATTTATATATATTTTAAAACCTACTATGTCATTTTTATATATTTTAAAACCAAATGTGGGTTTTTTTTATAAATGGGTAAAAGAGTTAAGGTCTGAATCTTAATGTCAGTTTCGGACTCAGATCCGTCGGGTCCAAACTTTTAGGATCCAGACCCTATAAAACGGATCTGGATCTACGGATTCGGGTCGGATCCAAGATCCATTGCCATCCCTACTTACAAGTAATATAAAAAAAGTTGTGTTCAAAACATTAGTTGTAAAAATGATGTTTTAGAATGATTTGATTAGGGAAAAATTTTAGACTAATGTGGATTTTTTCTATACATGTGCTTTATTAAAGAGAATTAGTATCTAAATTATAGTAGACCTCATACATATAATTTTTGATGACTTATTCAATTTACTCAACTTATAATATACGATTATATTTATCATCGGGCTAAACTACCAAATTTAAATTTTTAGATCCTCCTCCCTAGCGGTCCTCCCTAGTGTCTTTTTCAGTTCTCATGTCCCGGTAAAGTCCTGCTCGTTTGTGGCCTCGAAGGTGTGGAGATCCCCTTTCGAAGGGCAGCGTTGTTCTTTTCTTGAGCTTGTTCTGGATGGAAATGGGAGGAAACGAGGGACTGTGGGGTGGAGGCCGGGCTTCTTTGTCTTTCGGCGGGGTATGGAACGTTGTGCTCTTAATGGTTTCTCCTTGTTTCTGAGCCCTGGGAAGAAGACGAGATCAATCTTTGGGGGATCTTCTTGGTCCTGTGCTAGGGTGGAAAAATATTTTGTTAGCAGCTAAAGTTTTTTTCCGGTCACCGGTAAGGGCTTTGTGGCATACCGGAAGAAGTTTAAGCATCCTAGAGATGATTTGTTCAAGCAGAGTAAGGTTTTTTACCCTTGGCTATTTCCTTCCATCAATCCTTTTGGAGCAAAGAGTGTTGTGGTGCTTGCCATGGAATTTTTTACAACTGTGCCGCCTGATGGGGAAATCTTAGCCAGGGTTAAGGAAAGAGGTGCTTACAGGAGAGGAGGAGTTAGGTTTGAACTGAGTTGTGTGCTCTCTCTTTGGCCATTATCTTCCTCTGAACCATTAGGAGCTATAAGCGATGCGAGACTCAACTTGGATCGGTTTGCAGTTGCGTCGCTTATCGAGAAAGTACCCAAAGCTGCTGAGGAGAAGGTCCTTTCCGGCCTCAGCATGGGAAAGGGCACGATTTCGATAACTTTTTGGTCTTTTCTTTTTTTGATGAGACTTTCCATGCATGCAGAACATGCCAAAAATTTATGGGCATAGATTTTGGATTTTGCAAGCACATCCTTGTTTTACCCGAAGGTAAATAAGCAAGCACCAACTGTTGATCCCAGTTCTATTTTTCTCCTTTTCAAAGTTTTGGTTGATTTTGTTGTCTTCGGTTGCGTGATTAATGAGTTGATGATCAGATGATTTTATTTTTATTCGAATAGGTTGGGTGGAGATTTCGACGACTTCTCTTTCGTGCTCGTTCTTTTCTTCGTTTTTATCCTTTCTACCACTGGAGTTTCTTGGACCAAGTGGAATGCTAGTACCCGTATAGCCGAGTTGGCGGGTTGTTCCTCGGAGAACCATCCGCAAGGACCATTATCGCAGTGGCAGCGGCCATTCTTGGTGATAGGAAGGCACCTCGGATGGCTAGTTATTTTTCTCCTTCCCCAGCGATTATCGTTTCCTTCACTATGTGGTGTTTCAAGGTTGATGATCATTGTCTTTCTTCGCGGCTTGCGGGTGATTCCGGTTTTTCACCTTCGTCATGCTGTTGGCTTTGCTTCAGCTTGTTCGTTGGATTTGATTCGTTTCATGGTTGCTAGATTTGATCAATCCTCTCCGTTGATGATAAGATCCTCATATAAGGAAGCCTGGCTCCGAAAAGAGCTCTCTCAAGGGTGGAGTTTTGGTCTCTGTGTGTTTAGCTTTCTATGGGGCGATGTCTCTTCCGTATTTGGGGTTTCGTTTCCTTGTTCCTTCACTGTTTTTCAGTTTTTTATGTTGCTTTGTTTGGCTGGTGATGGCATGTTTAGGAACGGATGCTATCCATTCCATCCTGTCCCTTTGAGTTGTAGACGTTTTGCTTGGTCTTGCATGACCTTGTTTATGGGGCTGGACACTGCTTGTAATTTTTGCATGCTTGAATGAATGGATTTTATTGTCAAAAAAAAAAAAATCGACCACCACGGACATTGAGGTGCATCAGACGTGAAATTCTGGCCTTTCTAGCTATAAACGGGGTTTTGGGTTTCATAACAAACACTGGAATGTAAAATGGCGGGTTTTGCCGTGAAGTCGATGATGAACTCTGTGTGAACCTTTGAATGGTATCATGGATGTACCTGTCCCCGTCGAGGCAACAATGACTTCTTTGGTCGCAACCATGGATTCGACAGACATTCTGCTTTTATCAAATTCCACGTGTTAGCATTGTGTTAAAACCGATTAGAAAGCATTGAAATGTCTCAACAATTCTTCAGCTCCATTGACTGGTAAAGCATCTCAATGCCATATTTTAAATTACTTGGTAGTTACCAAAAACCACATTTTTATCATCGGGTTGTCTTTCCAACCCAATGTTCTGTCTTCTGTTTGCCATTTTCTTTCTGGGTCTAAAGGCTTCCTAGTACAAAGCAATTTTCTTTTTATGTTTGCTTAATAATCTATGATGATAAGAACTAAGAAGCCATAGGAAATTAAAATATAGCAAATGGTGTATCTCCCATGGTTAGAAAGATCTTGTTTTTAAGTGAAACCAGTAGTGTATTACCAAACCATATTTAATATTTCCAAAGCTCTTAAGCAAGGTTTTGGATTCAAATATTGTGCATGAAAATGGTTTAGAGGGGTCCGAGGGCTCATGTGGCTCCACCGAGATGACAGAAAATAGTAGTATTACATTTGTGGACTTTGAAGTTTTGGGGCTTTGCGAGCTTGATAAGCTGAAGAAGAATAGTAGGCATCATGATTAGGTCGCAGTAGCAGGGCAACAAACAAGATGCCTTCAGCCTATTACAATTAGCTACTCTTAATTTGTTTATTTGAAATAAAAACGTTAATCTGAAAACTGGGTATTGATGATACTAGGTTGCTAGAATAGCAGAAGATAACTTGGAGATGGAAAGATCCCACTTTTATATTTATGGTAGTGAGGCAAACAGAATTTCACCAATTCTGAGGAAAGTAACCGTCTCAACTCTCAACCTTCAAGCATTACCGCTGGACCAAGTTATCGATAAAATTTTATCTTGTTTGTTTATTCATCCCTGGAACATGCATACACTTCATTCCCAGGTTCAGCTTCCACCTAAAGAATGCAAGTCATTATAAGAAATTGAAAGAAAATATGAGAAGGATGAAATCTTACTCACGGAAATAAGTGCTGTTTGTTAACCCTGGTTACTTAACTTCCATGATTTGCATAAATGAAAGCTCAGCCAATTCCTGGTGATTGTTTTCTCCACAGCTGCAGAATATGAATTTAGAAGAATTTACTTCAAACATGGATTAGCTGTTGATAAAGATGTTGGTGTTGAAGCTGTCTCACTGAGAATGTTCTCTAAAAATATGCAAAGTTAGATGTATATGTCATTAGACGCCTTCAAACAAAATTAGAAGTTTTTTTTTTCTTCTCTTATTTCAGGTAATGAATTTATAAGTTTTTCCTTTTCAAAGAATATGTACTAGAACTCTGATTCAGGATTGAACTGGAAATTATTACAGGTTTTCCTCTGGAAAGCCTACTTCCTTATTCGGGGTTGAGCACGTTGATTCGAATAGAAGTAAATCTTACCGAGTAACCAGATTCAACATAGAAATTAATTGATTGTGTTTCCATATGAATTTACATGATGATCCTCTTTCTCACTGGTGTGGTTCTGTGAAGCACCTATGTCTCCAATCTCCGGTGATTTCCCCTTCCATATTGCTTACCAAGCTAATGCACTGGGTTAAGTAAAGTCAACCCAGTGTGTACGCTTGATGTTGGATGTTGGATGTACCATTGCATCAGAAATGACTTTGAATTATTTGAAGGAATATTTCTGCATGATTTTACTTTGTCTCTATCAATCATGTTGTGGGCTCTTGGAAAAAGATGTTCCCCTTAAATTCAAGAAATTTAGTGAGGCAATTTAAATATTTATGGTCTTTGGTGAAGAAAGCAATCATGTATACCACTTATTAGCATCGTTCTGCTTTTCAAGCCAGATAGGTTGAAAACTTTGTAAATGCTTAGCTGCAAAATGAACCTAGAATTTGCTTTATTAATCATTTATTTACCTCGACAAGTCTTTCATTTAGAGAAGAAAATTTACATGTTTGTAGTTGAACATATCAATTTGTTCATCTCTTTAACCATTAAGACGTATCACTTCCTTAACCTTCATAACTGCCATAGCTCTTGATTGACAGTGTTGCATCCTTTAAATGTAAGAATGAATACAATTCGAAACTTGTATGATATATAGTGTGACACTAGTTTAGCAAGGTTATTCATAACCGGGAACATATTTAAGCACCAACGGGGCTTGAATAGCTGTGGAAATGAGATAGCAACATGAATTACCACTAAACTCAACCAAAACAAGAGTCCAGCTTGAAGGGTCAACAGTGTCCTTATGAGCAATATTTAACTGTCTGTGCTTGTCTTTGTAGCTCCTTTTTACCCCTATACTCTTGTTATTTACCGATTGATATGATGGAGAAACATTCAACTGTCATTTGAACATGTGACGTTTCCTGCTGGTTACTTTCTTATTGTAAAATAATCAATCAGCCTAAAGATATGGAGAAATAAATTTGATTTGTGACATATTGCTAACATCATTTTCAGTTGGGTGACTATGCTTGACACTATTTCAGCTGAAATTCCCATTATCTTTTAGTTGGATGGCGACTAGTTCCTTTTGTTTCTCTTTTCTAGATTCCCGAGGCCATATTCTTTTCATAATCTCATCTTCTTCCTTGCTTTTGGATTTATGAAATCTCTTCTAATGGGTCCCTTAGAGAATAATAATTGATGAGGCACATTTGTTTGTATGGCTTTTTATTCACTGGACCTTCTGCTACTGATAAAAAAAAACCAGGGGTCGGGTTGGCATCATCCCAGAATCTCCTTTACCAGTTATGGAATATACTAAAGCAAGAAAGGAAATTCAAGTACCTCAGCTGGTTAAAGAGAAAGGTACTCCAATAACTCTCCTTTTTTTGTTTTCAAACATTTGGGCCACATATTATGAAAACATGTCGATAATTTTATTCGTTTCTTTCGAATATGAACTATGAGCTTGCCACTGATGAATTATAGCTCTAGGAGAGAGGTAGATGCTTGCTCAAGGAAGAAACCATGTTGGTGTGAAGATGGACCTACCACTTGCCGGTCCACCATGTTGATTTTACTGCTAAATTTTTTGTTGAACAGAATGATGATCGTGACGATCTCATCCGTGGACCTTCCACTCTATGCTCACTGAATTGTATCCAACTAACTGATTATAAAATTGTAATTAGTCAAGTAATTGGGGGACCTTTACTGATAAAGGCATGTAATTAAGCAATCCTAGGGAAACATTGGACATATCTTCTACTTCTTTAATAATTGAAACAAGCTTATTGCTTTTCTGTTTGTCTTGATAAAATAACGCTTGGCATCTAATCTTCCTTATCTTTGAATCCTGGAAAATGGTTTATCAATTTAGCAGACCAACTGAATGTATGGCACTGAGTTGGCAAATACTTTGGAGCTCAATCATTGGATTTTGATTCCTGTAATTTAACTCTTGACCGCAGCCCAAGAAATCTGCAGATTAATCTTCCCTTTATCTCTTTATTTTTTGGCATGAAATTTCTTTTCTTTCAGGTCTGCTTGTACATGGATTACAGATTCGAAGCTAGCATTCCCTTTGGACTATGTTTCTTTATAGGACTTTTAGCAGAAGGAGCCCTGTTGATTGCTTTTATACTGGGAGAAAGTGTGCATCAGTAAACTATGTGAAGCTTTTTGTCATTTCATTGTGTTTACATTTTCCAAAAGATAGAAAAAAAGGAGGTTTTGATTTCATTGCCTTGTGTGACATGTGCCAAGAGTTATGCTAGCCTGATCTTTATGATAATCTAATTTGATTTCATTGAAAGTCACCTGGAAAAAACCCTTTGCCCACTTTTTTGTTCGAGCCTGATCATCAGGAAAGAAAAGAAGCAAAAACTGATGCAAAAGATTGGAGAGATTACACCAATCAACTGGCCTACATCTGATCTAATAATTGAGTTTTACTTCAGGTGCTGCTTGGATGAGAGTGGTAGTCTGGTAGATGTGTTTGATAAGGTAAAAGTCAAGTTGCAGATTCCAAATTAAGTACCATTTATGTCAAGCTGTCGGCCCTAATGACAGTCTGTATAAAAGAAAACAAGGGGCCTGAGATTCTCCTATAATGAGATAAACTTACAACAGAATTGTGAGTCCTTTTGGTTCAATTTCCAGGGAAGAATTTACACCATGGGGGTTATTTTCACACCCCAGTTTATGCTGTGTTATCTATTAAGATGGCCTGATCTTGTTTCACTTTTTCAAGGGTACTTTCTTTATAAGAAAAGTAGGGCCAGCTGGGTCCCAAAATCTAGTATAAGATTCTTTGATTCCTTCATCCATGAAAAGAACAAAAAGAATCTGCCAGCCACACTCTAAGAAAAAGGAAAATAAAAACAAAGGAGAAAAATGGACATTGCCCATTTGGCTTACCCTTTCTGTCATCAAAAGGATAATTAAGCTTTCCTGTCAATTTTATAGTTTTTTTTTTTACTTGAAAGCTTGCCATAGTGTTAGTAAATTTTCATCCATCATTCATCTTGCCTAATTCACAGAGGTGGTAATTGAACGGATTCGGATTCGAAATGAATTTTCGGATTCGGGTTTGTTTTGTTACCTCAAACTCTGCAAGGGAATCAAGCAGGGAGAGAGAAAAGAATGTGTTGTGTTTGCGAAGATAAAACCAAACCATGCACTTTTCCTCTTTTCTCTCCTTTTGAGACTCCAATTGATCTGTGTTGCTTTCTTTTCTGATTTTGCTGCATCAGAGATTCTCTCCATCCACCCCCTTCCAAGTCAAAGAAGATAAAATTAAGAGAGAAAAAAAAGGAGAAAAGTTTATATGAAATGTCAGATGATAGAAGGAAGAGCCAGATGTCATGGGCATATATTCCCTCCTCAATACAGCCCCACCTATGTTTCCTGATATGGAGTAAGATCACAGGACAGCCCAACAACTCACAAGATTTATAAAGAGAACTACAGCTGCTTCATATTCAAAACATAGCCTTCTTAAAAGAAAAAGAAAGAGGGATCAAAACCCACACGAGTTTCAGTTTTCAGCATCCCTCTGCCCATCTCTCTTACACAACACAAAACATGGGTCTGCAAAATCAAGACATGAATTTGGTTCTGTCAACTGATGCAAAGCCTAGGCTGAAGTGGACTACAGAACTTCATCAAAGATTTGTTGAAGCTGTCAATCAGCTTGGAGGACCAGACAGTTAAGTTTAATACTTTCAGATAACCTTAATATATAGTCATCATCTTGTCTAATCATACTGTCGTTTTTATGGGTAAAATTTTTCTCATGTTTATCATTTCTGGACAGAAGCAACCCCAAAGAATCTGATGAGGGTCATAGGAATTTCTGGACTCACTTTGTACCATCTCAAAAGCCATTTACAGGTAAATTAGTCTTCATTATATAACCATGTCCATACTATCATCTCAAAGAAAACAAGGTATGACTGTATTTTCTTCTTGCAGAAATACAGGTTGGCAAAAGGCCAATCCACAGAAATCTGCCTTAACAATAAACTAGATGGTGAGATTGAGAATTCATTGCTTGCTGCATTTAGATTATTGCATTAACTTTGACGAAGATATGATCTTTTTTGTTTCATTGTGCTACAGATTACAGAGAGATACAGAGCAGTAATGGGGATTTAAGTAGTGACACGAGTGATGGAACTCACAAGCAGATGAATGAGTAATATTTACATGGATCCTTTATCTTTTGATAAATTTTGGATTTGGAAATAATGATAAAACAGATTGTATTGACTGTCTAGTTATGTTGTTCATCAGAAGCTTGCGGATTGCTCAGGCTTTCCAAATGCAGATGGAAGTACAGAGAAAGCTTCATGAACAGATTGAGGTATGGCCTATTGAACCAAATCCTAAATAGCTGGTTTTCAGTTGACGCATCAACTCGTATCAATCGAGCTATTTTTCTATTTCAGGTCCAGAGACATTTACAGCTAAGAATCGAAGCTCAAGGGAAGTACTTACAATCAGTAATGAAGAAAGCACAAGAAACACTGGCTGGGTATACCTCATCTTTTATTGATGTAGAACTTGCCAAAGGTGAACTCTCTCAACTAGTCTCAATGGTTAGTACTGGCTGCACAAGTTATTCTTTCTCAGAATTGACAGAAGTAGGAGGTTCAAGCTTAAAACAGGCAGAAAGAAAGACAATGAGAGGTACTATATGTTCCAAGGAAAGCTCATTGACAGCTTCTGAAAGCTCGGGAAGAAAGGATGATGAGGAGCCACCAAAAAACGAGAATATCTGTACCAAGAAATCTAGTACTTTAGTTGAACTTAACTTAATGGACATGCACCCTGAAAAGAAGCGTCCGACTAGTGGCTCAAGCAATCAAGTTAATGGAAAGAAAAGAAGTGGCTCTAACATTTCTGATGGCATATGTGTTGAGCACCCAGTAGCTAAAAGATTAGAGCTTCCTGAAGAGGGAAGTGGTAGTCAATTGAGAAAGTCTGGATTCTTGGGGTCATTTGATCTCAATAACCAATACCAAAATGACATGGAATTGGGTCCAAAAGCAGTAGACTTGAACTGCAGGGAATAGATCAGCTCAATTGGCATGGTCTGGAACTGTTATGCTTCATGGTCGTTAGTAAATCTAATCTAAGCTGGGAACCTGATTGTTTAGAAGCAATCTTTTGTTTATAGGCTATGTATATTGTTATATGTATTGAACTCCAACAACTTTTGAAAGAATATTTGATATTGAGAGAAGGTATAATGCATATTCTGCGGAGACATCTCTTTGTTCTCTCCCTCTTACCGACTGATGCTGATAGCGAAATACCCTATAATGCTTCGTTGAAAGTCGGTCCAAAAACTCAAATTTCAGGTGGTCATGGTTACCAAGAATCATTGTCATGATAGTAGTGTACCGACTGATGATTATCGAGTTAACAAAAACCATTGTAATCATGGGAATCTGTTTAAAGTATTTGTTGTATATTTTTCAAAAGTTGTTGAGCCAGAGATGATTCAGCCTTTCTTTCTGTAATGAACTAGTTTCTGAACAATTGAATTTAACAAGAAACATAAATTGAAAACTGACGGTTTTGATTGTATTTGCTGGAAAGGAAAAGATTCAAGAAGGAGATGAGAGTAATAACATAAAGCAACAGAATTCACATGTCTATCCTCATTCTCTCTATCGTTTCCTATATTCACTCATAGCAGGAGAAAACCGTTTGAGCACTTCTGCTGGTCCTGCTGCACCATTGGACTGCCATCTGCTTTGGGTTAGCCCATAGGTCCCGGGGTCGTATCCATGTAAACATGTTTGGGGTATTATGATTAAGCCTGCCTTTCTTCCATTTAATATTCGAATGAAAAAGCAAAACTTGAAGGAGAAGAAATCATCGAAGCAGTAGAATCATTTTGTAAGTTTCCAACAGAAAGAGCAAATTGTCTACCTGTCCTCCTTAAGCCAGAGCTAAGCAATGGAAGCATTGAACATTAAATTCCTAAAAACTACTTGCCATCACAGGATTCTCAAAGAATTTATCTTGTTGTTTGTTCACCTGTCTTTATGTTCTCCCTCACAAAGTCAAGGTAGGGGTGTTTCTTTTATTACCAAAAATTTCATTTGCAAGCCTTGAATATCCATTACAATAATCCTAATAACCTTATTCATTGTAGGAGAACTTCCTTACATGACTTCTGATGTGAAAGAAGTCTCAGGTGACTCCTTTGATTATATTGTTGTTGGAGGAGGCACTGCTGGCAGCAACCCTTTCCGAGAAATTCTCGGTGCTAACGAGGTGGATCGCCTTATGGCAATCCCATGGCAGACTGTTGTGGAATTTGGCCTTCTTGAAGCTGGGATTCTACCTTACAATGGCTATAGTTTGGAAAACATTGAGGGAACAAGAAGTATATTTGATGTATGGGGCATAAGACATACCTCAAAGCAGCAAATCCCAAAAATGTTGTAGTTTTTCTGAATGCAATGGTAAGGCTAAGGAACATTAAATGAAAGTAATAGCTCTAAGCATATATATATATTCAGAGACACGATCTCACAGTTTTAAAAACATCTGCAGGCAAATAGTGAAGGGCACAAGGTTCATGAAGAGTGATAGCAGCACGGATCAAACATATGAAGTCTATCTCAATCAACCCAAGAATTGTACTTCAAACGGTGGCCATGTGATTTTGTCTGCCGGGGCATTAGGTAGTCCCCAAATTCTGTTATCAAGTGGCATTGTACACCATAAACAACTCAAGAAATTCGATATTCCCCATGTGCTAAACTTGAAAGGAAAGATGATCCTTGTACTGTATTGCTGTTTTGGTGGACACAGATCCAGAAAATCGACCCTCAAGTTTCAGGGATTGCAAAAGACTTCAAGTACATACTTGAAAGAGTTATACCTACTGGCTATTGGCTTGTATTTGAAAAAAAGAAACAAGTTATGTTATGAACCGATGTTTGATTGTAAATTTGATGATAGGCAGGGAATCCCTTCTCCCCTAGGAAAGCCAGCGACTTCCCGGTTCTCTAAATTTTAACTTTAGCCAGAAAGGGGTAATAAAATGGTAAACGCCGTTGTCGGGGATCGAACCCGGGTCACCCGCGTGACAGGCGGGAATACTCACCACTATACTACAACGACCCCATCTGGCATTGTTTTATTTTTATTTTATCTATTAATGAGAAACAGCATTGCAAACTCCATGAACATCGCATTTTCTTTTCTTTGTTTGGGCTTTTTTTAGTAGTTCCTACCTGGGGTAGGAGTTTGCATTCGATCAATTTGGTTAATCGACCGAACTGAATTATCCAAAATTTATTAATCGATTTTTTTTCGTTTTAATCGTTAATTGAACCGATTTTTTTTTAAAAAACTTAATCGAAACGAAAAGAGTTCGGTTAATTCGGTCAGTTTTAGAACTAACAGAAACTTGTTATAAAATTTTGGGAGAATTACACAAATGATCACTAAACTATTCTAAAATGATCTTTTTAGCCACGGAACTTTCAAAAATTATAAAACAATCATTAAACTTATCGAAATATTACAAAAATGGTCATTGACTCATTGCATGTTATAAATTATTGATAAATTTTAAAAAGTTTAATGATCATTTTAATAAATTAAAAAATTTAATGATCCTTTTGTGCTAATTTAATTAAGTTTAATAACCATTTTATAATATATCAAAAAAAATTATTTAAGGAATTAACCTAAGGGAGAGGTAAGGAGGTTAATTGAGATTGTATTTAAAGTGTTTTCTTAACAAAATAATAAAAATAATGTGTTTGATAAAGTTTAATCATGTTTTTATGATTTATTAATGAAATATTAAATTAATTGTTCAAAGTAATACAATATTATTTTGTTTTATAAAGATTCATTTTTGAGTTTCCGCTCAAAGTTCCGAAAATATTCGAGACAACCCTGTTTACGAACAAGGGATTTAGTGTGAGGGAAAGGACGTGTAGGGGATTTTGTGAAAAGATGGGACTGCTTGTGAAATGCTGCTTAGTGGCTCACGCTAAGATTGTTGTTAGATGCGAAGGATAAGCAGGTGGCGCTACTTGGGGCGAGTCTAACCTACAATAAATTTAGGGTTCGACTAAGAGATAATAAGTTTTAATATTTGTTTAAAAACTCAAAATATTAGATATTTTTGATAAAATTTTAGGTTGGTTTTTTTTATTTTTTTACTAGTATCGATAATTATTTTGTGAATACCTATACTTGTCCAAAAACATAAAATGTTATAAAAAAAATTAAATATCGATACTTACAAAATAAATATCGATACTTGTCCAAAAACAAAAAAAGTTTAACTTAAAATATTATAAAAAGTCTAACATTTTAAATTTTTAGACAAATTTTAAAATTTATCGACTTTTAATCGCATTCGAGACTTACTCATCTCTATTGCTGAGATACTGATTGATGATATGGTAAGGGGAGAGGATAATGCTACTGCTTCCATATTTTTCTCTTTGTCAATCCACCTTCCCTCGATTTTCCACGCGAGGCTAAAATGTATCTTTTGCCATCGACAGGATGACGATATTATATGTATAAAGATAAGATTAATAGAATTTATAAAGCTTAACAATTAATTAAGTGTTCAAACTATACTTTTTTTAGATAGGTACTTGAATTATATCTTGGGACAAATAGGTGTCTAACGTTTCATTTCGTGACTCATTTAAGATTTTTTTCGTCAACAGCGGTTAAAAAAATTTCGGCATCCAATCAGAACATAACACGTGGCCTGCTTTTTTTTTATATATATTTAATTTATGAATTTCTTTAAAAATCTAAATTTCTTTAAAAAACCCAAAGTTTTAATTTCTTTCAAACCCCCAAATCACATCTTCCTCACCGTCTGGCATCTCCCACAAGTTGATGGTTCACCGACCAAGCGTTGTGTACCTCACCGTTCGATATTTGCCATCCTTTACCTGTCGGTGGGAATCCAAATGCCTTTTTTTTCTTTATTGTTGGGTGTTCGTCGACGGTGCAATAGACGGTTCATTCGTTGGTTTTTGACGACGAGATAAGAGGGATTTTCAGTAGAGGAGTCCAATGAAAATAAGGGTGGTCGGTGGTGGTTGAATCGGTGGTCGGAGTAGAGGAATGTAGGGATTTTGGGATAGGGTTTTTGGGGGTTTTAGAGAAATTAAATATTGTTGGGCTAATTAATATATATATATATTTTTTCATTTTCGGATTTTAATTTCAGAAAATGAGAACTCATGTCACGTGTATGAATTTCATTGGATAACAGAAAAAAAATAATGTATGTAACACAAAAACTTTAAATGGGTCACGGAATGAAACGTTAGGCACCTATTAGAAAAAATGTATATTTTGGGCACTTGTTTGACTGCTATGCCAATTTATAAATATAGAAGATTAAATTTGTTCGATTATTTAGGATTAAGATTATATTGATAAAAAAGAAAATTTTTGATACACAAGTATGTTAGATTTAAGGTTTAAAGTTTAGAGGTTTAGAATTTATGATTTAGGGTTAGTGTTTAGAATTTATGATTTTAAGTTTAGTAATTTAGAATTTAGATTTTAAAGAAGGATTGTGTAATTATTTTTACACAGTTTGTGTATCAAAATATAACCCTTGATAAAATTTGTAAATATCGAAGATTAAAATTATTATATCAATTTAAAACAAAGACATTAAAATGATAAAATTTTGTACCGTTACCAAATTGATTTTTTTAATCCGGTGACCAAATATAAAGTGTGACAATATAGTTTGAGTAATTTTTTTACACACGTGTAAAAAACTTTTGGGTAAATATAAATTGTATCACTCAACTTTCTTTTCACTCTTATTTTGGTCACTCAACTTTGAAAATTTTCAATTTATTGACTTCACTTTCAATTTGTTTTTATTTTGGTCACTCAGCCATTAAATACTTAACGACGTTATGGTTGACATGTCATTTAAAAATTATGAAATGGCCCAAAAATGTTCTTATTTTTTTTGTACAAAACTCTGATTTTGGATTCCCTTTAATTTCTCAACGACGTGACATCTTCTTCAAAATTCCATTGGTGGGGAGGTGGAGAAGGAGGAAGCGAGCAATATATCTTGATTCCATGTTGATTAAATGGTAGATATTGTAGATCAGAGTAGTTTGGAATTTTGCTCATTTTAGGTTTTAGGTTGAGTTTTGTGAGTTTTAAATTGATTTTAGAAAAGCTAAACTGATAGAGTAGTATGAGACGATGAGGCAAGTTTATTGGTGTCTTGAGTGGTCGGAGTAGACGTCGAAGAATGGTTAGTTCACCGCCGACGTGATAAAGGGGTGAAACTGTAAAACTTTTATCTTTGGGGAAAGAAGATAAAATTAAAAAGAAAGAAAAAAAAGAAAAAACGACTTGGATGACACGTGGTGTAACGCCCTCAACGTATATTCGATATCCGAATACACATTAAAGATGTTACTAACTGGTTTTTTTGACTTGTAATTTTTTTTAAAAAAAACTCAACAAAGTAGTTCAATGGTTGGCCTTTTCTCAGTTTTCATAATCACTACACGATAAACAACCAACTAAGTTAAAAACCGTTTAAAGCATATTTTCTAATTATTTTTAATTCTTCAAACCAAGTCATAATGCTAGATCATTCATAATGGTTACCTATTTAATATCTATACATGCCCCACTAGACTAGGATGTGGTGATACTTACTGATAATACCAGCTAGCTTGATCCATTGATGCGTAGCTCCTCCTCTGCTATCTAGTCCAAAGTACCTACGTGTGACACAAAACACACGTTAAATATAACTTAGTGCGATATAACCATAACAATATAAACCAATGATTATAATTAACTCAACCCTGCAGATTGGCAAGTGATTTCCACTTGCAGTTAATAACATTTTAATCATATATAGCTATTTTAACCATTATATTATTGTAATCATAGGATTCCATCTGTCTTACCCATCTTATGTACACTAAACTTTTAGCTTAACTACTGGCCATAATGTTTTTCAAGTATTATAGCCAAAGTATAAAATCATGCCATCATTGTTCTATGTTCGTTAGGTATTCACATGCACAACAATTTCTTTAACATATACATGCTCTCAATATGATTCATATCATCTGTCAACTCTAACATAGAATCATGATATCAATGGTTCATGAGCATGCTTTATCACGTAATCATTTACATACCATATCCACATAGCCATACTTTCGTTATGCAGCCATTTGCATATCATTTCCTTTATCATAGTCATACTTTCGTTATGCAGCCATTTGTATATCATTTCCTTTATCATAGCCCAAAGTACAAAATTATGTGATGCCATGGTACGCGAGTCATCACGACACCGTAGTGTCTATGATGCCGTAGCGTCTGATGGTGAGTACGTACTCGAGCCGTAGTGCCTACTTTACCTTCAGCACCGTAGTGCCTACTTTACTTTCAGCACCGTAGTGCTTTCTTTATCTTCAGCACCGTAGTGCTTTCTTTATCTTCAGCACCGTAGTTTCTACTTTACCTTCAGCATCGTAATGCCTACTTTATCTCAGCACCGTAGTGCTTTCTTTACCTTCAACACCGTAGTGCCTACTTTACTTTCAGCACCATAGTGCCTACTTTTCCTTCAGCACCGCAGTGCCTACTTTATCTTAGCACCGTAGTGCTGGTTCGCAGCTGCTATGACTCTTTTTGGATATCTAATTATACCAAGACTTCACACTAGTACTTGGGCAATTTATTTCCTTATAGATCAATCATCATTGTTCATATAATAGGGCAATTCACATCTCATATTTCATCTGCGGTATCCAATTCATCAAAACTATCAACCATAATTCGATAATGGGCATTTCATACCCAAAATCTGAAATCCAATTTATCTTAGGTAAATCATTATTCCATATCCATGTATCATATATACCATTTAATATTTTTTGATCAACATACATTTTCATTATTATCAAAGTTACTTATTGCAAGTCTTCTTCACATTATATATATAAACAGATAAAAAATGCATTCATTCATCTCACATAGATAGTAAATAAATAAAATACACACACCTAGGCCATTTATTAGCTTGCCTCACTATGCTCTATTCGATCCTTTCTTTCATGGTACCTCAAACCTTCTTTTGATTCGGATCCAAACTTGAATTTTGCTTTAAAGCCTTCAAAATGCCTAAGGAAAATTTTATAAAATTTCCCCCTTCTCCCATGGTGATTTTAGAAATATGCTTGAAGAAGATGAACACTTTTTTGTTCATCTTTCATTAATTTATGCCACTTGTACAAATGAAATGAATTTTTAATTCATTTTATTTTAATTTACCAAAATGTCCCCTAACTGAATTCATATTTACTAGTTGCCATTCTAGTTTAATTCCAACCAAATTCCATTCAATTCTAACCAAACTAGAGTAATGCTTTCACACGGGAAATTATCATATTGCCCATGGTTCTTACAAAATATTTCAAAATTGCCACTGTGATCAAATTACCAAATTACCAAAACTTGTCACTTAAATCACAATTTTGTTTACCATTTTGTAAAAATTCAACTATTCTAGTTAGACCACAATCAACCAATTAATAATGTATTATAAAATAATATTTTATAAATTTTCCATGACTTATGGAACAGTCTCTGAAATTTCGATTCGATCCAATTTGTCGATATTCACTTACTACTTCTACTGCGATAACCCCTTCAACGGGCTTATCAATTAAATTCTAAAAATTCCTTATCTCCATATTTATAGAGTCAAACTTAAAATTTTGACTTAGTCCAATATACTGATAATTTTACGCGAAATCTTTATCGGATAAAATTCTCTTAATAATCCTTTACCAGATATTCATACACATAATATTAACTCGAACTGATTCTTTTTTATCAATCTCAAGTACTGACTCAAGACCTTCCCGATAGGTCACCCATCCTATGTTTTGAGCACACTTAACTTTGCAGTTCGATCAAAATTCAATATCTTATATTGTATTTTTATTTTCGAAATCTATATCATATTTTTCTCCATGATCTGTTTAATCCATGTATAGGATAAAATGATTACTTATAAATTCTTCAACACTTGGAAATAACTTTTATAACCTTCCTCTATCATATGGTAAAATTTCATAATTTTTCAGTTCGATCTGGGTATCCAAATTCTACTTAAACTTTGACTACGATTTTCCCAATAATCGAAATATCAGATCAAACTAGTAATTCCTCATTCGATCCACGCCTATAGGTGATCTATCTATTTATAAAATAAAGCACCTAACTTTTGAGAAATTGCAACTTTGGTCCTTCAACTTTTTTATATTTCCACTTCTATCACCCAAGTTTTAAAACTTATCATTTTGGTCACTAAACTTTAACCTTGAATTCCCATTCCAATTTCCCTTGGATTTTAACCAAATTTTACGAGTATCCTATTTTACTCGTTCTTCTATTGTATGACACCTTAAAACCTCAGAAATTTCTTTTCTACAGTCCATAATTGAGAAAATCCTAACTTTTACATTTTTGTCATTTTAGTCACTAAGTAAGCTTTTAAGCCCTTATCTTAGTACTAAATGATCCTTAAATAGTACTGTAAATTTTGGGGTATTACACGCGGCTACTATGACAACAAAAAGCAGTCCAAATCAGCACACATGGTTGCCATTTCATCCTTCCATTTCAGATTTAACGTTCGAATGACCAAAATAGGAACAAATTGAAAGTTTAGTGATTAAATTGAAAATTTTAAACTCTAGTGACCAAAATAGGAGTGAGAAGAAAATTGAGTAATGAAATTTATAATTTATCCAAAAATTTACACAAACAATGTATATTTACTAAAAATAAAATCTAAACCCTAACACTAAAACCTAATCTCTAAATTCTAATCTACAAAATAAACCAACCTTAAACTATTTTTTTAAAAATAACCTTAAACTAAATCTCTAACCCCTAAAATAGAAAGAGTTGTATACAACATGTGTATTGAATAATTTTCCATACAGTTTACCCTACCTATTAATATTTTTACAAATATCAACTATTAATTGGTCTTGTGGGATGAAAGACTAAATTCGTCAAATAATATTAGCTTTTAAATTATGATGTTATGAATATAACGAATTGGATTAGAAGAATTATCTCATAATGGATCTCGATATCAATTCAAATTAATTTTCTAATAGATCAAATACCAAGGATTATAATTTTTTTTTCACAAATATAGAAGAGAAGTTTTTGGTTTTTTGAAGTGGGTCTTCTTTGAATCATTGGTTGGGGATTAAGAGCTTAGCTGCCAAAAGAAGAGAAAAATAATAAAAGAAACGATAGCAAGACAGCAGCAGCAGCAGCAGCAGCAGCAGCAGCAGAAGAAGAAGAAGAAGAAGAAGAAACACATTTAGAACAAGAAAGCAAGAGAGACTCATTTTTGTTGCATAGGGTAGAGAGATTGGAATTCTAAATATAAAAGGAAGGGTTTGTTTCTTGCTTTTTTGGAAGCTTTGCCATTTTAATCGAATCACCTTTGCTACTGTTGCAATCTACCAGTTCTAGCTAGGTGGCCCAGCAGCATCCATCCATGGCTTCTGTCTGCCAACTCACCACCATTAAAGATTAACCCACAAAATAACCATTTTCTTAATACCAAAGGAATTAATGGAATCACACGTTAATACCATTTCGATTCACTTGTAGTAATTGTAAAAGCAGTGGAAATGATAGAGATGAAAGGACAAAACACCTATGAAAACAGATACTTGGTTTCTCAAGGGTGTTATTCCAAGTTCAACCCGCTTTATTCTTCCACTAACACCCTCACTTTGCTTAGATTGCAGAGTAATGATTTGGGTGAATCTCAAAACCCCCTCTAGCAGCTACTACCATTGGGCCCCTCCATGTCCATGGCTTTGCTGCTTTAAACCCCTTTCCAATTCCAATAACAGGCTTATATTATATATCTACAGGAATGAAACATTAAGAAAAAAGAAGAAGAAAAGATACCCCTATTCTTCTTGTTTGTTTGTTTGTCTCTTTGAGTTCAGTTCAGTTGATTGTAGGGGGGAAAATGGTTTGTAGTACTCGAAGAATGCTTACTGTATTTCTTATGTTTCTCGGGTTATTAGCAGCTCAACCAGATAAAATTTCTGGGTTGTCAAGTATAGACTTTGCCTTAAAACATAGTGAAGAAGGAAATGGCATAGTTGTTACTAGGGAGGCTGTTGAAATGAAGGGAATGAGCACAGAGCAAAAAACAGCAGTGGCTGCAAACAACAAATTGGGGGCCTAATGAATCAAGCAAAAGAAGAGTTCGAAGAGGATCGGATCCTATCCATAACAGGCCTTGATGACAAAACGAAGAGTTGTGAACATCAAGTGAGTTTTAACTTTTAACACCTTGAAATACAAAGAAACAAGTTTACACAGTGCTGATCAATCCAGAAGGTGGCAAAAGTCTGTTTGCTTTCTCATCAAGAAATCATTTTACCAGGGTTGGTTGATTGGTTGTTCGATATCATTTTAGTAGAGGAAGCCTGGTCCTTGAAAGCAGTTTAGTGAGGCAGCCAGCACCATCTTTGTATTGTAAGCTAACATCCAGAGAGATGATCAAGAAGAAAGCAAACTATAGATAATGGTTTGAGTTTCCATGATAGTAACATTTACTATAATTTCTTTTTTTTATTGCTTTTCCCTTTCATTTTTCAAGAGAGAATATCACTTGTGTTTGCATCAGTAGCAAGTTTATTGGAAAATATATGTAGTCAAGTTCTTTTCTATTCTTTCAATACTTATATCCAAATGTAGAATATGAATGTTTTAGTGAAAATGAAGAAATTCTATTAACTTTGCATGGCTTAGCATTTCCTGGCATCGAAACAGGGTAGGGGGGTTCTACTTTGAAACTTCACAATATGGCTTAAACGAAGCTAACCCGTTTTGCTTTTTCAGATAACCTTTGCTAGTCTAATTCATGCACCACCAATACCATCTAAATCCAATTTCTGTGACAGTTTATAATCAAACCCCCGGATGGGATATCAATTAGGGGTGAGCAAAACTCGATTCGTCTCGAAAAAATCAAATTTTTTGACTCAACTTGAGGAGAAAAAACCTGACTCGACTCAAAATTTCATAAACTCGACTCGACTCAAAAAAATTTCAAATAAAGTTTGAGTTGTAAAATGGAAATTCGAATAGCTCGAAAATTTTAATAATTAGTGGATTGATTTTTAAGTTCGAGTCGAGTCCCTCAATTCTTCCTGATATATATACCAATATAAAAAATATAAAGAAATATATATGCATATCTTATATGATTAGAGAATGTTGTTTAAATTGGAATCAAACCGTACTATAACATGATAAATAATTACAATTAAATTTGTATAAAAACTTGAAAACTCGACTCAAATTTCATAAACTCAAGTCGAAAAAGTTCAAATAAAGTTTGAGGTTTGAGTTGTAAATATGATGCGTCAACTCAAATAACTTGAAATTTTTTTGACTTGACTCGATCAAACGCTAACTTTGCTGCCGATTTTCAACACATGGCAAGGACACGATTCTTCCTTGGTACACCGAATTCGAGTTTTACTAGCCGAGAACGCTATAGTTGAAACTGACAGTTTATCTGTCGTCAAACTCATTTCCAACACATTGCAAGGACACGATTCTTCCTTGGTACACCGAATTCGGAGTCTTACTAGCCGAGAATGGCATATTCAAGTAGCACATACCCTTCGCGAGGTTAATTTTGCTGCCGATTTCTTGCACATTACGGGAAAGATACACCTTTAGGGTTATGTCATATTTAAGCTCCTTCAAAGGAATTGATTGAACTTATTCAGCTGGATCCATAGGGGACCTAACTCGAGCTCTCCTAATCTTGTGCGGAAATTAAAGATTACTGAAATCAAGTTGCAAAAATGGAGTAAGAAAAAATATGGTAGGAACAAATAACAGTTGAAGAATTACTCCAAAAAATCTCTATTCTTCAAAATGCTCCCCTCACTTCTGACTTGGCAAGAGAAATTTCGCTGCTAAAAAATGAACTGAATTTTAATTAGGAAAAGCGAGGAGCGACATTGGCACCAACGGGTAGTCAACTGGCTTAATTTTGGTGATAAGAATACCAAGTTTTTTTCATGCCACCACCATTCAAAATCGTAGGCAAAACTCTATTTGCAAGCTTAAAACAAGTAACGGGAATTGGATTGAAGAGGAGGCCTTAATCATTAACCACTTGGAGGACCACTTCAAAGGCCTATTCTCCAAAGATGCATCCATCAACTTCCAAGGTTTATCTGATTTTATTCCTTGTTTGATTTCTTCTGATGTGAATTCTTCGCTTTGTAAAGAAGTGAGTATGGATGAAATCAAAGACGCTGTTTTTATTATGGGAGCTCTAAAAGCTCCAGGTCCTGATGGCTATTTGGGTATTTTCTATCAATCTTTTTGGGACACTATAAAAGATGATTTGATCTCAATGGTGAAAAATTTCTTTCTGTCTGGTTCTATGTGCAGAAACATTAATGAGACTAACATTGTCCTCATCCCAAAAAGAACAATCCATCGAAAGTAAACCACTTTCGTCCTATAAGCCTATGTAATTTTTCCTATAAAGTTATCTCAAAGATCCTAGCCGTGAGACTAAAGAAATTTCTCCCTGATATCATTCTAGAAATGCAGTCGGCGTTTGTGAATGAGAGACTTATTCGTGATAATGTCATCATTGCACATGAAGCGTTTCACTCTATAAAAAGAAAAAGGAAAGGATCAGAGAGCATTATGGCCCTCAAAAAAGATCTCGAAAAAGCCTATGACAAAGTTGATTGAGATGTTCTCGAACAGATTATGAGGATGATGGGGTTCTGTGAATGGTGGATTTCTCGGGTTATGGAGTGTGTCTCTTCCACATCTTTCTCTCTCGTTGTTAATGGGACTCGACAAGGCACTTTTCTCCCTACCCGAGATCTAAGACAAGGTGATCCTTTATCACCTTATTTTTTTTTTGTTCCAAACATTCTCTCATGGTTGATCGAAAAAGAACGTCAACAGAACTTCTCTGGTTTTAGAATTGGTAGGAGATGCCCAACTATTAGCCATCTTATGTTTACAGAAAATTGTATCATCTTTACACGAGCAAACCAAGCAAACTGTGAATGTGTGCTAAGGATTTTAGCTGACTTCCGCATGGCTACGGGTCATACTGTTAATGTAGGTAAATCATCGATTTTCTTCTCCCCGAATCTTAGTCAAAATGCAAGAGCTCACTTGGCTAATGTCCTAAGGTTTTGCCCAATGGAGGGGAAGGGGAAAAAGAAGCCTTAAAATTTATTATTGAAAGAGTCCGTAGCAAACTTAAGGGGTGGAAATCCAAGTTCTTATCCCAGGCAGGTAAGGAAGTCCTCATTAAAGAGGATGCAAGGATCATTTCCTCATATGTGATGCAGTGTTTCTTCCTCCCATCCACCTTCTGTTATGATATTAATTCTTTAATTGGGAACTTTTGGTGGAGCTCAAATAAAGATAGCAAAGGAGTTCACTGGATTAGCTGGAAGAAATTATGCAAATCAAAAGATGATGGAGGTTTGGGTTTTAGAGATTTAAGAAATTCAATAGAAGTCTTGTTGCCAAGCAAGCTTGGAGATTGGTTAATAAGGAGATGTTATTGGTGTTTAATCATTGTTTTCTGTCTGTGATTTTGCATTCGTAAAAAGGTTATGTAACAAGGCTGCTGACTGGGTAGCTAGGGATCCAATCGCTGCCCCTCAAATTGGGTGGAATGCCCCCTCATGCTTTGAAATTTCTACTGTAATTCTGCTTGTTTTATGGAATGAATTTATGCTTGTAAAAAAAAAATGATTTTGGACAGATATAATGGTCACACTCAATTCCCAAGTTGTTTGCTATCGGGGCTAGACCTTTAGGCCCATAGTCTAAATTGACTTAAAATGCAAATTCCGATATATGGATGGATAATGCTATATTCTTATCCTCTATAATGAATGAATGAATGAATGGCCTTTTGGCTTTGACAACCTTTCCTTCCAACTTTACCGGTCTTATCTTCTCCAGTAATGTTTCATGGAAGCAAATAAATGCATTTAGGTGGATGCTGATATGATCCACTACCACCCATAACTCCAAATATACATAGTACTATAATAAAAGCTTTGTAAATTGTGTATGTCGAAAACCCAAGAGCAGGGTCAGGTCAGGGTTATCTGTTTGTGGGGGTCCCAATCACTTAAAGATGGGGAAGTGGATCTGGTTCTCTAGGTTAAAAAAGGTTAGCGAGGTGTTTCTGCAAGGCAGATAAACCATCCAATTACTACATGTGCTTTCCCCTCAAAGAATCCTCAACTCTTACATGCCTGCATCCTCAAATTCTGCCACTTACTTGATAGAATCTTAAACACTAATACACGTCTTTGGTTGATCAAAATCATTGCTTGGGTTGTAAAACAAGACATGCAATAAGCTACCTTTATCTCAGCCTTTGAGCCGACATATAGACAACATGAAGATGGGGATTGGCACAGCAAGAAGTTGGGTTTGGAGACAGACGCAGTCCTTCTTATTCATCGGACACGTACTCTGGTTTTCATTCTCCAACTGGGTGGAGTATTATTTACTGCTCATAACCAACTCACTTGGGACAATTTTAAAGTAAGAGCAAAGGGAACGTGACTAGTGTCTAGTGGTTGAACTTGAAATTCATTGATGACCATTTGTGTATTTTATTTTAACCACGTCAAGTCATCACCCTTTTTAGTTCCTTCTTTTAGGAAATGGAGCTAATCAACATTAAAACCTCCCATACCCACAAGATTAGTCCTGATTTTAGAGGCCCAAGTCTTTATTATTCCTCCTCAAGAACTGCACCGGCTACATTGTCTACCACCATGGTGCTTTCTTACAAAGAGTGCCTCAAAAACCATGCAGCTTGCTTGGGTGGACATGCTCTCGATGGTTGTGGAGAGTTCATGCCTAGCCCTTCTGCCACCTCAACTGACCCCTCCTTCTTGAAATGTGCCGCCTGTGGTTGCCACCGCAACTTCCACCGTCGTGACCCTTACGATGGCCCTGCTTTCATCCACCCTCTGCCACCTAATGCTAGCTCTAGTCCAAGCTCTACCCCGCCTTCACCTATGCCATACTCTTTCTACACTTCTGCACCGCACATGCTGCTGGCCTTGACCCCTGCTTACTCCTCCGAGCCCTTGGATGAGTACGGGTACCAGCATCACCTCAACCTCAACCACTCCAACCCTTGGGCGGCGAAAAGGATAAAGAACAACAACAACAACCCAAGTGGGAGAAAGAGGTCAAGAACAAAGTTTACCGAGGAACAGAAAGAAAAGATGCATGCTTTTGCTGAGAGGCTTGGTTGGAGAATGCCAAAGAGTGAAGAAAGATTGATGGAAGAGTTTTGCTATGAAGTTGGGGTTGATAGAGGGGTTTTCAAGGTTTAGATGCACAACAACAAGAACACTTTCAACAAAAAAGATATATTAGCAGTTGGTAATCTCAATCTTGACAACGAAGACAATGGCAATGCTGTTGATTCCAATAGTGACATCCACAACAAATCAACAATTAGTGTAGTAAATAGTAATAATATTCAGCTTCATGTTTCTACTAATAATGGGGCTTCTGCTTCTTAATTTAGGAGGAAAAGAACACTAAATCTGATAGGAAGCAGCAGATTTTAGAGGGTATTTTTTCTGCTCTTTTACATTTGAGGCTTAACTTTTTGTTATTTTATCTTTTCTTGCTGATTAGAACGGAATTACCAGTGATGGCAGATGAAAATAGATAACAATTAAAGAGATTTATTGTGACATGTTAATTACATCAGTTAATTGATCTATACACATATTATAACATAAATTCTTTGTCTTCTACCTCTGAGTTGATTGTTCCCTTTCTCTTCCTTCTCATTATCTCCAGTTTCTGTTGCTTTTTTTGCAGACCCTAAGATTCTTCCATTTTCTTATAATTTGTCCAAAAACTGCTGGTTGTGTTCTAATTCTGGGAATATCAAATAGGATAAACATGCCCTGTGCAAATGGTATTATTGTCTTTCACTCATTCATTTATGGAGAATTCCATATTTTGAAGCAAAATGTTTGTTCTTTGTGGTAAGTTTGTATTGATCACAGATAATGGCACTGCCTCTAACTTAGGTTTGGTACACTTTGAATTTAGCCAACTTCCCTTTTTCTGCTTTTAGTTAACTTAACGCAAGTTCCTAATCATAAGCAGCATAATATTGTTTCTAATTCTAATTAAATAGAGCCTATAATATTACTAATAAGAGTTCTTTTTTTTATTACTTTATTTTTAAAATACTCATGTATGGTTTTTTTAATTACATTTGAATAAGAATATAAGATATTTAGAGTAATTTTTTGATACACGCGTTGTGTAAAGAAATTTTACACAACCTTACATATTTAGTCTTTAAAAACTAAAATCTAAATATCTAAACCTTAAATCATAAACTAAATCCTTTACCTCTAAACCTTAAACTATAAATGTGCATCGAATAATTTTTTGTTTATTTAATGATAATAAGTTAATTGTTAATACTTACTTTAATTGATCCACTCATTCTTTGTTAATGACAAGGTGCATGGCAGCCTTAAAAGCTAAAACAAAACATGATTGATGAAGCAGTACATCATGCATGGAGCAGGGGGAGCAATATCATTGTCACCAACTTTATCTCGACTAAGGCTTTGTTTGCGATTGAGGTGATAAAATTAAGATTTGGGGTAAATCAAGGTTTGAGAAGCTAGAAAAATTAGCTTTTGCAAACCAAGGTTTGAAAAGCTAGTTTGGGGGGTAAACTAAAGTTTTGACACTCAAATGTTGTCTGTTTTTGGTTGTTTCTGGGCAAACCAAGATTTGACACTCAAAAGTTGCATGTTTTTTGTTGCTTCTGGCTTATCAAACTGGCTTTTCCACCCAACCTCAACCGCAAACAGAGCCTAAGAAACCCCAACTCTAAAACCGGTCTAAATATTTAGTTAACTGAATATTGATGGACCTGTGTCTTGATATGAAACAAATTTCTGACTTATCAAAAGTAGATAAAAATTTAAACACTAAGATTAAAATTTGAGAGACTTAAAAAATTCAGATTTCAGAGTCCAATTTTTGGATCACCTGTAACTTGCTTTGGTTCCTGGGTACAAAATTTACATGTATACAGGGACCGAACTATAATATATTTTTTTTGGGTAAACTACTCAGGTGATTACCGAACTAGGCAACTCGTCAATCAGACCACTAAACTTTTAAATTGGTCATATTTTGACCACCTCTATTAAAAAACTAATGGAGGGGTGACGTGACAGTTAACGGAAAATTGTAAAATTACACATTTAGTCACTGTTATTTACATAGTATATCAATTAGATTATAATTTTAATTTAATTAAATAAAATTAATCAACCAATTAGGTAATGACACGTGTCATCATCCAATTGGATAAATTTACTCAAATTTTAATTTATTTTCCCCTCCAATCAGGTGGTGACACCACCTGGTTAAAGAAAAATTAAAGAAGAATGGAATGACCTTGGGGTGGTTCAAATTTGGGACTAATGGGTGTTATACCAACGCCTTTACCACCACACCAACCTACTCTTGATGAAATAAAATGCACTCTTTATATGCATATATTATAATGCAGTAAATGTTAGGAAAAAAATAAAAATGGTTGAAAGGGGACTCGAACCTAAATCACTTGGGATGTGTAAAATCACACAAACCACCAAATCAAATCAAATAATTAATTAAAAATAAAAATACTTTAAATATGTTTAAAGTAGCTATTAAAGAAAGATTTAAAATAAAAACAGATTTAAGATTTTTTATTTTTAAATTAAATCAAATATTTAAAGTAGTTATTAAATATTCGATTTAAATTAAATATGAAAAAGAAAAAATATTCAAACATTTTAAATCAAATTTCTTTTATTTTAAATCCAATATTTTTAAATCGAATAGTTAATATTTTAATAAATATTGATTTAATTTAAATATGAAAAAATATTCGAATATTTTAAATCGAATTTCTTTTCTTTTAATTTAAATATTTAATATTTTTAAATATTTAAATTAAATCAAATATTTAATAACTACTTTAAATATTCGATTTAATTAAAAAATAAAAATCATAAATCTATTTTTATTTTAAATCTTGCTTTAATAACTACTTTAAACATATTTAAAATATTTTATTTTTAATTAATTATTTGATTTGATTTGGTGGTTTATGTGATTTTATACATTCAAGTGATTTAGGTTCAAGTCCCTTTTAACCATTTTAACTTTTTTTCCTAACATTTACTACATTATAAGATATATATATAAAAGGGTGCACTTTATATTATCATGAGTAGGTTGGTTTGGTGGTAAAGACGTTATATACAATGGTCCAAAGTTCAATTTGCCCCAAAGTCATTCTATTCTTTTTTAATTTTCCTTTAACCAGGTGGTGTCACCTGATTGAAGGAAAAATATATTAAATATTAAATAAATTAAAAGTTGAGTAAATTTATCCAATAGGGTGATGACACATGTCATCACCCGATTGGTTAATTAATTTTATTTAAGTAAATTAAAATTAGGATCAAATTAATATACTATGTAAATAATATGGACCAAATGTGTAATTTTACAAATTTCTGTTAACTGCCATGTCACCCCTCATTTAGTTTTTTTAACGGCGGTAGTCAAAATAGAAATGATTTAAAAGTTTGTTGGTCTAACTGACGAGTTGCCTAGTTCGGTGGTTAAAATAGGTACGCTCAAATAATTTGGTGATCACCAATTTAAAAATTAGTTTATTTATGAATTTGCCCCACTACTTTTAAATATTTATGTTTTACCCAAAACCTTAAATGCTGGCTCTGTCCCTTCATTTACGAGGAGTTAAAAGCAAGCTCTGATCCATTATTTTCTCAAACCAAACTTAAAAGTTACCCTCTCTTTCTGGTAAAAATTTAGTCAACGGGCTGCTCTGATCCAGATATCCTGACAAAATTGTAGATATAAAGGAATGGTTTCAGAAAGATTTGCCCGATAACAGAAGCAAGTCAATTCAACGAACAAAGGTACGGAGGGAGAAGGGGGAGAGCAGTAATACTCATAAGAAATGAAATCTTAAAAGGAGAGCTGCAACATATGATCCAAGGAGTTAGTGCCAATATCATCCACTTAAAACCAACGTAAAAAATCTAATTGTATCTTGCTTAAGGATGCACAAAATCTCCGCAACATCAAACTTGCCCATGTCATCCATTCTAATAGGAGAAGCACAACCATTTTCCAGATTGTCCCCAACTTTCAGACCACTTGCAGGGTCCTTACATACGGATTTGTTAGGTTTACAGGGAAGATGATGACTAGGCCAACTTCTTTCCCACACCCCTGTTGTAAATATACCGTAGAATAAGGGCGTTAGCATTGACTGAGAATAAAATAAAAAGATCGAAATAGTAGTTGAACCGTGCCGTGGTGAACACTACTGCCTTAGAAACAAATTCGCCCCAACCGGTGTAATTGTTGCTACAGGCGGATTGTCCCCCGAGGTTAACACGGACTCTTTAAAATTTGTACACGTAAATTTAAAGTGGAGATCAGTAGTATTGCTCTTCTCTTGCTTAAAACTCAAAGAAAAAAACTGATCGAAAGCTAAAAAAGCTTTAAAGTTGTAGTAGATAAATTCGCCCCAACCGGTGTAGTTGCTGCTATAGGTGGATCGTCTCTCGAAATTAGCACGGACTCATTAAAGTTTGTACACACACGCTTAGAGCGGAGATAGGTGGTATTGCTCTTCTCTTGCTTAAAACTCAAATAAAAAACTGATCGAAAGCTAAAAAAACTTTGAAGTTGCAGTAGGCAAATGATTTGTGTTTTACTCTGTTGGATGATTAATAAAGCTGAAAAATAACTCTATATATAGGCTGATTTAAAGGGTAAAAAGGTCAAAAAGACATGTAATAATATCACTTTATTTCCAGCTCTTAATACCGAAATTAAACTCCAAAATTGCATATGGTAGAATCTTCTACACAGAAAGAGACCACTACTTGAGATATCTGGAGGCAGTTTCTTAGAAATTCAGTGGGGGGGGGGGGATTTCAAGCCTATGCACTGAACAATTTTGGCTGCCACCGATTCCAGTTTTTGAGCAGAAACAGCATGGGAAGGCCTAAACATACTTCTAAGTTCTAAGAGCCAAAGGAAATGAACGCAAAGACTGAGTGCATGGTCCATGTCACTGGCTTTAATCATACAGAAAAATGGAACAGCTTTGTTGTGGAAAACAGAAAAAAGGAAGCTCTGAAGCGCTGCTGGATCGTCTGGAATCCGACGAGTGCGAATAACCCAAATATTCAATGGAGCGCAGATATCATCATGGCTTCTATGGTGCACCAGCCGGGAATCAAACCCAGGTCTGTACCGTGGCAGGGTATTATTCTACCACTAGACCACTGGTGCTTGATTAATCACATAGAGAAATAAAACTATAAATCTTTTATTTGATTAAAAGTACCGTTTCGCTTGCCTTTCATAATTGTATGTGTTTTTTTTTTCTCAAGTCATGAGATGCTTACCTAAATGACCAGAGCAAAATACTTAGAGAAATGAATGAATTTGATAAAAGAAGGGAAAACGATGACCAAGGGAAAGTGAAAGAGTCTAAAAGTATTTATATAGCATCAGAGACGAAGTTAGAAATCAATTTCAAGGGGATAAAATATGACTACCAATACTATGTCATATCTAACAAAATAACTAAGCAAAGTGAAACCAATGATCGAGTAAACACATATATGATTTACTTTACATATATACGAGGGTTCTAAATTTATTGATGTATTTGATAACATTGTCTATACGTCAGTGTTGCATGTAAATGTCGATTGAGCATTAGTTTGGTTGATATTGTTATTGTTGCAAACATTTAGATCATAGATTCAAGTGTGTCTAAACACAATTGCTTCCTATTTAAGAGTTAGAAAATTATGCCTGGTTTAAACATTGTAGTTTGTATTAAAAAATGTTGCATGCATACGTTTATGTGCCTTATTTTACTAATTAAGAACTTAAAAAAATAACATTTTTCATTCTCAAAATAACGAAACAATTTAATATGCCTACAACACAAATCTACACGTTGATTTGGGAGAAGTTTTCGCACTTCATTACGTACATCAAGTGTGACACTTGGTCATCTCACTAGAACATGAAGAATCCCAAGGCATGCTTGGCTTCCAAGCATCCGCCACACTCATGGGCAAAGGCAAACTGAAGGGAAATCCAATGGACTGAACAGCATCCCACTGATCATCAACATGGGTGACATTCAGGTTTTTAAATACTGAATTTTCATGATCATCGTAATTGATCGCCATGTTCCCTTTCATCTCATGGGGCAAGGCCCCTGAAGAGAAGGCGCCACCGCAATGATCTTGTGATCCACCGTCAAAGACAACGGTGCTGCTTAAGGCCCTATCGTAATCTTCTAGCATGGAAGATGACATGTTTAGCAACATGGAAGTAACATCGACTGCCGATTTCGCAGGCGGTGAGGTTTGATCGAGAGGTGCAAAATCAAGGCCGGTTAGGTCTCCATTGGACACGGGAAGTAGTACTTGAGGAAGCTTCTCTGCAGCCGTCTGGTTGATGGGCTTGTAAGGGAGAAAGTCTAAAGGAGAAAACGCAGCACAACATGTCTGTAGTAGATCAGAGTTATGGTTAAGGTTAAACTGAACCGGTGATGAACTGGATTTTGTTGCCAAGGCTATATTGTCCGAACAGAGTTGAGAACTGTTTGAACCTCTACTAACCATATCGGATATCGATGATGTTTCGAGTATTGGAGAAACCCACGAATGACAAGGAGCTCTTTGAGCTGTGGAGTTGGTTTTCTTGAATATCCTGCAGATCGCCCATGACTCCTGCCAGAGTTTCCAAACAAAGCCGATATAAAAAAATCAGTAGAAAAAGATGCAGAAAAGTTTGAAAAAAAGGGTTGTTTTGAGATTGTTTACATTGGCAGGAAGGCATTTGTCAAGGTATCTCTTTGGTGGTGCAGAATCGGTGAGAGAAGGTAACCTAAACTCATGCATCATCCAATCAGTTTTCACCCCTTTGGCTGCTCTACCTCTGTAGAAAACAAGAGATTTCTTCAATCCAATGCACTTGTTGCCTTCCGTTGAATAGATGGGGCGGTCAGTCCCCGTGGCTTTCCAAAATCCAGCTCCGGTTACTCGGTTTGGCCTTGCACTGTTCCTGTATTTTCTGTCCCTGGGACAGTAGAAATACCACTCTTTCTCCCCGGTGGCTGCCAGTTCTTGATAGAAAAAGAAACAAATGTCAGTCTCCAAGCAACTAATCTTACTCTACAGCAGGGATTTAAACGGTTGCGTTTTTAGTCCAGTAATTTCCGGCAGTGCGCCACCGCTATATAACAACTGCTATTATGGTAGTGGACCGCTATTCAAATTCCTACTCTAGAGCTTTAGTTTTACTGTGAAACATGTATGGAGAAGAGCGTTAACTTACTTGGAAGATCCCATGGATCAAATTTATAGATGTCCAGCTGCTTAATCAGCTCTATTGAGAGAGGTCGCTGCTGAATCTTTCTTTTCAGATAAAACCCAACAAGCTCTTCATCTGTTGGATGAAACCTGAACCCTGGGAGCATGATTTCTTCCATTTTGTCACCATCACTTATTCTCTCATCCATTCTTTTCCCCTCTAAACAAAATCAAGAACTATGTTAAAAACCCTAGAGGAAAGACTGAAGAGCAAGAAACTTCCTGACACAAGAACAACAGCTTGACAATGAAGCAAACCCTAAGAAACAAGCAAGCTTTAAATAAAAAGAAACATCTCAAAGACATTGAGGTGAGAGTTGAAGTTTCACTTAATTTTAAGCCAATATATGCTACCTGAGGAGGGGTCTGCCCCCGAAGGATCAGCCGCTATTTTTGGTGACTTTTAATACGAGTGTGTGTGTTTTGCGAGGATCGGTTCGCTCACCGAAGAAGCGAATGGCAAACGCTTCTTATTAATAAAAGGAAATCTACCATTATGAGAACAACTACCAAGGAGTGAAAACCAAGTCAGGAATATATTTTTTTTATAACCATGTGTATCTGATTTATTGGTCAACTAATTCAGAGCGAGTTTTGTATAAGTTCATTAACTATGTTAGAACTCGAACTACTGATATTGAAATCTAACTATCGTATCATTAGACTAACTGGTTGTTGGTTTAGAAAATTGGATTTAATTCTACAAGGAGTAGGGTTGGGCGATCAATCAAGTCGAGCCGGTTAAAATTTTTTCTAGTTATTCGTGTTTACAAGTCCTGTTTTAGGATTCAAACTTTATTTGAAATTTTTTCAAGTTGAGTAGAATTTTTGAGTTTTTATATAAATTTAATTTTAATTATTTATAATATTATAATAATAATTGATTCCAATTTAAACGACTTTTTATATTTGTATACGATATACAGATGTATTTCTTCATATTTTCACATGTGATATACATAATATATCAGACAGAATTGACAGACTTGACTCGAACTTGAAATTTTCTCAACTAATTACTACAAATTTTGAGTTATTCAAATTTTATTTTATAATTCAAACTTTATTTGAAAAATTTTCGAGTCAAGTCAATTTTTTGGCGTCAAGTCAAATAATTTGATTTTTCTAGCCGAGTCGAGTTTTGCTCACCCTAACAAGGAGACTCCTATTTTCTTACTTGTACCTTAATTTGAAGGTTTGTTTAATGGAAGAATCTCAAGGAAGCTACAAAATCAGCAGCATCTGGGGATACTAACTTTGCTAATAAACTTGCAATTTCTTTAATGCAAATCCAAATCCAAATCCAAATCCAATTTCAAGTCAAGACAAAAGAAATCCCGAACCAACTCCCAATAAACAAAGCTGAAGTATATAATATGTATTTGGACTGTAAAAAATCCAATGCCAGTGTTTAGTATTAATCTAATGATATTAAGTTTTTTTGTTCTCAGAATCCGAAAATTCAGTTTCTATTCCATTCCCCACAGCTTCTATTCCACTGACTTGGTCAGATTTATAATATATACTACTATTTTGTATCTGTGCAGAGATAACATTTAACAAGTTAATGAACATGTGATATGATAATTAATCAAGTTTAATGCACAAATTAGCATGGACCACTTGCCCTAACCGGGAACATAGACTAAGTAAAGGGTATATATATTTGTTGACCATTTTTGTGAAAATTAAACACACCCAACTTTCAGAGTTAATTACAAATTCAAACTCTTAATTAACTTAATTTGACCTTCATCTTTCTTGTGATCTCTTATTAATTTTTAATATTGTAGACGGCAACCTTTAACTGTTGTAGAAGTTAAACTATATTGAACCCAACAAGCTCGATTGAAGCTCGAGCTCGACTCGAAAGCTCGCAAGCTCAAAGTTATTAAGCTCGAATCGAACTCGAAAATAAAAAATAGAGCTCAAGCTCGAACTAAACCCTATTTTTTTAAACTTTATTCCCCAAAAACCTATAATCCATTCTTAACCTAACGTAACCATAAATCTCAAACAATACTCTAAACCCTAAATTAACCCCAAAATAAAATCCTAATTAACCAATGTAATATAATATATTATATTTTTGAGTAACTCGTGAGCTTTTCGAGTCGGGTATCGAGTAGCTCATCTCATCTCGTTAAGAATTTGAGTCGAGTTTAACCGAGTTGAACTCGAGTAGCTCCCGATCTGTCTCGTCTTATTTACAGCCCTAGAAACAAGAAACTAGCCACTTTGGATCATAAAAGGACCATACAATGGAAATGTTAAAAATCCATCCAAAAGACTCGAACAAAAAATATATACAAATAATACATAAATCGACGATGAAGGATAAATACCATTAACACAAACATAAAAATGGATTTAACAATGAAGGCACATTGAACGGTCAATACCACAACTCAATTGCGAAATGATGATTGATTGGCTTAGCGAAATAAAAAAACAATGATTGTGGGCACGTATCTAAATCTAGCTCGAGGGTCCAAAGCAGAGAATATCAATAGGATAACTAAATAAACGTCATCTTATCAGTTGAGGCGACGTCAAATCCAACACTGTTAAGAAAATGAAAAAAAAATGATCAAACGATTGAAAACTTACCAAAAGACATAAAAATATGCCACAAAGCATAATTATTTGTATTAAAAACTAGAAAACATTTTTCAAAAAAAAAAACTAGAAAAACATTTTTCAAAAAATAAAAAAGAAAATACAAAGATGAGATATAACAAAGTAAATGAAAAGAAAGGATTATTGGCGATTGAAAACCAACACTAAAATTAATGTCGGTGGCGGCTAATCAAAGATGAAAAAGAAACAAATTTGAAATAATCAGTTAGAGAGAAAAAACATGTAGAGAACGGCAATAATATTATTATTGTTAAAATAAGATCATTCACAAAGTGGTATATAATATAATATTAAATGATTGGAAATGTAATGAAATACTGTTCAAAGAAGGATCTTTGTGGGTGGCATGGATACATGAGTATGTTCTTAAAGGGAGCTTTTTTTGGCCTGCTTCCATTCCTCGAGGTTGTAGCTGGACTTGGAAATGCCTATTGAAGCATAAAGATAAAACGCTTATTGTCCGGGGACTTCTTGATCCTCATATGCATTCTACTTCTGAAATCTGGAAGGTAATTCGTGTGCAGGGTGAAAAGGTTGATTGAGAAAAGGTGGTGTGGCATCGGGGCACATCTGATCTCGACACTCAATGGTAGCTTAGATGATAGTTCTAGACAAATTGCCAACAAAAAGCAGGCTTTTATTGTTTGGGATGAATATAGATGACCATTTTGTATTTTTTGATATAGTTTAATGACCATTTGTGTACTTTATCCTAATTTTTTAATCGAACTTACAAATTCATAGATACTAAGAAGAAAACGACATGTAGTAACTTAGGTATCCTAATCTAAAATGTCTTTTAATTGATCTCTTGAAAGCTGAAATCATGTAAAAATAATAATAATAAATGTCACATCAACTTTTTCATTAATTTCAACGGTGGAGGTACCAAATAGAAATAAAATACAACGTTAGGTATCATTTTATTTAAAAAAATAGTTGAATGACCAAAATAAAAACACAAAAATAGGTGAAATACCAAATACATAATCTACTCTTATTTTTATAACTAGGGAAGGAGTATGATTCAAATTTTAAACAAAAAGAATATCAATATTATTTTACCATTAAAACAATTGGACTATTGGCCAGTCTGATGAATAGAAATCTTTTGCCCCTTCCGATGCCCTTATTTATGCTCTCACACTAAAAATTTAGGTTTAGGGTTATGTTTAAGGTTAGGGTTTAAGATTAGAGTTTAGAGAATTGGGGGCAAGGTATATTTTTTAGGGTTTTGGGATTTAGAAATTAAGATTAGTGTTTAGAATTTAATTTTTTAGTGTTGGGCATAGAAATGAGCACCGAAAAGGGGCAGATGATTTTTGTCTCAATCTGATTGCTATAATAGCAACACTAGGGGTGAGAATTGGGCGGGGCGGGGACGATTTTATATTTTTCATTCCGTCCCCAACACGTATGGGTACGATTTTGGAAAATCCCCATTAAATGTTTCGAGGAATTTTTTTACTGACTAAAATATAGGGCCAATTTCAATATGCAAATTGTATAATCATTACACTTAAAAATATCCAAATTACTTCAAATGGTATAGTAGCAATATTCCACTATGAAGTAGGTAAAAGAAAATCAAAGCATGGAGGCAAATTACTTTGATTGATAATTTATAAATATATAATATATACTACAAAACAATAATATATATAATAGATTTAATAAAATAGAAATCACATTTATATATGTATAAGACAAGGTATTTTGCTGTAACAGAAAAAAAAATTAAGGACGCTCGAAGTTGACTGACAGTTGAGAAAGAATGATGGCATTGCTTGCTTGAAGGAGAATAGAGTTTTGAGTAACATGAATGACATAAAGAGGGAGATAAAGAGATTATATACTCTTAATTAATAAAAAATGATAAACTACTAGAGAGGTCACCCAGACTTAATAAGGTTTAAACAAAAGGCACAAATATCTTGATGGACTTTAATATTGCTAATAAGATAGATATACAAGTAAATGGGAGTTAAGTATATATTTTTTTAAAAATGTAAAATATCGAGGATCCTTGCAGATATTTTTCGGGATCCCACGGTTATTTATACGATTACAGTTTGGTTATCCCCACGGTTCGGATATAGTAATCCTCATCCCCATCTTCATCCCTATTTGAGCTTCGGTGATAAATTCTCTTCATCTTTGTCCCCGTGGGTGAAGATTTCGATTATTCCTTAATCCCATCGGTTCAGATCCTCACAATTTTCGAATATTCCCCTCCCAATTTCCACCCGTAAGCAACACTGCCGTTGTGTTTACATCTGAAACATTAGAAATAACACGCATGGTTTATGTTAGTTAATTACAATCTGAAAGTCGACTCTAAATGTTTAAGAGGCAAAAGTCAATTCTAATTACTGAAATTTTCCTCTGATTTTGTGGGCATTGGAAAACCAAACTCCACGCAGAATTCCTCAATTTTCTTGCTCTTCGGTAATGGCATTTAAGTGACAACCACAAATGGGAACTAAAATCAAGTTTTGAGTGCTTGGATTCGAAATTTCTCGTACTTACAGAAGTTGGTAAAAAAAATTGTCTAGTAATAGGCTGGCAAGTTTAGTGCCACGAATTTAATGGGGTTGAGTTCACAGAGTCAAATGTCAAACTCGGGACTCCAAATTCAGTGAAACTCCCCAAATCTAGCCCTCGGTTTGAACCCTTTTTGTCTGTTCCTTGACCTAGGGCTTTGCTTCCCAAGCGTGTAACCATTATTTTATTCTACGAGTCAAACACTTCCAACTCAGGCTTCAATGCCCCTCTATCAACGTGCAACATTATGTACGTGGAAATTAAAGCCCACTTCTGTTGAGAAAACAATGCAAATCCATTTGCTTTTCTTGTTGAAGGAATCCAAATCCACCTTCAAACTCAATGGCATCAAGCTAAATTTGTCTCTTTTTACGAAGCCCTTTTTGCATAGAAGAAGAATCCCATACATTTAAGCCATAAACAACTAAAATAGAAGTTGACTAGTACCTGTCTTTTGTGTTGGAAGTCATGGTCGGTGATCATTGTTTTGGCCCATTCCAAACCTTCTATCTTTAAGATTGTCATTAAAAATTCCGTTTCAGTTGATCCAAGCATTTGGTGGTAAAATAAACTCCTAACTTTAACATACAAGTGTATCGAAAATTGGCCAAAATTTTTCTTATAAACCTCAACTTCCACTAATGTCGATGTTGTTGGAAATTATGGTAATTTGGAAACTTTGAGACATATTTTCAACGAGATTCAGATCATGAAATTATGATTTCTTATTCATTTCAAGAGATTTTTACAACGGTATCTCATATTTTCAAAATGGTAGAGTGATGAATGAGAAATTGATGCTCATAGTAGGCTACTTGCGAATTGTGTAAGGAAAATAAGAAATCCATATCCCACATTAGTGGGATATCAAGTTTGGAAGTATTTATATACACTAACCCATGTGTTAGTCATTGAATGTTGGGGACTATGCCTTGCACATAGGCGCAAGGGTGCAAATCTAAGCTTGTTAAACCTTGTAGGATTGGGGGTGCATTTGCACGATGCGAGCTAAGTGAATGTTGGAAATTGCTCCAATATTTTAAGCCCACTATGAGATATTTTTTGCTCCTTTAATTCGGATATTATTTTAATAATACTATATAATTCACAAATTAAATTGGGTTTGACTAGACCTGTAAACTTGACCCGAGAACCGAACTGATTTATCTGAACCGAGACCTGGAATCAACTCGAACACGATGGGCCAAATTTGATCCGAAACTTGAAATAAACTGAACTGAAATCGAAGCGAATTTCAGTTGAACCGAAAATGGACCTGAACCGATTTTCAACCGAACCGATTTCACCTAAACAGAAGGCAACCCGGAATAAATAAATAAATATGAGATGTGAATTGTCGCACAACTCACCAAAAAGCCAAATATATAGGCTATATAAAGTCATATATATGGTGGAAAAACCTAACTCGGCCTGAAAATCCGACTAAAACCAATCGATCTCATATTAACCAGATATTGACCTGACCCGAAAATAACCGACCAAAATCAATCGAACCGAAAGTCAACCGACCCGACGTCCCGACCCAATACCCGAACGAAAATCACCATAGACCTGAACTAAAACCGAACCAGACCCGAACCGAACTTAAACTGAATGTAATCAGACCCAAAATGACCCTAACTGAATGACCCGTTTGCCACCTCTAGGTTTGACACGCAAAAATTTCTTCTCTTTCTTTCAACCTAGTTTTCGTTGATAAAAAAAACAAGGTTACAGTTCATGATCTTTGCAGCCGTACTACTACAATTGCTTATCTAGTTGTTGTCTCCCGAGAGACAGACCACCGACGTTCTCAAGCACCATAGGAGTGACCAAATATGTCTTAGGAAAACTGTGTTTTTTGCGGGCCTCAATTCGTTTCTAATCGTTTTACTGTCTGCATCAAGTATTTATTCGAATCTATTTTCCATAATTCTGTTTATGTTATTTTTATGTTCTTGATTTTTCAATACAGTTTAACATTTCTGTTTCAGATTGCTATTTGTCTGACAGATGTCATTTAATATTTTTTAAAAAACTTCTCTATTTTGAAAGAATTTGTTAAATGTTGTGGTGCTGAAGCCTGAAGTTGCATGATTAGTTGAAATGAAGAGGTGCATTGGTTTCATTTTGCAGTAAATATCATGTGGACTGAGCCAACCGTAAAAACAGAAAGCAACAATAAAGGGAAGTAAACGTCGACTTATCATGAAGGAGATGGGAGAGGAAATGGATAAGTTAGGTAGCAGTGAATTGTATAGGTAGGGTCGGCATAAATACGACCTATGCGTGTTCAATTCGTCGCCTCATTTTGAATTTTATTCCTTAGAAAATTTGACAAATACAACTTGGACCATCCTTGCCAAACTAAAAAAAAAAACATGCAATTTTTGCTTGTTTGTGATAATTTGAATCCTCATCAATGCTATGATTTCCGACATAACGATGTTGATGATTATTAGAGCCCGGGACATTACAAACTCTTGTGGATGGTATATGTTTGTAATGTTACTCCATAGTTGACTCAACCAAATATCCTAGCATCTTGGTTTTCTTGGTCAAGGAATAAAGTTTGGGAGGGGTTTAGAGAGTGGTGGAACTTAATATTATTTATTGAAGAGGGCAATTAAAAATATTTAAATTTAGGGGGCTAACTGTATAAGTTATATGTTTTTAGGAGACTAAAATAAAATTTTACCATTGTATCAATTTAAAAAAATTTTAAACTTTTAAAATTTTAAGGGGGCGTGACTCGGTCGATCCTCACCGGGCACTGTTTGGGGTTCTTTTCTGCTAAGAGTTTTGATTCATATAATTATTAATATTATATTAATTGTTGAAATGGTCATTAAGTTCGACATTTTTTGTTTTATAGAAAAGAAAGTGTTGTATTAGGATTTCTTTGAAACCCAAAATTTAAATAAAATTGAAGTCGTTATCGATTATTTGTGACTAGATATAATCAAATGAGTGAAAATTGAATGTCCATTTTGAGCCCTTATTTATGCCCTATTATTAAAAAATAGGTTTAGGGTGGTTTAGAATATCGGGTATAGGGTGTATTTTTTTAGGGTGTAAGATTTAAGATTTAGAATTTAGTGTTAAGAATTGAAATAAAAAAAATTCTAAAAAGAGAAGGGAATTTTTGTCAAGATCAAACACCTACTAAATTACCTTTACTGTATTATACGGATAAAATTTCCTAATAAAATCTAACTTAATAATCAATTTACATTTTGAATAAATATGTAACAATTTACTTCACTCCTCGTCTATCAAATCGTTAACTTAAACTGTGGAAAGCGTCCCAAAACACAAGCTACAACACCTCTTTTAACTCACTTTGATTGTTTTGCATATTCTCCAATCACCCAGCTCCCTCATTATCCAACCCCGAAAGTGGCGTCAACACATATATAAGAATAAAATCCACTTTTCATACTAAATTATGAGGGTCGAATGAGTTAAATGAATAAATAAGATTATACATTTTTTTCTTATTTTCTTAAAAATTTTCTCATTTTTAATTTTTAATCTTATCCATCCATTTTACCCATCCAACATCTATAAATTAATGTAAAACTAATTAAGTTTTACATAGTTAGGTTGCCCCTCCCACCGTATCCCAAATTTTTTTTTTCACCTTTGTCCCCTTATATAAATTTCTTTAAAATTTGATTTATTTTTGAATTTGTCCCCCCTTCAAACATTTATATTTTACCCCTAACCCCAAATCATAGCTTCATCGTTAAATGGATCCTAACCTAATGAAAGGATATTATATTCATTTGCTGGAGATAACTTGAGAAGACTTGCATCAAAGCTCCAGTTTTGGAGAAATTTAATTCAGGTTTGCGTTAGTCCACAAGTATATGGGCCTACCCACTTTAACATCTTGCAGTATGAGATGTCCTAAAGTATACCTACTGTTGTCGATAGAACAACTTCCTCTATCAGCAAATTAAAGCAGCAGCCCCGGAGCTTTTTATTTAGTTCCTTCTCTCACCTAGTTTTCATCCTTTGATTTCTTGTAATAAGTAGTATTCCCCCCATCTCTTTGTGTTTGTTTGCTATAGCTTTTAAGGGAACCTCGGGATTTCTCAAACTCGGATTCTATCTGCCTTCTGACTCTAACTCTGAACTTCCTATATATATATTTGCTTTCTTTATTCTTCTCCTTGTCCCAGGTTTGCCATTGTTGTGTCTTTTTCATTTTCTCTGTTGTTTTGTGCTTCTTGTTGAGTGTTCTTTTTCCTGGTTCTTGGGGGTCATTTTCTCACTTGTTCTTTTGTGTTTGTTTTCTTGCAGCATATATTCTGTCTGAATTTCGAGAACTCCATGGCTATGATAACATTAACGTCTAATTACAACAACAACCTGTCACGAACGTTGCCCTTCGACAAAAACAATCCCGGCCTTCGTGATGTTTCTTTCTCTACTTTCATGACCGGTGCCGAGAAAAACTGTGTAGGAAAACTTTCAGCTTCAAGCCGAGACCTCAGCCCCAACATCACCACCAACCAAGATGAACATCATTAACCAGGGATGAAGAAAGAAGAAGACGAAGAAATTGGAGTATTTGGAGCTGAAAAATACTTCAATGGAGGAATACATGCGGAAAGTCCAAGAAACACCAAAATAGATACAATTGCGAAGACGTTGGAATCTGCTAAAGATGAAGGAATCGACATAGAGCCAATCAAGCCTGTAGCTCATCAAGGAACTCCGAGTGTTCGTTCTGAGTCAAGCTGGAACAGTCAAAGTGCATTACTCCAAAGTGTTAGGAGAAATCCTGCTGAGAAAAAAAACAGTAAAGTGAACGGAAAGAGTTTTCTTTCGGGTCTTGTTGGCTGTAAATGTTACTGTTCTGGTCGGAAGTCGATTGATATTGATGAAGTACAAGTTGGTGAAATAAGTTTCAAGAGACCGGCTGCTAACGGAGAGGTATTCCATGGCAAGCAAACTAAAACAGCAACCATTATGGCCAGTCTAGAGGTCAATAAACCAGTAGCAGAGCCCTGGATGAAGGAGGACATTTTTGCTTTCCCCGCTACGAATTCCGGTGTCCGGATTCGGCCTGTTAAAGTACCGTTCCAAGGAGATGTCGATGAAATCGGACGGAAATCGCTAGAGGTTTTTGGCTCCCCCGTACTTGGAAGAAGAAAAAAGCCTTTGAACATTGAGAGGAGACTAAAATTGTTGTCTTGGGATTCCAGTCCAAAAGTTGAAGGTAGCTACAATGATGCGGAGAGTGATGCAAGCTCAGACTTGTTTGAGATAGAGAGCCTAACAGGCAAAGCCAATCCGTTTCTTGCGAAACAAGCATCCGATGTGGCGTCCGGGTGTGCCACCCCAACAACTTGTTATTGTCACGGACCGCAAGCCCGCGACCGAGACAAGTGCAACCATGGCAGCCCAAGCCTATCTCTACAGCATTTTGGGCTTGCCAAATGACCCAAGTAAACTGGCCAATCACCATGGTAAAATGAGCAAGCAGAGTATTTACCATGGTGAAATCCGATAAGGCATCTCACTTATCATTTATGTGATTATTTGTAAAGATAATTCTCACTTTATCTCTTATTTAAAATTCAAATGTTGAGGATAGGATAGGCTCTCATCTGGACCGTTGATCCATTGTAATCTTGACCGTTGATTGTACTGAGCTCTCACTATAAAAGGAGGCTCAACCCAGGTCATTTTATTCATTCATTCATTCATTCATTCATTCATTCATTCATCAATTGCTTCAGTTTGTAAGCTTTTACCCAGAGTAATACAACTCAGTATTCACTCACTTTCTCTTGTTCTTTTGCCATCGCTTTTCTTTTGTTCATGATAGTTTCTAAGTATTTTTACTTAGGAATTTTCAAGGTGACTTAGCTTGATTTTCAGCCGAGAAAGCGGCTAAGGCCGCACGGTTGTCTAGCGTAAGACTAGCCCCGTGACAAGTGGTATCGAGCGAATTTTTCTTTGAGAAGTTGCTGATTTGAGATGGCACGTGACGGAGAGAACACTCTTTGTAGTGAAGAAGGGTGCAGAGGCCACGGTGACAAATCCAAGAGGGGTTCGTCGAAGGGCGTGATCACATCGATCGGGGAAGGGTTACCAAGCTCGAGGAGTCTATGGCGGAGGCCAAGGCGACGTTGGAACCTTGGAGTCAATGGATGTTGAGAAGCTGAGTTCGTTGGATTTCGAGATGCTCGAGTCCTTGGAGGGAATTCAGGATGATGTTCAGGAGGCTCTTAATGGGATGGATGTGAAGATGTCTACGCGTGGCGATGCCTTAGAGGCCATGGTGGTTGCTCTAAGGGAGGAGGTTGAGGAGCTCAAGGCAAAGGGTTCCAACTCCGAGAAAGATGAACTGAAGAAGGAAGTGGAGCTGCTTAAGACAGAGTTGTTTGTGCTGAAAGCGGCGATTGCGAACAGAGCGACTGTTGCAGTTTCTAGAACCTCGGTAGATATCCCCAAACCGAAAAAGTTCAAGGGGACGAGGTCCGCCCAGGAAGTGAAGAATTTCCTTTGGGGAATGGAGAAATACTTCAAAGCCATGGGCATCGAGGAAGATGCTAAGAAAGTAAGCTTTGCAAGTATTTACTTAATTGATCTTGCACAAACGTGGTGGCGACATAGGTGCGAAGATGTGAAGCGTGGAAACACTACCATTGAGACTTGGAAGGAGTTCCAAGATGAGCTCAAGGAACAGTTCTATCCTCTGTATGCTGAAGATGAGGCACGGTCAAAGCTGAGGCGACTTAGACAAGATGATGCCAAGAATTTGAGGGATCATGTCCGAAAGTTCATGGAGTTGAGTTTGCAGGTCCCGAGCTTAAGTGAAAATGATGGGTTTTTCACCTTCATGGATGGGTTGCAACCATGGGCGAAGATGGAGTTGCAGCGACGGGGAGTGACCAAGCTCTCTACTGCCCTGACTACTGCCGAGTCCATCATTGAGGTTGGGCGTAGGAAACCTGACTCCTCCAAACCAAAACCGAAGCACAGAGGTCATGGTGGAGACAAGGAGAAGTCAAGTCGATCCGACAAAGATTCGAGTGGCGGGAATAAGCCTTCAAATGGGAAACATTCTGATTCAAGGGACAAGCAGCATGGCAAGTGTTACCATTGCCATAAAGAAGGGCATATTTCCAGGGATTGTCCCCAAAAGAACAGAATCGCTACCGTCAAAGAGACAGTTGATGGCGAGACTAGCGAGGCTCTGAAGCTTGGCTCCATCATTAGTACAATGGAGGTCAAGAAGGGTCGAAAGAAGAAGGGGTTGATGTTCGTTGACATCACTATTGCGGGCCAGAAGTTGAGTGCACTAGTTGACACCGGTGCCTCTGAACTGTTCATGTCCGAGCAAACTGCCGAAAAACTTGGCGTTACTATCGAGAAGTCCAGTGGATTCATCAAAACAGTGAATGCCAAGGAAGTACCGATTGCGGGAGTCGCAAAGGGAGTTCAACTTGACATTGGAGGTTGGACCGGTAAGGAAGCCATCAAGGTAATCCCACTCGATGACTTTGATTTTGTGCTTGGGTTAAGTTTTCTAGACCGGATCAACGCTTTCCCTGTTCCTTTTGCGAATTGTCTATGCATTCTAGATCCGAAGCATCAATGCATTGTTCCAGTGAGCCGAGGGTCAGGAGTAGGTGCAAAAGTTCTATCCGCAATTCAGTTTTCAAAGGCGGCGCGCAAGGAGGAGCCGACCTTCCTAGCAGCCTTGGTGTGCGATGAGCCTGTCGCAACTGAGGGAGTCCCCGATGAGGTGGGGCAAGTCTTGGTGGAATTTACAGATATGATGCCTGCCGAGTTGCCAAAGAAGTTGCCTCCGAAGAGGGATGTTGATCACAAGATTGAGCTTATGCCAGGTGCGGAGCCCCCCGCTCGAGCCCTTACCGACTAGCCCCGCCTGAGTTAGAGGAGATGCGCAAACAGTTGAATGATCTCCTAGATGTCGGTTACATCCGCCCATCAAAGGCACCCTATGGTGCCCCGGTGTTGTTCCAGAAGAAGCACGATGGGTCCCTACGGATGTGAGTCGACTACAGGGCTTTGAATAAGCTCACAGTGAAGAACAAGTATCCGATTCCTCTCATTGCGGACTTGTTCGACCAGCTTGGTGGTGCAAGGTGGTTCACCAAGTTGGACTTGCGATCGGGCTACTACCAAGTCAGAATAGCCGAGGGTGATGAGCCGAAGACAGCTTGCGTGACGAGGTATGGTTCTTTCGAGTATCTAGTGATGCCTTTCGGCCTCACGAATGCTCCAGCTACTTTCTGTACCCTGATGAACAAGGTGCTACAACCGTTCCTGGACAAGTTTGTTGTAGTCTACCTCGACGACATCGTCATCTACAGCAAGACATTGGAGGAGCATGTCGAACACTTGCGGGAGGTGTTCAAAGTCTTGCGAGAAAATGAGTTGTATGTCAAGAAGGAGAAGTGCTCATTTGCCCAGCAAGAGGTTCCTTTCCTTGGCCACATTGTTGGAGGAGGTATGATCCGAATGGACAAGGAGAAGGTTCGAGCCATTGAAGAATGGGAGGCGCCAAATAAGGTAACCGGGTTGAGATCTTTCCTGGGGTTGGTGAATTACTATCGGAGGTTTGTCAAAAGCTACTCCAAAATTGCCGCACCGTTGACCGACTTGCTGAAGAAGGACAAGGCGTGGGATTGGGGATCGGAGTGCCAGAAAGCCTTTGATGAGATCAAGCTCGCCATGGTGAGTGAGCCTGTCTTGGTGTTGCCAGATTACACCAAACCTTTCAAAGTTCACACTGATGCATCCGACATTGCCATTGGTGGGGTCCTAATGCAAGAGGGACATCCGGTTGCATATGAAAGGCGGAAGCTCAATGAGACCGAGCGGAGATACACAATCCATGAGAAGGAGATGACAGCGGTGGTGCATTGTCTACGCACATGGAGACACTATGTGCTTGGGTCCAAGTTCGTGGTGTACACCGACAATGTCGCCAATAGTTACTTCTTGACTCAGAAGAAGTTGTCCCCGAAGCAAGCTCGTTGGCAGGAGTTTCTTGCCGAGTTCGACGTTACTTTGGAGCACAAACCAGGGAAGGTGAATTCCGTGGCCGATGCCCTAAGCTGAAGGTATACCATGGAGTTTGCGAGTTTGCCAGAGGGACCGATGCTGGAGCGCATCAAGGAGGGATTGACACATGATCCGACGGCCAAGTCATTGATTGAACTTGCCAAGGAGGGCAAAACCCGGAGGTTTTGGCTAGAGGGAGGCTTGTTGTTTGTTCGTGGACGTCGTCTCTTTGTGCCTCAGTTTGATGGAATTCGAAAGGAGCTCATGAAGGAATGTCATGATTCCAAGTGGGCGGGACATCCGGGGATACACCGGACATTGGCCTTGATGGCGGAGCACTATTATTGGCCACACATGGGCAGTGATGTTGAAGCCTATGTGAAGACTTGCCTTGTGTGCCAGCAAGACAAGATCGAGCAGAAGAGTCCAGCGGGGTTGTTGCAGCCTTTGCCAATTTCGGAGAAACCATGGGTAAGTGTTTCCATGGATTTTATAGTCGGTTTGCCAGTTGTTGACGGAAAGTCTAGTATTATGGTGGTCGTAGACAGGTTTTCCAAGTATGCGACATTTATCCCAAAGACACCCAAGGTGTGTCCGGTGAGGAGGCAGCTAGGCTTTTTCTCAAGCACGTGGTGAAGTACTGGGGTGTTCCACAATCCATTATCAGTGATCGGGACACGAGGTTCACGGGGAGGTTTTGGACAGAGTTGTTCAAGTTGTTGGGCTCAAACTTGAATTTCTCGACGAGTGTCCACCCGCAGACCGATGGGCAAACCGAGAGAGTGAATGCACTCGTTGAGATCTACTTGAGGCACTATGTGAGTGCTAATCAGCGTGACTGGACAAAGCTGTTAGATGTGGCCCAGTTCTCTTACAACTTGCAGCGGAGCGAGGCGACAAACCAGAGTCCGTTCGAGATTGTAACCGGGCAGCAGCCGCTTACACCAAACGCGGTTGTGACCGGGGTGGCATGAGCTTTATGACTTAGCCCGTGCATGCTTGCGCAAGGCGGGAAAGCGGACCAAGAAGTGGGCAGATCGAAAGCGTCGAGATGTGTACTTTGAGGTTGGTGATCTAGTCCTTGCCAAACTGACTTCGATCTTGCGCAACCCAAATCACAAGGGGCTTGTGCGACGATATGAGGGGCCGTTCAAAGTTGTGAAGCGGGTAGACACCATGGCCTATCAACTAGAGTTGCCGCCAACTATCCGAGCTCATCCGGTGTTTCATGTGAGTTTGTTGAAGGCATTTCACCATGATGAGGATGATCCAGATCGAGGCAAATCACACCGAGCGCCAGTCGGAGTAAAGGTCTCATACGAGAAAGAGGTAGAAGCAATCCATTCAGAGAGAGCCGTTCGTCAAGTGGGAAATCGACCAAGGCATGAGTACCTTGTTCAATGGGAGGGTCTTCCCGAGTGTGAGATGAGTTGGGAACCAGCCGATGCCTTATGGCAATTCCAGGAGCAGATCGACTAGTACCATTCTAGCCGCGCGACGCAGGCGTCGCTAGAACTAGTGGGGGAGAATGTCACGGACCGCAAGCCCGCGACCGAGACAAGTGCAACCATGGCAGCCCAAGCCTATCTCTACAGCATTTTGGGCTTGCCAAATGACCCAAGTAAACTGGCCAATTACCATGGTAAAATGAGCAAGCAGAGTATTTACCATGGTGAAATCCGATAAGGCATCTCACTTATCATTTATGTGATTATTTGTAAAGATAATTCTCACTTTATCTCTTATTTAAAATTCAAATGTTGAGGATAGGATAGGCTCTCATCTGGACCGTTGATCCATTGTAATATTGACCGTTGATTGTACTGAGCTCTCACTATAAAAGGAGGCTCAACCCAGGTCATTTCATTCATTCATTCATCACTTGCTTCAGTTTGTAAGCTTTTACCCAGAGTAATACAACTCAGTATTCACTCACTTTCTCTTGTTCTTTTGCCATCGCTTTTCTTTTGTTCCGTAGTAGTTTCTAAGTATTTTTACTTAGGAATTTTCAAGGTGACTTAGCCCAGTTTTCAGCCGAGAAAGCAGCTAAGGCCGCACGGTTGTCTAGCAGAAGACTAGCCCCGTGACATTATGCACCAAGCGAGGCCAGCATAGAGTGGAGTATGGTCACGGCCAGTGCAGCGGACTTCTCAGCCATGTCTGACTATGAAGTTCTAAGGCCACCGATAACTCGACCGAGCCTGATGAACACATTTTCGACAACCACCAAAAATGACAAGGATTTGACCCGAGAGTGAGCCGTGTGTTGGTGTCGGATTCCTACATACCCGCCACAAGATTTCGAGGCGGGACTAAACTCGCCAGTGCTTTTCAACATACTCAAAGGCCAAGAGCTTCCCATCTCTTGCATATTCAGTAGCTTGTAATAGGTTTACCCTAGAGTTTATTTCGTACAAGCCAAGCCATGATGAAAATTTTTACGCTTACACCATGTTTCTTTTGTAGTCGCAGTGGCATTGAATTATCCTATTTGGCTTGCGAGTTTTAGAAGTTACATTTTAGCTTGGCCTCCTCTTCCACTGTTACTTCCAATAATTGGATTTACTGTGCTTGAATTGTACAATAACAAACTGAGTTGAGAAGATCATCCCTTAAAAGATTTAACCCTAAAGACAATTTATACTTGTTTTCATACATATAGTTTGTAGCGGATTCGAGTTCGCTATAAACATGTTGTGCACTTTTAAAATGATTTCTTATATCTAAAGGATTATATCCGTTATTTGTATTTAGGTTAAGAAGATAGGGTAAACTACACGGGAGACCACCAATCTTTCAATTTTGTCAAAATGACCACTCAACTATTGATATGGTTCCAATATAGCCACCAGCCGTTAAAACTTAACGGAGAGGCTGACGTGGCAGTTAACAAAAACTTGTATAATTACACATTTAGTCCCCACAATTTTTACATTTAATCAATTTAGTCATAGTTTCAATTTAATAAAATAAATTAATTATTCAATTAGGTGGTGACAAATGTAGTTAGGGGGAAGAACCCACAATCCCTTGGGTATAAAGGAAAAGCCTCTGCCACTAAGCTAAGCACATATTTATGACATGAAACACAACATTTAATATATGAGTTATATGATTGTTAATGCCATGAAAAAAGAATTAAATGTGATTTTAGGGGATTCGAACATGACACACTTATGATGCATAAAAACATCTAACCCAAAATTTTATAAACTCTAAACCCTAAAAATTTTATAGATCCCAAAAACTAAAAAATTTATGAACCCTAAACCCTAAAAATTTTATAAACCATAAACCCTAAAAACTATAGTTAGTGCATGCTTTAAAAAATCTCTAAACCTTAAACCCTAAAAAATATAGTTAGTGCACAATTTAAAAATTTTATAAACCATAAGCCCTAAAAATTTTATAAACCATAAACCCTAAAAATTATTGATTAAGTTAAAAATCATAAACCGTGCACTAACTATATTTTTTAGGGTTTAGGATTTAGGGTTCATAAAATTTTTAGGGTTTATAATTTTTTAAATCATGTACTAACTATAATTTTTAGGGTTTAGAATTTAGGGTTTATAGATTTTTTAAATCATGCACTAACTATAATTTTTAGGGTATATGGTTTAGGTCTATAAAAAAGTTAAATTACGCTCTAACTATAATTTTTACGGTTTAGAGTTTACATATTTTTTAGGGTTTAGGAGTTTAGGGTTTATAAATTTTTTAGGTTTTAGGGTTTATGGTTTATAAATTTTTAGGGTTTAGAGTTTATAATTTTTTTAAATCATGTACTAACTATATTTTTTAGGGTTTAGAGTTTAGAGATTTTTTAAATCACGCATTAACTATAAATTTTAGGGTTTAGAGTTTACATATTTTTAGGGTTTAGGGTTTATAAAATTTTTAGGTTCTAGAGTGTATAAGTTTTAGGGTTTATAAATTTTTTAGGGTTTATGGTTTATAATTTTTTTAGGGTTTAGAGTTTATAAATTTTTTAAATTGTGCACTAACTATATTTTTTAGGGTTTAGGGTTCATAATTTTTTAGGTTTTAGGGTTTATAAAATTTTTAGGGTTTATAAAATTTTTAGTTAGATGTTCGAATCCCCTAAAATCACAGTTAATTCTTTTTTCATGACACTAACTATATTTGTGCAATGCTTTGATTTTTAATTAAATAAAAATAGATAAAGTCCTCCACGTGTCACCACCTAATTGAATAATTAATTTATTTTATTAAATTGGAACTAGGACTAAATTAATTAAATGTGAAAATCGCGGGGACTAAACGTGTAATCATTATGCCTTTTAATTTTGATTATAGCTATGTTTAACTAATGATTTTGGTTATAGCACTGGGTGTAATAATTTTGATTATAGAAATGTTGGTGGCTGTCACTATATTATGGACCAATTTATTTATGAGGAATTAATTACATTCCTCCTGCACTGAGAAGTCTGATTGTAACCAGTCATTCAAAATAGATAAAGTCCTCCAATAAGGTGGTGAATAATTAATTTATTTTATTAAATTGAAACTGAGACTAAATTGATTAAATGTGAAAATCGAGGGGACTAAATGTATAATTATACAAGTTTCTGTTAATTGCCACGTCAGCCTCTCTGTTGGGTTTTAACGGCTGGTGGCTATATTAGAACCATATCAATAGTTGAGTGGTCATTTTGACAAAATTAAAAGATCGATGGTCATTTCGACACCAACCCAAAGATCGGTGGTCTCCCGTGTAGTTTACCCAAAAGATATATTTGGGATTAGATAAAAGTACTTTCAAAGCAAGAATGAGTGGTTACAATCAGACCTCTCAGTGCAGGAGGAATGTAATTAATTCCTCATAAATAAATTGGTCCATAATATAGTGACAGCCACCAACATTTCTATAATCAAAATTATTATACCCAGTGCTATAACCAAAATCATTAGTTAAACATAGCTATAATCAAAATTAAAAGGCATAATGATTACTTGAAGCTGGTGAACTCTTGGCCTAACACCAGCTTTTTACTTTGTATACACACAAGGTAAATAAAGCCATGAAAACACGACGCAATTCTTTTAAAGTGTCCGTTCGAGACGATGATAAGCGAGGTACGTAGTACCATTAGAAAACCTAATATGGAAGCTGAGCCATTAATGGGAATATAACTCGAGGGCAATCATTGTTTTCCACCATGACTTTTTTTTTTATATCTGACTCATTATGTGGATATAAAATACTTTAATTTTCGATGTAGATGCTACATAATTGGTTCTCATCCTTCATAGACTACGAGCATCCGACAAAAGGATCACCTTAAGATGAACATCTCATGTTTATCGAGAACAAATTAAATAAGATGGTTCTATTTCTCAAGCTGTCTGAGTTGCTCCTACGGAATCAAGGTCGAAAAGATTGAGAAAAATCGATAATTCACAATTCTTGTTCCATTCACAACGTCAGGACAAGAAACAAAAATACATAGCTAAAAGAAGTTTAGTTTGTGGTTACAATTTTTTCACAGAAGCAGAAGCCTGGTGCGAGATTATTGGGATGTCGGGTTAGGTAGTTAGGCAGCTATCTGCATTGAAAACCTTGGGATAAGAGCCGTGCCTTCCTGTTGGTGTTGGACGACTTTGAAGGGAATGGCATTTAAATTAAATTAAAACTCAATCGAACAACCCTCTTACGTGGGACGACATGTTGGTTCCTAGTGAAAAGGACACAATGGTCCATCACATTTTGGCCGACAGTGGCCATAAATCTCTTTAGCTTAACTCTAATCATGGAAGCAAAGGAGTTTTAGGATGCTATACTTGTATAAATCGGGATGATGGACACTGTTTTCGGCTTTTCTTAGTGAGATAACACAACATTACTTAGCATTAACTACCATTGGCATGCCAATTCAGCTTTGGCTCAGACGGCACCTGATGATCACAACCATCCTTGCTCATTTATCTAGTTAGGGGTATAAAAAAACAGTATGTGTTCAAACTCGAATTAAGTATCTTCAAAATAAGAGTGTAATCATAGGATATTTAAAATATGTATTAATAAAAAAATCTACTGAAATTCATTAATCTTCAAATCTTGGTATTTACCCCTACAATACAACAGTTATCTATTTAATAAAAAAACCTCCGTTCGATCCAGGTATTATAGTGCTCAAATTAGACCCTAGCTCTAGCTCACCCCAAGTCAAATTCAATTTTTTCCGAGTCAAACTCGAATAGATATTAATGACTCATTTACACCCCTAATAATATCCCCTTCCTCATAATATAATTGTATAAAAAATGAATACAACGCATCTAAAGAAAACGAATACAATAATTCATACAATATTTAAATTACACGACAGACAAGAAGATACAATAGACACACATAAAAAACAAATATCTGAACTAATTAACTAATGGATGTCATTCTTACTTCTATAAACGAAAATAGGCGTAAGAACACAAGAATTTGATGAATGATGGAAGAATTAAAAAGGAGAAGAAAATACAGGTGGTACATTTTTGTTCCGTGACAGACAAATGGATTCTAATCCTCTTTGAACTCTTTAGTTGGCCGAGCTTCCAAGCCCCCTTCTGCTCTCTTCTCCAGTGAATAAGGCATATACGTCCCCATGATTCGATCCCACATGATGAAGAATGGTTGCGAAAAGTTGTATTTGCTACCATAAAGCTGATGGTGGACATCATGATATGCAGAGTTGTTTCTGAAGAAGATATGGAGGGGGTTTCCGGGGAGCATTAGCCCGCAATGGTCATCCACTGTTTTGATGGTAGCGAAAGAGAAGAAAAAGATGGAGGTTCGAGGAGACATGCCGGAGAGCATAAATGATAAGGCCCCGCCTACCGTGTCGAGGAGAAGCCCCTCTAATGGATGATTGTACAGAGCTCCGAATGCATAGGGAACAACAAGACGGTGATGTCGAGAGTGCAGGTGCCGATATAGGAACTTGTTCTCGTGGAAGTATCTGTGCAGAAAGTATTGCCAAGTATCCATAACCAACATGGCGGTAAGAAACTGTCTAGCTAGAATAACAAAGGACGATGGCTGCTGAGGGGAAGCCTCGGTCTGACCCCCTGTTACCTGCACAATACAATTTTTGATAAAAATGTACGATATCGATATGATTTCTCAGTTGAAACTGCTTATATGGCTCATTATGCATGCTAGAAAACATCTGAGATTTTGGATTTCAATTAACAAGAAAAATGAAATAAAAACTGATAACCACCCAGCTACATGTGAAATAATAACAGTTCTGAAACACACGAAACAGGGAACAGCACCAGCTTACGAGTGTTCTATCAGATGACAAGGTAATGAAGAAACCTGTGAAACCAGTCCTAAAATAAAGGAAATTTGATGTGGTTGTGCTAACTGATAAAAATAGATTAATGCCATTAAACTAAATATCGCAATTCACAAACACAATTCATAACAAGGGTATATTTCCAAATCTACTCTGCTTAGCTCCTATCTAATAAAGCACAAACTCAAAAGACAGATTATTCAGGGTATATGAAGAAAAGCACATAAAATTACAGTATGATTAAAGCTGAAATTTCATAATTACAAACACAGTTCACAGCTATGTCACTCTAATAGTATCCGACACAGGTATACTCATTTCTTCCAAATTCTTTCATATATTTGGAGAATAGCACCCACATACCTATGTCCAAATGTGTTGGACACGAGTACTTCAAGGAAAATGACGAGTTAGAGCAACATGGATTCAATGTAACAAGGCTACTAGATAACCTATGAGTCTGATTAATAACCTACGAATAAATGAACTAATACCAAGTGACAAACATCGTATGCTCTATAACTAAGTATTTCTTTGCTATATATAATCTTTCATGTGTCAAAAGAAATCATATCAAGACTCATGGCTAATTATACCTGAGATCATTCATCCAAGTCCAACTATTATATGCAAAGTGGATAGATATATCGTATGCAATGGGATGATGCAAAGGTAAGAATTCCGAACCCTGCAATCGGTCAAATCTTGTGTGCTAGCTTACTTTCTAAGACAAACCAAGTGACAGTCTAATTCTAGACAGAACTAATGGAGGTAAAAGAAAATATATCAGAAGACCCTATGAATAACCTAACAAAAACTTCTCCAGCAGTGACGGAACTAAGTCCCGAAGAAATTTTTTTTCACCTTTGTCCCCCTATTTAAATTTTTTTAAAAATTAGTTTATTTATGAATTTGCCCCCTTCAAACATTTATAGTTTGCCCCCATCCCAAATCCTGGCTCCAGGGAAGGTAATTCGATTTCAGCATATATATGCTGTCAAAGAAAAAGCAAGAATTTTGAATGAAACCCAACACCTGTAACCATTTGGCTCTCCTAAAATCAAACTAAAAACATGAGCTCTGCCATCAAAATTTCAGCTATAATTATAAAAATACATAAAGGTTTGACATTTTGACTCCAATATGCAACTGAAATACAAAATCCCAGATCCATGTTTGAAGAAGTAACTTGATCACAAAAAGTAACTAATATAAGAGTTGTGGGGGAGGGTTTACCGTGAACAAAAGGATCGCGGCGGCAGCCTGAAGAGATTGCTGGAAGAGAACGCCTTCAACGACCGTTCGTTTGGAAACCAAATTCTTCTCTTCCTCATCTGTTTTAGAATGCAATCTGTACTTGTCAAATGACCCTAAACACATGTAAATCCCTGAATAAATCCAGTATACAACAATTGGAACCACAGTTCCCAACAACTCATCGGATATAGCAAAACCCATTTCCCTGTTACTAAATTAACCTCAAACAAAATCACATGAAATTATTATTATTTTTTTAAAAAACGACGGCTTTCAATGTTTGAGTCTTTCAGTCGAAATTTAAAGAAGACTTAAATGAGCATAAATCAAAGTCAAATTTTGATTTTTTAAAACTAATTTGGGGAATAGTGAATTCAGGAATTGGTAATTGAAAGCAGCTGTTAGTTTGCTTAGGGTTGGAAAGATCGCAGACGATTCGAAAAAGAAGAAAGACGTGAGGAAAAAAAACGGAAACTTTGGGCTTGAATAACAAGGGGCGAATAGTTTCTATTGCTAGAAAGAAAGAAATAGTTTGAGCCCGTAGTTTCATGGATTGACTATGCTCGATCGAGGAAGAAATCGACGTGTCGGCAGAGGAGGAAACAAAAACATGGATTGAGGCCATATATTAACGGGTAAACTACATTCTCAATTAATAGGTAAATAAAATTGGGTTAGGTCAGAATCAGGTTATATCAGATCAAATTAATTATTTAACTGGAGTTAGGTCAGGTCCGGGTTGACTCGGATCCGAATCAACATCGGGTTAATTTCAATTCGGACTCGATTTGGGTCAAATTAATTTTAGGTTTGGTCAATACCAAATTCATGTTAAAATGGATCGATTAATTATTGAGATAATTTAGTTTAGATAGTCTATATTAGGTTAAGTTTAGGCCGAGTCAAGTTATTTCAGATATCAGATTAAATTCAGATAATACGTACCGTTTTATGCCTTTCATTTGTCATATATAAGATTTAGAAAATTAGATTCTAAGACTTAGAGTATATGAAAAAAAATTCTTTTGAGAAATCGAATTTTAGATTGGAGAGTAATTTTTCTCCCAAGTCTAAATATTCTTTTTACCCCGTATAAAATAACTAAACAAGAAATCTTAAATCTGTTAAAACCCAACTGAACCAATTAAGAACCGCCAAGAACATCGAGATGTATTTGCTATGTACATAATGTTAAGAGTTGTGTATGTGCATAATTTATGGTGATTTTTTTCAGATATAATTTAATATTTATTATGATGTATAATAATTTTAGAAATTTTGATAGTTTTAATTTTAATTTTTATACTTTCATAATTTGTAAATGGTAAACTTGTAATTTTATTTTAATCATAAATAATATTTTACTTTTAATAACAATAACACTAACAACAATAATAAATTAATAATAACAATAATATTTTTAGTTTAATAATAATAACAATGATGATGATAATATATTTTTAGGGGTATAGAGTTTGATGTTTAAGGTTTAGACTATAGAGTTTAGGGTTATACGGTAGTGTATATGAAAAAAATGAGAAAAAAATGAATCTTGGATTGAGTGAGTAATTTTCCTCCCAAACAATTAAAAGTTTTGGGTTAAACTGAATATTAAATGTACCACTTGCTCTACCCATTTACAGGTCGGGTTAATTAACATGCCGGATCAACAAGTCGGAATGATAACAGATAAGGTAAAATCGGATCGCAGGTCGTTTCAAGTTAAGTGATATTAAATATTTACTTTCAGGTTCAAGTTCATATTAGATCGATTCAGTTATCACATTATAGAATTCAAATCGTTCTCAGGTCAAGTTCAAATCTAAAATTATCGGGTTCATCTTAAGTTCAAGTCAACATCATGTCGAACTTGTCCGCGTCTATTAGAGTCTCTAATGATGCTGCCTGTAGCTGCCAAACCGAAGCTTGGCTTCATCGCACCATCATTATTGATCTTTAGCCAGCCCACCGGTGCCGGCTGCTAGCAAACCGAAGCTCTGCTGCTGCCTTACGATGTGTATGTTGCACAGCCCAGGCCTCACAAAAATTCTTGCACCACCATAACAATTTTAAGCAATTTAAGTGATACATAAGTGAACTCATTTAGTGGCCTTAGTGGTAAAAGATGGTGGTGTTCCTCTTAGGTGACTCGGACTCGAGTAACGTAGTCTGCATAGTGTGAGCGCATTTTCAAAAGGCTAAAAAAAAACATATACTACATATAATCAGACTAGAATATTAAAAAATGATACAAAAGTAGTTTCATCATATAAAACAACCATATTATTTAATTCTATTAATTTAGACCTGACAATCAGGTCGTTTAGATCGCATTCATATAGGGTCATTTCAGGGTTACATTCCATTCAGTTTAGGTTCAATTTGGATTAGGTTGGAACTGATTCAGATTAAATTCGAATTGAATTTGATACCTAATTAAATAACTATCAGATTGTCCGCTTCTTGTTGGGAAAGCACAAGAAGTGAATTCAATGGACAGTTGATAATGTACGTGAAAAATATCAAGCTTTAATTGCTCGATCAACAGCTATGGTGGAATCATGGAAAGCCAAAACACGTCGACTTGTGCCAAGAAAAATATCAAGGCCAATTGAGGTGCTCAATCACACAAAGAAATAGTACTTGTTTGCCGACACTATGAACAAGTTAAAAAGAGGGTGGTCCATACTTCATGATATTCACGCCATATAATAATCTGTCTCTCGTTAACAAGTGTTGAAACAAATGGTTAAACTTCTCATGACATCTCCTTTATCTTTTCAAGTTCTAGGTATAATATTCAGTATAATTTTTTCTCTCTCTTTCCTTAAGTTGTAGGTAATATTCAAAATAATAATAGTTTGTCTCCCGCACAGCTTTCCTTCGGAACCACTAACAATGGTGAAAAACCGCAAACCAAGCAACTCCGACCTCTCTAGCGCTAAGTTAGTGACATATTATTAAATTATGATCGCAATGTCGTGATAACGGACGTTGCAGCAATCTTTAAAAACGTTACGATGCGAACGTTACGTTGCGGTCATAATTGCTGGTTGACTCAGCAAAATCCACACTCAACAATGAAACCAACAAGGTAGACAAGGGGAAGGTTGTTGAGTGCTGCTGCTGATTTTTTGGTCGCTGCCCAAGGAAAAATTATTAGATAGACTCGGCTCATCACGTCATCTGTAGTCTCAGCCAATAAGGTTCATCCATTTTATTTTAACTTCCAAATAACTACCTATTTTTTATTGACATGTAGGAAAGAGGTGAAGATTCACCTTAGATACAAATGAAATGAATGTACATTATTGGCTGGAATCACAGATGACGTGGTGATTCGGGTCTAATAATTTTTCCTGCCCAAGACTACGGGTGTTGGCTAATATGTTGAAAAGGCGGAGAGTTACCTGCACCAGTACCAAACCTCTAATCCGGCCACCAAGCCGGAGTCACATGGAACCGGTGACGGTGAAAAAGGGAAAGAGTCTACTGGGGGACGGGTGGGGATTACAATTACATGAAGATGGCTCAAGTTTTCTTCGGCAAATAAAATTATAGTAGAAACATTTTTAGATTTGGTGTTGCTTAATCAGCTTTGTTTTCATGTTTGTTTGTGTACATGTTGGATGTCCATGACATGAGTTGACTATTATACACACATATTTTATGATAGGATAACATACTTGATAATGTATGAATTCTAGTATCATAAATGTTTTTCATAGGAACGTTTGTGTTGTCTAATTCGGATCGAATTTTATAAAAATTTATTTTGTAGAGATTTATTTTTTTATCTTATTAGACCAACTAGTCGTTGATGATATCTATTGCTTCATCAATTGAGGTATTCGTTCACGTTTATATGCAAACTGATTTGTGATAGTCAAAGTTATGTTATTTTTAATTTTTAATCTCCAGATATTATTAACATAATATTGAACATATATTTATCATATTATTAAAACTTAAAAATTAATTAAAACTTTTAAAAAAACTGAATATTCAATATACACTAATAAAACAAATCATGAAAAATATTATATAAAATTTAAAACGAGTTTACTGACATTATTAACTATTAAAACAAATCATGATCATGGCTTATTTATATATTAAAGAATTAAAATTGGATTAAAAAACACAAAACGAGTACATAGATAGATCTTCATTCATTATTTATTTATAAAATTTAAAAATACTGATAATCTACGCTATTAAAATCGTTTCAATTTTATTCATTATTCATTATATTTATAAATTCGTTTTAATTTTATTAATTTTAAATATTTTATATATATAGTAAAGTAATTTTTTAAATAGAATAAGAATAAGAAGTTGAATTTCATTAAAATAAATTACGGTACAACAAATATAACATATTCAGATTATGGAGATCTTGAGGACGAAGTCTATGAAGAAAATTTACGGAAAAATAAAATTAAAATATGTAAACCCAAAGACATGAAGAAAAAATAAAAAAATTTAAATATGTCATTTATCTTTCATATAAGCTCAATTATTATCAAAATCTTTTTTTCTCTATCCAACTGGAAATTATGTCTATATAAATGTAGGAATGAAGGTCGAGAAAATCAATCTTGCATATTTTTTCGCTAATAGTTTTGGTTGTATCGACAAACTACCACAAAAAAAGATATAATTATACTAGAACATCGACTTTTTCCAAGCAGAAGGTGTGATGTGTTGCTTGTTATACAAACGTCAAACTATCAAAAGGTAGATGAAAATTGTACCACAAGATAGACGAAAATAGTACCACAGAAATAAACGATCAAATGCAACAAGATGTAAGAACATGAAAATCCAAACAAAGTGAATTCTTATTTAAAACAAAGAAAAAGAAAAAAAGTCAAATGATGACGCTATAGTCATCGTCAAAGACAAAACTATTGATTGATATAATTATAAACTTAGAAAGTTAGACAATGTTTATACATTATGTCAATTTAATTATAATTATAAAAATCAACAAATTTTACCATAAATATTTGTATAAACAGAGATCCACTAATTGACTTAGTGGCTAAGAATGTTCATATTGTATGAGTTTAAATTCCGACATGAAAATTTAACATCTCTATTTAATTAAAAATAATATTTATATAAATATATAAATTATGTGCTGATTTTTTAAATTTATTGAGAGACTAATTTATTACTTAAGTTAAAATTAACAAGGATTAAATTGTTATTTCCTCTTTGAGAGGGCGATGCTAAGGCTAGAATCTACGGAGACGCATTAAACTCCGGAAGGAGTGAAAAGTAATTATAAATAATAAAAAAATAAAGTTTTCAGTTATTCAGTTGGAGTAGAGGGGGAGTATTAAGCGACGCCGTTTCATCTGTGGTTTTGGCTACTTCTGGTTTTTATTTAATTAAACGCAGTTCGGAAAATTCATTTCTTTTTCTTTCTCTTGTCTGCTCCCAAACAATCAAGCTTCTTCTTTTTCTTCAAATTCAAGCAGCTTTTAAGGTAAGTTTTGTTATGATTCCACATTTCTACAATTTTAACTTTTTACATTTTCTGAGATTTAATTCGTATTTTATGAGGATAATTATTGCATGATTATGCCGAATCTAAAAGTAATAAGGAACTGAAATATATTTTAATTTTGAACAACCGTATTCGATCTTCTAAAATCTTTTCTATATTGATTTTCAGATTTGTTAGGTTGGAAAAGGTCCCTGATTTTCTGGTCTAAGTAGTTAAGACTTAATTGCAGTTCAATTTATTGCTATTTTTGTTATTTTTCTTTTATTGTTCGGTCAAGATGTGGAATTTTGCTTGTAATACCATTGGAAGCATTGGGTTAAAGAGTTCAAAAAAGGCGACTCAAGCTTGTTCTGAATGTTCAGATGATGAGGTGTGTTCAAATGATAGTAGAGATGAAGGATTAGAGTGTCCAATTTGTTGGGAATCTTTCAACATTGTTGAGAATGTGCCTTATGTCTTATGGTGTGGTCACACTCTTTGCCAAATTTGTGTCATGGGTCTCCAACCTGCTGTTTTGAAACTCCAAGCTCAGCAAATCAAGATCCCCATGTTCATTTCTTGCCCGTGGTGCCACTTGCTATCGCTACGACTGGTTTATAAGAGGAACCTCAAGTTCCCTCGCAAGAATTTCTTCATTTTGTGGATGATCGAGAGCTTGAACCGGGATAGGTATGGCATTGCCAGGAGAAATGTGTCTGGGGACAATCAACTGGCTGGCTCTCCAAGATGTAATTTGGTGCTTGGAAATCAAGCTAATTATGGTGTTGTTAGGAGAGGGTCCTATGCTAATCGTTCTGAACAAATTAGATCTCTAGATAATGGTGGCAGAGATAATGCGGAGAGGCGTCATTTCTCACTTCATAAATCATTGGATTTCTTCATTCACTTGACGTCCAAGTTCACTTTGGTCATCATTTTCCTTCTGGTTGTCTTCTTTGCAATACCAGCAAGTGCTGTTATCCTATTACTCTATTTTCTGGTGACAGTTGTTTTTGCCATCCCGTCTTTCTTGGTACTGTACTTTGCATTCCCTATGTTGGAAAGGTTGGTTAGAGAAATCACCTCATGAGATGTTGCTTTCGCGCTTCAGGGTGTATGAGATATATGGTTCCAAGTGAACACATCTATTGGTGTAATTTGGCATCATCCTTCTTCCGATGCTCACTCTGCTGCTTTTACTTGAAATTTAGTGGCTCCATTGCTGGTATCAGGGTTATTTTAGTATCCTGAAGCTTTCAGATTAATGTATTGGTTTTATGACGGACTGTGACCTCAAAACATCTCAAAAGCTTGTTTTGGCAATTTTGGTTTTGCCCTTCGTCGGTTGTCATTGAAATGACACCTTACCTGTTGTACAAGCTTGAGTTCTCAAAAGAATATAATTTGCATTTAATTGTGGTGGTTATTTCACTCTCTTTAGTGTTTATGGTCGTAATTTTTTCTGCATTTTCATATAAAATTTTCTACTTCATATTGTTGCAAACGATTCAATGGTCAGATAAATGGTCATCATTATTCCTATGACTCATTGAACCTTTTGTCATCGCGGTGTATGGCTTTGCTCCCTAGTATACTTTAACTGGTTTTTTTAAATATATCAGAATGCACAAATGGCTTTGTTTTTGGTTAACTTGGTCACATATTGGAATAATGCTATGGCTGTATTAACCTTAAAGGTTACACTAGTTATCATATAGGAGATCTTTTTCATCTACCAAAATGATAAGTTCAACATAGAAACGTTGTGGTTCAAGTTCAGTTCCAGGTATTCAAACTCTCGTTATTCATTAACTAAGGTTTCCAACTCTCAGCATGTTCTTGTTATCCTCAAGTATTTTGCAGTTCCAGGTACTACTTTCTCGTTATTCATTAATTAAGGTAAGAAGTGTTCAAACTTCAAATGGTTGATTGTTGGGACAGTTTTAACAGGTTTCTTTGTTTTCCTACTTTTATATTTATAATTTCCACACAAAAAAAAGTTGGATTTTCATTCATGCTTCTGCAGCAATTGAAGTTTGGATTATATTGTCAATCTTTAAGAGTATTCAAATTCCTTCATGATCATTTGCATTGTAAATTTATTATCTATTTTGAGTAACAGAGTATTGTCCAATACATCGGCTAGGTTTTTCTGCATCAGTTGCTATATGGCTTCATATATGATCATATTAAACACTGGTTGTCAGAAATATTAGTAAAGCTACACAAGATTCTTGAAAAGACCTCTTGATTGAAACAAGTGTTCAATGATTCAAATAAGTCACAGCATTGTGTAAATGATCTTTACATATCTTAACTTCAGACTCATGATGCAACATTATTAGTTACATTCGACAGCAGAAGCATGTCAATGGAAGCTCTCATGTATATTTGCTTTAAGCTCATCATTTCTTTGCCTTGCCTTTGCCGCTGCTCTTTCTCCCTCTGCAACTTGTTTGATGCAGTCCATTTCATTCCTAAATTTTGTAGATGTTTTTGCTCTCATTTTCTCCAACTCTGTCTTATGCTCAAAGAAATAAGCTGTTAGTTTCTAAGAATTAGTTCGAATTTAGAAAAGGAAAACAAGTCTAACCTCTTCTTTTTCCAGCTTGCTTCTGGCCTTCTTTTCCTTTTCCTTTTCCTCCCAGGCAACTATAGTTTCATTTATCTTCACATACCTGTAATTTATTGTTAGTAAAGAAGATGATATGCTACAATTTGCTTGATAAATTGAAAGATGCCTTTTTCCCCTTATGTTGCCTTAGCATTTGTTATTTCAATGTAGTTAAGTTGCTTTCCGGCTTTAATGTATTGCAACTGGTTAGTACCAAACAGTTAGTACTTCTAAGCCTCAATGTATTATTACCGTTCTTTGATCTTAGCCATCTCAGCCTTCTCCCAAGCATCTCCTTTTGCCTGCTCGGACCCTGCCCTTACTCCACTTCATCTTTCAGCTTCTGTTACTGGAGCCACAGGCTTAATAGTAGGAGGCGGTTCAGGACTTGTTGCTGGAGTTCCTGGTTTCATGACATGATAGTCTGGTTTTGGCGCTGCACTTTCTGGTTGACTGTAAAGTGTTTCAGGTTTCTGGGAACTTCCGGGTTGTCTGCTGCTAGAGCTACCCATTTGATCGGAAAAACTAAGAGGTCTTTTAAATGATGCACACGTCTACGTTCATTTTCATCTGCAGCATTGATTACTGGCACTTTGCTGTCTGCTCTTTCTGAAACTTCCTTTGAACCTTCACCTGTTAATTTATTTTGGTTAAGCAGCGTCAAACAGAATTCCTGATTACTGGCACTTTGTTACATGAATATCCGGATACCTTGAACCTTTACCTAAAAAATGTTTGGTTAATGTGCCAGGTTTTGATGTCGAAGACATTGTAGCTCCCTTTTTGCTCTTGTCCTTCATCAAAGAGGGTTCTGGTCTTTTTCTGGTCATGGATGCTTGGTACCGTCCTGTGATCGAGCTAATGACATATGTGGCAGCTGCAACTCCAACTACCTTTTCTGGTTTATGGTTTGAATCACGATTTCAATTTTGAAACCAGTTCTGTGTTCTCTTCTCTGCAAAATCTGAAATTAAGGTCTGTTATTGCTGCTTCAACTTTGTCTTCCTCCACAAGATGGTGGTGTAGGAGGAATGTAATTCTGAAGTTCATGTAAGAGCATTAAAAAGCTAATGGATTAATATGAATAAGTCAAAGTTTAGAGAATATGGATTATTAATGCATCAAAATTTACATAAAATACACTGCCACTCAGTCTACAACAAGATACTGATTTGCAGACAAAACCGCTTGAACCTGGGTCTTTTTTTCCACAAGATCATTAGTTAGATTCACCAGATACGTATTCTTTCTGGATACAGAGAGTAAGGAAATGAACTCTAGGCAAAAACAGTTTGGTCTTGTTAATAGTCAAACTCAAGGTCATCCGCACAGAGAAGTTTAAAATTAAATATATAAGATTAATTAAAAATTTTATTGAAAAAGTATATATTGTTTGTTCAGATTTATTGAATATTGTAATTTAGAAAAGACCAAAGAGAAATCAGAAACTACGTCAGAAATTCAACCTTCGGTTTTCTGAAACTAAGTTGCTCGTGGAACTCATGTCAAGCAGTAGCAAGAGATGCCTACAACTCTTGGAGAAATGCAAGAACATGAAGCAACTAAGGCAATCACATGCGCAAGCAATCACGTGTGGCATCGGCACCAATAACTTCGCATTAAGCAGGCTCTTAGCATTTTGTGCAGACCCAAAACATGGAAGCCTTACCTACGCCTGGAACCTCTTCAAACACATCCAGGAACCCACAATTTGTATCTGCAACACCATGATCAAAGCTCTCTTTCTCAAAGGCGAAACCTTTAAAACCCTCCACTTCTACAGTAACATGTTGAGTAAAGGCATGTACCCAGACAATTATACTTTGCCTTTTGTGTTGAAAGCTTGTGCAAAGTTGCACTCTTTTTACTCTGGGGAATTGGTTTATGGTCTTTGCCTGAAATTGGGTTTTGTGTTTGATGTTTTTGTGGGTAATGCTTTGATTTCTATGTACTGTGGGTTTGGTAATGTCAAAGTGGCAAGGTACATCTTTGACGAGATTCCTAATCTTGATGTCGTTTCATGGACGGTTATGATTTCTGGGTATGGGCAAATGGGTGATGTGGACACTGCAAGATTGCTTTTTGATGAGGCTCCGGTGAAGGATAGAGGAACTTGGGGGGCCATGATTTCTGGATATGTAAAAAATAATTGCTTTAAGGAGGGTCTGTATATGTTCAGGCTAATGCAAATGAGTGGTATAGAGCCTGATGAGGCTATATTTGTGAGTATTCTTAGTGCCTGTGCTAATTTAGGTGCTTTAGATACCGGGATGTGGATTCATAAATACATGGATCAACAGAAGTTTCCATTGAGTCTTCGTTTGAGTACTTGTCTTGTGGATATGTATGCAAAATGTGGGAATTTGGGTATTGCTAAAAAGCTGTTTGATGAAATGCGGCAAAGAGATGTTGTTACCTGGAATGTTATGATTTCGGGGCTGGCAATGCATGGAGGTGGAGAAAGTGCAATTCAGCTGTTTAGGCACATGGAGAAAGATGGAGTCAGCCCTGATGATATCACTTTTATAGCTCTGTTTAGTGCTTGTTGTTATTCTGGTAATGCATTTGAAGGTGTGAGGATGCTCGATAGAATGCGTACCGTGTATAAAATCGAACCTAAAAGTGAACATTTTGGGTGCATAATTGACCTACTTATCAGGGGTGGGCTCTTTGAAGAAGCTAATCAAATCATTCAAAGCATGCCAGATTCAAGCAATCCTTCTGATGAAGCCATTGCCTGGAGAGCATTGTTGAGTTCGTACTGTAGTAGTGGACAGACCAAACTGGCTGAGGTTGCTGCTAAGAAGCTCATGCGACTAGAAGATCATAGCGGCGTTTATGTTTTGCTCTCAAATCTATATGCATCCTCCGGGAAACATTATGATGCCAAAAGAATAAAACAGATGATGAAAAGCCGAGGAGTGAATAAGGCACCTGGTTGCAGCTCTATCAAGATCAACGGGGAAGTTCACGAGTTTATTGCTGGGGAGAACAGCCACCTACAAATGGAGGAAATACACTTAATTTTGGAGAATTTGGACAAGCAATTACATCATACAGGTTCCAGCACTTATTCATAGCAGCAGTTAGCAATGGGGGGAGGTATACCTACAGCCAATGAGCCAAATGGTGGCGTGAATGAAGAGTCTCGTGATCGGCACCTGTTAAAAAATCTATACAGAAACGTCCCCGGATTTTTATGGATCCGAAGCGGGTGCTCACGGTAAGAGTCATGCACCTTAGCTCTGAATAGATGTAGTAGCATATACATGCAAATAGCTCGTGTTCTGAGATCTTTTTCTCAGCTCAACTTTGGTGATTTAGGCCTGCAATTTGTCATTCCTCATCTTGGGGCCAATGGTAAATTCTGCTTCTGCCGTCTATTATTTAGACTCTAAACTAGGAACTCTGAGTCAGCAAGTTCCAGGACTTTCCGGACACCGATGGATTTTGCTCCTTTTTGGAACGAATTTCCCGCAATGTACCTGTAAACGAGTTTGATAAATTGTCAATTAACAGACATTAAAAGAATCGTAAGTTAGCAGGAAGGGAGGGTTGAAGAAAACTTGCATTTCTTTCAGGAAAGGATGCATCAATGCAGAATTATCTCAGAAAGCAAGAAAACTAGAATATAGATTATTTCAAAGTCGTGCTCGTTTGGGTCGGTGACGATCCTTGAGGCCACGAAAATCTGCCGCCCTGGTCTGGTATCACCTGCACTCTGAAATAAACCAAGATCGTCACCTGCACTCTGGTATCACCGGACCAGGGCGTCAGATTTTCGTCGCTGCAGGGATCATCACCGATCCAAGTGTACACCACTCTCCACCCTAACGACGCCTTTAACTGCCGTAACGAAACCAAACCCCCAAAAAACCCATCAAAATATATTTAAAAACAGCATTAATTAAGAAACAAGGGATATTACCATCGCGTTTGAGAGTTTTGCAAGGAAAGGTTGAGAAACGGAAAGAAAATGAAGAGCAGAGGCAATAAACTCGCCATTTCCCGGTTCTTTTTCTTAAAAAAAAAAAAACAAATGCGAACTGCAGACTGAAGATGGAGATCATAAAAAAAAGGAAATTTGAAATTTTGCCAAAAGAGTGCTCACAGATCTTTTGCTGAAAGAGTGTCGGATTCAGTTAAGTTTGCGCGAAATTTGAAAACCAGCTTTGGTTTGTTCGTTTGTTTAAATTCATTGTAATTTTCTGATTGATTCATATGAAGACCTGTGGGCCCGGTTTCTTACATGCTTTACAGATCAGTTTGCAACCTCGGCAGCTTGTGAGGACTCCACGTGGAATTTTTTCTGTTTGATTTGTTACTCTTCATCGGCCTTGATTAAGGGCCTAACCAAATTTCGATGAGCGTTTCTTCACTTTTAGTTTTGGCCCAAACAAAAAAACAATTATTTAATTAAATAAAAGTTATTCGATGCATTGTCAGTGTAAATACTTTTACATAAACATATCTATTTAAATTTAATAATATAATATTTAAATCCCTAATTCTAAACCATAAAATACTACACCTTAAATTCGTAATTCGAAATCTTAAATTCCTAAATCATAAATTAAACATTTAAATCATAAGTTAGACTCGTTTGCGAAGAACAATTCTCTACCGTTATTGTATGAAATATTTTCTCTTAAATTAATATTGACCATGTTTTGAGTCAAAATGAAAGGTTTGAGCTAAAATTAGAGGTTTGACCAGTCAAATCCACTATTTTATATGTTTGGCGAATAGAGGATTGTAATAGCAGATTGAAGTGAAACCTCTCAAAATGAAAAAAAAAAGTTGCTAATAGGAGCTTTTTAAAATTAAAGGCTTTTACATAAGAGTTATAAAGACTTTTTTACTCTTAACAATTACAAATAATCTCCAAATAACCTAAATTTAACCTTTGTTATTTTCATTTAAATTTAATGATTAATCAAATTGTATTAAAAATAATTATATAATAAATAAATTCATATACAGATCTTTCAAATATGTTAAGTAATGTTATATTAAAAAATAATTTTCATATTTTAATTAATATTAAAAGATACAAAATGTTGATAACTAATAAACTAATCAAACAAGTACTAAATATAATCATGTCCTTATATGTCATTTTGCTTGTTCAAATAATCAAATAGCTATAAGTTATCAGTTAATTTTGCCAAACACTTTTATACAATCTGCTAGTCAAATCAACTAATACAATCAACTATCCCGCTATCAGCTAATATAATTCGTTATGAGCTATTCGCTAATTGTCGAACATGCCATTAATAAGATTAATGAGAAGCCATCATAGAATACGATAATTACAAAGGATTATTATCTCATACATAAGCGGTGAAAATATTTTGTTTGCACAAGCGGCTTAATTTTAGGGTTTAGGGTTTTAGTTTATGGTTTAAAGGTTAGGGTTTTAGTGTAGGGTTTAGAATTTAGGGTTCATAGTTAAAATTTAGGTTTCATGGTTAAAATTTAGGGGTTAGGGTTAGGGTTAGGGTTGAGGTTTTTGGGTAATATGGTTATGGATTTAGATTTTAACATATAAAACCTAAATTTTAACCCTAAACTTTAAATTCTATCGACAACCCCTAAATTCAAAACTATTAAACTTAAACCCCTAAACTATAAACCCTAAAATTAAAATATTTGTGTAAATAAAATTTCCTCAAACGTTTGTGCATGGAATAAAGAGAAAAAGGGAAAGTAATCAAATATTAGTATAGAAACAGCGGAGGATACAAACCCTATCTTTGGAAAAATTATTAATTTAATGATTACATCAACGTATTAATTTCAAAACCTACATGGCTATCTCCTCCTTCACACATCCAATCCAAAGCTCCATTAATGGAACTCATGGGTTTCTCTTGATCACCTTCCCCACTCCCCTTCTTCCAACCATAGTAATTAATAAAGAAACAACGACGGTACGCCATTTCCTTGCTTGTTTTCGCTGCCCTCAAAAATACCAAAAACAAGTATGGAAATAGCAATCGTCGTTCATCTAAAGAAACAACAGACAAACAAAGAAACTAGCTAATGTTTTAATTACTGCCGTGATTCTATCAACTGCCGCCGCCGCCGAATCTTCTCCCTTCATTTGTCCGATAAAAGGAAACTAACGAAAGTTGAACAAGGCATGCTGTATGTAAATCCCATGCACGAAAAAAAAGTGAACAAAGAATTGCAGAGAAAGCAAAACTAGGAATATGGACAGAATGGTTGAGATATTCAGTTGTGAAGAGGGTTGGGCCCCGAGGGAACAAGTCGCTTCTCCACACCGTATCTTGGATCGATTTCATCGCCTTTTGAGGGAGGTGATGACGGCAAGAAAGGCTGGAAATTGTGGATTCTTTGAAGCTGAAAACACAAAGAACGTTGCTCCGGTCGAGAGAAAGAATCACAAGAGTGGTGGTTTCTTGGGGGGGGCGGAGTTGAGGCCTCCAGTGGGAGCAAGAGGAAGAAGAGGAGGAGGAGGCGGATGTAAAAAAACATGGCGGGGGTTAGGCTTTCGGGAGAGAGTGTTTAACTGATTCAGTTTTGGCGAGAGAGATTACAAAAGCAGGAAAGAAAGATGGTGATAGGAGGGGAGGGAGGGTTTAAATGCAAGGCAAGACCCACATGAAAATTGAAAATGAGGGATATAGCTAGGCTAGGGGAACCAGATTTCATTATTTCTCATCAAATTAGTCACGTAAATTTGTAGGTGTAGGGCGACACTGAACTCAGATCAGATGCCGCACCCCATACCCCACCGTGTCCAAAAGAATCTCATAGTTGGAACATTATATTCAAACATCACTTCAACTTAAGTATACAACCAAACCAATGGTAGTTTTCTGACAAGCCGAAGTCTTTTGGCGCAGCTGAGGAACGTACATCTGCATGTAAACCAGTACAAAGAAATAAATGTTTTTGTTTGCTATCTGTATACATACGGAAGTAGAAAGATTGAGCAAACATTATCTGAACTTTCACTGGTGCACCATTCCCACTTCGTTTATCTTCTGCAAACCATGTTCCATTTACTGCCAGAACCCAGCTGTTGCAGAGGAACAGGTAACCTGAACTTGCACCTAAAAAACTTGTTCCATTTACTCACACAATTGGATATGTTGTGCACCCATATGTAACCCTCTGGAAGTACTGCTCCCGCAGCAACGGCTCCGCTAAACCACATTCCTGGAACCACATCAGATTGGATAGGATGGAATTTGAATTACTGGTTCAGATTTCGGGTTCGAGTTGAATTTAACCAATCCATGGTACAGAAATAATAAACTATCTAAATAGAACGGTATTTTATCCATTTTAATAAACTTCTTTGGGTGATAAAAGGCAACAGTTAACATGTTAACCGCTTAATAATCATGAAACCAATGGATTTTAAGTTGGGTAAAAGTCAATTACTGATCGGGGGAGTACAGGAATAAATGTTGGGAGGGGTCGAAATATTGAATTATAAAAAAATACAAAATTTTATTAGAAAATTAAACTTAAAATTTAGAAGGCAACGTCTAATTTTTTTTAATATTTAAACTTATAAGGACTATAGTCGACTATTAGGGGAGCACCATGAGCGACTGCTCATGGCCCTAAAAATTAATTATTTTTTAAAATTTTATTTTTTAATTTATCAAATGAATAAATTAATTTAACATTAAAACTTAATTCATTTTCTCAAATCTCAAAATTTAATTTTTTTGTCAAATTTAGTTCTCTCCTTATTCTTCTCCAATCTAAAGATAAAAAATAAATGATACAATATTCTTCAAATTTTTTGTATTTATTGTTCAAAATCAAACTCCATATCATACCCACAATTCAATTCCTTCAAATTTTCTTAACAAAACAATGAAAATAACGTGTTTGACAAAGTTTAATCATGTTCCTATGGTTTATTGATGAAATATTAAATTAATTGTTCAAAGTAATGAGATATGTTTTCGCTCTATATGGGTCCATTTTTTAGTTTTCACTCGGGGCCCCAAAAATGTCCGAGACAGCTCTGGTAAAGACCTAAATTATTATTAGACTAAGAAATTTGAAAATAGAGACACAACATTCTTTAGTTCAGCTCTACTTGATTAAATATTTAATAAATCATTATTTTTTTAATTTAAATACTTATTTTTGCAGGGGCTAAAATATTATTAGGCCAAAATTTATCTAATGTATAAAATTTTTAGTAGGGGTCGGGACCCTTCGGGCCCAACATAGCCCCGCCACTAATTATGATGAACTGAAACTTTAATGGAGCTGAGAAAAATAGAGATCAATTAAATATCCATAATTAACTTGAGTATGACGAAAATTTTTTTTTAGGATTTTTTGTTTGAAGATGGTGAAATGCTAAAAGTTCAAAAGATTATGGGTTAAAATAGAAATTACTCTTTTTTATTAACACGTCATGTTATCAAATTATCGGAGATTAACGACCCCATTGACTAAAATGGAGCGAAAAGATAACGTAAGTGACTAAAACCAGACTTTTTCAAAATCGACGACCAAAACGAAGCAGACCGAAAACAAAAGTGACCTCCCGCGTAATTTATCCATATTTTTTCGTTCTCTCTTTTAAAGTATAGGCGTACTAACAAAGGCACGAGATCCCTTAAACAAAGTCATGGATTTGAATTTTGACATTGTGCATGGAGTAATTGGGTTGGGAGGAACTCCCCATGATGAGTCTTAGCAGTACTCGATCCAAATTAATCAACCAACGGATTAGTTATCGATGATTAAAAAAAGGGTAAAGTTCATAAATGGTCACTGAACTTTGTTTAAAAAAATAAAACGGTAACCAAACTTTCAAATGTTACAAAATGACAATTAAACTTTATGTTTTTTAACAAAATGGTAACTCGGCCATTAAGTACTTAACGTGGCAGTTATAAAACTTTGTATAATAGCACATTTAATTCTCTATATTTACACATTCAATCAATTTAGTCTTAATTCGAAAAAATTCAATAAATTTAATCCTCGTTATTTACATATTCTTTTAATTTGGTCCTTATAGAAAATATTATTTATTTATTGTTCGATTTCATTATGAAATTGCTTAATTTTGTAGCTTGACGATGCCTTAAATGCAACAAAATTGCAAGATGGCCGCATGAAAATATGGATACATGTTGCAGACCCAACTAGATATGAAAACAATATCTAATGAAGCCACATATAAAAACTAAAACAATTTATTGTGTCCAAAATGTAAGAAATCAAAGAACATGCACACAGGTAGAGAGGCCAAAAAAGAAATGGCAAATTCAATAGTATTATTATTTTCAGTTCCTTAAGATGAAGTTATGGCAACAATAATTACTAATAGTGGAATAAGTTTACCAAAACAAATAAATATACAAGTGACTCAACTCAAAGTCCCATGGATGCACAAAAAATAACTTACGAGGACCCCTAGACTCGTGGAAAGATTACAATATTTAAACCCTCACAATACTGAGTCAGTCTTATGGTTCATAGAGCTACAGACTCCTTGTAAAGATTAATATACATACCCCCATCACATTTCTGAGTCAGTCTTATGGCTTATAGAGCCTAACATGCTTACCCACCACCCTCAAATTTAATGGAAACATAAACATAGAGACCGCAAAATCTTTGTAAGCTGAAAAGAAGCAAAACAATAAATTACCATCAGAGTGCAGGATAACAAAAACACTGACAGTTTTGCAAAGTTGTCCTTGTTTCAAACTCATTCCCTCCATGGCAAGTTTCTCAGGAAACATGGGATAAGTTCCAGTAGGCAAGAAAATAGAGGTTCCTCTTCTCAGCGCCATCTTGCAATTTTGTTGCACTTAAGGCACCGTCGAGCTATAAAATTAAGCAATTTCACAATGAAATAAATAATATTTTTCTATAAGGACCAAATTGAAAGAATGTGTAAATAATGAGGGTTCAATTTAGTAAATTTTTTCGAATTACGACTAAATTGATTGAATGAGTATATATAGAGGATTAATTGTGCTACTATACAAAGTTTTATAACAGCCACGTTAAACCATTTTGTTATAAAACATAAAGTTTAATTGTCATTTTGTAACATTTGAAAATTTAATTATCGTTTTTTAACAAAATTCAATAACCATTTGTGAACTTTACCTTTAAAATAATATGCGTACCAATCAACTTGTGTCATTTGACATCTAAATTTTGTTTTTGTTGTTATCATGTATGATGTATCATATGACCTGTTTTCACTTTTCACTAGTCTAAATTGTTTCAAAGCGGGAATATACGGAAAATCATATTATGTACTCTTCTCACCGTACCACTCATTTTTTTCTTAGTCTCCATTTTGTTATAAAACATAAAGTTTAATTGTCATTTTGTAACATTTGAAAATTTAATTATCGTTTTTTAACAAAATTCAATAACCATTTGTGAACTTTACCTTTAAAATAATATGCGTACCAATCAACTTGTGTCATTTGACATCTAAATTTTGTTTTTGTTGTTATCATGTATGATGTATCATATGACCTGTTTTCACTTTTCACTAGTCTAAATTGTTTCAAAGCGGGAATATACGGAAAATCATATTATGTACTCTTCTCACCGTACCACTCATTTTTTTCTTAGTCTTCACCAATAAAGACTTAAATCTTTTTTAGTGTTATTTGTTTCAAGAGAATTTGCACATATAATTTTCCATGTCATTTCTTGAAAGATTAGCTTCGAGTGGATTAATGACATGAAAAAATATGAAATGGATGAATAGAATGGATGTACGTTGGTATGAATAAAAATTATTTACCCTTTTTAGTACCTTTATTTATGCCCCTATATTAAAAATTAGGATTTATGGTTAGAGTTTAGGGAATTTAGGGTATGGTGTATTTTTAGGGTGTAGGGTTTAGGATTTAGAATTTAGGATTAGGGCTTGAAATTTATTTTTTTTAGTGCTTTTTAGTGTTGGGCATAAAAAGGGGCACCGAAAAAGGGCAGAGAATTTTTGTCCGCATTGACACCTTTAAAAATCATAAATTTTCACATAATTTAATATTTTCTTTGTATTTTTCTATTAATGGACCCTAAATTCTTGTAATAATTTTTTCAAAATTCAGATAAAAAATCTTGCATAAAGAAAATGATTATTGTTCACTGTCGATTGTAGCGATATCCTTTTCGCTAAAAAAAGTATTTTTATTTTGTTTTGTTTTGAAAATATGTCTTTCGTGTGGTTTTAAAAAAATCCGTATTTTATTTTGAAAATGGAGTCGCCACCGGCCACTTAGGTAGGACGGGCACCATAAAACCAGAGATTTGAAAATTGTTAGGTTCGGGAGTCGGTTATGGATGGGGAAGGATTAGCACCCCCACACTGCCCAAAATTGGTACTTTAATAATTACCGCTTTATTAATATTAAACTTTCCGGATTAAAATGACGATTAAATTAAAATTTGGTTATAAGTGCGAGTAGATTTTAAAGGCCCCGTTATCCGAGAGTAAACGCCCAACCACCATCACTACGTCTGATACTGGCCCCGTTTACGCTCAGATAAAAGGGCACCGCATTGACAATTTATATTCCATTATGCAACCTTAAAGAGTAAAATATAGAATATACAATTTACATTGACATGATATTAAAAAAACATACAATACGAGTATTACAAAACAAAATAAATGCATGAACATAATATGTCTCAATAACAAAACAAAATATGCACATAACATAAAAAAGAAAAACATGCTTTCCAAAATTAATTAATTAAATCTAACATGCTTAAACACCTTAATATGAACCACAACTATATCACATACATGACATGGATAAGACATAATGCTAAACTAACAAAAGAAGGCAACAAACCTAGACATGATACTAGAATCAAAAACACAACATAAAAACTAAAACTTAGACATGATAAGTTTACACGAAATTAAAGCAATCATATAATAAAGGACTTAATTTCCTATCATGCTTCAAAGTTAAACTAACACAATAATAACATATTCATATATATATATAAAAACATAGTATCACAAGTAAATGAAACAAACAAAAAGCATACTAACATGCAACCTAAAAACAAAGCAAACATAAAAACTAACACTAATTTATCTTGACTTTACAAAATAAAGACATTTACTTGATGATGCATATAGAAAAAAAACATGCATAGATAAACATAATGAAGACAACTTATATACGTAAAAACAAAACGAAGTTCAAAATATAAATGACACAAATAATCATGCTATAAATTAATATATAACCTAACCTACAAAAGAAAGCACATAAAGCTAACATGCAAACATGATATGAAACCTTTAAAAAACATGGTATAAGAAAACACATATGATATGAACAAATTAATTAAAACATGACGAAAAGAAACAACGAACAATGAAACATAAATAAACAAGACATAAAAGAAACATATGTGCAACATAGCATATTAAAGAAACAAATAAAAAAACAAAGGACATAAAAACATCAGGGGGACTAAAACGAAAGAGAAACAAAATCCAGAAACGGAAGTTAAATAAACAAAAGACTTAATTAAGGACTTAATTAAAAGCTGAAATAAGCTTTAAAGGACCAGGTGTGTAATATTACCAAGGGGCAGATTCAAACTGAAAATATTGAAAACGCGGAGGGTCTAAGCCAGCAATTTTACCATTCAAAATCTGATTTCTGGTTATTTTAGGATGAAACTGAAAGAAAACGAAAAGAGACGAGGACTAGAATTGTAATTAGACCAAGGGGCAAACTCAGTTTGAAAGAAATGAAAACGCGGAGCTCCTTATGTAGTAATTTGACCATTTAAAAAAATTTATGACTCTATATAACATACCTATCCGGCTAAAATCCAACCATTTCCCCAAAAAAAATTTAAGCCATTTGAATAAGGCCTCTCCTCTTTTACTTTCTCTCAAAACCGAAGCCCAAACTTTGAACCCAATAACCGGCAGCCAACCGCCGCCGGCCGCCGCTAATCGGTGTCGGCGAACCTAAAAAACCACCAAAACAATCCTTGCTTCAACCCAAACTTGAATCCAAGCTTAGATTTAAAAAAAGACTCCCATTTTTCCCAGATCTAGGAAAATACGAAAGCGAAAACCACTTTTCTTAAGAAAACCGAGACCAAAAGAAACATGTCCCTCTTTAGCCGGCTCACCATATTAGGCTTGTTGCCGGTGGGGGAACTGACGGCCGAAGGTAAATCACCCACTCTTTTTTTCTTTTTTTTGTTATCTCTAGAATATATACATGCATGCAAAGCTAAATATGAATAGATACCTTTCTGGGTTTTTTTGTGTTCGAAAGATGAACAAGAAGATGGGATTTTTTTTGTATTTCTGAAACTGATAACTCTCTCCTACCAATTTTGAGTTGGATACATATATGTGATTTCTTTTGGTTTGGTAGAAGATAAGATAGAATACATATTTTTTGATTTTGGTACTGGTATTTCTGATTTTTTTTGTATTCTTGGTGATCTCTGAGCATGGTGGTTGGAGCTGGTGGTACGGCAGAATAGTGCCGGCATAGAGAGAGTCATGATGGTGGTGTCCCCTGCCAGATCTATTCTTGGTTGTTGGATCAAATTTGATCCAATGGTTAAGATGCCTTGAAAATCAAACGGCTCGGATGCAATCTGAACGGGTGAGACTGCGCCAAATCGCGACACGTGGAGCTCAGCAGCCGAAGAGTTCTGACGCGTGAGATGCACGCGCGCGTAGGAGATCGAAGGGTCCGCGCGTGGATCATACGCACGCGTGGCAGCCGAACGGCCTGGGTGTGTAACACACGCGGTCAGCTGGATAGCCTTCCCCTTTTGATCGTGGCCGTTGGATCAAAATTTGATCCAACGGCTCTTGGTTGGCTGCGCAGACAAAAAAGACAATATTAGGGTTATTTTATCTAATATGGATTAGGGTTTTTAGGATGTTGGGCTGGCCGATTTGGGTTTTGTAAATATTTTTGGGTTTTGATTTGTAACAATGGTCTTGGACATTTTTTAAACAAATAGTTTGGATTTTTAATATGATCTGTCATATATATATAATTAATAATAATAATCAATAATCATATATACGTATTTATTCACATACAGACAAACACATACTTGACATTATTATATACACGCAAACTTACCTATACATGCAAACCTATAGTATACATATACATGCACACAACCCTATCACACACACGCATACACACACATACATATATATATATATATATATGTGTGCATACACGCCTCATACATACTACAAACATACATAATACATGTGCATGCAAACTACATATATATCACATACACACAAGCATATATATATATATATACGTGCATTTTATACATACAAAATTAATATAACCAAGTACACCCTAGTACATATATAAACTATTAAAACATATGTGACATGTGACACACATGCACCATACATAGTATATAATATAGATGCACACATCCCACATTCTACGTACATTAATCACACGTATATAATAAACATATAATATAGTATGTATACATGCAATAATAACATATATTAATTATTATACTAATATATTAACACAATATTTACAAACCGGATAAAAATGAGTGATTACACCGATGAAAAAAAATCCTCAAGCATGCCTTATATATTTTAAAAATTAAAATTCAAATCTTTAACCCTAAAATCATAAATCATATCTCCCAAATTATAAAATCTAAATTCTAACACTAAATATTGAATTCTAAAGCTTAACCCTTAAACTAAATATCTAAACTCTAAATTTAAACCGCTTTGTGGAAAGTTTTATTTTCAGTGTATTGCACAAAATATTTTTCTCAAAAATAAAGGGTAAAATAGTGAAATGGTCACTTATGTTTAGTCAATATACATTTTTTGTCACTGATTTTCAAATTCGACCGTTATAGTCACTTACTTTTCGATATGTAAACTTTTGGTCACTCGAACGCTGGTTTATGTTAAGTTGTATATTAACACATTTAATCCTCTATATTTACACATTTAATCAATTTAGTCATAATTTAAAATAAATAATTAACTTTTCTAAAACTCTCCTCATTCTTTCCTTCGTAATTTCATTCTCTTTCTATATATATTTCCTTCTTTATTTATTATTTTATAGCCCAACTTCATCTTCTCTCTTTTTGCTCTTCTTTTTCCTGGTTTAAAGCTGATTTCTCTTCAACTATTTCATGGCCCATAGCTTCTCCAGATTCTTCTTTTTCATATATAATTTGTATTTGACAAAGTGAAAAGCTTTTGAAGATGGCTCAAAAGCATTTGCACGAGTTGCTTGAAGAGGATCAAGAGCCATTTGTTCTCAAGAATTACATTGCCGATAGGCGTTGTCAACTCCAGAAACCATCGCCTAAAACTCATCTCCAAATCAACAAACGAAAACCCATCTCTCAAAACTCAAGCTTTCCTTCGGATTTCCATCTCCAAATCAACAAACGAAAACCCATCTCATAAAACTCAAGCTTTCCTTCGGATTTCTGTAAAAAAAAAAAAAAAGCTTGCTTTTTCTCGACCCATGATTCCCCGGACTTGATAAAGAAATCCCCTTTGTTTGAAGCCAAAAGCCCCAACACCATGTTTCTCCTTGAAGCTGCTCTTAGTATTCAAAGCCAATCTTCATCAAAATCCAAATCCCAAAACAAAAACAGCAATGGCACTGATTTTGGGTTATTTGGTTCCATTCTAAAGAAGCTAACTCATAGAAACAAAAACCCAGAGCGTGAAACAGCTAACCGTGGATCAAAAGTTTCAGTCAAGGACATTTTGAAGTGGGATTTAACTCCGGGGAAAAACAATGTAATAAGTGAAGTGAAAATTGAAGGATTCTGAAATTGAAGAAAAACTCCGGGAAAAACAATGTAATAAGATTCAGGGTGAGGGGTTTAGTTTAGGGTTTAGAAGTTTGGATTGTATGGTTTAAAATTTAAGGTTAATGTTTAGAATTTAGAGTTTAATTTTTTAGAGTTTAAATTTAATTTTAATTTATAATATAAATAAACAGGTTTACGTATATCAAATTTAAATTCTCTTAAAATTGTTGATTCTCTCTTGTTTTGCTGTTGCAGGTGGTTTAAATAGGAGAGTCCCCAGGTGGTTTAAAGAGAAAGAATGTATAAATGATGAGACTAAAATTAATAATTTATTTTAGGTTAACACTAAATTAATTAAATATGTAAATATGAAAGGTTAAATATGTTATAATGTAAATTTTTGTAATTACCACGTCACCCACTTAACAACACTTAACAAAAATTAACGAGTGACCAAAAATTTACAGATTTAAAACGAACCATAACAGTCGAATTTAAAAATCAGTGATTAAAAGTGTACATTAGCTAAACATAATTGATCATTCTAATAGTTTACCCAAAAATAAAAAATAATTACTTAAGATGGTAACCTCCCATCTAAATTGCAACCTAGTCTAAATATACACGATCAAGGGACATAATCATCAAAGTTAAAAGCATTCACTTTGTCAGAATTCGAATACCTTTTTTGAGAGAGAAAGATGCAAGAGAAGAGAGCCAGACAATTAAGATTAAAAGGTGAAAAAGAGAAGAAAAAAGTATGCTCCTTAAACAATTGGGATGATTAAACATTTATTTGTCAAGAAGCTTCGAATAACTTTTCCTTACATTTTATGTTCCTATTCCTCAAAAAGCATATAAATGGTGAAAACAGAGAGTTGAGAAACTAGGGAAACAAATTCACTAGCTAAGATCGTGACATTTATCCAGCAAAGGCTCAAATTTGGGGGGAAAAAGATCTAATAATTTACAGACAAATGGGGTTCATACTTCATTGGACCTCGTGCCTTCTGAACTTGGTCAAACCTAAATCATCACCGTTGATATTTCCAGAGTAAAACAGTCCTGAGCCTGCAATAAGAGATGGATTCTGACTAAAAAACAACTGTTAAGGGCACATTGTAGGAAAAAAGATGTCAAGGGCAGTAGGTCACATACAAATACTCTGGACATCCTTGTGCAAGTATTTATACCATAAGACAGAAGAACCAGCCTATGATGCATATTCAGTGCCATAGTCAAGATTGAAAAGCATGCCCCTGCGATTTTCGGTGCCCATTCGGATCGTGAATTTCTTTGCAAAGGATTCTACTTGATCATCACACTCATAGTCCATCTCTCGCATGCATTGTCTTCTGACCTTTTTTAGTGTTTCTTTGGATGGTACAAATCCAGCAATCACCTGCCAAAAGAATTGTTGAATGGCCATTAATCTTTCTCTATGGAGATATCATGAGGTTCTAACAAGAAGAAAGGAAATGGAATTACCATCTCGTCAATTGCAGAGAGAGCAGCCTTTTGATCTCGATTGATGAGATGAGCATCAACAAGCAACGAATATGACTTAGCATTAGGTTTCATACCCAAGCTCGCCATGTGTTCAAACACCCTTGAAGCTTCAAAAGTCTGCCATGCAAGGATATATTAACTTGAAGGATATATTCACAGCTTTCAGTTGGGACAGGGGGTGGTTCCATGAGTTATTTAGAATGGAAGACTATGCTACAGTGCAAGATAGAAAAAACACAAAAACAGATTCAAACTAAGCATTTCCGACAATATCTAGGATGCATGCTTTTAATAACTCATGCATGCAGCTAAATGTACTGTTGTACTGGTTGCAAGTATACGTGCATACAAGGGAGAGAGCTACATACTTTCTTGAGCTTTCCAAATGCATAGATTAGAGCATTATATGAATGAATATCAGGGGTCAACCCAAAAGCCGAACTTATTGCATCAAATGTTTGGTAGGCACGCTCAATATCCCATATGTTTGCACATCCCAAAATTATACAATTCAGAGCAGCAACAGACTTGTAGGGAGGGTCTGCACGACTTAAGTTTTCAAGTTGATAATATACCTGGGGAGAATATTTCAATTTTCAACATCAGCAACACCCTCCTCAATCAATGAGCAAAACATATGCGATTAGGTTTATGGAAAAAATTTAAAAGGGCAGAGATGAATTGAATGCCATAAGTGGAGACATGAACACCCTTTAGTTTTCAAAAGAAAAAAGAGTAAGAGAGAACGATTCTCTCCTAACACAGAATAGTAGACATAGACGAGTGATAAATTCTGATAAAGTGACCTATGTATACATTTCAAGAACAGAATGATGCAGCAAAAATAATTTGATTTTAAACATATCCCACAATTCTAAACACAAAAACAAGTGATCTGAAAGACTTCATTCAAATGCACAATAAGCATCAAATGGAGCTACTTAAGGAACTTCACTGATATTTATGTATTATTAATATTTTCGAATGGAATGCCTTCAATTTAAAAGACAATATGAATGCACGCATGCTCATATTTCACATACTAATATCCTATTCTAGAGAAATTTATTAATCGCCGAGATATTAAATAATAGCAGATTCAAAAGAAAATCCATCAAACTGCATATAACTTGTAAGTGTAAAAGGACGTAATGAATCCAAAGTCTCAAATCCTTTCTTGGAGCAAGCCACAACCAATGGATATAAAGAGGTAAAAGGTGAGAACAGCTATTCTGCTTCGTTAATAGATTTTCCATGAGCAGCCTCAAACTCATGCAATGTACCAAAAGCTTTCTGCAGATTCCTCAATGATGCATGTGCATATATCTTCCCTAGGAAAGATTCAGGGCTTGGCACCTTCTTTTGACGCAATGAGCGCCGTAGGATCGCCCGGGACACATCCAACAATTTTGAGCTGTATGTCCTACCTGCAGTTGCAAGTGCTGAGACAACTAATCCTTCATCTACTGAAAGCAGGAAAGGTGGCCTTGCATTTTCGCCTCGAGCTATCCATTTGGCCATAAACTCCAAGGCATAAAGTGCTAGGTTGCTGTTATCTGCTTGCATTGCAACTTCTGCAAGATAGTTGCACAAAGTCCAATTTGGATACTGTAGCGATGTCCTTTATGCTAAAAAAACGAGTTTTCGAAGTGTTTGTGGTATTTTTCGGATATAAAATGTTTATTCCGTGGGGTTTTTAAAAAAATCGCATTTTATTTAAAAATTGGAGTCGCCACCGGCCACTTAGGTAGGCCGGACACCATAAAACCAGAGATTTAAAAACTGTTGGGTTCGGGAGTCGGTTACGGATGGGGGAGGATTAGCACCCCCACACCGCCCAAAATTGGTACTTTAATAATTACCGCTTTATTAATATTGGATTTTCCGGGTTAAAGTGACGATTAGTTTAATATTAGGTTATAATTGCGAATAAATTTTAAGGGCCCCGTTATCCGAGAGTAAACGCCCAACCACTATCACTACGCCTGATACTGGCCCCGTTTACGCTCGGATAAAAGGGCACCGCATTGACAATTTATATCTCAATATGCAATCTTAATGAGCAAAATATAAAATATGGCAGATAATTTAAAGACAGTAAATATTCACATAACAGAATACTAATCTAACATAAATAAAATACGTAATTAAAACACACATATACATATCAAGCTTAATAGTAGATAAAAACAAATTTAACATGTCACAATAACAAGACATGAATAAATACATGTATGGACAAAAACATATATTTCAAGAAGACATACATATCAGAAATAAAACACATTTCAACATATATAGAACAATATATTATACATAAAAAGAAAATACACTGACACGTAACCTAAAGGCCAAGAAAACATACGATACGTACTAAAATACAAAACATGTTGTGTACGAGCCGACTAGAACCTAATATGCGTAATACGAATAACCGAACAAATACATAAAGATACATAATCATCATAAACTTATCACACATATACATGCAAACATAAAAATACAAGGAATATACGAGGGATATATAATAAGGCAAAAGACTACATCAACATATACGATTATAACACGAACATGAATATTTACATGGAAACGGGACTGGAATGAAAAGAAATAAACATCAGTGGTGGAAATTAAAAGATAATAACATGCGATTTAGGGACGAAATTGCAAAATAGACAGAACCTAAAGGGATCAAAACTGTAATTGGACCAAGGGGTAGACCCGAAGTGAAAAATCCAAAAACGCGGGATGGCTAAAGGGGTAATTTTACCATTTAAAAACTGATTCAATGTAATTTAGGGACTGGATTGCAAGATCTTGAAATATAAGGGGGACTGGAATTGTAATTATACCATGCGGCGAGACAGAAACGAAAATATTGAAAACGCGGGGGGATTTATTACGTAATTTCCCTATTTCATGAAATAATAACACCTATAAAACCCCCCCTTTTTAGGCCGGAACCAAATTTTCTTCATTTCTTCCATTTTTTAATTTTTATAACCAGCCGTTCTCTCTCATTTCTCTCAACTCATCCTATGAACCCAGAATCCGGCGGCCGACCGCCGTCTTCTCCGCCGCTAGCCGGCGCCGGCGACCCCAAAAAAACACACCAAAATGAACCCTTCCTTACCCTCGACACGAATCCGAACTTGGATTCGGAGAAAAAGCCTTTATTCGTCCTAGATCTAAGAAATACGAAGCGTAAAAAACCCTTTTTTTGTACTCAACCCAAAACGAAACCAAAAGGGGATCTCCCACTCCTTTCAGTTCACCATATTCGGCTTGGGAAAGCCGAAGAGGCTTATCACTGGTGAGGGGAGATCTACATACGACGATGGTAACGACTTCTAACCTTCTCTTTTTTATTTACTATGTATCTTTTTTGTATGCATGCAACAAAGTAAGAAAAGAGACGAGTATTTACCACTGAAGACCTTTTTTGTATTTCTTTCTTTTCGATTACAACTCTGTTCTGCCTTACAAAATGTTTGTTTCATACATATATGCTTGTCTTTTGGTTTGGTACAAGTAATATATTATCTATTTCAGATCTGGACTGCTACTGACATAATATTTATTTTCTTGTGTTCTGATGTGTCTGAGCGCGGTGGTTGGAGATCGGCATGGTGAAGCATGGTGGCGGTGTGGGGGGTTCTGTCTTCGGCCAGAGGTGTTCTCGGCCGTTAGATCAGATATGATCTAACGGTCGGGCTGGCTTGAAGGATGAACGGCCCAGATGAAGCCTCGATTGGTGAAACGGCTCCAGATCGTGACACGTGTGGCTCAGCAGTCGAGGAATTATAGCGCGTGAGGCTCACGCACGCGTGGGATATCGAAGAGTCCGCGCGTGGCACTCGAACGGTCCAGAAGTGTAATGCACGCGGTCGGCCAGATATTTTATCCCTGCTTGATCGTGGCCGTTGGATCAGATCTTGATCCAACGGCCCATAGTTATCTGCACCAAAATAATTAGAATTAAATAGGGTTTGGGTTTGGGCCAGCCGGGCCTTGTAATAATATTAGACTTCATATTTGTAATGGACTTTGACTATCAATTTATTCATTTGGGTTTAACATTTTTTTTGGATTTTATTTTATATTAGCCCAATAATAATAACACTAGTTATAACAACAATTAGTAATAATAATATACATACGATAATACATACGTATATACCTATGCAAACATTAATTAATATAACATACTAGCATACGTACATATACAATCATATACATAATTAACATAACATCTACACACATTATTCGTAAAAACAAATACGCTCGTACTAAATATAGATACATACGCGACACACATACACCGTATTTAATACGTATACATACATAGTTTATAATATACATGCACACATATATTAATAACACTCATGCACATAATAAACATATAATATAATATAATACAATGTATACATGCAACACTAATATACTATTAATTATACTAATATGTATTTACAGACCAGATAAAAAATGAGTGATTACAGTTGCCCCTCTTTGCTTGTTCTCATGGAGTGGGAACAAAGCAAAGATTCATAAGCACTTATTTTTATCAGACTTCCCTGTTTGTAGCTTTGGAAACACGTGTTCTTCTGGAACTCTCCGCTCTTCCTTAGCTGAATCTTCAGGCTCGTAAGTTCTTCCTATATAGAGCTTCGTCACCTTCCGATCTTGGAGCTACAGGCTCTTCCTATATAGAACCTTTCGCTCTGAAGCCTCGAGTTATGAATCCCTCCTATATAGAACTTTTCACTTCGAGACAGTAAAGCTTGGAGTCCCTCCTATATAGAACTCTTCGCCTTCAACGCTGGTCTCCTATATAAAACCTTTTGCGTCGCTGATGGATTCTTCCGACTAGGAGTTCCTCCTATATAGAACTGCTAGTCTTCAAACCCTGGAGCCGCCAGTCCTTCCTATATAAAACTTTTGGCGTCTGAAATCTCAGAGCTACAGGTTCTTCCTATATATAACCTTTCACTCTAAGACAGTAAAGCTCGGAGCCCTTCCTATATAGAACTCTTCGCTTTTGACACAACAGGTTTTCCCTATATAAAACCTTGTGTATCATGGGTGAATTTCTTCGACTGGTAGTTCTTCCTATATAGAACTGCTAGTCTTCACCCTAGAGCCGTCGGTCCTTCCTATATAGAACTTTTGGCGTCTGGAATCTTAGAGCTACGAATTCTTCCTATATAGAATCTTTTACTCTAAGACATTGAAGCTCGGAGCCCTTCCTATATAGAACTCTTCGCTTTCGACACAGCACGATTTCCTATATAACCTTGTGTGTCATGGGTGAATTCCTTCGACTGGGAGTTCTTCCTATATAGAACTGCTAGTCTTCACCCTGGAGCTGTAAGTCCTTCCTATATAGAACTTTCAGCTTCTGAAGCCTCAGAGCGGAGGATTCTTCCTATATAGAACCTCTCTCTGCAGGCGCTTGGAAACATATGCCTTTTGTATGTAAAACCACTGTCTTCACGTTTGGAATTCACACCACGATGGCCATCGATGTCTCTTTGAATCCACAGATACCTGTCTAAGATAAAATAAAATGCTATGACAAATGAATTGACATGCTCATAATCCTAGTGATGTCTGACTATTCATGATGCATGAGTGTCAATATCTTGGTGGGCTTGTTTTGGTCCTTATTCGATCTCGTTGTTCACTTTCTCCTTTCTTACGGGCGTTGATACCCCTCTTCACTGTCAGGTTCAACCATTCCAACCTTTCTTTTTCTCCATTTACGACTTGGAATTCTAAAGTGCCCTTTCGGGTTTTCACTTTAGAGAGAGTTTTTTTAGGGGTGCCCTTCTAGGTTTTCACCCAAGAGATCTCTCTTATTATCTCGCATGCCTTCCTTGAATAGACAGGATGTACGCTATTGGTCATCCTATCCGGTTGTTTGACGCTTTCCATCTTTCCTATCAACAGCCGTTATGTAGGGAGTTAGAGGGCGAAGTTAACACCATTTTCTTTAATCACCTGTATTTTTAAGGTTAGATCACAGTAATGCTCAGAAATCTCTTGTTTTACTATAAGCCTATGTTAGCTTATTTGCCTGAAATTGACAAGAAGGCAAGGAATGGATGCTCAAAAACATGATTTTATTACGATTAAGGGCTTGGGATATCTTAAAAGAGGTATGACACACATGAGAAAGAAGAAAAGTTAAGTATGAAATACAAGATCCCTCATTATCTTCGACATGAATGATACATGATCCTGTCAACCAGTGTAGATTTTTTTTGCCTGAAGCTTCCACTTCATGATGTTCATGGGGATACCCTTCTTTTCGGATATTCAACTTTTCAATTTACTCGGGCCGCCCTTTACGGGTTTTCAACTCGGGTCCTCCCTCTGCTTCAAGACGCCTTTTTTCGGGTTTTCGCCCTGAGCTCTCCAGTTGTGTTCTTTTCTTTTATTATTATTATTATTATTATTATTATTATTATTATTATTTCAAAGATAGTATTTCTTAACGGCATCAGAATTTACAGGGTTTTTCAGCTTGTCTCCAGCCACTTCTGTTAGGATTAGGGCTCCTCCTGAGAATGCCTTTTTTACGACGTACGACCCTTCCCAGTTGGGCATCCACTTTCCTCGTGAATCTTTCTGAATCGGGAGGATTTTCTTGAGCACCAGATCTCTTTCTTTGAATTCTCTTGGGCGCACCTTTTTGTTGTATGCCTGCATCATCCGCTTTTGGTACATCTGACCATGACAAATGGCCTTTAGTCTCTTTTCATCAATGAGATTTAGCTGGTCGAGTCTGGCCTGCACCCATTCGGCTTCTTCCAATTTTACTTCATTTAAGACCCGGAGAGACGAGATCTCTACCTCAATGGGGAGTACTGCTTCGGTACCATACACCAATGAGTAGGGTGTTACCCCTGTCGATGTGCGAACGGACGTCTTATAGGCGAAAAAGGCAAATGGCAGCTTCTCATGCCAATCCCTGTAGGTATCCGTCATCTTTGCTATGATCTTCTTTATGTTCTTGTTTGCTGCTTCCACTGCCCCATTCATTTTAGGGCGATAGACTGTGGAATTATGGTGTGTTATCTTGAATTGAGTGCACACGTCCGTCATCATTTTGTTATTCAGATTGGAAGTGTTGTCGGTGATGACCCTTTCTGGCAATCCATATCGACAAATAATCTCATTCTTTAAGAACTTACATACTGTAGTCCTTGTGATGTTGGCGTAAGACGCTGCCTCTACCCATTTAGTGAAATAGTCTATGGCGACCAGAATGAAACGGTGTCCATTGGAAGCTTTCGGATGGAGCTGCCCGATGACGTCCATGCCCCACGCCGCGAAAGGCCACGGAGAATTCATTGTGTGTAAAGGCGATGGGGGTGTGTGAATTTTGTCAACGTAGATTTGGCATTTGTGGCATTTTCTGGCGTAATCGATGCAATCTCCCTCCATGGTCAACCAGAAATAACCATATCTTATAATTTTCCGGGCTATAGACAGCCAGTTGGGGTGCGTTCCACAAAGCCCGTCGTGTACTTCGGCTAAAATCTCCTTCGCCTCCCGGGCATCCACACATCTCAGCAAAGTCTGATCATGACTTCTCCTATATAGGATCTCCCCATCTAGGACATATCTTGTTGCCATTTTTCTGAGTGTCTTTCTGTCATTGTCGTTTGCCCCTTCTGGATACTTTCGAAGCTTGACATATTGCAAGATGTCATAGTACCATGGGTTTCCATCGATCTCTTCCTGTACATTACAACAATGAGTAGGCCTTTCAAACGTCTGCATCTCAATGGGCTTCATTTCTGCCCCGATGTTTATTTTAAACATGGATGCCAAGGTTGCCAAGGCGTCTCCCGTCTGATGTTCTTCTCGGGGCAGGTAATTGAAGCTGACCTTTTCAAACTCTTTGGTGAGCTCTTGGATCAATTCGTAATATTTGACCAACTTTGGGTCTCTGGTTTCCCATTCCCCGCGCAATTGGTAAATTACTAAAGACGAATCTCCGAACACTCGAAGTTCATTAACCTTTTCTCTCAATAGCTGAGTTCAGTCCCATAACGCAAGCTTCGTATTCAGCTATATTGTTAGTACAGAAGAATTTCAATCTGCTGGTGAAAGGATAATAGACGTCCTCAGGAGAAATTAGCAATGCTCCTATCCCATGTCCGAGGGCGTTAAAGGCTCCATCGAAGTAAAGTTTCCATAATTTATCATCTGAAACCTCTTCCTCGGTTGTAATACACATCAAGTCTTCGTCTGGAAAATTAAAGTTCAACGCCTCATAGTCGTCTGAAGCACGACTAGCTAGAAAATCTGCTACGGCACTCCCCTTTATGGCTTTCTGGTTAACGTATACGATATCGAATTCGGATAAGAGCATCTGCCATCGGGCCATCCTTCCTGTTAGTGCTGGCGCTTCCATTAAGAACTTCGATGGGTCTAGCTTAGATATCAACCAAGTAGTATGGTACAGCATATACTGTCTAAGCCGCTTGGTAGCCCAAACTAGAACACACCACAGCTTCTGCACTAGCGGGTATCGCGTTTCGCAATCATTGAATTTCCTGCTTAGGTAATAGATGGCTTGCTCCCTTTTTCTTGACTCATCGTGTTGCCCCAATACGCATCCCATTGAATTCTCAAAAACTGTCAAGTAGAGAATTAATGGTCGATCTGGTACTGGTGCGACTAGAATTGGAGCATTTGTCAGGTACTTTTTGATCTTTTCTAGGGCTCTTTGACATTCCTCATCCCACACACCAGGATTATTCTTTCTAAGAAGCCTGAAGACCGGGTCACATCGGTTGGTTAATTGGGAAATGAAATGAGAGATATAATTCAATCTCCCCAGGAAACCGCGAACTTCCTTCTGGTGCGGGGTGGTGAGAGATCCTGGATGGCTTTCACTTTATCTGGATCGATCTCAATCCCTCTTCGGCTTACCACGAACCCTAGGAGTTTTCCAGAAGTAACGACGAAGGTACACTTGGCAGGATTGAGCCTCAACTGGTACTTCCGTAGTCTTTGGAATAGTTTTCTCAAGTTCTGTAGGTGCTCTTCCTTTGTTCGGGATTTGGCAATCATGTCGTCCACATATACTTCTATTTCTTTGTGCATCATGTCATGGAAAAGAGTCACCATTGCTCTTTGGTATGTTGCCCCTGCGTTCTTTAGCCCAAACGACATCACTCGATAACAAAAAGTGCCCCACATGGTTATGAACGTGTAGCGATGTCTTTTTTTTATATCGCTAAAAAAACGAGGGGTTTTTCGAAGGTGTTGAGAGGTGTTTGTGATTTTTTTATATAAAATATTTATTCCGTGGGGTTTTAAAAGAAACCGCATTTAAAAAAATTGGAGTCGCCACCGGCCACTTAGGTAGGCCGGACACCATAAAACCAGAGATTCAAAAAGATTGAGTTCGGGAGTCGGTTACGGATGAGGGGATTTGCACCCCCACACCGCCCAAAATTGGTACTTTAATAATTACCGCTTTATTAATATTGGATTTTCCGGATTAGAGTGACGATTATTTTAAAATTCGGTCATAATTGCGAAAAAATTTTAAGGGCCCCGTTATCCGAGAGTAAACGCCCAACCACTATCACTACGCCTGATACTGGCCCCGTTTACACTCGGATAAAAGGGCACCGCATTGACAATTTATATCTCGATATGCAATCTTAGTGGGCAAAATATAAAACATGGCAAATAATTTAAATGCAGTAAATATTCACATAACAGAATACTAATCTAACATAAAATGCTAAACTAAAACATACATATATACATATTAATCTAACTCATAAATAAAAACATATCTAGCATAAACAAAATACTAATATTCATAAATATTAATCTAACATAAAAACAAATTCAACATAAAATACTATTCTAAAACATACATACATAAATATTAATCTGACTCATAAATAAAAACATATCTAACATAAATAAAATATTAATATAAAACACAAATTTAAAACATATTAAATATTAATCTAAAACATAAACATACAAAATAAAAAATAAGACCACAATTTTAAAATAACTAATACTTCATTAAATTATAAAAATTACAACACTAATAAAAAAGGGAAGAAAATATACCTAACTAGGAGCTCGAACGGCGAATCCCGACTGAACCCCACCGAGATCTACCGCGACCCCTCCAAAAATATTAACTAGATCGGACCTAAAATAAGACCCCGATCGAATGTTGGATCGAACCAACTGGGTTGAGGGCACTGCCCCCAACCCCGGCCGGCCCCCTATGAATTGATGGCAATTCAATTGCCAATTTCTCTTCAATTTTGGGCGTGATTTTGGAGTGAATTGGCTGCCTATTTATAGGCCAAAGAGGGTGGGTTAAGGGTGATGTGGAGCACCCTGCTCCACGCAATTTTTTTTTTGATTTTTTATATTAATTATTTTTTTTATTTTTTTTATTTTTTATATTAATAATTTTACTATTATAATAGCACTAATAACACTAAAACCCGGTCAAAAATGAGTGATTACAGTTGCCCCTCTTTGCTTGTTCTTGTGAAATGAGGACAAAGCAAAGATCAAAAGCACTCATTTTTTACCTACTTTCTTGTCTTTGGCTTCGGAATCACTTGTTCTTCTGGAACTATCCGCTCTTCCTTAGCTGAATCTTCAGGCTCGTAAGTTCTTCCTATATAGAGCTTCGTCACCTTCCGATCTTGGAGTTATAGGCTCATTCGACATAGAACCCTTCACTCTGAAGCCTCGAGTTATGAGTCCCTCCTATATAGAACCTTTCATTCTGAGACGGTGCAGCTTGGAGTCCTTCCTATATAGAACTCTTCGCCTTCAACGCTGGTTTCTCCTATATAAAACCTTTCGCGTCATCGATGGATTCTTCCGATCGGGAGTTCTCCTGTATAGAATGCTAGTCTTCAAACCCCGGAGTTGTCGGGGTCCTTCCTATATAGAACTTTTTATTTTGAGACGGTACAGCTTGGAGTCCTTCCTATATAGAACTCTTCGCCTTCAACGCTGGTTTCTCCTATATAAAACCTTCTGTGTCGCTGATGGATTCTTCCGACTGGGAGTTCCTCCTATATAGAACTGCTAGTCTTCAAACCCTGGACCCGCCAGTCCTTCCTATATATAACTTTCCATTTTGAGACGATGCTGCTTGGAGTCCTTCCTATATAGAACTCTTCGCCTTCAACGCTGGTTTCTCCTATATAAAACCTTCTGCGTCGCTGATGGATTCTTCCGACTGGGAGTTCCTCCTATATAGAACTGCTAGTCTTCAAACCCTGGACCCGCCAGTCCTTCCTATATATAACTTTCCATTTTGAGACGGTGCAGCTTGGAGTCCTTCCTATATAGAACTCTTCGTCTTCAATGCTGGTTTCTCCTATATAAAACCTTCTGCGTCTCTGATGGATTTTTTCGATTGGGAGTTCCTCCTATATAGAACTGCTAGTCTTCAAACCCTGGAGCCGCCAGTCCTTCCTATATAGAACTTTTGGCGTCTGAAATCTCAGAGTTACAGGTTCTTCCTATATAGAACCTTTCACCCTAAGACATTGAAGCTCGGAGCCCTTCCTATATAGAACTCTTCGCTTTCGACACAACAGGATTCCTATATAATCTTGTGAGTCATGGGTGAATTCCTTCGACTGTGAGTTCTTCCTATATAGAACTGCGAGTCTTCACCTTGGAGCCGTCGGTCCTTCCTATATAGAACTTTTGGCGTCTGAAATCTTAGAGTTACGGATTCTTCCTATATAAAATCTTTCACTCTAAGACATTGAAGCTCGGAGCCCTTCCTATATAGAACTCTTCGCTTTCGACACAGCAGGATTTCCTATATAATCTTGCGTGTCATGGGTGAATTCCTTCGACTGGGAGTTCTTCCTATATAGAACTGCGAGTCTTCACCTTAGAGCCGTCGGTCCTTCCTATATAGAACTTTTGGCGTCTGAAATCTTGGAGTTACGGATTCTTCCTATATAGAATCTTTCACTCTAAGACATTGAAGCTCGGAGCCCTTCCTATATAGAACTCTTCGCTTTCGACACAGCAGGATTTCCTATATAATCTTGCGTGTCATGGGTGAATTCCTTCGACTGGGAGTTCTTCCTATATAGAACTGCGAGTCTTCACCTTGGAGCCGTCAGTCCTTCCTATATAGAACTTTCAGCTTCTGAAGCCTCGGAGCGGAGGATTCTTCCTATATAGAACCTCTCTCTGCAGGCGCTTGGAAACATATGCCTTTTGTATGTAAAACCACTGTCTTCACGTTTGGAATTCACACCACGATGGCCATCGATGTCTCTTTGAATTCGGGGATTCACACCGAAAATGGCTACCAATCTTCCAATTTTAGGGACTCACGCCGAAAATGGCTGCCGAAACTTCTTCAAATTTGGGGACTCACGCCGAAAATGGCCGCCAAAACTTCTTCAAATTTAGGGACTCACGCCGAAAATGGCCGCCAAAACTTCTTCAAATTTAGGGACTCACGCCGAAAATGGCTGCCAAAACTTCTTCAAATTTAGGGACTCGCGCCGAAAATGGCCGCCGGAACTTCTTCAGATTTTAGGGACTCACGCCGAAAATGGCCGCCAAACTTTTCAATGAAATCCATTTCTTAATGTTCTTTGATAATTCTCTAGGTACCTGTCCAAAATAAGCAAAAATTGACATGCCACTATCTATATGATGCATGCAATGTAATGGTTTCTTTCTTTTCTTTTCTCTTTTTTTAGCTTTTTTGTTCTAAAGTCTTACACCCTGAAAGGTCGCTCCTCAGATTTCTTCATCTCTCTCTTCGCTTTCTTGTATGCTCTTAAATCCTTATTTGAACATGCTTTTATACCTTTTTGTGCGAAAGGCTTTCTTGTCTTTAGAGTTATCACCCGCCTTCATAAATGATCTTGGTTCTTATATTATTCTTATAAGAACCCTTGTCATCTTCTTGGCTTGGTGTTGCCCCATTCAACCACGGGCTCCCTTTGTTTGAATTTTCGGCCTATCATATAGAGCCTTGATCTATTTCTAGTCACGGGGTGAACCAAAATGCTTCAATCCCTTGAGCTCTTCCTTGATCTTCTCGCAGCATTTGATGGGAACTAACTTTCGGTCCCTATGCTTTAAATCTCATCATCATTCATTTTTAAAGTAAAGCAAAAGGCAATTTACTTGCGTATATTTCAACAAATAATGATTGTTTGAAAAGATAACAGTCATTTTGAAAATCACAACTTGGAGGGGATACCAAACATTTTGAAAACATTGTTTGGAACAAATGGTAAACATCTTTTTTTTTCTTCTTCTTTTTCTAAGGACCAAACATTTTTTATAAAATAATACTTGGAGAATGGTAAACAAAACTCGACGTGTATTGCCAAACATTTTTAAAAACTAATGTTTGGGGGAAATGGTAAACATCAAAACTTTGGGAGAAAATGTCAAACCTTTTAAAAACATGTTTGCCCCCGAAATATCAAACACCATAGCGCATCTGTTTCAAATTGCCAGAGACCAACTCTAATGAAGCGCATATTTAGAAGATCTTGACCATTGTGGAGATATATGCCAATGTATAGTTTCTTCTGGTCTAATAGGCTTTTGAGAGGAACAACCCTACCTAGTTTCTACCCCGTTTAAGGTGGCTCTCTTAATCTCACTATCTCACCATGCCCCATCCTTCCCTCATTTGGGTGTCGATCAAGCACTTCGAAGTTTGACGTTCCTTGAAGAAAAGTTAACCCTTATAGGCGGAATGAAATCTGAAGACATTCTCATTCAACTTGGATATCTATGGATGACCATAATGGTCTTTGAGGCTTGTAATGTAGGCCTTTGGTTTATGGTTAAGTGAAACAGTATTTCTGTACTTGTGTAACTTGGATATGCCCATTATTCCTTCTCTTTTTTTGGATCACTCTAGACTGCCCGTTTTCGGGTTTTCACCCTAGAGTTCATTTCCTTTCTTTTTACTGTAGGTTGCCTTGCATTCTGGCTATATATTGATGTTCGTTTTCTGTCCAAGAATGTTTGATCCTCCAGAACTCCTCGGAACTGAGATTTCTTGAAGGACTACGAATACATTTCTGGGAATTCTTGTGATTGGCACGCCCAGATGAAATGTTATTCTTGCTTTCTTTTTTTTCTCTCTTTTTTCTTTTTTCTTTTTTTCTTTTTCACTTTTTCTCTTGGATCGCTCTAGACTGCCCATTTTTGGGTTTTTACCCTAGAGGTCACTTCCTTCTTTTGTACCTTCAGATCAATGTATTTTGGCTGGATATTGATGCCAGCATGCTCAGGCAGACTACTCTTTTTCTTCATTTTCAGGATCACTCTAGACTGCCCATTTTTGGGTTTTCACCCTAGAGGTCATTTCCTTTTTCAAAATTGGCAATCTTCGGGCCGACTTGTCTTGACTTGGCTTCAATTCGAGCTTCTATACTAATTTTCAAAACTGATATTTGCTTGAAATGTGGATTCCTTGTGTCTCTTGCACATAGTTGAAGTCTCGTTCTTGTGTTGTTTGATCTGTGTGTGAAGCATAGACAGTATTCTTCTTTTTTTTCTTTTTTCTTTTTTCTTTTTCTTTTCTTTTTCCTTTTTTTCTTATTCGAGTCTATGAATGTATCCTTGAATCAACACGGATCTATACTGGGTATTGATGCGATCTTCCGCTCGGAGTTAATTGCCTCTCTGCAGCTCTTCTGATATTTACTCGATCTGGATTGCTTCGGCCTTCTGATTACCATTTATCTTCTTTTTTGGTTTTTCATTTGGACATATCCATGTTTTCAACCACTTTCTTCTGATGATTTTTTTTATCTTCGTATCCAATCTGTATGGTCTCATCTGTGTCTTCTGGTAAAGTAAAAGAACAAAATTCGTTGTCATATTCACAAATGTCATGAGAATACCTTCAGGAGGTAGAGGTTTAGGGTCAACTTTCATTTCAAGGATCTTAAACGACAAGTGCCTGAGAAGATAAATTCTTAAAATGGGAACTGCCCATTGTCTAAACACTCGCTTTTGTTCCTCTGTTGGCCCAAGTAAACTAGCAGATACTCACATTTACAGTATCACCACAACATTCAATCTCTTCTAAATATATGCAACTTAGAGTTGATCTTTGGGTTTGAAGCAAATGTACTGTTGCATTCAAAATTCGAGGACCTGGTATAGAAATGATATATACATATGTCCATTAAAAAATGTATGTATATGCATATGGGAAAACTACCCCATAAAAATAAAATGTTTAAAGAATCAAGGATGTAAAAATGATTTTCTAAATGGAAATGTGATTTTTAATTCTAATAAACAATGATTTTTTTTGCTGAGAATTTCTTTGTGAAATGATGAGAAAACAGTAGGGACCTTTGGATTATCTCCAGGGTACTAACTCATTCTGCCCCTTCTAAGGCAGTGTAGGCTTGCCTCTTCTCTTGTTTTTCCATCGCTGGATGACTATCTTGTCACGACTCCCTTATCGACCAGCTTCTTAATTTTTTAACGACCCCAAATTTCTTAGTATCATGCCCCAGTGCCTCAATGTTTTGAAAGTGATACACATTTATCTCTCTATTTCTTTTTGCTCCTAGGCAGGTATGGTCTTTAAACTTAGGTCCCGGAGTGCATGTTCGATTCTCTCTGACTGTCATGAAGTCCTCAAAGCTGGCTTTCATTTTCTCGAGCATCTTATTAAAGAAGAAATATGAAAGGTGGCATAGAAGTCAATTTTTTTCTTCATCTACGGGAGGCTGCACTTGAGTCGCTAAACACAAACACCTCAAAGCACATTCCTTGAAGCTTTCATCAGGTTTCATCTTCATACCCTAGAGATACCGACGACTTAGTGCTAGGTCCAAAACATATTATATCACGGTAGGTCCTGCTATACTGTCGGGGAAGTAGTGGATCGGTAATTTTTAATGCATCTCTCAATCTTTTGCAGAATATGGCCGCGTGAATCTTGAGGCATCTTGTTCCATCATCATGTGCAAATCTGAGAATTTAAAATCCGTAGGAACGACCAAGTCAGGGTTCAAACAGAGTTTTCTTGTATTAAAGGCATCAAACTTCTTTTTCTCTCTTTTTCTCTCGAGTCCATCTTTTAACTGCTCGAATCTTGATTTTTGAGTGTGTTCAATTCTTTTATTCACGATAAAACTCTAATTGTTCTTTGGATTACCCCCCAAAAGTTTTATGCAATGTAGTGATAGTGTTATGTAAAATATGTCATGATTGTACAATGTAATGCAATGCAATGCATGAATGCAAATGCGGTGTTGATTCTCGAACAGTCCTTAAAAGACTTTCAATCAATAGAAAAATGTCTAGTTGCAAGAAACTAATAATGAATTACAGGTGACAGTTAGCTTCCTTCTGGAGATCTTGACTTCGGGAAGCAAAACATGTGCTCCACGTCTCGACGTCGTCTTCAGGATAATGGATGACTTCGTCTTCTCTTCTTATTCTATTCTATGGACTCGTGACGTCATGATCTTTATTTTTGTGGCTTCTAAAAATGACATCAACATTTGCAGGCGTAATGCAGATAAGATCTTTTCTGGGTGCAAACGAATAACACGTCTAAACAGGGATGGATTCTATCGGTCCTAAGGGAGTACTTTAAAAAAATTTAGGGTTTAAATTAAAATTCTCAAAGATCATTTGGTTTAAAAATTTCCCCATTTTTATTATCAAAAATTTTAACTTACTTAAAAATGAAACTTTTAGGTTTCTTTTTGTTATTATTATTATTCTGAAAGTTTTATGAGAGAAGAAGTTTCAAAGCAAAATAATAATATTTTCAATTTTTTTCTTTTTTTAATGAGTTAAATTAAAATCTGAGAAATTTAAAAATGGTCAAATGTGAAGATTTAAAATTGGGGTTCTGCGGCCCTGACTGAATCTTCTGCGTCGCACGTGCCTTATTGTCGTACCGTCTTCTTTCGTGATTGGTCTTTGCTCGGCCTAACTTGATACTGTAATATTATCGTTCCCGACAAAGCAGACTTTTTCTATTTTGAAAGCCTTTTAATGAACTGTTCTTGAATCAACACCATGTCATGATATGCAACATGAATGCAAATAAAGGCGTTGATTCCGCTGGTAATCACCCTTTCGAACGACTTTCATGGGAATTAAAGGGTCCAGTTACAAAAAGATCCATATTACAAAAGGAGTCCCTATTACAAAAAGAGTCTATTACAAAGTCTTAATTACAAAATAAAGTTCTACACATAATCCCTAGCTCTACCTCCTAGCTCCTCGACAGCTCTGAGCAACTTGATAAACCCTGGTGCTTCTTCCATGTCCGGGGTTACGAAAGGTCGGAGAGTCGTGGCTTCGGTAGCTAAGTCATTCACACACCTTGTAGCTCGTTGTATGTCCACCATTAGGGTCTCGTGTGTATACTTTGGCACTACACGCTTATTCGGCAAATTGTTACGTCGGATCTGTTGATTAATTTCTGACCAATGTTATACAACTGGATCGATGCCCTCCTTCCTAAGACACATTTTTTCCATGTTGAAAGATTTTCTAATCGGGCAAACCACTTGAATCAACGCCTCTATGTAATGTGGATGCAATGATAATGCAACAAAAGTATGTGTAAAATAAAAATAAAACACAAAAAAATGAGTTAGTACCGGATAAAAATAATAAATACATAAATAAAAGGACAAATTAAATAAGGTAAACAAACAAAATAACCCTATTTATCCAGTCTAAAACACCTAAGGTTATCCGCATGGCTCTAAAGGGTGGGTTTCTATGTTCTCTACATGCAGTGTTGGTTCTAGGAGGTACCCGAATTGTCCTTGCTGTCCTCTACTAAGAGTGGCAAGGCCCCCGATCATCACCCATTATAGGCTCCTTTCAACTGGGTTCAATTCAGGGGGACCCATTCGCTTATGCCCGTACGAAGGAATGATATCCTTACGAAAGCATAAGGTACTCGAGCCCCGAAGGTACTTGCTAGGCCCATACGGGAGAACGATATCTCCACGAAAGCATTAGCGTTTTCCCCCCACTTAAAAAGACGGGTTTATATGCCATATTTTAAATGCGTTAAAATAAACGCGCAATTATGACCGAATGTTAATTTAATAGTCACTTTAATCCGGAACTTCCAATATTAGTAAAGCGGTAATTATTTTAAAAGCTTGACTCTCATTTGTTTTTTTTTTAAAAAAAAACAAAAATTTTCCCCAGCGGAGTCGCCATCTGTAGCGATGTCTTTTTTTTATATCGCTAAAAAAACGAGGGGTTTTTCGAAGGTGTTGAGAGGTGTTTGTGATTTTTTTTATATAAAATATTTATTCCGTGGGGTTTTAAAAGAAACCGCATTTAAAAAAATTGGAGTCGCCACCGGCCACTTAGGTAGGCCGGACACCATAAAACCAGAGATTCAGAAAGATTGAGTTCGGGAGTCGGTTACGGATGGGGAAGGATTAGCACCCCCACACCGCCCAAAATTGGTACTTTAATAATTACTGCTTTATTAATATTGGATTTTCCGGATTAGAGTGATGATTATTTTAAAATTCGGTCATAATTGCGAATAAATTTTAAGGGCCCCGTTATCCGAGAGTAAACGCCCAACCACTATCACTACGCCTGATACTGGCCCCGTTTACGCTCGGATAAAAGGGCACCGCATTGACAATTTATATCTCGATATGCAATCTTAGTGGGCAAAATATAAAACATGGCAAATAATTTAAATGCAGTAAATATTCACATAACAGAATGCTAATCTAACATAAAATGCTAAACTAAAACATACATATATACATATTAATCTAACTCATAAATAAAAACATATCTAGCATAAACAAAATACTAATATTCATAAATATTAATCTAACATAAAAACAAATTCAACATAAAATACTATTCTAAAACATACATACATAAATATTAATCTGACTCATAAATAAAAACATATCTAACATAAATAAAATATTAATATAAAACACAAATTTAAAACATATTAAATATTAATCTAAAACATAAACATACAAAATAAAAAATAAGACCACAATTTTAAAATAACTAATACTTCATTAAATTATAAAAATTACAACACTAATAAAAAAGGGAAGAAAATATACCTAACTAGGAGCTCGAACGACGAATCCCGACTGAACCCCACCGAGATCTACCGCGACCCCTCCAAAAATATTAACTAGATCGGACCTAAAATAAGACCCCGATCGAATGTTGGATCGAACCAACTGGGGTTGTGGGCACTGCCCCCAACCCCAGCCAGCCTTGCGGCCGGCCATTCCCCTATGAATTGATGGCAATTCAATTGCCAATTTCTCTTCAATTTTGGGCGTGATTTTGGAGTGAATTGGCTGCCTATTTATAGGCCAAAGAGGGTGGGTTAAGGGTGACGTGGAGCACCCTGCTCCACGCAATTTTCTTTTTTTTTTATTTTTTTTATATTAATTATTTTTTTTATTTTTTTTGATTTTTTATATTAATAATTTTACTATTATAATAGCACTAATAACACTAAAACCCGGTCAAAAATGAGTGATTACAGAACGTAGTTTTCTCCATGTCGTTAGGGTCCATCTTTATCTGGTTGTACCCTGAGAAGCCGTTCATGAATGAAAACCATGAATGCCCTGCAGTGTTGTCAACCAGCGTGTCAATATGTGGTAAGGGGAAGTTGTCTTTAGGGCTGGCTCGGTTTAGATCCCTATAATCTACACACATACGAACTTTCCCGTCTTTCTTTGGTACCGGTACAATGTTTGCAACCCATTCGGGGTATTTGGCTACCTCCAAGAAACCGACATCAAACTATTTTTTCACTTCCTCTCGGATTTTTAACAACATATCTGGTCTCATTCTCTGAAGTTTTTGCTGTATTGGTTTGCACTCCGATTTTGTTGGCAATTTGTGCACCACTATGTCGGTATTCAACCCTGGCATATCTTGATAAGTCCAGGCGAAGACATCCTTGAATTCCTGAAGTAGGGTTATCAGTTCGTGCTTGGTTTTTGAGGAAATCGTCATTCCTACTTTTATTTCTTTTCTCTCTTCTTCGGTCCCCAAGTTTACAATTTATGTTTCTTCTTGGTGGGGCATGATCTGCCTTTCTTCGTTAGCCACCATTCTCTTCAACTCTTCCGGGACCTCACCTTCTATCTCGTCATACCCTTCCTCAATTCCCTCTGAGACCTCAGGGCATTCAAAATTCACTCCAGGATTGGATCCGGTATCATTCATTTCATCAATCATGAGCGACCTGCATTAAATGAGAATGAATTGTATTGGGAAGGAGACGGCTTTATATGAAGGGAATGAACATGAAGAATGCATGAATGAAATAAATGAAACTTTGGTCATTTTAGGAAAATGGGGATATTTTCATTTCAATCAAAAAGTTAACATAGGTGCCCCATACAAGAGATCCCCATTGTTTACGGGCAAAAACAAAAGGTTAATTCGGAGCATTACTCTGATCTATTACTAAAAACTACAGGTAGATCAATACAGCTCCAGTTATCGAGTGTTTCCCTAGGACGGCAGGGGCGGATGTTGGTCAACATTTTGCTGCCTCGGTCTTTTCCAGCTATCATGTTGATGTACATCCCTTCAAATGATTCATTGAGTATCTCCTCCTGGTTGAGTACGTCATTTTCCTTCATTGCCTCTTCACCCTCTTGACTTGGCTGGTAGAATCCTCTGGAGACAAAAGTGGTTTTTAAACTAGGAAAGGACATTGGTCTCCACGGAATGTCTTCTCCTTTAAATCTGGCTTTTCTTTGCTCTTCATTTCTTTTGTATTCCTCTTTTCTCTATTGGACACTTGGTTGGTAACCCAGCCCGAAACGATCCTTCTTGGTTATCATATTCTTGGCTCTTAGGTTTCCTTGTAATTTCTTCCCCAGCCCTTTTCCTACTTTGGCTCCCCGGCCTAAAGTTTCTGGGACGGTCATCTTGGTACAATTAGATAACCTGGGTAGGGGATTCGACTTCCCTCCGAAACAAACGTGGCATTCACTAGTTCTAATGCTCGGAACGAGCATTCTGCAGCATCTTCATCATTTTGAATGTAGGGGGCATCTGATGTCACGGAAGCAACAATCTCCTGCTCAGCCTCTACTGTGACCAATTTACCTTCGACTACAACTTTTAATTTCTAATGCAAAGATGAGGGGACAACTCCTGCGGAGTGGATCCATGGTCTTCCCAATAGGCAGCTGTAAGATGGTTTTATGTCCATCACCACAAAATCGATCACATATTCAGTTGGTCCGATCAATAGGGGCACCTCAATTTTCCCCATTGTTCCTCTTTGCGTACCATCGAAGGCTCTTACCGAATTGTGGCAGGGCTTTAGGTGAGAACCATCTATTGGCAGTTTTTGCAGGGTCACCATAGACAAGACGTTCAATGCTGACCCGTTGTCGATCAGTACGCCTGGTACTACATACCCTTTGCAGTGGGTAGTGATGTTAAGGGCTTTGGTGGACCCCATTCCTCTCTCAGGGATCTCATCATCACTGAACGTTATATGATTATAGGCAGTGATATGCCCCACTATCATGTCCAGATTCGTCACAGAAATATCATGGGCACAAAAGTTTGATTTAGTACTTTTAATAGCGTCTCCCGGTGCTTTTCTGAACTCAAGAGTAATTCCAGTACTGTGATCCTGGCCGGTTGCTTTCGTAGTTGTTCTACTACGTTGTACTCGCTATGTCTCAAGAACTTCAGAAATTCTTTGGCCTGGGCCTCAGTTACCGGCTCATTCATCTCTGGGGGAGGTTCCTCTCCAAATATCTGCGTGGGGCTAACTACTGTATTCTTCTCTTTATCTTTTTCAGCTGCTTTTAAAGCCTCGGATGAATAACATCTGCCGCTCCTTGTGAAATGGCCGGCCTCACCAACGTTTACATCGCTCTGGCTCTGTTGGTCCTTTAGCGTAGGCTCTTTTACCTGACCATGTTCTAGTTTTTCTGGCGTGGTCACATTTACAGCATAATTCCAGGGGGTTTGCCGCATATCTTTGAATGGGAATGGGGATGGTGCTGAAATGATGATCCTGGGACTTATCTTACTGGTTTCTCCTTGGGAGACACTTGTATTCCCTGGCCTGGGAGAGATGATAAAAGGTTAATCCTTCCCGTATTTAGATTTGAGGCTATCTGTCATATGTACGTCTGACCCCTTCTTCCCCATGGGCTCCTCGAAGAATTCTATTTGCTTTTCGTTCATTAATTGTTGTACCAATCTCTTGAACTCATCGCACTCTTGGATATCATGTCCTTCAGTCTGGTGGAATTCGTAATACACTCCACATCCCTTCTGCCTTGTTATCATGCATTTGTTGACCACACGGGCCATGCATAACTGTTGAAATACCCACCGTAAAGGAGATTTGATTTCTAACACATCATCCTTAATCCTCCTAGTAAAGTATTCTTCAATAACATTTACTCCTATGCTCTCATGATTAGGCAGTGGGTTATTGGCTACACTCGGTTCTTCAAACTTCAATATCCCAGAATCGATTAAATTATGCACAAGTTTTTTGAAAGCAAGGCAGTTCTCAGTAGGATGTCCAGGGGTACCGCTGTGATAGTCGCAATGTGCGTTCGGATTATACCAAGAAGGGAAGGGCGGATTGACAGGAGTAACGATGTATGGACGGACCAGGTCTGCTTCATACAACTGGGAATAAAGTTCTGAGTATGAAACAGGTAGGGGAGTGAAAGTTCTTCTCTCTTTCTCTTTTCTGGGGATTCTCTCATCTCTTTGATTCGAGTGTTGTGTTTTTCCCACAGGTACTTGTGGCTGTAAGACTGTGAAGTTCTTCAGGGTGGTATAAGTGTTGGTGGCGTTTACTTCATTCATCTTGCTATACTTCCGAGACCCTTCCCCGCATCAATTCTACCACTCTTAATTGCCAATTCAAGGGACTCCCCAGTCCTAATTAAGTCAGCAAAGCACTGTGTTGTATTATTAATGAGGCGATCAATGAGTGCCCCTTTCAGAGTATTAACAAATAATGGCGTAATTTCATGTTCCGGGAGGGGTGGCTGAATTTGGGCGGCCACTTCCCGCCACCTTTGGGCGTATTGCCGTAGACTTTCGTTGGACTTCTGCCCCATATTTTCCAACATAATTCTACTGGGGGTCATATCTGTTACATGCTTATATTGCTCAGTAAATGCTCTTGACAGATCTTTCCTTGTCTTCACATTTGCTTTGCTCAGCTGGGTGTACCACCGTAACGCCACTCCAGTTAGGCTGTCCTAGAAACAATGGATCAGTAGTTTTTCGTCCTTAAGGTAGGCCGCCATCTTTCGACAGCACATTGTTATGTGTGCGGAAGGACACGTGGTTCCATCGTATTTGTCGAACTTTGGCGTTTTAAATTTTGGTGGTAGGACAAGATCGGACACCAGACTTAAGTCGCTAGCGTCATTTCCGGATTCTTCTATAGATTGTAACGTTTTGAATTTTTCCTCCATGAGGCGAAATCTTTCCTCCCACTTTTTCTCTACCTCGGTCCTGATCCTTTCAACCATGTTCAGGTCTGGCACTTCTTCTTCATAGAGTGCTTCAGCGTCGAGGGGTTGAGTTTCAGGTACTCCGATTTGAAAGCTAGATGACATTCATGCAGGGTCGATATACACCTTTCTAGCCGGGTTTGGTGCAGTTGGTTGAACCTTGTAGTGAATTGGGGTATTCTCTGGTTCTTGAACGGTTTCTCTTTCCACTCTTTTTCCAAGACTCTTAGCCAACAATGCGGTTATGTCGGATACTATAGATGCTTTGCATGCGTTAATCGATCACTTCGAGGCTTCTTTGAGTCTCTTCAAGTCTTGTCTCGAGCTCTTTTGCCCTTTTTCTAGACTGATTATCCTGTCTTCCATGAGCTTGCTTTTGTAACGGGTAAGGTATGGATGATGAATGATTGCGGGTTAACTACACACAACGCCACAATATTCATAATGTTAATATGGTTGCAAGAAAATAGATGCATGTATAATGATGCGAATGTCATGATGCAATGCAAGAATGTATGCAGATAAGGTCGATTCATTTGGTAATCACCCTTTTGAACTACTTCCACGGAATTAAAGGGTCTAAATTACAACAGAGTTCAGTATTACAAAATGAAGATTCCTAATACAAAAGAGCTAAATACAACACAAAGCCCTATAGATAAGCCCTAGCTCTATCTCCTAATTTTCCAATTGCCCTGAGTAACTTGAGGAACACGGGAGCTTCTTCCATTTCGGGACTATGAAAGGTCGGAGTGTTTTCGCCTCGACACCAAATCATTTACATGCTGGCGACTCATTTGTATGTCCACCATTAAGTTTGCGTAATCTGGTCCTTATCCTGCACTGTCCGGCAGCGTCACTCGATCTCTTTTGCCAATAGGTGTCCCCTCGGCTGCAGCCTCCTCGAACACACTAATTCTTTCCTTGTAATCCTCAGTGATTGCTTGAGGACTTAATTCATGCTCGTAACATGCTTACTTCGCGCTCTCTTTCTTGTAGTTCAGTGAAACCATTTCTCTGGCAGTACATTCGAAGGGAGTGTTCAACTTCCGCCACCTTTCCTTTTAATTCGCCATTCTGACTTTGGCTTTGTTCCAGACTTTGAATGGTGTCATCGTACAATTTTTGCATCTCTAACAGTCTATTCCGGCTACTCATGGACTTTCTTTTCCATACGGTGACGTTTTCTCTCTCATGATGGACAGCTTGTTTTCCCTTGTTGATTTCTTGCTTGAATCTTTCCTTTTCTTGATCAATGGCCTTCTTGGAGGACCGTTTTTCTTCCTCCATAGCCAAACGGCAGCTTTCTATCTCTTTCTCGATCGCTCTCTTGTTGATTTCTCGTTCTTCTTCCACCAAACGGATGCCATTCATTCTTTCTCTTTCCACAGCTATGAATTGACTCCGGCCGGCCTTCTGTATTTTTGCTTGTAGTAGAAGAGCATCTTTTTGATAAAGAGTGCTCTTGTCGCTCAAATCTGCATTTAATTTTTTCAACTGCCTACTGATCCCGTCCCGCTCGTCAACCTCTAAGCTTGCCTTATAGAGCTCGCTCGCATGTTGAGTCTGTTGGATGTCCATTTTCTTTTTAATTTCTTCGAGTTCATTCCGTAAGATGTCAGCTTCAGACGGTACCACCCTTGTATGCTCTTCGAGTGACATTGCTGGTCCTTGATCAGATTCGGGAATCATATCGTTTACCCTCAAACGTCTCCAAAGATCGTAGTCTGGGGTGGTCATGTACTCGGTGTCTCCTTCCACCCTAATCCGGTAACAATGGTCCCAAGCCTTCATGATAGTCTGAACTTTCTCTTTGAACTCCCCTTTGAAAAGAAATTTAGTTCGGCTTAACCCGGCGGTGTTGGGAATGAACTGTCGCGATCCGAATTGTCGGGACACCAGAAGTGGGGCACAAGCAATCCCTCCATGTAGTCCCAACATCATCAGCCAATTGAAATCACCACAACTATATAAAAAGTAATTAACTCTACCAAGCCACGGGACCCTCCATACTATGTCATCGCCTTGGATATTCCTGAAGAAACTGGCCCATTTTCTTGTTTTCAAGTCCTCTCGCCACTCTTTTGTTAAGTATTCTCGTAAAGCCGAAAAATCTCGGAAGGATATTCTCGGCAGAACCCTCGTCGGTGTCTTCCACATGTGGCTCTGAATCCATACCTGTAACAGTTGTGCACATCCTCGAAAACGCCCTTCTTCGTGCTTCCGACTGGCATTTAGAGAAATAAATGTCTCGGCCAAAATAGCTGGTACTGGGTTTGCTCGCCGTTTTATCCGCTCAAACAAATCTAGAATGGCCACATCAATGTTTCCCAGAATTCTTGGGAAGATCACCAATCCATATATTCCCAAGGCAAGCATGTCTAACTTTTTCTCCTCATCCGGATGTGCAGGTAGGATGTCTCGAATGTTTTCCCATGCAAATATGGTACTATCTCCTCAAAGTCGGATCAAGCCATTGACCCAATCGTCGCTCATTTCGGTAAAGGTTTTGAGCTTGGAAGTGTAATTCTGATTCCTCAGAGGTTTTGCGTAGATCCAATCTTCCTGAACATTTTTATGATTAAGAAGAGCGGTGTATTCTTCTACTGTGGGCATCATGTCCTGTCCATTGAAGGTGAAGCAGCAAAAGGCATGATTCCAGAACTGAAAAATGGCTCGGAGTAGGGGCTGGTTGACCCGGATGTACATCAACTGTGCAATGTCACCATAACTATCACGGAATCTATCTTGTAATCTCTGGTCCCATTCTTCCCAGATACTTTGAAGATCCCCTAAGTTGTTCTGTTGAAGACTCACATAGGTGTACCCGGCTATCACGCGTTCACTTGGTAAACTGTCCCCTTGGGCCTTCTGGCTGACTTCTAACCAATGTCTAACAGACAAGTTGAGTTCCTGTTTTCTAATACACCTTTTTTCCATAGTGAAAGACTTTCTGATCGGGTAAACCACTTGATCCAGTACCTTTATGTAAAGCGAATGTAATAATGCATGAAAAAAAATAGCCAAAAAAAGGAAACAAGTCAGTACCGGATAGAATTAATAAATACACAAATAAAAGGACAAATTAAATAAGGTAAACAAACAAAAACAAAGAAACCTATTTATCCCGTCTAAAACACCTAAGGTTATCCGCATGGCTCTAAAGGGGTGGGTTTCTCTATGTTCTCTACATGCAGTGTTGGTGCTAAGAGGTACCCGAATTGTCCTTGATGTCCTCTAATAAGAGTAGCAAGGCCCCCGATCATCACTCATTATAGGCTCCTTTCAACCGGGTTCAATTCAGGGGGACCCATTCGCTTATACATGCACGAAGGAACGATATTCTTACGAAAGCATAAGGTACTCGAGCCCCGAAGGTACTTGCTAGACCTACACGGGAGAACGATATCTCCACGAAAGCATTAGCGTTTTCCCCCACTTAAAAAATGGGTTTATATGCCAAATTTTAAATGCGTTAAAATAAACGCGCAATTATAATCGAATGTTAATTTAATAGTCACTTTAACCCGGAATTTCTAATATTAATAAAGTGGTAATTATTTTAAAAAGCTTGACTCTCTTCTTGTTTTCGAAAAACAAAAAAATTATCCCCAGCGGAGTCGCCATCTGTAGCGATGTCCTTTTTGCTAAGAAAAACGAGTTTTCGAAGTGTTGGCGGTATTTTTCGGATATAAAATGTTTATTCCGTGGGGTTTTTCAAAAAACCGTATTTTATTTAAAAATTGGAGTCGCCACCGGCCACTTAGGTAGGCCGGACACCATAAAACCAGAGATTTAAAAACTGTTGGGTTCGGGAGTCGGTTACGGATGGGGAAGGATTAGCACCCCCACACCGCCCAAAATTGGTACTTTAATAATTACCGCTTTATTAATATTGGATTTTCTGGGTTAAAGTGACGATTAGTTTAATATTCGGTTATAATTGCGAATAAATTTTAAGGGCCCCGTTATCCGAGAGTAAACGCCCAACCACTATCACTACGCCTGATACTGGCCCCGTTTACGCTCGGATAAAAGGGCACCGCATTGACAATTTATATCTCGATATGCAATCTTAATGAGCAAAATATAAAACATGGCAGATAATTTAAAGACAGTAAATATTCACATAATAGAATACTAATCTAACATAAATAAAATACGTAATTAAAACACACATATACATATCAAGCTTAATAGTAGATAAAAACAAATTTAACATGTCACAATAACAAGGCATGAATAAATACATGTATGGACAAAAACATATATTTCAAGAAGACATACATATCAGAAATAAAACACATTTCAATAAATATAGAACAATATATTATACATAAAAAGAAAATACACTGACACGTAACCTAAAGGCCAAGAAAACATACGATACGTACTAAAATACAAAACATGTTGTGTACGAGCCGACTAGAACCTAATATGCGTAATACGAATAACCGAACAAATACATAAAGATACATAATCATCATAAACTTATCACACATATACATGCAAACATAAAAATACAAGGAATATACGAGGGATATATAATAAGGCAAAAGACTACATCAACATATACGATTATAACACGAACATGAATATTTACATGGAAACGGGACTGAAATGAAAAGAAATAAACATCAGTGGCGGAAATTAAAAGATAATAACATGCGATTTAGGGACGAAATTGCAAAATAGACAGAACCTAAAAGGATCAAAACTGTAATTGGACCAAGGGGCAGACCCGAAGTGAAAAATCCAAAAACGCGGGATGGCTAAAGGGGTAATTTTACTATTTAAAAACTGATTCAATGTAATTTAGGGACTGGATTGCAAGATCTTGAAATATAAGGGGGACTGGAATTGTAATTATACCATGCGACGAGACAGAAACGAAAATATTGAAAACGCGGGGGGATTTATTACGTAATTTCCCCATTTCATAAAATAATAACACCTATAAAACCCCCCTTTTTAGGCCGGAACCAAATTTTCTTCATTTCTTCCATTTTTTCAATTTTTATAACCAGCCGTTCTCTCTCATTTCTCTCAACTCATCCTATGAACCCAGAATCCGGCGGCCGACCGCCGTCTTCTCCGCCGTCGGCCGCCGCTAGCCGACGCCGGCGACCCCAAAAAAACACACCAAAATGAACCCCTCCTTACCCTCGACACGAATCCGAACTTGGATTCTGAGAAAAAGCCTTTATTCGTCCTAGATCTAAGAAATACGAAGCGTAAAAAACCCTTTTTTTTTACTCAACCCAAAACGAAACCAAAAGGGGATCTCCCACTCCTTTCAGTTCACCATATTCGGCTTGGGAAAGCCGAAGAGGCTTACCACTGGTGAGGGGAGATCTACAGACGACGATGGTAACGACTTCTAACCTTCTCTTTTTTATTTACTATGTATCTTTTTTGTATGCATGCAACAAAGTAAGAAAAGAGACGAGTATTTACCACTGAAGACCTTTTTTGTATTTCTTTATTTTCGATTACAACTATGTTCTGCCTTACAAAATGTTTGTTTCATACATATATGTATGTCTTTTGGTTTGGTACAAGTAATATATTATCTATTTCAGATCTGGACTGCTACTGACATAATATTTCTTTTCTTGTGTTCTGATGTGTCTGAGAGCGGTGGTTGGAGATCGGCATGGTGAAGCATGGTGGCGGTGTGGGGGGTTCTGTCTTCGGCCAGAGGTGTTCTCGGCTGTTAGATCAGATCTGATCTAACGGTCGGGCTGGCTTGAAGGATGAACGGCCCAGATGAAGCCTCGATTGGTGAAACGGCTTCAGATCGTGACACGTGTGGCTTAGCAGTCGAGGAATTATAGCGCGTGGGGCTCACGCACTCGTGGGATATCGAAGAGTCCGCGCGTGGACTGCACGAGCGCATGGACTGCACGCGCGCGTGGCACTCGAACGGTCCAGACGTGTAATGCACGCGGCCGACCAGATATTTTATCCCTGCTTGGTCGTGGCCGTTGGATTTGAATTAAATAATTAGAATTAAATAGTTATCTGCACCAAAATAATTAGAATTAAATAAGGTTTGGGTTTGGGCCAACCGGGCCTTGTAATAATATTATACTTCAGATTTGTAATGGACTTGGACTATCAATTTATTCATTTGGGTTTAACATTTTTTTTTTTGGATTTCATTTTATATTAGCCCAATAATAATAACACTAGTTATAACAACAATTAGTAATAATAATATACAGACGATAATACATACGTATATACCTATGCAAACATTAATTAATATAACATACTAGCATACGTACATATACAATCATATACATAATTAACATAACATCTACACACATTATTCGTAAAAACAAATACGCTCGTACTAAATATAGATACATACGCGACACACATACACCGTATTTAATATGTATACATACATAGTTTATAATATACATGCACACATATATTAATAACACTCATGCACATAATAAACATATAATATAATATAATACAATGTATACATGTAACACTAATATACTATTAATTATACTAATATGTATTTACAGACCAGATAAAAAATGAGTGATTACAGATACAGAGCTCTATTCTGATATGTTGTCTGTCAAAACCCATGAGAACAATGCTATGCCATCAAACACTGAGCAAAGGCAACCTCCTAACTCGAAACAATATCGTTACTAACAAAATGAGTCATATACCTTGCACGTCTCAATGACGGTAGCTAAAGTGTCAAGCCGGCCCTGGTTAACAGCGCATGCCACACACTCCGTATATATTTTCATAGACAAGTTATAACCAGATTTTAAGGCCATATAAATATATTCCAAGGCTGCTTCAAACTGTTGTGACTCGAACAGCATTCCAATAACCAAATCATAAGTTTCATCATCAGGAAGAGATTCTTTTCCACCCTGCAGCATCCTGATACGAACAGATTGAAGAGTGAAAATAAGTAATACTTAGAAAGCAATTCCAAAGATAAGCAAACTAAAGTAGTTATAACTGATGCGATTGAATTCCTAATTAAAAAACAATATAAAATAATTGAATTCCTTATACAACAACACACTCTCCAAGTCCAATAGTTTATACTGGATTCCTAGAAAATCATTGTTATTTGCATGCAGCTCCTAGGACTAACAAAACTGCATAGGTGATTGTAAGAAAAAGAATTTCCTATGAAACATTTTAAATATAAAATTCAAACTCTCAATACAATTAAAAAGAGAGAAAATGAAAAATTATAGATCAGCCCACTTAACTGCTACGAAATGCAAAGAAACAAACTTTAACAGCAAATGAGAAACAAACTCAAATACTCCCATTTTCAAGCAAAGGCTAACTTGCAATTATTTAAAACACTAAAAACTAAAACTTTAAAAGATAGCAACTGGAAGAAGAAAAAGTATAGTATTAATATCACTAACTGTTTAAGCAATTTTTCAGCAGCTTCAGTTTCCTTAGCTTGCTTCATAGCCTTTAAAACGAAATTAAAGGTCGCTGTATTGGGAACAATGGCGAACTCGTCCATTTGCGCCACCAAATCAAGCAAATCCGTTGCCGATGCTCCGATCATAAAATTAGCCCTCAAATAATGATTATAAAGATTCACATCAGGCTTATTAGGCTTCCCATTCTTATCCAGCGATCGAATCCAGACTCAAATATCTCTTTCACGTCGGTCCAACGTTGTTGAGTCATCAAATCGGCAAAATGGTTCATTAATGCAGGCCCGTCGAGGACTTGGGACAGGTATTGAATCCGGTGGGCAGGAATTTGGCTTAGGGAGCCAAAGGGGATAAGGGATTGCGCTAGGGAGGTTGTCTTTTTGGCCGCGTTTGGGTCTCGCCAGTTCTCGTGATAGAGTGGGCTACCGGAGGCTGGATTGGGAGGGAGAGGGGTGGTTTGAGTTTCAGCCGTGTGAGCCGACTCAGCGAGTTGGGGTTCTTGAGAGAGGAAAGGGAAGGTGGAAATGGATTTAGATTGGCTTACTCGGAGCAGGGTTCGTGTTCGGATCAAGATCGCCATTTGTGAAGCCATTTTTTTATCCTCTTCACTGACGAATGTGAAGCAAAATAGCTCACTTTTTTCTAGTTAGGGTTTTTCAGACGACGAAAGGGGTTATCTTGTTTGAAGGAGATAATAGGAATTCATTATTTTTTGGGTTAAACTACACTCGCAGTCATCCAACTATCACTAAATTTATTTTTTCACCCATCATTTATAGACTAATGGAATGATAAACCTTGGCATAATAATAATTTTACCCCTTAATGTTTACACTAAAATTAATTAGGTCCTTATGCTAAAAAAAATTATCCCTCAAGCTTCACATATTATATGAATGTGATTTGTTCTACATTTTTGGTTTTTGAGAAAATTTATATAATTTCTGAATTTTTTAAATCATTTATATTTATATTTTTAATTTTAATTTTTTAAAATTATGATCAAATTAATATAATATGTAAATGTTGAGGACCGAAGACTTAATTAATATAATATGTAAAAATTTAAGATTAAATTTATTATTATACTAATTTTAAATGTTGTCACATCATCCCGTTGTCATTTAGCAGCGTTTTGTCAGTAAAACAAAACTGAAAACATTTATAATATTAGACTTGACAAATTTGATTCAAGACCTGAACTGATTTACCCGAATATGATGACTCGAATTTGATCTGAAACCCGAAATAAAATATACTGAACCGAATTTTAGTTAAACCGAAAATAGACCCGAATTGATTTTCAATCGAACCGAATGGACTCGGACTGATTTTCAATCGAACCGAATGAACCCGAACCGATTTCACCCAAAGCGAAAGCAACTTGAACCGAAGGTAACTAGAAATAAAGAAAAGATGTTATAATAAATAAAGAAATATGTGATGTGAATTGTTGCACAACTCACCAAAAAGCCAAATATACAAGCTACATAAAGTCATATATAGGGGGTAAAAACCTAATTCGGCTTGAAAATCTGGCTGAAACCGATTGATCTCCTATTAACCCGAAATCAATTGACATGATATTAACTGAACCAAAAATCAACCGACCCAACCCGATACCTGAATCGAAATCACCATAGACTCGAACAAAAACTGAACTAGACCTGAACTGACCCAAACCGAACTTAGACCGAATATAATCAAACCTGATATAACCCAAAACGAACTCGAGTCAAACAACCCGTTTACCACCTCTAGTAATCATTTCATAACTTTTTTATAATTAAACGACATTTTTTGTCATAAAACAAGTATAGCTCTTGTTTTCAGCTTATGATGTATTAATGTGAGAGTAATTATTCCCTGCACAAGCGCTTTAGTTTTAGAGTTTATAAATTCTATTTAGGGTTTAGGGGTTTAAGTGTAATAATTTTAAATTTAGGGATTGTTGATAGAATTTTGAGTTTAAGGTTAAAACTTAGGGTTTATAAGTTAAAACCTAAATCTCTAACCATATTGCCCTAAACCCTAACCCTAAATTCTAACCATGAATCTTAAATTATAACCATGAACCATAAATTCTAAACACCTAAATTAAAACTCATAAACTCTAAACCCTAAACTAAAATCATAACCCTAAAATTGAGACGCTTGTAAAAATAAAAAGTTTTCACCGCCTGTGTATAGGATAATAATCTTTAATATAATATGATTTTACTCGCAATATTATATTGTTTTGGCCAAATGCCAGCAGATTATTTGCAGGTCTTTCCAGCACAGCATTCATTGTCTCACAAGGGATTCCAGTGCACAACAAAGATTGTATTCTAACATCAAGAAGCTCAATATTGATTGCACTTCCAAAGTTCAGTTAACAAATTCCGATAAATTAATCAATTTACTACAGCAATGAGTTAATTGGTTCACACAAATATGATCCCGTTCTCCTTAATGGTGTCTATAACTATTCCTAGCTTACCTTCAATCCTCTCACCCTTTCTAGGCTCATAAGACATCGCGTAGACATCGGCTTCCTTTGATCGTTCAGTGATAAGTTTCCCGATTATTCTGCAAGCATTGTGATCTGTGAGCGATGGCAGATCGTTCCTAAGATCCTTGGCATTCGTGGTTGCGACCGATATCACTTTGCTTGTACCCCGATGCATCACTTTTGCATGAATAAATTTCTTTGAGAAGAAAACATTTAGTAGAAATGGCCTCATATACATATCGGTCCTTTGTTTCCATGATTTCTTATTGGGTTGCTTTGCAAGTTCGCCGCGTGATCTCCTGGTCCAGGCAGCTTGAACAAAAGAACCCTAAAGATAAATGTCAAACAAATTTAACTTACTAAAAATGTGCAACAGGGAAATCATAACTCGCTATCATATAACAAATGAAAGCAATGAGTGACTGAAATTATCATTAACATGCATTCTGCTTTACTCGGAGGACAAATTGTGCATATGAGTTCACAAGATCACATTTGATAATTCATCATGCTATGCTAGAACAACGATGAGAGGAGATTTTGATCACACACACACACACATACATACATACATACATATGGAAATTGGACTTTGCTAGTAAAATTTAGCAAATGACTGTTAACTTCCCCCCCTCCCCCCTCTATTGAACAAGCTGGCAAACAAAGAAACAAACCACAAGACAAGATAACTCTTCAATGTGTAGGCATATTCGAGACAAACAATGGTGTTCCAACTTCTAGATTATGAAATTTTAGTTGGCATATTATATATATATATATATATATATATCTTCTTTCTTTATAGAAAAGGGATTATTCCTTCCAAATCAGCAAACTCTTATAAAGCTCATCAAACATCACTGAGTTTCAATTAGAAGAGTATATCAACAAAAGGGCAATGCCACAAACGGACAAGTTGATAAAATTTTGTCTTACAAATATCAACCTGTGGAACAAAGCAGCAAGCAAACTGGAATTAGTAAACAACAAAAGGACAGTCGTTGAGACAACATTTAGGCTTTGCTTGGTAGGATGGAAATAAAATTGGAAGGATGAAAAATGAAAGGGTAGAAAAGTGGAAAGATGGAAAAAAAATTCTTTCAATTTGTGTGCTTGGTAGGAAGGATCGAAAAATTGAAAGAAAATTGTATTTTATTTTCATTCATTGCATGATAGAGTTGAAAATTAGAATGAAAGAAAAATAAGCTTTGAAAATTCATATTTTGAACTAACTCGCATCTCTCACACATTTTCTCTCCTCTTTTCCTTCAATTTTAGGATGATTTGTTTTTACATATAGCATGGATCATCCTCTAGTTTTCTTTCCTCCCACTTCTCTTTCCTACCAAACACACCCAAATTTTCTTTTCTTTTCTTTTCCATTTTCCACTTCCGTCCTTCCATCCTTCCACTTTTCGGCAATTCAAAATACAAATTTACTAGGTCAGCTCCAAAAAAATTAGAGCAAAGTAGCAGTTTGCAGACTCTAGAACACCTAATATCACCGTATTCAGCTGCTAACCACTCTGAGTTATTGATATTCCTCAGTTGCTACACAGAGAATTATGAATGTAATTATAATATCCATTACAATTAACAATAAGATGGGGAGAAACACTTCTATTTCATTTCAAAATGTTTCCACTAGCTCCATGGAAAACCCAGTCTTTCCCTCAAGTAAACAAACAATTAAACTCAATCTTTCCAGATTTACCGTTAAAAATTAAAAAGACACATTACTCATCCAAATTCCTGTCCACGAATTAAACACAATAATGTTTAAAGAAAACAAACAAAAAAAGAATACCTTGTGGCGAGAGGGTGCAGGAGGGAGTGTGAATGAGTTAGCGGAGATGTTGATACTGGGAAACGAAGAGGCCCATGACAGTGAGTTGAGTTTGTTGGAGCGTTCCGAGTGAGCCGGTAACGAGTTGAGGGACAGCGACCGCGTTGGTAAAGCTGAAGAAGATAGTATCGACGCCATTTTTTGTATCTTCTCCCTTCTGTTCAGGGCTTAAAAGCCAAGGCTTCTTCTGTATTTGGGCTTAAGGTACATATTTCCTTAAAACAAATGCAATATTAGGCCCAAAATCAAGCAAGTAGTTTTGTACGTATTGAAGAGCACAATCATAGGTTTTTTACTTTTTACTGCAGTCTTTGACTCTGTAATTTTTTATACTCGTATTTTTATAAGAGAAAAACTAAAGTTTATACAGACCTTTTAGTTTTATGGGTTAGGGATTTAGTTTAGGGTTTAGAGTTTAGGGGTTTGGGTTGTAGGGTTTAGAATTTAAGGTTAGTGTTTAGGGTTTATGTTTAATTTTGATTTATAGTAGAAATAGGCAAGCTTGTGTAAAATTTATTTTACACAGCTTGTGTATCGAATTTAAACCCTTTTTATATATGTTATAATATATTTGAAGTTTCATATTTTGTCACAAATTTTATTACTACCATTATAGTTTATGGTATTTGTTGATTATTCAAATATTTTAACTAAATTATTTTTGAAAAAAATAATTTAGTCGTTTCAGTGACTTAATGTGATATTCTTGGACCCTTTAGATTGACCGATCTAGATTTAAGGTGTTACAACTTATTTGATCGTGATTTTTAAGGGTAAGTTAACTATAGTGGATATTTTATTTTGACAACTGATCTTTTAATTTTATAAATCAAACCACTTAATAATTTAAATGATATCAATCAAATCACTAACGGTTAAAAGGTTATATATAATTAAAATAAAAATATTATATTATATATTAATGTAATAATAGTTTATTAACTAAAATTTAATGTATAAAAATATGTTGTCACTTATATCAAACTTGATAACATAAAAAGGACTTTAATAACATAAAAGATAATATTTGTGCTTATAGAAATTACTATATAAAAAGAATCAAAGAATGACTAGGAGGATATCAATATTTTTATATAAAATAATAATAATAATAATAATAATAATAATAATAATAATAAGTTAAAGTATCATAAAAATGATACATAAAGATTGAATCTTAAAATTTAAAATAATACAAATTCGCAATTATTTAAGCCTTGCTAAAACCTTATTTAAATAGTTCTATCCGCCGAAAGCAATGCTTGATTTTTCTTTTAAACTCCTCGAGAAAAGTACATTCAAAAAGGTCTCATAAAAATTATGAGATATGATGTTGTAGGTAATGGTTTACGTATCCCTTAATTATGAGAGTTGAAATTTAATTTTTATTTATAAAAATAAAATATATTTTACGACCAATCATTTATTTTTTAATAAAAATATTTGTTCCGAAAAAATTAATCACCGCTATAAACGTTAGATGTCTTGTTTTTTTAAAAAAAAAAAGTTTGATAAACAAACTAGACATGATTAACGGTGAAAATGATAGGAAACACGTCAGATTCAAAGTTGGAGTGTTAGTGTGTTACACTTTGCTTTTTATGAGCACTGTATAATTGATTGATTTTGACATGGAAAAGGGGGGGGGTGGACAGTTGAATATGAATCATTAATAATTAACGTTGTTCGATGTTGCATTATATCGTTAATTACCTGTTAATTAATCTTGCCTTAATGCGTTACATCAAATCTAGATTACATTTATTTATTTAAATATGTGATCCATGCAATTATTAAATCGTTAACATTTAAAAAAGAGTAGTATTAAAAGGGAAATAGAAATTAAATGGATTGAATCAGTGTCAAGTCTGGCAAAATTTGTCCCGTCTTTGCCGTCCCTAGCTGCTTTCTGGAACGTTTTTTCATATGGTCGGCATCTTTTCGTTCTCAATTATTCTTTTCTTTTTTGTCGCAAAGAATGATGGATTGTGGATATAACACAAGCAAAAAAAAGAAAGAATCGTTTTCGTAAATGAGCCGAGAAGGTCTGATGATAGTGTCAAATTTAAACTCTATAAAATATGATAAATAAAATAAAGTAGTTATTTTTTAGTTGATCGACTTAGCTGGTGAGTCAATTAACCCGATATTTGTTTTTGTTAAGGTCAATATATCTTTTAGATAAAATTATTTTGAAAGTCTTTGACATGTCTTGTTTCAGAGACTCCCTTGAGTAAAATTAGTTTACCATGATAATACAGAAAGTTTCAGAAGGTCACCGATAATATAATGAGCATAAAGTGATAAAATAGAAGGTTACAACGGAGATCATAGGTTGTATAATAAAATTCAATACAATTCTATAATTATGGCCAATATAATATATAAATAATAATAATATATTTGTATGTTTATGCTAATAAAATTAATTGTATAAAATATAAATAAAAAAAAACAAGTGACTCTGTGACCCAATGGATAAGACGCTGGTCTACGGAACCCGATATTCTGGGTTCTATCCCCAGCAGAGTTGTTTCTGTTATTAACTGTTTTTTGTATCATGTTTTTTCTCGGTAATAAAATTCGAATTATTTAAAGGAAATATAAATAAAAATTAATTATCTAGCATTTACACATAATAATATGAGAAAAATTTCAATTTTAATTTTTAAGATTTAAGATTTAAAATTTAAAATTTAATTTTTTAAAATTTATGTTTAATTTTAATTTATAATATAAATAAACGTTTGTATAAAATTTATTTTACACAACTTATTTATTAAATTTAAGGGTAAAACTTTAATACACATACTGTGTAATTTTACATTCTGTATATTTACACTATAAAAACTCAAATACTAAATTTTTAACCCTAACCCTAAAAAACTAAACCCCACACCCTAACCCTAAATTCTAAACACTAACCTCAAATTCTAAATCTTACAACCTAAACCCCTAAACCTTAAACCCTAAACTAAAGTACTAACCCCTAAAACTAAAAGGTACGTATAAATTAAAGTTTATACGACCATGTATTAAAGTTTTTTCTTAAATTTAAACCCTAATAATATTTTCTTAGAATATGTTCGCCTTCTCGTCATCTGATCAAACCAGAAGGGTATAATCTGATGGAAACGGGTACCCGCAAATAATAATCAGTGATGACTGCCAACGCGGGATCCCTTAAGTTGCACTTATCCGCTCCGCCACAAAGCTAGCCAAAATATCTCCTGGAGCTGTGCATTAAATACAGTGAAACGTACATGTGTCACTCAATCAAAGAGCTCTGCCTTTCTCCTTTATCCAATTGTGCTTTATAAATAAGAGATGGCTGATTACTCCGTTTCAATGGCTTTTTAAAAAAAATTAAAACCTTCTAGAAACATTTTAGCAATGGAAAATTTCGAGTTTGCAGCCGAGTTTCTTCCGGGTTTACCTCAAGAACTCGGTCTTGAGTGCTTATCTCGGTTACCTTACATAGCTCACGGGTTGGCCTCTCGAGTTTGTCATGGATGGCAGGATTTGCTCCAAAGCCCGGATTTTTATTACCACCGCAAAAAACTAGGGTACACCCAAAAAGTCGCTTGCTTGGTTCAAGCCTTTAACGGCGGAACCCTGAATGGACCTAAAAAAGCGGGTGTATCTCCGAGTTATGGAATTGTTGTGTTTGACCCGGTGAGTCAGAGTTGGGATAGACTCGCTCCGGTTCACAAGTACCCAAATGGGTTGCCTTTGTTCTGTCAGTTAGCAAGCTGTGAGGGGAAGCTTGTTGTGATGGGCGGGTGGGACCCGGTGAGTTACGATCCGGTTTCTGACGTTTTTATCTACGATTTCATGACTCGGCAATGGAAACAAGGGAAGGACATGCCGGAAAAAAGATCGTTCTTTGCAATCGGAGCAGGTTCTGGTCGGGTTTTCATTGCGGGCGGGCATGACGAGAACAAGAACGCCTCAAGAACCGTGTGGGTTTATGACTTGAGGAAGGACGAGTGGACTCGGTTGGGGGAGTTGAGTCAAGAGCGAGACGAGTGTGAAGGTGTGGTAATTGGGGAAGACGAGTTCTGGGTCGTGAGTGGATATAGAACGGAGAACCAAGGTCAATTCGGTGGGAGCGCCGACGTCTACGGGTTAAAGTCGGGTCAATGGAGGCGGGTTGAAGGGGTTTGGGAACCCGGTCGGTGCCCGAGGTCGAGCGTCGGGATCGGGAAAGACGGGAAACTGGTGAATTGGGCAGAGGTGAACCCGGCCGTCCGGGTCGGAGCATGTGGGATTTCGCTTGGAGAGCGGGTTTTGATTACGGGATCGGAGTACCAAGGTTCTCCTCATGGGTTATACACGGTGGAAATGATGGAAGGGCAAAATAGTAAATTCGAGAAACTCAATGTACCTGATGAGTTTTCTGGGTTTGTCCAATCAGGATGCGATGCAGAAATTTGATGCAGTAGACGTATTTTTTCCCCTACTTTTTGTTTTTTTTTTTTTTATCAAATTGGTCCTCGAAATATTGTAATTATTATGTGTGCACATGCAGCCGTTGAATTGTTCCAAAGGCCGAGGCCGCCTGAAATTTTATTTGGACAGGGGAGTGGATAAGCTGTCTTATCGTAGGACAGGGCAGCACTAATTATCTGAAGAAACATGGGATGTCGAGGATTTGAGTACATCAAATAATTTTTATATGCATGAATATCAAATTTTGTATAATGAGAATGATTAAGGTATTATAATTTACATGATAATTTTTTTGTAGCCGCTGTTGAGCAAAGTTTGAAAAAAAAAAGTTTTAACGCGCTCCACGCGCAAGGGCAAATATCTTCAAACTCCATTTTTGTGCTCAGGTACTCTGGCTGTTGCTGTAATTTTGGAGTGATTTGTTCTAATTCTTCTGGATCCTCTTTTTCGTTTGATCTCTTTGAGTCGGCTTGGTCTTTGTTCTGGTAGTTTGTCTCCAGCTTCGTGGAATTCGATTCTTTGATTTTGGTTTCCCCCGAAAGTTTTGGCTTGGGTTCCCCTTGCTTTGTTTTCTTCTTCTATGCTACTGAGGTTTCAGCACGGTCTAGGCTTTTGTTTGAAGCTTTCGAAATTTCACCAGCACGACCTAGGCTTTTAAGAGCTTACAACTTCAAAGGGGTGGATGGAGAGTTTGGATAGGAACTTGAATTTACCCATGCAGGAGGCATTCTCCATTATAAATTTTTAAATTTTTTCCAACACACTCTATTTTCCAAATTTTTTAAACCACCATTTTCCCTAAATTCTCGGAGTTGAAATATTAGGTTTTTAATCAAAATTTAGGGTTTATTTCTTAATGTAGTGAATGGTGTAAATTGAACTGGAAATACCATCCTTATAATGAGACTTTACAATACATGATTCAGATTAACCAACTAATAAATTAGATACTGATTATTATAGCAAAAAAATATCAAAATTTATATAATATGTGATTCATTAATTATCTTAACATGAAATTTGTGTACGTGAGCTCTCAAGTATCAAGTCTCAGCCACCAATTAAAGATGACACAAAATCAATGAATTATGTACTCTTAAATTTCATTCTTCAGATGTTTTTGCACCCAAAATTATTCAAACCATTAAATAATTGCTATTTTACAACATAATACTTCATTTTTTAAAAGTCATAATAATTCATTTTTCTTTAGTGTGGATATGTATTTTTTGCATATATTATGATATATTACTGAATATCTATGAAATTTTCTATTTTATGCATTTATAAAGACATGCTTTTTCCGAGAAGACATATTAAAAACAACTAATTCATGAAGAATCAAAATTATAAAAAAAAACATTATATTTTGATTTTTTTTCTTTCATATTTTTAGAGCAAAAAAATATTTCTTATTCATTTTATAATCATTATAAAAAATATATTCCGTCTGTCCCATTAAAATTATCCTTTATTAATTTTTGTCAAAGATTTTTAACTTATACTTCTTAAAAACCTTCAACCGAGTAGTATTTAAAGATATATTTTATAAATTTAATTATTTAAAATAAATAAAAAAATTTTTTTTTAGAAAATAAATAAAAATAATTATGATGGATGTCAAGAAAACATTACATAGGTGTAGATGAAAGGGTCCAAAAGCGACCATTGGATTTATTTGGCCCAAAATTTGTTGCTCAGTTGGCGATAAACACGGAAGTTTGTGAATCTTAAGTGAGAAAAAAAAAGCATAAAATCATAATAGTGGCGCATCTTGGTGGTAGAGTTTGGGGGTCTAACTTAAAATTTTCAAAATATAGAAGTTTAAATTAAAATTTTTAAAATTTTGAAGGGTTTAATTTACTTTTTTTTCTTTCAAAAAATGGGGTATAACTAAAATTTTTAAAATGTTGAGAGGCTTAATGAGAACTTTTAAAAATTATGGGACGGATTTAACTAAAAACGTTCCAAAATTTTGAAGTTTAATTTGATTTTCTAAAAATTTTGTGGGGGTAAATTAAATGTTGAGAGGCTTTGTTGATGGTTCAATTTCGTTTGGAGGAGGAGGCATAGCTTTTCTGAAGATCGCAACGAAGCAAGCGTCTTGAATTAGATAAAGTAGAGATTATGATATTATTTTTTTAATATTTTATAACATTTTTTATATTTTTAATTTTTTTATAAAAAACTTATATTTTTAAATTTTATAATTTTTTAAAATTTTGAAAGAATATTATTTTTTGGTATTTGATGACATGGCACCTTCATAATGTATCACGTGTTATTATTTTATTGATAGTTAATAAATTAACTATTAAAATTGGTCAACAATAGCAGAAGAATTAAATTGAGTACGTTTGGACTAACGAAGGCTAAATTGTGCGTAAAAAGTTCATAAAAAATTAATTAATTTTTTGATTTTTCGTTAAGGTCCGATTTGATCGTTAAGCCATATAATTATTACTCCATAATTTTAACAGGTGTCTTCTTGTGGTTCGCGACAGTGTAGAGTGAGTAAGATTAAAATAGAATAACCTGACCACCGACGGCGGCGGCCATCGCAACTACCCTTTCCACTGTTCTCTCTGTCCGATCCCATCCTTTTTCTTCCCCTAAATTTTCGTTTTGATTTCTCTTCCCCTTTTATCTGAATCTCGAATTCAAACTCCGGCAGCCCCAATATTTCTTTGATTAGAAGTTATTATTTCCATTACGTTTTAGTAATTAGGAATGATTGGAAGTGCTCGAATAAAGCTGAGACCATGGCAACAGGCGGCGGTTGCAGTTGGTTCAGCGATGGGTGCGTTACTCGATCCACGAAGGGCAGATTTAATAGCCGCTCTAGGGGAGACAACTGGAAAGCCTGCTTTTGAAAGGGTTCTTGAGAGAATGAAAAGGAGTCCCGAAGGCAGAGTCAGTCTCTATCACTCGTGTCCTATGTATTTAGGGTAAAATTTTGATAGATAGGCTGTGTAAAATTAATTTTATACGAGTCTGTGTATTTATACTATAAAAAATCAAAACCTAAATTCTTAATCCTAACTCTAAAAAACTAAACCCTATACACTAAATTCTAAACGCTAACCTTAAATTCTAAACTCTACAATCTAAACCCCTAAACTTTAAACCTTAAACTAAAACCCTAACCCCTAAAATTAAAAGGCACGTGCAAATTAAAGTTTACACGACCTGTGTATCAAAGTTTTTTCCATTTATTTACGCCTTAAATTTTACGATAATTTATGAATTTATTTGAAAAAATGCAGATTTTATAACTCCGTATATATACTTGCTTGAGTAATTTTGCATTGAAATGGATTTTGTTTGAGAATTCATAATGTTGAATTAGAAACTCAAATGGGTAAAAGATAACATACATGCAGAAACTTTATGTTTTGGCATCTGGCCATGGAAAATGCTAATTTTAATCAGTGTTGCTAAGTGTTAATTCTGTTGTTTCTGATTTAAAGCTAACCCATGGATGTGATGTATGTTGCTGAAGTATCCTCCCGTGTTTGAAAAGGTGCAGCTAAGGCGCGCCTAGGCGAGGCGATTTCAATAAAGCGCAACAAGGGCCACCTGTTCAATATTTTTTGTTTTTTATTTATCTATTTGTCTTTTTTTGTTATTATGTTTTACTTATTGACTTCGGCTAAAAGTGGGGACCACACAAAAATAATATTAATCGAATAAAATTTAAATTAATTTAGTCGAGTTAATATGTAATTTGAACTTATACGCATAACACACGATATATATAAACATTAATTATATTGGATTAAATTTAAATTTAAATTAATTTAGTTCAGTTTTAAAACCTGAACTAAATTTAATTGTTTTGATACAATAAAATGTTATTGCGTATTTGAGTTAATTTAAGTTTAAATTATTTGATACACTGACGGTAGAAACTTTTAGTTTTCAAGGGTTTATGAACTCGGTTTAGGGTGTAGGGTTTAGGTTTAGTAGTTTAGAATTTAGTTATTGTGAATAGAATTTTGTGTTTAGGGTTAGAATTTAGTATTTATAGGTTAAAACATAAATCCTCAACATATTACCTTAAAACCTAAACCCCAACTTCTAAATCTTAAATCCTAACTCTAACCCCTAAATTCTGATGATGAGTAGTTTTTGGTGTTTACATTGCATGAGCTGTTCTTTTTGCTTGACTATACAATTGAAAAAACCATATATATCTCTATTTTTAAAAAGTGCGTTTTACTTCAATAAGGCTTGTGCCTTGCACCTTGGCTATAAAACCTATATTGCCTTAGTGTGCCTTGAGCCCTTTTTAATACTGGTATCCTCGTAATTTAATGTGAAATGCATATGTTGACATCATTTTTAGCAATTAAAGACTGCAATTTCTTCCTTTTTTTATGTATGCGTTATGTTTGTTCCTTTTACCTCTTCTTGTCCTAAATGTTATTTGATAAAATAGATCCCTTCGTTAATGTCTTTCTTGTGCTACATTGGTGTGTTTTGCACCATATGCAAATGTCATGTCCAATTTAGAAATTCAGAGCTTAAGCTTCGGGTTTCATGTTAGGAGATTCGAAGTTTGCCTGTGATATTAATCCATTGCATTCTTTTGTGGTCAGTGAGCTATTTTGATGGTTCAAGCACCTTGTTTTCATTGGTTATCATCATCCACTTTGTTCTATCCATTTTCGACTCGTATATGAACTGGGATGAATGACTTCTTTTAGCTTTCATCCATAACTGGGTTTGTTTAACAGGCAGTGCTCCTTGAGCGTCCGCGTGTTGTATCTGCAAATGTAGGTCATGCATGGGACCTACCGGAGAACACTTTTGGTGCTGCATATGCAAGGTTCATGGGATCCAGGAACTTTTCGCCCGACGACAGGCCACCTGTGCGGTTCATGGACATAGATGAGCTTGCGTATGTGGCTATGCGGGCTCGCGAGGTGCACGACTTCTGGCATACCCTTTTCGGCCTTCCTACCAACTTGATCGATGAATCTGCATTGAAGGTTATCGAGTTTGAGCAAATGCATCTCCCAGTGTGCCTGCTTTCAGTTGTAGGTGGGACATCAAGGTTCAACCAGAAACAAAGAACATTTTTCTTCCAGCATTATTTCCCATGGGCCGTCAAGGCTGGTTTTCAGTGTACAGATCTCATGTGTGTATATTACGAGCAGCACTTTCATGAAGATTTGGAGGATGTTCGAAGGAAATGGGGGATAATTCCAGCTCCTACTGCCCCCAAATAATGTATTAGCCATATTAGCAGGTTTGGTATCCCAGCAGCACTTTGCCCTCCCACCCCCAAGTTTTCTTTCCTGAATAGATCTACTGAGTGAAATTTTCTGGCCTATTTTAGCACTTAATGGCATCAAATAAAAAACTTTCCATGTGTAATGAAAATTTGGTGCTTCTTCTATTTACGAAAGCAGATGATAGATCTTGTGGCTATACAAAATTCACGCACGAACGGACAAACACTTCTGCCGTCAATTCTATGTTCCTGCTTCTGTCGTCTTTCCTCCCCCGATTGTCTCCTTTCCTTTCCATTCTCCGAAAGGCACTTGTTAGAAGTTGATCTAAATTCTAGTTGGTAACATTTAATTGAAAGTCTATCGAAATTTATTGGTTAGAGATTGTTTGATAGTTAAGTTTACTTACTGTAGTAGATATTATTAATAGGAAGGAAATCTTTGTGAATAAGATACCATGTTGAAGTATTCTTAGTGATCAAGTGTATGTCATATAAATAGAGAATATAGTTTAGCCTTTAGAGGAGATGTAGTCCTTGGGAACAAATTCAGAAAGAACGAAAGCTCGGTTAGAAATAGGGATGTTCAAAAATACCCGACTCGGTTGACCTGACCACTTGACTCGAACCTTAAAAAATCGGGTAATTTTTTAAAAAAATTATCCGACCCGAGATTTTTCACGGGTAGTCGGGGTCGGGTCGGGTCTGGGCTGAAATTTTTTGTAACTTGGTACCCGACCCGGTACTTCTAATATATTTGTTTTTTAGTTTTAAATTATATTTTTATTGTAGCTTCTTTAATATTTTTACCTAAAACTAAATTTATATCTCTAAATTCTTTCTATATTTGTATTATGTACTTTTAAGTTTTTAATTTTTCAAACATATTTGTATTAGTTCGTTAATACAAGATTCAAAAGAAAAAACGAGATTAATATTTTTAATGTATTTTTGGTGATAAACTTTAATATATATATATATATATCCAAATATTTCTATCTTAAAACTAATTTCAAATCACTAATTTTTGTGTTTGGATTATGTATTATGAACTTTAAAATTTTATAGGTTTATTATGTGATTTAAAAAAAATTAAATTTAAAAATAAATAAATAAAAATGTAAATCGGGTACCCGACTAAAACGGACCGACATATATAATACCCAGAAGAATTGGATACCCCGAAAACTGAATACCCGTCCATAAACACCCCCTAGTGAGGAAACATAAGTAAACTGAAGGGACGCCACTTCAAGAGTTGCAGGTGAATCAGGAGCAGCAGACCACTCAAAACTTATGTGACAGTACATTACGATCCATTCTCCGGTTATAGATGCTTTTCTGTTCTTCTACATTTGCTGTTCTATGTTTCTGTTCTTGGGTTAAGAATTTTGCAGGGTTATGTTGTATGAGTTACATTATATCTATTCCTGTTTTGATGGAAGGGTATCATTACATCTCGTTTCTTAGATTGTGTTTGAAGGTATACATTTTATTCCAGCTTTTGATATAATGAATATAGACCGGTGGGGGTCGTGTATTGCAAGGTGTTTCATTACTTGTGATGTCCTAAAGCTGTTTAGTGATGGCAATAAACTTCATGTTTAATAGTAAAATAAGTGTTCGAACTATATTTGTTGCTATTTTTTATGCTTAAATTACTTTTGTTCAAAATAGGTGTCTATCATTTCATTCGATAATTTTAGGTGTTTGACCGTTAAAAAAATCTGTTAACCAATTTAAATATGACATGTGACATGTTTTAATTTTTAATTTCTTTAAATTAATACTTTTTAAAAAATAAAAACTCAAAATTTTCAAAAAGGCCCCAAAGATCCTGAAATTTCAAAAAAGCCCCAAATCCCTCCAATCCTACCACTCCCGTCGTCATTGGCCAGTTGTCGGCGACAGAATGAAGCGCTCTCCCCTCGCCGAAAGACCCATAGACTGTTCATCATCTGCTCAGTTGTCGATTGTCGTGAATTGTTCAAAATAACCTTGCGAAGATTTCGGCCTTCATCCCGATTTTCACACCGCGTCAGTCGATTTCTGAAAACGGGGTGGTGGGTAAATGGTTGTGGTGGTCCGGCATGGCCATCAACGGTGGAATCGGCTCAAATTAGGATTTGGGTTTTAGGGAGTTAGGGATTTCAAATTTGGGGATTATTTTGTAAGTTTTGAAAATTTTATGGTTTTTTAATATTAAGTTAAAAACAAATTTAGGGAGTTAAAAATAAAACAAATAAAAAATAAAAAGAAAATAAAATAAATTGTCAAAATAGAATATTAAACACCTATTTTGAGCGGAAAATAATTCATGCACTAAAATATAAACAATATGTATAACTTGAGCACTTATTACTTATTTTACTATTAAGCATAAACTTTATGCTTTCAACTTTCAAGAGTACACCTCATAGTCGTAGAATTATAGCATGTAAAAACATGAGAGTAGCTGAGAATCATTCTCCCATGTTTATGGTTTCATTTGAGATATCTATGAAAGAAGCAAAATTAAAAAAATATCCTAATGTAGTTGGTATCTATCAATGTTTGTGAAAGTTATGAGTTTGAAGCCCAAAGATAGACCCATCATTTCTATGCTGACAGAGACATGTAGTTCAGTTTGGTTGCTGCCTGTTCCAATGATTCAAGACTTACTTCCCTAATTATTACATGATCCAACCAATTCGGTGCTTACAAAATAGGTATTAAAGTGGAGTGGAGAGTAGAATCTGAACCGAGAGGGGAAGGGATAGGCAAGGCAATACCAAATAGATAAGTGGACCACAAACCAACCTATGGTGTGATTTGGACACGTCTGTTGTGGGTAAGAAATAGGGGTCACACTCACCCCAACTTATTGGCTTCAAAGGATTGAGGGTCCCTTTCTATCCAAACATTAAGTTTGTTCACATCTCCAAAGAAAGTAACTTTGGGAATCTTTGAAACAACCCCATGAAAGCAATCCCCCCTTTTTGGTCTTTATTTTCTGGTAGAGATATCCCCAAAATGGAAAATCTTCAACCTGCCAAACTAATATCATCTTGGCCATAGATAGATTCTTATCCAAATGTCCAATCCCTGAGCAGTAACAAAACTTTTCTCCCCCTCCTAAAACGGCAATTTTGGCTAAATATTCCCCTTGGGGAAATAATTTGGAAATATACCCTACGTCAGAAATTATTTGAAAAAATATCTCCTATTTGGTTCACGTAACTCAAAATCGCGTTCTGACAAGCGCAATTTCAGAAATCGCGCTTCAATGGGCGAGACTTTTGGATGATGTAGCACGTCGATTGAAGAGCCGAAATTTAATATTACAGGATAAAAAAATCACGCTAAGGTGGACACGATTTTCACGCGTTTTACGAAGCGCCATATCATTCTCTGCCACACGAGAAAAAAGGTCGCCCACGGTCAACTGGGATTCATACTGTCGAGGATAGGCTTCCTAGAGAACCGACCGGACAACCAAAATGGTGCACTAAATGCAGGAACATGGGACATTGCATGAGCACACGTCCTCTAAGGAATGACCCTCGAATCAACTGATTGTTGATGATGAAGAAAAGAATCTCATGTAGTGCGCTTGCAGTTCAACAAGTTAGAATTATGAGGAGTGAGAACCAATTTAGAACGATCGAATGATAAAATTCCTAATTTACAAGTTTGAGAAGAAGAAAACACGATTGAGACCGACAGGTGTCTAAGAAGATTACTTGATTGAATTAAATTAAAATTAGAATCAAATTCACGTAATGTACAAATAACGAGGATAAACTCTATAATTATGCAAATTTTTGTTATATGTCACATTACCCTCCTCATTAAATATTTACGGTAGATAGCTTGATTGATACCCTTTAAATAATTAAATAATCATAATAACAAAATTAAAAGTATAATGGTTAAATTAGAACCACCCCATAGTTAGGTGGTCATTTATGTAGTTTGCCATATTTTTAATAAATATTCATTACATGTAAAATATTATTAATAGTTTATTTATATTATTATTTAATAATTAAAATATATTTATTAATAATTTATTAACAAATATAAATTTAATAAATATTATTTACTCACAAAAATATTAATAAACATATTTCAAATATTAAATAATATTTTTATAAAAAATAATACATTTTAAAGTTTATTATATATTATTAAAATAAGAATTTTATTATATTCATATAATTACTGGTATTGCAGTGGTCTATTATGAGAGTGACTCTCTCAACACAATTTTCTTCATTCACAACGTTTGGAACCTCTAACCTTGCTTAAGAGATTTATTGTCTCATCCCACTATAACAACTGATTGTTAGTTGGATTGTATTATATTAATAGTTTATTATATATTATTAAAATATTTTTTTAATATTTCATTAAGTTTAACATATGTATAAGTGAAATTTAATAAGTATTGTATTTGGTTTACATTACCCTTATACGCATCAAAGAGTCCCGGATTTGAGTCCCCTCATCCCAATTTTTCCTTTGACTTTCACCAATAGGACAACCTTTAGTCCTTTACTATAATATGTTGTTAAACTTTAACAAAAGAATTAGATTTGGCTCAGTGGTTTGTGCTCTTTCTCTTCAATGCTTCCGGGTTTGATCCACATTGGCTTCTCAATTTTTCAATTTTATCAGACGATAATATGTGTCATTACGATAATATGTGTCATTATTTAAATGTAAGAATAATTTTATTAAATTAAATTAATTGAATATATAAGTAACGAGGATAAATGTGTAATTATATCATTTTTAATTGTCACGTCAGCTTCTTCATTAGTCGTTAACGATATATTTTATTTGATATTATTTAAATAATTAAAATAACCTTATTGACAAAACTAATAATCATTGATCAAATTGAAATATTTCTCATAATAAAGTGATTAATAATTAAGTAATACACCCAAAACATTTCTAAGAAAAAGGTAAGAACACATTTGAAGTAATGTATGATGTATGTGTAGGGGTGTTCATGGCAGGTTAATCGTACCGCTTAGTTTAAACGGTTGGTTAACCGTTATAACGGTTATTAACCGTAATCTAACCATCCTAACCATTAAAGAAATAGTTAACCGTTAATTTTTTAAAGGGTTAACCATTATAGTGGTTAACCGTTACAGGTTAACTTATTACAATTTTTTTTCAAATGTTCATTATTTCTTTTTAGAATAATAAATCTATCTTTCCGATAAATATTGTATTAAAATTTTCAAAAAAAATTCTTAAATAGATATATTTTAAACACAAATTACAAACTTAGTTAAAAAAGTACCTATACGTTAACCATTAATCTTTTTTAGTGGTTTGCTTAACGAAATTGTTTAACTTTTAATGGCTAAGTGAATTAACTTATAAAATAAACGGTTATATCAGTTAACGCTTACGAATTATTTTTGCACACCCCTATGTATGTGTATCGTCCCATGGTTTCTAGTAAACAAAGTTTTAATAGTTGGAAGCAATGACCCAAATACTGGACAAGATAATATTGATTAGACTCCACTAATCAACTTAGCTTAGCTTTGCTGAGATCATTGTCCCCACTCATATAATTGAATATGTTCTGCCTTATGATTGAGATTCAGAAGAGATATATATTTAATGGGATAGCTTTTTCTTTCATGTTTGTTGTATGTTAATTAAGTTAGATTATTTGATTGAGTCGAGTTAATTTTTTTAAATATAAATATATTATAATTGATATTTTAAAAATAAAAATTTAATTTTAAATAATTATTTTTAAATAATTTAACATTTATATTTTATTTTAAATAAATATTATAAATTTATATTTTAGATTGGTTTAATATTAATTTATAAAAACAAATAAATAATTATCAAGTTAGTTTATTTTATCCCTAAATGAAATAAAAAATAATTCTAATTTAGTATTCAATTTAAATAAAGTTTAAGTTAAATGTTAATTTGATCGAAAATATAACAATTGCATAGTTTGGTTTAGTAGTTAAAGATTTGAGCCTTTTATAGGGTCTCAAGTTCACTCCATTTCATTTGCATTTTGATATTTATTTTTGAATTGTGTTTTTATTTTCTTCGATTTTGTTTGACTAATACATCGATGGCATGTTAGTTGCTAATAAAGAAAGAAAAAAATGACGATAAAAATTAAAATATATCATGTCAATATTGTTGTAACATTTTTAACTGTCGGTGACTAAAAAAATAAAAAAATAACGTTAGTGATATTTTTGTCAAAAAAAATAGTTTGGTGACAAAAAATAATAATAGTTTAGTAGGCCAATGATGTTGTTTATCTTTTATACTAATACTTTTATATTTTTAGTATAATCATCGATATACTATCTATTGATTATTTAATTTATATTAAATATTACAAATATTAATTATAAATGTAACCCTCCAAACTTTTTTTTATTCATAACACTAAAACTTTTACTATTGAACTTATTTAAACTAAAAAATGGTGCTATGCATTTGATCCAATAAAATTAACTAATTAATATCCAAATATTATTTTGTTTTACTTTACTTTACAAGTCATTGGTACCCACATTGTAAATAAGCATATTGTACTTTGAATTCAATAGCCGTATATAGTGGAGGAAGATATGGGATCAAAATGGATGATGTGCAAAGGCACTCAAATCTATACAACATTGTATAAAAAAAAGGTCTAAAATTGGCTGATTTTGGAAATGCAATCAAACTGAAAATTTATATCAAAGTCAAGAGAACAGAGTGCAATTGAGGTAAAATACACTAGATGTTACTTAATTATAAGTTTAATAATAAATATGTCATTTTTTTTCTAAAAATAATAGTTTAATTACCCAAGTAAGATTTCGCGACAAACAAGTCAATTTTCTTTTAAAGGAAACAATTTAGTCACTTAATTAAATTTTTGTGATAAACATGTTCTCGGTCATTAAAACTGAAACATGACAAGGTATAATAACAAATTTTAGTCCCCAAACTTATACATTATATTAATTTGATCTTAATTGAAAAATAATTCAACAAATTTAACCATTCATATTCAAAAAGTTCGACTCTATGCCCTCATAACACACCCTTTGATCACTTATCTCACTTTGTGCTACTGTCTATCAACCCGATAATTGATAAATGTGATAGTTTAACAGATAATCATTTCACTACTAGACAGTTGACAGATTAATGGAACAAACTCATTATGACCTTAACGTCGCCTGGCAGTAGACATAATCACTTAACTAATAGAATTTTAAAATGTTAAATTTATTACATTATTTCGAATTACGACCATATTAATATAATGTATAAGTTTTAGAACAATAATTATTACTATATCAAGTCGCATGTTTAAATTTTAACGACATAATAACTAGTTTGTCATAAAATTTTAATTAACCTATTTATCACAAAATTTTAAATCGAGATACTAAAATTATTACTTTTAAAAGAAAATTGATCTATTTATCATAAAATTTTAATTAAGTAAATAAATGGTTATTTTTTTAAAATAACTTGTTTGCTACTAAACATATAATTAAGTGATCTTTGGTGTACTTTACCTTTTTAACCAAGTAAAATTAAAAGCAAAATACTAATAAAAAACAAATAAGAAAAGCATAGTGAGAGGGATAGAAAAGGAAAGATTTAAGGCTTAAATGAAAAATAGGTGCCTAAAGTATACCTTTGTAAACTTTAGGTGTCTAAAGGAATTTTTTTAAAAAAACAGGTGCTTAAAGTTTCAACCGTTATAATTTTAGGTGCCAAAAGTTTTACTTTGTTATAGTTTTAGGTGCCTAACCGTTAAAGGGCGTTAAAAAATTGTTAACCAATCAATGCTCGACATGTGACATTTTTTTTCAAAATAAAAAACTTAAAACATTTTTCAATAAAAATTTCATTTTTTATAAAATCCCAAATTTTTTAATTTTTACAAAACAATCCCAAAATTCCTAAAATTTCCCAAACCCCCAAATGACCACCGCTTCTACCGTCGATCGTCACCCCTAAGCACACCCCTTTGGTTGCAGAACCTAGGCGACCATGTAACACCTTAAAATGTGTAAAAAAAGATTTTAGAAGGGGATTGCAAGTCATAGGATTCAAACCCGTGACCTGTGGCCTTTAAGTCTTTCACCCAACCATTTGAGCTAAGTGGCTCTTAGACATGTGTTTCCCTAGGTTTTTATTTGAATTATAGTTGGTTTGGGTTAATCAAAAATAATAAACTAGATTGACCCTCCAGCTTCCCATTATTGTTTTTGAGAACCAAAATCCCCAAAAATATCCCAAAATAATTCTCTCATCTCTTTCGAATCGGCCACCGCTTACTTTACACCACCACCCGTCGGTGACGCTCACCGCCGGTCACAAAACCTTCCCCGTCGTCGTCCGAACTCAACCTCGTCGGCCACTCACCGTTTAACGTCGCCGTTCACAATGAAATTGGAGATGAAGGTCCGTCAAAATCTAGGGTTGATAACCTTTCGGTTATCCACCGAATCCGATTGCTACCGTCGTCTGGTCGTGAAACCAAGGTCATAGCCATGATCAGCAGCTCAAGGCGGCCAAAACCCCTCAAACCGATTGTCGTTCTGACATCGGGAGAGGCTTCGTCGGAGCACCGATAATTTTGCCGGTCGAGATCATTTTTGGTAAGTTTTGAGTAAGTTTCGTGCTAATTTCGGCTAATTATTGTTGTGGGTTGTTTCAAATTTAGAAAACTGGCATTTTGGGCATTTTTTCGGCTGTTTAGGGGCAGCGCGTGAACCCCACGCGCCGTCTGGGGCGATTTTCAGCCACCCTGGACGGCAACCCTTGAATCGGACCAGTCCAATAGTGAACCGGCCTGGCCAGACCTGGTTTGGCCCCTGAGCCGAACCAGTAACCGACCTGACCCAACTCGATCTGACCCGTTCGACCCGACTCGACCAGACCCAATCCGACCCGACCCGATTCATGACCGACCTGACCTGTTTGACCCGACCCGTGATCGACCCGACCCGTTGACTGAGTCAACTCGATGAGTTAACTCGTTCGAGTCAAACCTTTGACCGCTGACGTTAGCGTTGACTGCTGACGTCATTATTGATCGTTTCAGCATGACATCAGCGTTGACTTTGACCAAAAAGTCAAAATTTTCTAAAAGCCCTTATTTTATGTTTTTCGACATCCTGAGTCCATTTTTGAAGTCGGTTTTGTGAAATTTTAACACGAAAGCCTCCAAATCTGATATTAGACCCGAACATGCTTTTGTACTTCATTACTAAGTTTAAAGGCAATGTGATTAAGGACTGATTTTGGATTGTGGTTAATTGAAGGCATTCGTATATCTTTGGATCTGAGAGGCTGGGGGACGTCAAATTCGGGTTCGAGAGATTTCGAATGTCATTTCAAGGGTCGACCGATATAGCAAGGACTTAAGGTAATACATTACTACCTCTTGCATGCTTTATGATACATGTTGGTTCTAGGCTAAAGTTTGCATGAGTACGATTAAATGTATTTTTAAATCTGCTTGAGTCAATTAAATTATGAGATAATAAAATGGTAATTTGGATAAGATCAAATTATTCGAAAGATGAAATTAATAAACCAAAAAGATCCTTAGTTCGGTAAGTGGTTAATAAGACATAATCTTCCGATCTGATAAATACAGTTAAATGATTTAATAATTAAAATATTTCGTTAAGAAATGATGATAATACTCTCGAAAAATAAGAATAACTTAAATACCCCTAACTAAGGAAATGTCCTAAAATTTCTGATAAATGATTATTTTATATGAAATCCCCGTTCTATTGGAAAACAATTCGGTATCAAGATTTAAATTATGTACGATAACAAAACACTTAGATTACCTAAACTCTGGACAAACACCTGAAGATAAATTTACTAGAAGATTCTAAGTATTCCCGAACTGATCTAAATGACAGTAGTGAATGAATTGATTGGAATGGTAGAAATAACTGAAATAACCTCAGGCACTGAAATTTACCAAATTAACTGAAATCATGGAGAAACCCTCGAGAATTGAAATGAATGAATTATTTGGAATTTACCGGAAATATCTTAATAACTGAAACACCCTTGGGCATCGAAATGTCTGTAATAGCCTCGAATAGTAAAATGACTGAAAATACCTCTAAGACTTGGAATAAGAAATACCAATAAAGCCAAACAAATAAACTAGCTTTGAAAGTGGTAATATACGACCGTGATTGTTAGTCATTTCGAATACTAATGTGATATTGGAAGAATACCATATGAAGGCATGTTCGATTTATTTGGGGAAAATACATAGTTAATAGTAATACTAACCTATTCTTCAAGGTACTTTCGATATTATGGTTTGAGTTCGGGTGCAACGCACATGTTTGAATACTTGGAAAATACCACTTGAATACATGTTCAATTTCTCGTAGTTCGTGTAATGGTTAATTAATAAATGTGATCTACTTTGCAATACACTATACTCAGTTCTGAGAAACGAATACTTAAGGTGTACCTATCTGATTGAATGGCTTACTTTGTATCTTCTGTTGTCATTACTTAATACTGATTATTACTGTTGTTACTATTATCACTGCTTAGACTGTTACTGGGTACTTGGGATAGAGTATGAAGTGCCTAAAGGTTCAGCCTTGATCCGGCTGGTAATTCCGCCTATATTTTGTTTATAGTTACGACTAGGGTAATTCCGCCCGTATCTAGTTCCTACGCTTTGGCTAGGGTAATTCCTTATGACTACTGTATTAGGTTCCTACGCTTCGGCTAGGGTAATTCCTTTTGACTACTGTATCAGGTTCTTACGCTTCGGCTAGGGTAATTCCTTATGACTACTGTATCAGGTTCGTACACTTCGACTAGGGTAATCCCTTATGACTACTGTATTAGGTTCCTACGCTTCGGCTAGGGTAATTCCTTATGGCTACTGTATCAGGTTCCTACGCTTCGGCTAGGGTAATTTCTTATGGCAACTATATCAGGTTCCTACGCTTCGGCTAGGGTAATTCCTTGTGACTACTGTATCAGGTTCCTACGCTTCGGCTAGGGTAATTCCTTATGACTACTGTATCAGGTTCCTACCATTCGGCTAGGGTAATTCCTTCTGACTATTGTATCAGGTTCCTACGCTTTGGCTAGGGTAATTCCTTATGACTGCTGTATCAGGTTCCTACGCTTCGACTAGGGTAATTTCTTATGAATACTGTATCAGGTTCCTACGCTTTGGCTAGGGTAATTCCTTATGACTACTGTATCAGGTTTCTACGCTTCGGCTAGGGTAATACATTCTGCATACATGCTTTTATGCTTCAGTTAGGACGATTATATTGGACCTAATACACCCCTTTAGGTCAACACCTACGCCCAATAGGCCTGGGTAAATGCCTTATAGATGCAGTTTTGGAAAACTGCCTATTGGAGTTCAGATTGATGATAGATAAGAATTTAAAATGAACCGTAATTGGAACCTGTGGATACCCGGAACACCGTGATAGTTTTATACTATACTATGTATTTGTTTTACCTTACATGCATTTGTCTACATCATTATTTGGTAGTTTTGTATTACCGAATTTTCCCAAACTCACTTTGTTTCACCATTGCAGGTTAAAGAAATTCGATTATAGATTTATGACCGATATCAGTTTGAAGTTCCCTTGGCATTGCGCATGGAGTACGGTACCTATGTATTAGTGGGCATGTATGTCACGATTTATTTTATAATTGAGCCCATATTTTGTTTTCTGGATTTCAGTTTGTATACACGAAATTTTAATATAGTTTTAACAAAAATGTTATATTACACCTTTAATGTATTTCTAAGAGTTTTCTATCTTTTTATGGGTCACTCCGGTGACCCTAATGTGACCTCCTAGATTTAGGTGTATCACATAGCCGGGCTTAGGGGGTTACATTTAGTGGTATCAGAGCTTAGAGTTGCGTCTTTCTGGGTAGATCGGCCGATCGTCTGTCATAGGGTGTCTGGTCTGTGCATGCCCCTAGATCATAACTGTACTCCACCGAGCCAGGACTCTGATGTCGAATTATTTCATGTAATAAGTGCATCTAACCATTCTGTCCATAATAGCTCGATCTGTACTGCAAGAAAAAAATGTCGGTAATATTCGTATGTGATTTGGATTAATGTAATGAGTTTGAGTCTATATAAAGAACTTGAGATGGCTAATACATGTGAAATTAAAGATCTGATTCAGATTGAGAATGAATGTTTGATTATGTGAAGTAACCTTTATAAGATTACATGCAAGGCTATTCGGTGGTAATGATGACGTTTGAGAATATTTTGATAGAAATTTTGATAAGAGTAATCTGAATTTAAAAGGAAGATGTCCGTAAACTTGATGAAAGTGTAAATTCTGTGGTGACCCCGTTGTACACGAAGGAAACAGTTGCCTGAATATTGCGCCGAAGGTAAGTGATATTGGTTCAAAACCTTGGTTAGGCGAAAGAATAGTTTTGGCATTTCTCCGACCCTTGTAAATTTGGAGGACGAAATTTCTTTTAGGGGAGAGAGTTGTAACACCTTAAAATGTGTAAAAAAAATTCTTGAAGGGGATTGCAAGTCATAGGATTCGAACCCGTGAACTATGGCCTTTAAGTCTTTCACCCAGCCATCTGAGCTAAGTGGCTCTTAGTGATGTGTTTCCCCGAGTTTTTATTTGAATTACAGTTGGTTTGGGTTAATCAAAAATAATAAACCAGATTGACCCTCCAGCTTCCCATTATTGTTTTTGAGAACCGAAATCCCCAAAAATATCCCAAAATAATTCTCTCATCTTTCGAATCGGCCACTGCTCACTTTACACCACCGCTCGTCAGTGACGCTCACCGCCAGACACAAAACCTTCCCCGTCGTCGTCCGAACTCAACCCCGTCAGCCACTTGTCGTTTAGCGTCGCCGTTCGCAGTGAAATTGGAGTTGAAGGTCCGTCAAAATCTAGGGTTGATAACCTTTCGGTTATCCACCGAATCCGATTGCTACCGTCGTCCGATCGTGAAACCAAGGTCACATCCATGATCAGCAGCTTAAGGCAGCCAAAACCCCTCAAATCGATTGTCGTTCTGACGTCGGGAGAGGCTTCGCTGGAACACCGATAATTTTGTCGGTCGAGATCATTTTTGGTAACTTTTGAGTAAGTTTCGTGCTAATTTCGGTTAATTATTGTTGTGGGTTGTTTCAAATTTAGAAAACTGGCATTTTAGGCCTTTTTTCAGCCATTTAGGGGCAGCGAATGAACCCCACGCGTCGTCCGGGGTGATTTCTGGCCGCCCTAGACGGCAGCCCTTGAACCGGACCGGTCCAATGGTGAACCGGCCTGGCCAGACTTGGTTTGGCCCCTGAGCCAAACTAGTAACAGACCCGACCTAACTCGATCTGACCCGTTAGACCCGACCAGACCTGATCCGACCCGTTTGACCTGACCCGTGACCGACCCGACCCGTCCAACCTGACCCGTTGACCGTTGACTTTGACCAAAAAGTCAAAATTTTCTAAAAGCCCATATTTTATATTTTTCGACGTCCTTAGTTTATTTTTGAAGTCGGTTTTGTGAAATTTTAACTCTAAAGCCTCCAAATCTAATATTAGACCCGAACATACTTTTGTACTTCATTACTCAGTTTAAAGGCAATGCGATTAAAGACTAATTTTGGATTGTGGTTAATTGAAGGCATTCATATATCTTTGGATCTGAGAGGCTGGGGGACGTCGAATTCGGGTTCGAGAGAGTTCGAATGTCGTTTCAAGGGTCGACCGATATAGCAAGAACTTAAGGTAATACATTACTACTTCTTGCATGCTTTATGATACATGTTGGTTCTAGGCTAAAGTTTGCATGAGTACGATTATGTGTACTTTTAAATCTGCTTGAGTCAATTAAATTATGAGATAATAGAATGGTAATTTGGATAAGATCGAATTATTCGAAAAAAGAATTTAATAAACCGAAAAGATCCTTAGTTCAGTAAGTGGTTAATAAGACATAATCTCCCTATTTGATAAATAGAGTTAAATGATTTAATAATTGAAATATTTCGTTAAGAAATGATGATAATACACTCGAAAAATAGGAATGACTTAAATACCCCTAACTAAGGAAATGTCCTAAAATTTCTGATAAATGATTATTTTATATGAAATCCCCGTTCTATTGGAAAAGAATTCGGTATCAAGATTTAAAATATGTATGATAACAAAACACTTAGATTACCCAAACTCTGGACAAACACCTGAAGATAAATTTACTAGAAGATTCTATGTATTCCTGAACTTATCTAAATGACAGTAGTGAATGAATTGATGGGAATGGTAGAAATGACTGAAATAACCTCAGGCATTGAAATTTACCAAATTAACTGAAATCATGGATAAACCCTTGAGAATTGAAATGAATGAATTATTTGGAATTTACCGGAAGTATCTTAATGATTGAAACACCCTTGGGCATCGAAGTTCAGGAATACTGTATCAGGTTCTTATGCTTCGGCTAGGGTAATCCCTTATGACTACTGTATCAGGTTCCTACGCTTCGACTAGGGTAATCCCTTATGACTACTATATTAGGTTCTTACGCTTCGGCTAGGGTAATTCCTTATGGCTACTGTATCAGGTTCTTATGCTTCGGCTAGGGTAATTCCTTGTGACTACCGTATCAGGTTCCTATGCTTCGGCTAGGGTAACTCCTTATGACTACTGTATCAGGTTCCTACGCTTCGGCTAAGGTAATTCCTTATGACTACTGTATCAGGTTCCTACGCTTCGGCTAGGGTAATTCCTTATGACTTCTGTATCAGGTTCATCGCTTCGGCTAAGGTAATTCCTTATGAATACTGTATCAGGTTCCTACGCTTTGGCTAGGGTAATTCCTTATGACTATTGTATCAGGTTCCTACGCTTCGGCTAGGGTAATATATTCTGCATAGAGGCTTTTATGCTTCAGCTAGGACGATTATATTGGACCCAATACACCCCTTTAGGTCAACACCTACGCCCAATAGGCCTGGGTAAATGCCTTATAGATGCAGTCTTGGAAAACTGCCTATTGGAGTTCAGATGGAGGATAGATAAGAATTTAAAATGAACCGTAATTGGAACTTGTGGATACCCGGAACACCGTGATAGTTTTATACTATACCATGTATATGTTTTACCTTACATGTATTTGTCTACATCATTATTTGGTAGTTTTGTATTACCGACTTTTCCCAAACTCACTTTGTTTCACCATTGCAGGTTAAAGAAATTCGATTATAGATTTATGACCGATATCAGTTTGGAGTTCCCTTGGCGTTGCGCGTGGAGTACGATACCTATGTATTAGTGGGCATGTATGTCACAATTTATTTTATGATTGAGTCTGTATTTTGTTTTCTGGATTTCAATTTGTATACACGAAATTTTAATATAGTTTTAACAGAAATGTTATATTACACCTTTAATGTATTTCTAAGAGTTTTCTACCTTTTTGTGGGTCGCTCCGATGACCCTAATGTGACCTCCTAGATTTAGGTGTGTCGCATAGCCGGGTTTAGGGGATTACAGACCATTTTCCCTAACACAGCGTGGCCAGAAATACCGAACGACGTGCCAACCGAATGTCGAAGTTCTTAGGGTGGCGATTGGCTGCGAAAACGGCGACGATTTAGGGATTTGAAATTTTTTTAGGGATTTGGGGTCTGTTTTGTAAAGTTTGCAAAATTTTGAGATTCTATGTAAAATTGAATTTTTTGGGTGTTTTTTAAATAAAAATATCAAATTAGTGCCACGTGTCAAGCATTGATTGATTAATTTTTTTCACCCTTTAACTGTCAGGCACCTAAAATTACAACAGTTGAAACTTTGAGCACCTATTTTTACAAAAAATACTTTAGGCACTTAAAATTAAAAAAATATATTTTGGACACATTTTTCATTTAAGTCAATATTTAATAAAATAGAAAGAAAGAATTAAAAAATAAACATTGTTTTAGACTTTTTAATATTACAAGACAAAAAGTACCATTGGTACATTTGTCAGCACTGCAATTCGACAGGTGTTTGGTTATTTTTGGCTATTCTTTTTTCCTGTTTCTTTCCAGAAACAGCATCTAGCAATTAAAATAAGAATCTTTAAAGTAATTATACCATTAATCATTAAATTGTTATCATTTTATTATTTCTATCACTAAATTATTATCTAAATCTTTATTATATTTAGTAATCAAAATAAAAATATAATAATTCAATGATTAATGATGTAGTTTACTCAAATATTTATTGACCCTGTTTGACAATTAACGGATAACTGATAGCTAATAACAGATTACATTAGCGGATTGTATTAGCTGATTTAACTAGCGAATTGTATAAAAATATTTGGTAAAATTAATTGATAGTTTATTAGTTATAATATTTTTTATCTATTAATATTAATTACATTATAAAAAATATTTTTAATATAATATTACTAAGTATATTTGAAGAATATATATATATATTAATTTATTATTTATATAATTATTTTTAATATGATTTAGTTAATCATTAAATTAAATACAAATACAAATGTGTTAGAATGAAAAAATATTAATTTACAAATGTCACAATGTAAATAAGTGAGAGTGAAAAATTAGAATAGAAAAGATTAAGTTTAAGTTATTTGGAGATTTTTGAAAATTGTTAAAAGTAAAAGAGTCTTTATAACTCTTATGTCAAAACCTCTAATTTTAAAAAGCTTATATTAGTAGTTTTTTTAAAATTAGAAGTTTCATCTCAATCCGCTATTCATCAAACATTTAAATTAACGAATTTGACTGATCAAACCTTTAATTTTAGCTTAAACTTTTAATTTTGGCTCAAATCGTTATTTACCAAATAAGATCATTATATTTGGCATTATTAACTAAAATCCGGATTTTAATTTAAAAAAAGCAGATGTTATAGCAGAATATTTAGGAAACTAAATAAAACTGTTTTTTTTCTTCTTCTTTTTAATCCTTAAAGAAGTGAATAGAATAGATAAAGGGAAAATTTTGTTTTTGGATTTGTTTATTTTACATTTATATTAAATATTATCCGTTCACTTTTCACTTTCTCACATAAAGAAAGAAATTTAAGGTAAATTCTCAGCTTCTTTTCTGAAACAAAATTTTTTATTCTTTATTGTTTTCATGTTATATAAGTTATTTCATATGTTGTTGATTACTCATCTTCCATCCTCCACCTATCTCTTGCTTCTCTGCAACCCATTTTCTTTCTTCTTCTTCTTTGTAAGCATTTCCCATTTTGTGTTTTGTTGCAAATATGAAGTTTTGTACTTTTCTTTGATCAAAGCTTCCGTTTTTAAGTTCTGGGTATAACTGCTTTTGTTGTTAAATTTATCTATATGGGACTTATCATTTAGTTAAAACTTTTGGTTTTTCTTGATCTCTGAATTGAGATAACCATATCCTTTTGTTCCATTTGTTTTGTTCAATTCAAGGTTCTAAACTTTATGCAAAAAAATGATGGGCTTTTAGCTATTATGACCCCCTTTTTTGGGTTTAGTTTGATGAATCTTGAACTGTATTATTGAGTTTCTTACTTTTTAGCCATAGATTCTGCAAATTTTTTGGCATGATCTGATTTTTTTTATGTTTTGATCAATGTTAACTCAATGGCCACTGCTGTGAGCTGCAAAAGCTTAGGCTTTGTTGCTCTTGTAACTGGAAATTTATGTGTTATTTGGCTCTATTATATTCTTAGTTTTTGTTTTTGACAATAGGGTTGGTAAAATTGGGAAAAGCATGGCTGTTTCTGAGGTTAGTAATGATAGGGGAGAACTGAGGATTCTTGAAAATTTGGATGAACTAAGGACAGATTTGGCTGACTATATTGCTGAGTTATCAGAGGCAGTAGTGAAGGAGCGAGGTGTCTTTGCAATTGCATTGTCTGGAGGTTCTCTCATTGACTTAATGGGGTATCAATTCATTCCTTTTCCATCTTTGGGTCCTTTTTTTTCCTTATGATTTTGGTGTTCTTCCTTTAAAGTTTTTTTTTTTTTTTGTGGGAAACAGAAAACTTTGTGAAGCCCCTTATAACAAGACTGTAGACTGGGCTAAATGGTATATATTTTGGGCGGATGAACGTGTTGTGGCAAAAAACCATTCCGATAGCAATTACAAGCTTGCAAAGGACAGCCTTCTTTCAAAGGTTAGCATCTCAATTTATCCTTTATTTGATGATTTGATCCTGTTTTTGCTTTTCAAGAACCAAATGTAAGGCAATTTTTTATTACCAGAAGATGGTGTCTGTTGTTCTGATATCTGGATGTCTTCTTTCTTACCTCATTCATTCTTTAGTTAATGCATATAGTACAGCTTAGTTCTTTGATTAGACTAATTATTCATTCGTTTTTTCTGTTTGAATCCATTTGATCTAGTATCAAATTCAACATGAATGTATCAAGTGTTTTTTAATGTTGTTTTCAATTGGTTTAGATGTTTGGTTTCATTCAGCTCAGATTCATCTTTGACCTACTTCTTTTATATGATCAATCCTTCCTCTTGAATCGCCTTTACCACGGCATTCAATGGTTAACGGTGCCATCTTTTAACTCAATTGATTTGAGGTGTTTAAACACTTGCTATAATACAGTTTGAAGGTTTAAATATCCTATGATTTGAGGAACTTTTTCGGATGGTTCTACCCTTGTATGAACGTTTGAACTTGCCCTGGTTGATAATTTGATCGGATTGTTGTGATCAGCACGAGGCATGCTTCTTCAGAATACAAGATATAATCTATAACCAAGATAAACTGTTTGTTCTGATTGAAACTGTCATTTTTATCTTTTTGTAATTTTTTGCTGTCTCAAGAGTGATTGTTTTATTCTATGATATTCAAGTTCTTAATTCAGCAGTGCTTTCTTCAATGGATAGATTCGAATGAAAAATTATGCTTCAGTTTGTTTTGACAAGTTCGCGCCTTAATGTTATGGCATATGCGTTGTATTTGTAGGTGCCTATTGTTCCCAGCCATGTTCATTCTATCAATGATTCAGTTTCAGCAGAGGAAGCTGCTGATGACTACATGTTTGTTATCCGGCAGTTGGTGAAAACTCGAATGGTTAGTGTTTCCGACATTAGTGACAGCCCCAAGTTTGACCTCATCCTTCTTGGCATGGGACCCGACGGCCACATTGCCTCACTATTCCCTAATCATGCAGCACTTGACGAGACCGACGAATGGGTAACTTTCATCATCGATTCCCCCAAACCTCCACCAGAGAGGATAACATTCACTTTGCCTGTGATCAACTCAGCATCAAATGTAGCAATGGTCGTGACTGGTGAGAGCAAAGCCGAGGCTGTGCATTTGGCAATCGATAATATTGGACCTGACTGCCCATTGCTGCCTGCACGGTTAGTCCAACCAACGAAAGGGAAGTTGGTATGGTTTTTGGACAAGCCAGCTGCATCAAAACTGGATGGTCTTCAATTTTCCGAGTAGGGTCTAGTTTTTTTTCCTCGAACCTCGTCCCCGATTAGTTCCTGCTTCTTTATCTTCTATATTCTGGTTTTTCTTCTTCTCTTTTATATTTGAGGTGGGGAGTTTGGAATCCATTTTGTAAGGAAAGGGGAAAATAATAAAAGTTGGGGTTTTAACATAAAAGTTTATTCCTAGTTCAGGTTCCATTCTTCTGACATGGATAATCAAAATGTGGCAATTTCCATTTTTGCATGGATCAAAGTTCCATCTATCTGTTGTAATGAAGGATTATAACTTAGTAATTACATTTCTTAGAGATGTCATTCAAGCAAAAGCTGTAGCTTCAAGTTCCTGTTGCTGGAGGGAAAGTAGGTAATAAGTTCAGATGAAGATCTTCAGTTTAAAGGTTTGCAGTACAATAAACTGTTAATAACAAAAGCATTATTGTACTGCTTCCCAAAAAATAGCATATTCTAAGAAGATAAGATTTTAAACTGCTTTTAAGCTTTATAAGAAAAATCCAGAATTGAGTTAGATGTTTAACAAAAATCCAATCAATTATGTTCAAAAGATCTAAAGGAATCTCCTTTTCCTCCCCTTGCCATCTTTCTAGGATGGTAAAGTCTATGGTATTTGCTAGATGTTGAAGGAATTAATACTGAGAAACTTCTGAGATTGGAATAAATGTGCTTTTCATTCATTCCAAGATTGGTTTCTAAGTCAACAACAAGATTCAATTGATGCATTTGGTCTGAAGTCTAGATTCTAAAGGATGGAAATGAACTAGTATGCTATTTTCAGGGACATATACCCCAAAAAAACCATCAACTTGCAACTTCACCTCAAGCTAATTGAACTCATTCAAAACTTAAAACAGACCAAAGTGACAATAAATCCTTCCCCTTGTATTAATACAAGTATTTTCCCTGTTTTTCAATCCTATCATGCCTTTATTCTAATGAAGGTAATGAATGAAGAAACCCTAGCTTCATATTTTAAAATTACCAACGGCTAAATGTTCTAAATCATTATCCATATAATTATGCAAAATTTAGTTAAGTATTCCCTTTCAGAAGCCAATAGGGAAAAAATCAAACTCGTTTACTTTTTACGCAGGAATATGAGACCAACCACCACAGAGATGCCTACAATTGCCACAGGAACAGCCCAATATTGCTTTGTCAATTTCATGAGATTCTATGAGTAATTGTTGGTTTCTTTCTTGGAGGAATTTTCAAGTTCTGGGATGGTTGGGGCGGATGTGTCAAGCTCGCCAATGCAAAAGTTCTTCATGAGTTCTTTTGCACTTTTGCTGTGCCCAGCATCTTCAAACTCATCCGTTGCATCCTTGCCTTCAAGGAAATTATCGGAAGCACATCATTAGAGGATTCATTATTTCATAATCCGGACACTCTTAGCCGGAAAGCTTAATAAGAAAATTATCTGTCAGAAAGCATAAGAGTATCACCTGTTGCTGCAAGCACTACATCATCACCTCCTGGATGCTCATCCAAATAAGAAGTCAAATCGTATACCTATAAAGGGAAACGGTACTTCTTTTTCAACAAGACAAATAATTCATGGGAGGGATTTCAATTCACTCTCGTAGTACATAACACTTCTATGTCCTAAAGGAAAATCAAGTACAAGTGATTGGGTTTAGGTGTTAGGTCATCGAGATGTCAGGTGCAAGCAAAATTTTGTATAGATACAACAAGATCGATCCACACCTTTAGAATCCTTACAATTGTCCTCATTAATATTCAAATACTAATGTTCCCACCAGCAGAGGATGTCAAATTGTATATGCAACTCCTAGCTATAAAAACAAGTATATAAACCGTTGAAACTAGAGAAGCATTAATCAATCAAGAGACCAAATTCAATCAAGGGATTAACTATGACTCTGTGGCAAGCTTCTTTAGTATTATTTTGCAGAACAAACATGTGCCATTATATGGCACTTCCAATAGTAACCATAGATGAACATATGATGCCACCTAAAATATCAATGCGAGAATTTCAATAGCAAGTGAAACTAACCAACCACTATTAACAAAATGAGTATAGTGGACAAGTAAGAATCCATCTAAAGATGACAAACTACATTGCACTCAGTTCTTCTCGAAAACAAATATCAAGCCACAGACTCAACATACAATTAGATGATGATCATTTTCCTACCAAAACACTAGTAGTGAATATAACAAGAATATTATAAGCTAAGCACAAACATAATCACCATCCCTTCAGGCATAATCCTATAAGCATGATTCAAATCCAAAAACTTGGATTGTTTTGCAAGTCTTATCTAACCCTCGACAAAAGGTCTAAACTTGGCTTAGTGTAAGCCCAAATTGTGTTTTCTGTTTGTGATTAACCAAAAGTAAAAATGGGTTATCATCCAAATGCAGTTTTGAACTTGCTGTAAACATAATTCACGAAAAGGGATCTAATACAAGAAGCAAAACCATAATCCGAGAGAGTTAATACCCAAATCAATGATTAAAAATAAAAAAAAAGAGGGAAAAAAAGAAGAAAAGACCTTGCCGTCAATAACGACCCAGCAATCGTTTTGGGTATTGTGCTGGGAGGCTTCTTCCATTGAATAAAGCTTTGAAAGGGTGGGCATGGTTGAAATTGTTTTTGCAGCGCTCTTTCAGATTCTTTTGGCGGCTGTCTCCGTCTGAAAATTGCTTATCTATAAACAAATTTGGAGCGTTGGGGGGGGGGACGACTGTTTGTTTGTTGACTAAAGAAATTCGAAAGGAATGAGCAACCTAACAATGGCAGCGCACCACTTGTCGACCACCGTCAACCCTATTGAGATGGCCGGCTCTGGAGGGTGTGCCTTGGCAACCTTGTCCAATTACATTCAACATTCTCTGTGGTTTCCGGGCCTATATTATGGAATTGGTAAGGGGAGGGGCATGAAAACAATAATTCATTATTTTTAGGATTTTTGTTCATCTTGTCGATTCCTTCAATCAAACATCCTTGGACAAGTTGAAACCGAGGAGGAAAATAATCCTCCATTTTTCACAGATCACGAACTCACATCTCATGCTCGTCTGCTCGCCCTACGCATTATTTTTATGCTTCTAAACACATGCGAGCTCCATATTGTCTGCAACTGGAAGGCTCAGATCTCCTCTTGTTCGCCAACAAACCGGAAGATAGTGCCTGTAAAAACCCGCAAATAACATAATAAAAAAGTAAAAAATCAAGTACAAGACAATGCGGTGAGCGTGGATCGAACACGCGACCTTCAGATCTTCAGTCTGACGCTCTCCCAACTGAGCTATCCCGCTACGGAAACCATTCCTTGTTTCATTTTATAAAGCCTTTTTTTGATTCCTCCAGAGGGAAGCCAATTCGTTGTTCTTCTGCTTTGCCTAGAAGAAAATAAAAGGCTTATATATCAAATATGCCCTTTACTTGTACCAAAAAATCAAATGAGCCCCTGTTTTAAAAAACACAATCAAAATAAGTCCTTAAACGTTGAAAAGAACTAATGGAAGTTTGATCGTGAATGTTCAAATAAGGACTCATTTGATGCATGATTTTTCAAATAATGTCTCATTTGATCGCTATTTTTCATGTAAGGGATCATTTGATCCATGATTCAAATCAATGGCTCACTTGATTTTTTGATATAGTTAGAGGGTCGATTTTATATATAAACCTAAATAAAACAATTAAATTAAATTTTAGAATTTATAACAATTGGTCAGATTTTTTTAAATTTTTTAAAATTATTTATAATTTAAAAAATATTTCTAATGCTTTTTAAAAAATATATAAATTTCAACCAATTAAGTATTATCACATCAGCAGACATAACAATCCTTAGTGTGTTTAACGATTAATGCAATTTTAAAGGCTTAGTTGATCCAATTTTTCATTTTAGGACTCATTTGATTTAAGATTCAAATTGGACACTTACTTATTTTATCACAATTATGATGACCTATTTGATATTCAAGTCGTTTCTATAAAGGTACGAAATCCAAAGTAGATCATTTTTGTCATTAAAATCATATTTTTCCAATCATTGGCAAAGTCATACTTTTTTTTATTGAGGTTTAGATTGAATTGTAAATTTGTAAGAAGGTGTCAAAGAGTATTTTGTCATTTCGTTAAATGCCTTTTTGGGGACTGAAAGAAAACTTTTCCAAACCAAGGGGACTAAAAGAGAAATTTTACCAAACCAAGGGGGGCATTCCCCCCTGCTGCCCCTGTTTCAGATAAGCCAGCAATGACAATATCGATTTATAAACTCAAAGCATTAAGTAATCATTCTTTCAGATTAGCCAAGTTGTAACTTGTAAGCCTAACTAAGATGTTAGTTTGTTGCTTTGAACATTTCCCCTTCAATGCAACCACCAGCTAAAATCTCTCCAACAATGTCCGAAAAGTGAAAAAAGTAGCAGAGAACAAATACTACTAAAGAACTTGAATCCTTCAAGTAGTAATAGAATAGCACAGGTCCTCATTTTCCTGCTTCACTTGGTTTGAATTCCTTTTTCTGTCCTCTCTTTCGAGATTTGTTGAGAGTTTAAGCAAATCAACACCGGTTCCATTTTCGGTCGAAAGACCATTTGTTTGGACTTCAAAGTTAACAGAATGACCAGCATGAGACACTCCAATGGACCATTCTTGGCCAACTCCCATAGGGTCCATTCCATATGAAACAAAACCATCGGCTTTCTCAGAGCTATGACCCGACAAGTAGTGTGATTGAGCTGACAGAAGAGAGAGAGCACAATCTGAATGTGAAACCCCATATAACTCTTCAGCTGTTGATGCTACATTAGGATCATTGCCAGATTCAGTTGCAGATGAAAATGTTCCACCAATGCCATGCACATGAAAAGAAGATTTTGGTGGTACCGACTGGCCATTTGTAATTGGTATTGCTGACTTAGGTTCAGAATCACCTTGAAACGCGTGTGTGATAACGGAAGTTGTTCCTTTTAGCGTGGAGGATCGCAGAAATTCGGTACCTGAGAGCCCCACACAGGTGACCAATATGTTAAAACTTCGCAAATTGAAATTCAATGGCCAAAAAATTGCTACAACCCTGCTTTCTTCTCTTTTTAACTAGGAAATTGAACTGCTTATTGTACATTGAAATGCATATCTGCACTGATTGAACTTTACTTTTTTAGCATTGTACATTCCATCAATATGAATATTGCCTCAGAACAGCTTGAGTTTATAACTTTATATTTTAGTTTCAATTGTATAAAGACGAGTAACTTAATGTAATCACAAGATCTAATAGGTAACATATTGTTCATACCTTGATATGTCTGCAGCAACTTACTCGGTTTCCCGGGAAGGTTATTGTAATGATGCTTCCTTCTGCGCTCGTTATGCCCTGCTAGACGTCTACGACAACTGCGCTTGCCGTCATCGAATTCAGCCAGTAAATGAAACCTAATGAAGCAACAGGAGTTACAGTTAACACCCTAAATAACATCAAATTACGGACCTTAAACCATAAACAACCTAGGTAAACTACAAATAAAAATTCACACACAAGCAGATGAAATTGAAGGGAACAAGAGTGTAAATGAAGAAACAAATCAACCTGCTACATTGCTGACAGAATCTCTGTTCAATACCATGAACAATGACTTTAGTAGTCTTAGAGTGAGCCTCACAAACTTTATGCCTCTTGTAGTACTCTTTTGAGGAGCTAAGGTCCTTGACAACCATAAACTTGACAGCAAGGAGAGCTTATTCTTCGAGCTTTCTTCACGGTCAAAGCCCGATGAACTGAAGAAACAACACAAGTGTTCAAAAGTTTGCCATCTTGGGCATCTCTATAATTGGCAGATCTCCCTAGCTTCAAATCAACGAGTGAAGATTCTTGACTGTTGGATTCCATCAAAGAACTACAATGCTTGGAACCAGAGTCCTCTTCACCAAAATATGAACCAGAGGTAAACATACAAGTAGGGGGAACTAGCCCTTTAGTAGAATCATTAGCAAATTCAGCACCAGGAATGGCCAAACTGGTGTCACCATAAAATGGTTTCTTGCCCATATCAGAAAAATCAAAATCCATGAATTCCATACTCTCAACAGGTTCAAAACCAGTGCAAGGCTTGATGTCCCAACATGGCAGTGATTTTCTAGTTCTAGCAAAAGCATCAACTGGCAAATCCATTTCATCAGAACCATAGCTCCAAGACTCCATCAATATGAATAATGTAAATTCCTACATAAATTTCATGAACATAAAATAATAAGGAACCATTAGGCTTTTTTATACACACGCCAAAATCAAAGATTGAAATGTAATAATTGCTTATCGTTAGAAAAACAACAAATTGTGCCAATAAAAAAAAGAACATAGTAATAAAGATACAGACCATTGATTTCCATAAACTAAGGCTGATGTTTCATTTCAAATATATATTTGCTCAAGCACAAGTTCAACCAAAGCTCATAGATACAAAGAACAATGATAAAAAAAGCTTCAAATTCTTTCATATGTCAAATCCGAAGAAAACAGAGCTGCTAAGAAAAGCTCAGTCTTTGTTTTCCAAAAGCTTAATCAACCAAAGAACATATATTTGAGAACTACCCATTTTCAGAGATTAACAGACAAAAAGATTTCAAATGGTACGTTTAGTCCCAATTAAAAAATGTGTTTTTTGTGTGCAAATTCCCATCTTTTTCTCCATTTCCTGCTGTTTCTCAGAAACCAAATAAAAAATATATACCGACAGCAAAGACCCTAAAAAAACTGAAATAATCCCCAAAAAAGGGGCTATCTTGATTCCCTTGAGCTTACCACAGTGCAAAGAAGAAACCCAATGTTTACACACGAGAAAGAAAGATTGAAATTTGAATTATTCATCAATGTGTTTCATATTTCTGGTGAGGTCGAAGCAGATTCATTGTGAGTCGACTGAATTTCCACTATCAAACAGTCTACTACTGTTTTGTCTGAAAAGCATGTCCAGGTCTTTTGTAGCTTTCTGTAAGGCATGTTTTTCCTCAAATCCCATTATTGACCCTTCTTCCACGACAAAACCACCTAGACACACATTTTAAAAATTGATGTTTAATGATTTGGTCACTTAAGTTATTGTTTTCTAATATTTTCATCACTTACATTGTTGTTTTATAACATTTTGATTATTGGAACGTTAAGTGTCGTTAATTTGACGACGTAATATATTAGTGAAATGGATTACTTTTTAATTTAACTTATAAATTTTAAATAAAATATTAATTTGGCCTTAAATTTTAGATGAATTATACACATAAACTACCGATCTATTTTATTCACATATATTAATGTACTTGTGGAAACTTGGATGATCATATGAATATATATATTCTGTATTTTTTTTATTATATGATATAATTGAGATATTTTTATTATTCATTTATTTATTTATTTATCAACATAGTAATTAAACTTTAATAATCATTTTAGGTTTTATAAGTTATCGAAACTTTTATGATGCTATCCAACGATCTACATGGATAATTAGTATATATTTAGGACATTAGAAGTTTGAACTCATGCAAATTCATTCTAATATGATTTATATATATATTTAATTAATTCCAAATAAAAAATATAAAAAATGTCTTCACATATTAATATTCTAATAGTTAAATTCAGTGGCAGAGCTTGCTTGGAGTAAGAGTTGGAGGCTACTTAATTTTTTAAAAAGAAAATGAAGGCTTAAACTAAAAATTTCAAAAATTTTGAGGGTTTAACTAAAAATTTTATTAACTTTGAGAGATTTAATAGGAAAATTTTAAAATTATGGGAGGATATTTAATTAAAAATATTCAAAATTATGAGGCTTAATATGAATTTTTAAAAATCTTGAGAGGATCAAATCAATTGTTTTAAAATTTAGGGGTCAAACTCTAATTTCTCAAAAAATTTAAGGTCCCTTTATACTTGCCGCCACTGGTTAAATTTATAATTATATTTATTTTGTATAATATATATATATATATAGTCAGTTAACACTAAATATAAAATAATAACAAAAGATTAATAAATATATATTAAGAATCATAAAAACAACAAAAATTAGCATAAAAAGTTGCAGACGACTCTTCTCCCAAAAGAGTGTTTTAGGGATGGCAACGGGCGGGGCGGGTTTTTGGCCGCCTCGAACCCGCTTCGATTTATTAACACCTAAACTTGATTTCGCCCCACCCCGAAATTAAAATATTAATTTATCCGCCCCGCTCCGCCCGATCTATAAACCCTAAACTCGATTCCGTTTCGACCAAAAAATTTAAAAAATATATTAAATTCCGTCGATGATAAATGTTAGATCCGACCAAATCACTATCATATTCACAAAATATAAATTTTACAGACTTTAAAACTATATAAAAAATAAAATAAAACCAATTAAATTACTAACATGAAAAAAATACATATTTTAAAAAATAAACTCGAACCATTGACCTTCATAATCATATATGTTAAAATTCGAACAATATCTAACAAAAATTTACGATAAACACAAACTAAAAAAATAGCTTGAAGCCCCTAAAAGTGTTTATATATAGTGATATTTTTATAAATATAATAAAAATAAATAAAAAATAAAAATATCGGGGCGGGGCGGGACGAGACGAGACGAGAAATTTCTATCTCATACCCGAAACCGTCCCGACTCGACTTAATATTTTTCAATACCCGCCCCGCTTCGATCCCCAAAAACTATAGAAAAATACCCGACCAGGTCGGGTCGGGGTCGGGTAATTTTGCCATCCCTAGAGTGTTTGTGCTGAGATTGAGAAATTAATCTGTAAATTTATCTGGGGCAATGAAAATGAGGGTCGCCATATTCACTTGGTCAATTAGGGTGAGATGTGTAAGCCAATGGTAAACGGAGGACTTGGTTTTAGACATTTAGAGAAGTAGAATGCGGCTTTTCTTATGAAACTGACGTTTGATCATGTTGCGAAGGACCATCTATATGGGTGCGGGGGTTGCGTTCGAAGTATAAATGTCAGGAGATGATTCCGAGTATCCTTTTTGCGCCGTGGTTGCTCACAACTTTGGAGGGCATTTGTTTAGTTTGGGATGATATGCGAGACAATTTGGCGTGAAACATGGATAATGGAGAATCTATTGATTTTTGAAATGATCCCTGGCTTGGGGATATTGGCCGACTGAGGGATTGGGTTGCACCAAGTTGCAATTTTTCTAATTTCCCGACGGCCCTAGCTTCGATGGTTAGCGAGAATGGTGATTGGAATTGGTCACACTTTCAACAGTTGTTAACAATGCATGTGTTGTTGCGCATTGCGGCTATTATCCCGCTTGTTCGAGCATCACTTAAGGATTGTTTGGGATGGAAGTGTAATGTCGATTATCGGTTCTCGGTCCGTTCTGCTTATAATGTCTGTGTCACGCATCCAGGCTTGATAAATGATCTTTTATGAAAGGTAGTTTCACGTTTTCCAAGGTTACAGCGGATCAAGATATTCCTTTGTCTACTGGTACATGATAGATTGCTAACCAACGTGGAGCGGGAGTATCGCAATCTCACGCATGAGACGAGTTGTGGGGTGTGTGGTGATGAAGCGGAAACTATTGATCACTTATTTAGAAAGTGTCTAACTACGTGCATAGCCTGTAAATATGTAGTTCGTGTGGATAGATGGTCAGATTTCCTTGCCATGAATTTTAGAGATTAGCTCACTTTTAATCTGCGATAATCGGATTTTACGGCTGGTGAACTATCGGAGTGACCGCTACTCTTTGGATCTATGTTGTGGATGTTATGGAAGAACCTGAATCAACTCGTTTTTGACCCTTTGAATGTTGGCCAAGAGTCGATCATTGTGGCTAGCCGTAGATTGGCTCAAGAGTGCATCCGGCCAAAGGTTATCATGCAAGCTTGCTCGATCGCACGCTCAATTGGGTCGGGGTGTTGCGTCTTGGCCACGTCTGGCGGAAGGGTGGTGTAAACTTAATTTCGATTGGGGTAGATGTCAGTTGGATGGTCGGACAACATGTGGAGGGGTGATTTGAGGTGATCAAGGGGAATGGTTATTGGGATTCTCTAAATTCATCAGTATTTGTTCAGTTTTTGAGGCAGAGCTATGGAGAGTGTTTGAGGGTCTCCAACATGCATGGTATTTGAGTGTCCGACGTGTTTGTATGGAGTTAGATAATGGTGATGCGGTTCGGCTTTTACGACAGCAATAGATGAATTGAAGGCATTTCACGCTAGTCCATCATATACAGACCTTGGTGGCATGGGACTGGGAGGTCCAATTTGCTAAGGTTTATCGAGAGGCTAATATTGTGGCCAATACTTTGGCCAAGCATGGTTTTAGTCTGATGCAGGGTGGTCAGACCTTTATGCAACCACCGGAGATAGATTTAGTCGCAGTTCATGCGGATCTTAGTGGTATTTTGGCTTGATGCTTTGTTTTGTTTTTTGTCGAGTTTACCATATTTTGTAGGTTATCAGGCGTACTCTTTTCTTCCAACTAGGTTTAGAGAGGTTTTTAGTGAGGTACCTGGATAACTCATATTTTCTTATAAAAAAATTAGCATAAAAAGTTGATAAAAAGTTTACAAGAGTGGCTTTCTAAAACTGTTTTTTATGCCCATTTGATTGTGTCAAACAAGACATTAAATTTGTAGAGTTTGGGACATTTTTTTATGAAACGAACATTAAATTCGCGTCCAGAAAGCAAAAAAAGATTAAACTAAAAATTTTAGGGTCTAACGATCATCAACCAACAGTGAGCAGCGATAGTGATAAGAGGCGGCTAGAAGTGATCGGCGACAATGATGAGTGGTGTCCGACGATGAGAGACTTTGATCAGATTCAAAAGTTAAATTGACATTTTATCTAACGTTTAAATATCAAATTTATATTTTATCTAAAGTTTATGAGTTAAATTAATATTTTATATAACGTTTAGGGGTCAAATTAAATAATAACAACTTTTACTAACATATATTATCATCAAACTAACAACATTTAACATCTCAATAACCAAAACATCATAAAACAGTGATATAAGTGACCAAAACGTTATAAAATGATAACATAAGTGACTAAAACATTACTTTTCTAAATTCAGTAAACAAAAATTATGAATTAAAAAGTGATCATTACGATAGTTTACCAAAACACAAATTACTATTATTATTATTATTATTATTATTATTCAACTTATTAATTGAATAATTCAGATTCAAATGTTAAAAAAATCTTAAAAAACAACTTTCTTAACTAAAAAGTTGAAGTCCACCTTATATCACACTCATGTGAAACTTCCATGCTAAAACGAAAAGACATAATGATCTTTTGACTCTCAATTTTATTAAAGTAGTCATTTTAATCCTTAAACTTATAATGACACCTTTGAGTTAACGTAAGACATTTTATCATTTTTTGCTACATCAAAAATTAAAAAAATTATCCTTATTGTAATGTTGATATTAAATTATCATTTTAATTTTTTTATCTTGACAGAAAAAAAAAACAAAATAGTCAATGTCAAGAATTGAACAAGGACACTATTGTTTTCTTATATTTTAATCAATTTAAAAAAAAGAACGTGATAAAAGTTTAAAGACTAAAATATTAAACTGATAAAGTTGAAGGGAAAAAAATAACATTATTCGAATTTAACCAACATTATTAACATTGAAATCCATAATTATTCTAAAAAACTTACATATAACCTGAACATCTAACTCACAATATAATAAATTTTGGAGGGCATACCCTGCCTTGCCACGTGTACATATAGGTGAGTGCTGAGATATAAGGCTGTTCATAGTAGGTTAACCGTACCATTTAGCATAAATGGTTGGTTAACAGTTATTAAACCGTAATTTAACTATTAAAAAACGATTAACTGTTATTTAACAGTATGATTACAGATTAACCTGTAACCTATTATAAAATTTTGTTCACATGTTCACTAATTATTTTGAGAATAATTAAATTCTTCGATAAATATTATATTAAAAATTTCAAAAAAAATATTTAAATAGAGAAATTTTAATTACAAACTTCATTTTATGTCAAAATAATTTCATAACGATTAACCATTATTTTTAATGATTAATTAACTGAAATTATTTAACTTTAATGATAAGTTAATTAATCGATTAACGGTTACATTTTATTTTACACGTCCGAGTGATACCCAATCCCTGCAACAAAGTCGGCCATTGTAGCAGTGCACTGAGCCCCACCACACAGACAATCTCCATGGCTAAGATCAAAGCTGCCTTCCTCTTCTCTACAACTTTGATTTTGGTTTAATTTATTAACAGAATCTAAAATTTATGAGTCAATTATAACTCTAACGTGTTTGTTATTATTTCTCCCTAATTGTTTTAAACAAAACAAAATAATAAACTATGTGAAGCATGAGGACAAAGAAACACATGTTTAAACTCACGTATTTCTTTTTTTTTTTTACAACAATAAGTCAATAACGATACCAATCGATCTAAATTTTAATCGGTTAGTATATCAATTCTTAGTTGTAGGTGAAAGTGATTAATGGCCGAAATTATCCAAGTTTGAATTGGAGAATTTTTTTATTTATTTCTTGAGTTATTCAATGGAGTAGATCTTATGATTAATTCTTCACGTTCTGTTAACCAATATAAGGTTAGGCGTTAGCTACAAATTTTAAAATTATTTGATGCTTAGGAAGAAAAATCGAACCCTAAACCATATATTATCCAATTTGGTTGTTTATTTGTTTGGTTTTCCTTCCCCCAACGTTAGCATACGATTCTATAGTTGTCACTGTCTCACAGTTTTGGCATATAAAGTCACACCCTTGATTATACCGTCCTTTCATTTCATCTCACCCCCCTCGAAAAGGGTTAAAAATCATAGAAACAATTGAAAATCAGTTGGTTTAGTTAGATGAGACGCTAAGTTGTTTAAACAAAGTTAGATAATAAAATATGGTGTTGTGAATGGAGAAAACTGGATTAGAAAAGTCGTCATATATTAAATTTTTGTAAAATTTGATCTGAATTAATCGGTCAATAAATCTGATACTAGTAGTTAAAAAAAAACAGAGAAGCAAAAGTTATCTTATAGTATAAGGCTATTTAACCTTTACAACAATAAAAATATCGGACTTACAAATTGGATTTGGTTGGATTAAAATCTATATATTTCAATATCAAAGCCAAGCATGAGAGAAGTGTCCCAAGAAATTGGGCTTAATCGGTTAGACCTACCATTGTCCCAACCGGGCCAGGATCATGCAGTAATACTATGAGAGCAAGCCCGACTTTGTCTTGTAGGATGAGCTTTAGAATTGATTATGCTGTGGTCAATTCATGTTAGTATACTCGATTTATTCCTTTATTTAGGGTCAATAAGTAAATGTTTCACTATACTTTAGGTTAGAGTTGGGTGTTTGATCGAGTTGAGTTTAGTCCAAAAATTTTGAGTTATTCGAGTTTACAAGATCTATTTTATAATTCAAACTTTATTTGAAATTTTTTCGAATCGAGTCGAGTTTATGAAATTCGAGTCGAGTTTTTGAATTCTTGTACAAATTTAATTGTAATTATTTATAATGTTATAATACATATTGATTCCAATTTAAACGGATTCGAGTCGAGTTTTTGAATTCTTGTACAAATTTAATTGTAATTATTTATAATGTTATAATACATATTGATTCCAATTTAAATGGCTGTCTATATCCATATACAATGTACATATATATTTCTTCATATTTTCACATGTGATATACGTAATATATCAGGCAGATTTGACATACTTGAATAGAACTTGAAAATTGATAACTAATTACTAAAAATTTTGAGTTATTCAAGTTATTAAAATTTTCATTTTATAACTCAAACTTTATTTAAAAAATTTTCGAGTCGAGTCGAATAATTCAGTTTTTTCGAGTCGAGTTTTGCCCACCTACTTTAGGTGAAAATGGAAAATTCTCATTTTTCCTGTACTTTACTTGGTATTTGTCATTAAACTTGTGAAATTTACATCTATCTGTACTTGAACTGTCTATTAAATTTTCTTACTTTTCTTGTGTTTGATTAAATTTTGTCAATGAAGTTTGACGTTTTATTGAATTTTATTATTCTTTTTTAATTTAGAATATTTTTAATATTTTATTTTAAGCTTAATACCTATTTCCATCCTTGTACTGCAGTGAAATTTTCATTTTCACTAAAAATGAATTTTTAAGTACAATACAAGGACTTCTAATACATTTTTTTTCTCTATTTCCCCCAAAATTCCATTGGTGTAGATTACATCCAGGCAAAAATTGCCCTCATGGAAAACACAAAGCCTTTTGGTTCATTTGAGAATTCCCTTCTTTTTTCTATTCAGGTAGGCTAATAATAATAATAATAATAATAATAATAATAATAATAATTTTTTGATGACGGTCATGAAGTGAACCTCTCATAGTAATGTATGTGGATCAAAAGGTTTAATCTGATTTGTTGCTTTCACTAATAATGCATTTCTATATATGATTTGTGTCAGCCACTTGATCCATTCTAAGGCTCTGTTTTTTGTTGCGTTTGGAGGGTCAAACTAATTTTTCCACCCAAGAAATTTTATAAGCAACAAAAAACAGACAGCTTTTAAATGTCAAAACATTGGTTTGCCCTCCAAACTAGCTTCTCAAACCTTGGTTTGACCCAAACTAAAGTTTTTTCACATCAACTAAAAACAAAGCCTAAGTGTGAGATACTGCCACTGTGATCTTTTTGGCACTTTGTTTATTTGCCAAAATTGATTCAAAAAGTATGACCCATCTATTTCATGTCTACTCTCATCTTATAAAGCATGATTGATTAGGGTTCTCATTCATTTCTTCAGACAGGCAGGAATATCATCAAATACCTAACAGTATTTTGTTTAGGATAAACATGTAATGGAGCAGTGATTTGGGATTAATGCAATGCCACTAAGAGTCTATATGGTCAATAATTAGTCATAAATCAATTTTGATCATCTTGTACAAGTCCTTTTCATGTCCAGGACATATGGTCTGATGTTGTCTTTATCAATGACATTTGTGTCGTACTTGATACTCTGGTTACGAGTCATTATTCTTTTCTCACAAGATATGTTTGATAGAATGTGCAATGTTAACGTTTTACACACCATAACTTGTGTTAAGGGATTGTTATGATACTATTTATAACGAAGTCATTAACCTCTTACCAAACGACATATCTGATCGGATGTACAAAACCACTATATTTTAATACATCCTTTTTTTTGACGTGGGATCAATAGTCCACCTCTCTCTAAAACGTGACACTCTGTTGGACCCTTTTTGATGCTTCATGAATCATTAATTTGTGCTGTGCTCTACATACATCATTTCTTCAAAGTCTATCAATAGGTTTCATGATCAATTTCGATTTAGGCTTTATTTTAATTCCAAAAGACAATGAGAAAGGAGGGCCAAAGAAATATACATAAACCCCACCTTTTTTAACTTTATACGCATGTACTCACATAGAGCTATAAACTTTAATTTGACCATCCATCATTTGATTCTGTGTAAAACCAGAAAACATATAGCAAACGTTGTCCTTATTTCTTAATTAGTTGTTCATCCAATCCTTCTTGGACAATTTGTAGTTTAGGCTTTTCTCTGTATGCAAAGCAACACCTGCCTTTCTATCTTGATTGTCTGATTATGCAGAAACTCACGTTAATCAATCTCTTAAGTCCTAATAATTTGGGTTTAGTTGGAAACTGCAGTATTTGGATGATAAGATGCCCGTACGACGTTTCTACACTAGTTCTACATCCAACAATGATAAATTCTAGGCACCCCTGTAAATAGATTCATTGAATTTGATCGACCAAAGATCTTCACAGATAAGATATAGGGCCCTAACTTTGTTCCTGCCGGTTCAAATCTAAAGTATAGGGGGGACCCTTTTAAATTTGCAGACTGAGTTTGGATGATGTGGCTTGATCGTCAAGCATGCAAAAACTTAATCAACTTTTATGTAAATTTTTGTTTCCCAGGAAAAAATAGTATAGAAAAGCTAAATGTCACGGGATCATTACCCTCTTCTCAAAAGAGGTAATAGCCTATCACGAGTGTGGCTGATTCGTGACGAGGGCATAACGAGGTTGAGAGGGAGAGAATGTCACGTCTGAGAAGAGGCGAGGTCATTAATCTCACATCGAAAAAGAAAAGAGAGATCTTGAGATATATAAACGGTGGCGCTACACATCCTATTAGATATGTTTTTTGGGAAGATGGTAACGGTCCTATGACAAGGTAGATAGAGGTCTTCTCCACCTTATTTGTATCATAATATTAATTAATGTGTTAAAACTATTTGTTGTTGCTTTTGTTGATGTTTCTGCATTAATTTAGTGGAAAATCACTAATCATGGCACAATCTAAGCAAACTCAAAGACAGACAAACATTTCAAGCTGTACATACAGAGAAAAGAAAAGGCATTCAGTGAGGAAAAAGAAAGCAAAATGTAGTACATCGATTTTTTTTTTTTAATCCAAGCCTGCAATTGACAATGAACACAAATGGACCCATCAACAAGTTGAAGACGCAGTATCTCATAGGGCACCATTGGAAATTGGGGCACCCCTCTTGATGACGTCCATATGTGTAGTTTCATACACGGGCAACTCGAACAGATCCGAGCTCGAATCACTCTCTGCACCATCATCGGTCTCGTTGAACTTCCCGGTTTCTTTCTTGTCTGATGAATACCGATCGCTGTAATTCAGACCCTTCTGCTGATGACGAACACCGGGATTCTCGTGCTTCTCTGAGTAGCCATCATTGAGCCTCAATTTCTCATCCAACCAAGAGTAGTCTGTTGTATTAGTATTCCTTTTGTCATCAATGACAGCATTTTGTAAAGCTGTTGGTTTTGTTGGTCCAATGTTGTTCTTTGACAGAGATGAGACCTGTTTCTGATCTGAATAGCTTCTAAATTCCTTGTAGCTCTTTGTAGGAGTATGTGGATAGGGAGGCGGTGTCCTGAAACCGGAGCTCGAGGAAGAATAAAACGACTTGGTGTCGGTCATACTCGAGCTCCGAAGATGGCTAATGCTGCTCCTCCTTCTCCTCCTCCTACCAGGGCTCTCTTCTTCATCTTTCATGGACTGAGTGCTGGATTTTGATTTCTTCTTCTTCTTCGAACCCGTTTGATTGAAAAAAGAGTTCAAGAAGCTAGCAAATCTCCCACCGGGAGAGCTCGGTTGCTTGTATTTCTTATCCTTAATTTGCTTTTCCACCACATGAGCTTGTTGAGGAACAAGGTTCCTCATAGTCATTGGCACATCCAAGCTGGCCCTGCCCATCATCTTCTGAGAGAATGTTGCACAATTGTAGCTAGCCGCATCGTTGTACCCCGAGAAATACCACGCGGCTTCGAACACATCGAGCTCACTGGAGTCGTTCCTTCGATGGAATGACTTCTTCAACATTCTATCACGGTCCGGAACTCCTGTTACAGACATGGTATGCTTATTCTATTGCAAAGGGATGGGATTGGTGAGAGATTTGAGAGTAGTGGGAAGGGGTAGCTTTAAAATATAGTATAACCCATTGGACTGTCTAATAAAATAATAAGATGAAGAGTGCTTTTGGAGGTTTTTGAGTGAGACCCCACCTTTTGATGTGAATTTTGTGCTTTAGTTTTAATGGAAGTGAAGTGGGGTAAGAAGTGAAAAAACCAGAGCTGGTGTTGTGGATAGTGGGGGGCAAAGACCTGGTGTTTCCTTGGATTCTAGGGGATGGACTCTTGTTCTTGGAGTGGCTGTTGGCCACGGTTCAATATCGTCTACTTCGAATATAAATCAAATTAAGCTAAACTCGAATTTGAACTGCTGGATTATTTCATTATAAAGGGTTGGTTAATTGGTTGCTAAGTTACCTTTGACTGATGTAAATCATGCATGGCCCAGACATTTTCTGCCTGCCCCCTCCTTGGGGAAGCTTCTATGTTTATTGAACTCCCGAGCTCGTCGAGTTTCCAACATAATTTACAAGGGCTATTTATCCATTATTGTTGATAACTAGTGGATAATATAAATCTTGGTCAATTGATATCCATTATAGAGGGAATACAAAACATATAATTTTGCCTATATATCAAAAGAAAATCTCCATCTCTTCCCTGTTGGGGTCAATGGTTGCATCCTGCATGTGCATGTGTGGGGGGTGTACATATAAAACCAACACACACGTGCAAAACATCACAAATCGAGATGCAACACGTGTTTTTTTTATATATTGTTTATCGTATCAGCTTTTCTTTCAAGAACCTTTTGATGCATCAACATAGAAGATCCACCATAGGCCAAGTGTTTGAGTTTGACGACCATGACAGGATATCATATCTTCACGATCTTTGATTGGAACTTGTGAGGGACAATAGGGATGAAACCATGATTTTCTTGAGCAATACATGGTTCAGCTTCTACTTAACATTGGTAAGAAACAAATAAAGCTAAAAATTTCAATCAAATTTTTGAACCCGAATATATAAATCTGACCAAATAGTATGCACATGATTGTTTCGTTGGACAAATTCGGCTAAGATCGAAACCGCATGGTCATCATCATTTTGTTGCTTGAATTGAACATAAACATTTCAAATATCCCATTGGATGAGTTCAAGTTTGATGTCTTGTAGCTTTCTTTAGTTATACACCATGCATTCCTAAAGTTATCTTGCTTGGTCATTGTTATTTAGTGAGTCCCATCTCCATTTTACCCTAAAACCTGTTATGAAGGTCCTTGCTGTAAAGATAAAGAATAGGTATCCCTTTTGTATAGATATTGTAAGGACTTGAATCCAGCACTGTTGGAGCCATCTTTACAGCCCATGGAAGGTGCTAATTCAGGGAGTAAAGACCCCCACAGAAAACAAGTATTGTGTCTTTTATGGAAGACAGTGAAAGGTAATTAGACCCTGGATTGTCTCCTAATATCAGCTATTAGAATGGCCATTGCTTCGCCGTTTAATGAATTGGGGTAAAATATATTTTTAGGATTTAAGGTTTAGTATTTAAGATTAAGACTTAAAATTTAATTTTTTAGTGATGGACATAAAAGCGACGACAAAAAAGAACATAGATTTTTTATTAAACCATAGCCCATAGTCTAACGAGAAATTATTAGATGGACCTAGCTCACTGCGTCATCCATGGTCCATCCTATAATATTCATCCATTTCAATGTAACTTTCAAATAACTACTTACTCCTTCGTAACAAGTAGGAAAAATGTAAAGATTCACCTTTAAAAAAATGACATGAGTAAATATTATTAGATAAGGCTATGAATATAGTGGGAACCAACCACATCTAATAATTTCTCTAGTCTAGCGCTAGCATGCAATGCCTTTGTATTGGCCACAAATCTTATTTCCAATATCCAATTGGATACTCTCTCAATCCCAATCTTAATTTGGGCCATCAAAATAATGTCAGCCTAAAGGGGTAACAATTAACATGGGATTTAAGAGTAAATTACACCTCATCCCACGATATAATTTATAAAGAAAAATATATCTATTTTTGGGTGAAGTACATAAATGGTCACTAAATTATGTTGAAATAATCTTTTTGATCATTGAACATTCGCAAGTTATAAAATGGTCATTAAAGTTTTGATTGGTTATGAGATTGTCATTAATTTTTTTGAATGTTACAAAATGATCATTTAAACTTATCGAACTATTACAAAAAAAAATTTAACTTATAAAAATTTTCAATTGTATTTTTTGCATTTTCAGTTTAATTGAAAAAGACCGTTTTAAAGTGATTATTATTTATTGGGGGTCAAAAGCTGAGCATTCTTCATTGTTTATTGGGTGAAAAAGTATATTTGCTCCTCTAAAAGCACTCCCGAACGCATTAATAATACAATTATAATCATTTATTAGTAATTCAAAAAAATTACTATAAAAGTTACGTTAGTTTATAAATATTTATAAAACCAAAGTATTATAACATTTGATGCATAGGCAATAGAAACTTTTTTCCACAAGCTTAACTATTTAACTTTTAAAATCTAAAACTTAAATCCCTAATTCTAAACTCTTAAATTTTAAAAATCTAACGTTAAACCCTAAATTCAAAATCTCTAAACTTTAAACTATAAACTAAACTCTTAACTCATAAATAAATCTGCTTGTGTAAACTAAAATTTACATTGAGAGTAACAATATTATTAATGAGATATAAATAAGTACATGATCAATCGTATCACCTTACATATAATTATAATAAAGTAGAAATATTGATAATGTTTAAACTTTATACCACCACCTTGTTTCAGGGAGAATATGGCAACGATGAGGTAATTTTGGGGGTATTCACATGGTTATGCAATTCATACAAGATGGTTATGCCACTGATGTTGATGGTGCTATGTCTCTTAGGATGTCGGATAACAAGTCTTTCTCTCGGATGGTTTTTACAGTGTGGTGGCAGCCGGCAGGATCTAGTTTTGCGGTTGTCAATATTGTTAGTTTTAACGTTTAAGAGCTCTTGGCTTGGAGGTGCGCATTGGCCACGATTTATCTTTTTTTTTTTTGTAGAGATATTGAAATTATGTACTCGAACATTAATATGTGTTTATCGTAATTTTTATATATTTTTAGGATACTCTTTTTTCCTTTCATTGTCTGAGTTTAAATTTTTTTTCATTTTGATTAATAGGAGGTTTTTAGCGAGACTCACTTTCTTTTGAAAACATAGTTACTCACTTAGTTACGCATTAGATTATATTATATGTAACCTGCAAATTAAGTTCATAACATCTATATACATATCATTAGTAATAAGTAATACGTATATAATATAATATATTTATAACTTCTAAGCATAAAAGCATGAGTTTCAAACAATTTATCCCTTCCATCGTGCATTTTCTTGGCAGTAACTTTCATGCAGCAAAGCATCCGAGATGCCATGAATAAATTGGGTCGAGATCGAGAGTAAGGTCAACTTCATTCCTCCCAACTTCTGTTGCTTCTTTCTGGTATATGCCACTGCATTGCATTGTAAACTACAAATCAGACATTATTACATCTTAAAGCGGACGCATGATTTTAATTGAAGAAAGAGATGTTACCCGATGTTCAAAGAGGGATGTGGGTGTTGCAGAAAAAAGGATGATGTATTGTGGCCATTATCTTGCTGCTCCCACATCGATTGCTGCGCAACTGTCTTCTCCCTCTCCTTGATCTACATGCAAACACAGACTTTTCTTTTGATATTGTATATTTACAACAACAACAAAAAGACTTCACATGTAGTTGTAGGGTAAGTCACCTGTTTTGCTAGCATGGCGTTTTGCTCTTTTATTGCCTTCTCCTGTCATAAACCACAATTAGAACACATGAAAAAGGGTATTCAATTTCTCCATGAGCGAGTTCACTATGTTTTCAAAGGCCCTACTTTTCTTTAAAGTTCGGATATTGACTCACACATGAGTTGGTTCTGCAAGAGAGATTGCAGTTTCATCACCAGGACAACAAGAAACAGTTGTAATTATCATACAACTATAAACTGAAATAAGGGTAGTTGAAGCATTACTTTTTTGGATCGAATGTGTTTAAGAGCCGTATCAATCTGCTGCTCCAAATTCTGCAGCTCTTTGAGACTCAGTGAGCCTAAATCTTCTCCCATGTAATGCCTGGAAAGATTCAAGAAAATTGACCAAACTAATGGAAAATACACTAAGAATATTATCTCTCTTTCGTTTAAAGTATTACCTTTGTGTTTTCTGCAACAGCTCAACCCTAGCCTTAAGCCTGTTATGCTCCACCAACCATTTTCCCTGTAGAGTAACCTTTTGTGTTGTCAAAATGCTATTGGAAGCATAATGTATAAATAAAAATAGGGAAAACTACATATTTAGTACCCTAACTATGCCCGCGTTACTGTTTTGGTAACTCAACTGTTATTTTTGACAAAATAGTATCTAACGTTATATTTTTGTTTTGTTTTGGTACCTCTATCATTTAAAATTAACGAAAATGGTGATGTGGCCTAGGTTAATAACACTTTTAGTCCAAAAACTTATACAATCTATCAATTTAGTCTAAAAGTCTATCAATTTAAACATTATTTTAATTTTTGGATTAAAATTATAAATTCCTCATTTTCTTCTTTTGGGTTTTGGAGTTTTAAAACACGCCAGGGACAACCAAAACTTTAGGCTTTGCTGATCAATGGGGATAATGCGGGGTCCATTGGAGGACCCAAACTCCACGATCAAGATACCGACGAGAATACGAGGGGTGGGAAAAGGATGAGATAAAATTCTATCAAAATTAAGATGATGTTTTAAATTGATAGATTTTGGACTAAATTGATAATATATAAAAGTGTTTTGAACTAAAACTATGATTTTTCTAAGCCACGTCATCATTTCCGTTAGTGTTTAACGGTCAGATACCAGAATAAAATAAAAATATAACTTTAGGTCCCATTTTATTAAAAATAATAGTTGAGTACCAAGTGCATAGTTGGGTACTAAATATCCAGTGTTTCCATAATAATAACTAGGATTATTATGAGAACTGACAAACTGAGGCTAACCTGAGATTCTGGCTGAGTAGCAACAAGCTGCCTCTCAGCATAATAATGACCTTCATAGCGTTCAAGGAGCTTGTCCATGCTGTACCAGAACAGACAAGTCAGTACAATAGTTCCAATTCCCCAGTAATCTGGATGTAGCCCTTATTGCCTAAAGGGACGTACGTATTGGTAAAGAACTTCCAGGTTTGCATAGTTTTAATAACGAAGTTCACAGGGAAAGAATTTATCAGCCAGATGCCTGACCTTGAAAGCTATGCAACTTCAATTCATCAACCAGGAAATAATTTGGTAAAGATGCTAGATTTGCATTCTCTCCTAATTGAGAAAGTTAGACCAAGGCTAAAACGAACAAAAATTGTTAGTCTCTTTTTTTTGTGTCAATTTTTATGCTCCAATACTAAAAAGATTAAATTTTAAGCCCTAATCTTAAACCCTAAACTATACACTCTAAAAATACACCATACCCCAATTTCTTAAACCTTAATACTAAACCCTAACCCTAAACCTTAATCCCAAAGACCTAAACCTAATTATTTAATGTGAAAGCATATATAAGAACACCAAAAAGACAAAAGATTTCTATTTGGCTAAAACTAAATACTTGAATAAATAAAATTAAAATAATTATTCATTGGTAAAAAAATTTAATTATTTTTTTGAAATAGTTGTACGTTATTAATTAATCACAACATGACACTTTATTAACAAGATAATAAATAAATTACAGGGTAAAACGATTTTTTTATACACAAGTTTTTTTACATAACAATGTCTATTACATGATCTAGATCTAAAACTCTAACCCTAAATTATAAATCTAAACATGAATCCTAATTAAATCATGAACCCTAAAATATATAAGTTGTATAAACTAAAATCTACAAATTTGTGTATCAAAAACTTTTAGATAAATATATGTAAAATATTTTAAAATAAATATGAATAATTTTTTAACAAAAATATGAGTAATTTTATTTAAAGTGAAAAAAAAAAGTTACGATTCACATAATTATTGACCAACCCTCTACTGGTTAAACAAAATTAAATATTAATCCGAATTGCCAAATATCACTTGGTATAGTAATAGAAGACACTAGAGTCTCAAGTAAAGTCAGATATTCGAATCATGTGAATGAAGTAAAATGGATTGGGAGAATCACCACATAATCAACTTTTGCATTACTCGATATGAATTACTCAACTAATAGATTGAATATCGATGGTTATATAAAATACATTAACCCTACTTTAGATAGATATTAACCCTAATTTAGATTAGAAGTAGTGAGATGTTGCACCAAACTGAAGTTAAAGAAGAGGTAGAAAAAGTATAATAATAACAAAAGGAAAGGAAATACCAGGAATCAGTGGAGTATTCATAGAGCTTCCCTTTATCAGAGAAGACGATCAAAGCGACTTGGACATCGCATAAAACAGAGAGCTCATGAGTTTTCTTCAACAGCCCACTTCTCCTTTTGGAGAAAGTGACTTGCCTGTTCACCTTGTTCTCTATCCTTTTCAACTCAACCCTACCTCTCCCCATATCCTCCCGGAATTCACAAGTTGGAGTTTCTTTTCCCTCTTGTTTGTTAAATGTGACCCAGAATAAAGATGTGATATAGAACTGGAAATGCAGGAAAAGAAATAGCTGAAAGTGGAAGTGGTTTTAGGGAAAAAGTGGTATTTAAAGAATGTGCTGTCGAGCTGCCATTGGTTGGCATCATTGTTCTGTTGTCTGGTGTTGGAACCACAACTTTATAGGGTTGTAGATGCTAAAACCGGCTTCAGAACTTTGTACAGGCACATCTAATCCACGCCCTAATAACATCATAAAACACACCTATATCAAAATGGAATCATACAGCTTTTCAAAGCAAAGAACATCAAAACACAAGCTCATAATCTCCTGAAATGGAACTCATAAGTGCACCTGAAGGTCACCAACAAAGCATATAATCACAGAAGGAGAGCATGGCCTTTAAAACACCAACAATCAAAGGATAAATTATCACCGCCGATCCACTTGTAGTCTTCCAACTCAATTCAATGTTTATCTATTCTGCACTCTCTTCTTCCGCTCTATGTTTCTTCAACCTCCTTAAGACGCAATAGGCGCTTGTAACAGTTTGAGATACACACATGATTTTATTTATGTAAGTAGATGCGAACTATTAGGAAGCTATATTATAAATGTAGGGGTGCGAAATTACAAAATTTTAGGGGATGTGAAATTGGATTTTCAGTAAAAAAGTACAAAAGAAATATTTAAAATATAGGGTAATTTAAAATTTTTAGGGAGCATGACTGGCCCCATTACTACCCCTCGGTTCAGGCCCCTCCCCACCCCCAAGATTTTTTTTCATTTTTGTCCTATATAATAAAAAAAAAACTGGTTTATTTATAAATTTGCCCCCTTCCACTTTCAAACATTTATGTTTTGTCCTACAACCCCAAATCCTAGCTCCGTCCCTGCCTTGGTTCATCCCTGACTTGTGTAATAATGTAAAACCAACTTACATTGGTGTAATAATGTATTGATAAGGGACAATTGTTATGCAAGCAAGCATGATTTATAGTCGGGGACATATTGGCGGTGAATAATCAACCTATACCAGTGTAAATATGTTTGAGAGAGTAAAATTATCTTACACTGGTGTAATTGTGTTTTAGAGAGTAGAAAAACTTACTCCGGTGAAATTAAGTATTGATAAATGATAATTGTTGCACAAGCAAGAACAAGTTTTATATTTCAAAACAGATTTAAAGTTTCGAGGACTAAAATTGTCATTATACCAAGCATTGTTAGATATACATTTGAATTTTAACGAAAGAGTGACCCGACGTAATTAAATTTTAATTGAGTAACCTGATTGTAAGTTTTAATAATTGAGTGACCTCCAATGTAATATCCTTTAAATATATAACGACCTTTTTTTCACATTTTTGATTTTTTTATTCTTTCCTTCTTTTTCAAATTTATGCAATTTTTAAAAATTAAAAAAAACATCTCAAGATCCATTAACTGACCTAGTAGCTAAAGATGCTCATCTTGCTCCATCTTGCATGGGTTTGAATCCCGGCATGAGAATGTAATAACTCATTAATAATAAAAAAAACTCAATAATTTTTTGAAAAAATGTTTTATTTTCTAAAAAACTTAGATTTCTTATATTTTTTCTTTTTTGAGGGTTTTAAATTTTAATTTTGATTTTGTGCATGAAAAATCATATAATTTTGAACTTTTTTGAGTTTCCTTACATTCTCGATTTTAAATTTTTTTATTTTATGGCAACTCCTAGATTTCAGCTGCAACTAGGTTGAATTTGGTTGAGATAAGATCTGTTTCGCGGTATTTCCTTCTTGATGCAGATAAGATGATTGAAGCAAATATGGCAAAACAAGAGACAGTAGAGGAATGGGATCTTTACTTTAATAGAATGAACTAAACAAGAGTGGCTCTGGACTTGTGCAATAAGTGCGACCATGCATGGCCCCAAAATAAATTAAATTAAATGCCTACTGGGAAAACAAAAAATTAGTTATGAACTAGTCTTAAAATACATGATAAAAATAAAACGTTATTGTACTTTATAAATTTTATGTCTTACTATACTCATTTTTTATTCAAAAATCAATCTACTACGCACACAACAATAAGTTAACAAAATTTATTTTTTTAAAAATTAAGAGTCTCATTTTAGTAAATTATATAGAGCCACCTAAGTCGTTGGATCACCCCAAAACTAAATGAAGTCAAAGTTGTCGTTGCTGCTACTGCTGATGAAGCCTGGCGATCCCTTAGGCTTAATCTGCAAAGGACGACGGGCTCGCCTTTGTAGCCTGCTAAGTTAAGTGGCCTTTTAAATACCCTGTTCGTCTTTGTGAACACAAATTTGGAACCCTGAGAACTCAGCATTTAATATATAAAAATATTAGATTTTGCGACCCGAATTTCAGTTTGTGATGTGATCCAATTGGTGAAGAAATAAAATTGAGAATTTCCGATCACGGACGGAACCATGATTCCGACTCGAGGGGAAAAAAGTGTAATTTACTTGGAATGTGAGGGGACAATTTGTAATTACTCCATTAAATTTTTAAAATTATTGTAAAAATCAAGGGAAAATATAAGATAGGTTGGAGTTGGGTCACACGATAAATTATATCATGGGTCATTCTCGTCACGTCATCTATGAGACCAACCAATAAAAACTACATATCTCATTATTTTTTACATGTTATATTTTTATCAAGTGAATCTTCACTTGGTAAAAACTGTTTTTAAAATTAATTTACAGTAAATATGAGTGAAGATTTACTTGGTAAAAAATATAGCATAAAAAAATGAGATGTGTGATTTTTATTGGTTGGTCCCATGAATGACGTGGAGAAAATTACCTATATATAATTGCTCCAATCCTACACATAGTAAATAGTAATCCATCCTTGTTTGTGATGGATGCGGAGACACGTGAACGAAGTGTCGGGTGGAGCCCCTGCAGTACGATGCGTTTAATTAAACTAGTGTTTATGTGTCAATACAACTATATATATATATATATATATGGCCGCGCGTGCGCGCTAGAGTTCTAGGGTTTATTATACATTGTGGTGTGTCTCGTTTTATTGTGCGATCGTTTGTTTGCCATTATCTTTTCATACATTCATAACAACAATATATATATATATATATATATATATATATATATTGGTATCCATGCTTGCTTCAGTATGCATCCATGCCGTGTGATCCGAAAGCTTGAAATGGTGCATCATGGGAGAGTAGAAACGTTCCAGGTCTCTTTAATTAACTGAATAATTTAACTCTGCAAACAAATAACTAAATTATTATAGGCTTTAGACCCCAGCCACTCAGGCATACATGTGGAGAGATGGGTTTTCTGATACATTTCTTAATTAAGAACTTGCATTTGCATGCCATGTGAGGGAGGAATCAATGCACACATTTCAGTGACAAGATCCTCAGAAGCACATGATTCTTCAATAGCTTGAATTAATTAGTAATTTCCCAATGGTTTTTTTCCCTTTCCTTCTCATTAAACTTATCCTCTTCTAGTCCAATACCTTCTAGCCATGGTTTTCTTGACCATCTTATTCTTATACACTGTGTTGAGGGTTTTCAATATCTTTGAGATAAGTCTAGAATGTGTCGTCCGTGATGGTTGGTCGAACCCCCAACAATTGATATTGTATTTTAGACTTTGCTAAGCGCTGTTAGAGACTTCGAGTCAAAAGCATCTAAGATGCCTGGGAAGGCGACCCCGACAAGAAAATAAAGAGTTTGCACTTGATGAGTTCGAATTCATTCGCAAAGGTATTTAGAACATGTTTATGAGCACATTGTAACATTTGTGCTAGCTCGTGTATTTAGGGATTTTATGATTCATTCAAGAGAAATATAGAAAGTGTTATTTGTCGGACAGTCGATTGAATATCCAACCATCGGTATTGTTTAAGATTAAAATTTTATCTCTCATACTTTGTGGAGAGCCACTAAAGAGTTCACATAGTCAAGAGCATCCCCAATGCTTGAATAGACAAGTTCACCAAGAAAATTGGAATTTTTGTGCTTTGTGGGGTTTGATATATCCCAAGGCATTTATGCTGTTTCTTGTGCAATAAGATACCACTTGAGTAAAAGCATGCCCTAAATGCCTTAGGACATGGGTTTGAACCTCATCAAGTGCAAACTCTTCAGTTTTTTGGGGCGAGCTTGCCTTTTCAAGAATTACAAGACATTTTCGAATCCGTGAATACTTTAGTAGCTCTCATCAAGGTTTGATCAATTGTCGACGGATGACACTTCGTAAACTTATTCAAAAAGAGTTGGAAAATCCCTCTACACACTACATTGAACTTGACAATTAAATTTAGCTCACAACCATGTTTTCATTCATTTATCATGATGGTGAATGTAACAAATATTACCGAGATCAATTGTAATAAATATTGGGTTGGAAAAAATTGAAAGCACAAAGTTATTTAAAGCTCTGTAAACAACTCATCCCATGTCAGCCTAATCAGACTGGTCTGGGACATAGCACGGAGAAGCGGATGGTGCATCAGTTCTATTTCTTTCAAGATGCATGAATGCTGATAATTCTTTATATATCACAGAAACTTAGCTTGCAGACTGTTTTAGTGTCAGAGATTCATGTGGCTGTTCTTTAGCAAGTAACAAAGTAACATCAAAAGGAAATTCAGTTGAAAAAAACCATGGAACATGTTTATTTTTTTATTTTAAGGTGGAATGGAAAGCATGCTTTCATGTTTCTACTCTTTCAACTGTTACATGAGAAGAAAAAAAATGTTAATTTTAGGAAAATTGAAGTGCATTCAATAAAAACCAGTCTGATATAGTCCTGCAAATATCATCCTTACATTTGCATGTCTAACAATGCAAGCCATGATGAAAATTGGACTGCTAAGTCTTAAATAACCTAAGATAAATGAAAATTCAAAAAGGCTGCTTTGGCAAATGCAAACATTGCTGGAAACTAAGACAACATATTGTCTTCGTTTATGCCAATTATGTGGCAACTTCTTGAGGATGTAAATTTATCTATCTTATCTGAATTAACAATTCATATATTAACAAGTAAGAGAATCCGAGGCATGACCTGGCAGCACAGTGGAACCCTTCTGCAATCGTGTTGCACGCCCGCCAATAATGGTATTACCAACCATATATGTGGAGAAGAGTATTAATAAGTGTGGACACACTTTTAGATTGGTATGTTTTTTTGCTTTATGTTAAAGCTATGGTACTGACAATTTCCTCAACATTCCGTCAAACAGAGCATGATCGCTTTCGACTGGACTAGATGGACTCGGATGAAACCAGTCCAGAACGGAGAGAAATCAAACAATTTTCTGTATAAAAAATGTCACAACTCATTGTATCATTTTCTGCATTGGTGGATCCAACTTTAGATTGGATGCACAGTACAGAGATGCTAAAAGAGGTGGTAGTGAGTTGGGAAATTTACAGGCCCTTGGATTTCAACCTATGGTTTCCTAGACTGCAGCAGCTAAATTGAACGAAGTTCTATGGTTGAATCTAAGCTAAACGGGTTTTGATTTACATGAGGAATGATGAAGCTAACATATTCATTAGGAATAAGACCTGACCAAGCTGAAATTGACAGAAGATCTTGACTTGAAAAGTCCACCAAAAAGGAACCTGGTTGTAGATTCCTGGGAAACTGGTTTTATGTCTTCAGGGCTGCCTTTAACTTTTAGTATAGTCTGCCCGATTACTTTCCGGATAAATTCTATGGTCTTGGCATCGACAGGATACCCCGATGCATCACGAACGTAGAATGTGTTAAACGCTTTACCATCTTTCGTCGTCACTTCTGCTCGGCTGACAGTGAGGCTATTCTCCCGGAAAATGCGAGTGACATCAGATAGCAATCCAACTTTGTCTGTTGTGCAAAGTTCTAGCTTCAATCCCTGGAAGAGAAGTTAATAAGCAATATTAATGAAAGCAGCAACAGGACAGCACAAGTAGTATATTTCTGACAGAAGAAAGGTAGTCTGCAACAATGTTTCAATTATGGCAACTTGTAATCATATCAAAATGGTTATGAACTCTGGTTTCGTACACACTTGGTGTTAATATAATCACAATCTATGCAAGTAGCAAACTATGATGTTATGGAATGTATATTTTAGGTAAAATAATGTGATTGTTTGAAACAAAACAAGGAACATACTCGCAAATTCTGTGTGTATACATAATATGAAAGTGAACCCACCTCAGATACCCTTCTCTCAATTGCTGCTTCGAGACACTGAGTTAGTCTCTGTCTCTCTGCATCTGATTTCACAGGAGAACCATCTATATGCCGAATGAAATATTCCTACAAGCACAAGATGTAATGAGCAAGTAATTAGAACAACATGAAATCATATGAAATCTCAAACTCATGAGAAGCAACCATGTAACCGAAGAAGAAAGGGCATTTACCTGATAAGACTCTGGCCCCTCAGTATCTATTTTTGCATGAAATACTACATACCCCATATTGGTCAAGGTGCAAACTATATCGAAGAGAAGTTTCGGTCTATCTTTACACCTAATGGTAACCACTGAATAGTCCTTATCATACCAATTAACCAACTAGAGTATCCCATGCAATTTTGGCGGTGGGTGAAATAAGTGGTTGAACTTGATCATCACAACGGCCAAAAAGAGCATTGATAAGAATTTAATCCTGACGCTACCATCGTAGATATTCAGGATTGATAATTGTTGCCACAACATTAGGTTGGGTGTTCGATCGAGTCGAGTCGAAAAATTTTGAGTTATTCGAGTTTGCAAGTCTTATTTTACGATTCAAATTTTATTTGAATTTTTTTCGAATAGAGTCGAGTTTATGAAATTCGAGTCGAATCGAATCAAGTCGAGTTTTTGAGTTTCTGTACAAATTTAACTGTACATATATATATGTATATTTATTCCTTCGTATATATTTCTATATGCATATACGTAGCGCTCCACATATATATTTCTATATGCATATACTTAGGGCTTGGTTGTGCACATGTTGATTCCAATTTTAACGGCTTTCTATATGCAGATACGATATACATATATATTTCTGCATAATTTTACATGTGATATACATAATATATCTTGCAAAATTGACAAACTCGAATTGAATATGAAAACTGATTAACTAATTACTAAAAATGTTGAGTTATTCGAGTTATTTGAATTTCCATTTCATAACTCAAACTTTATTTGAAATTTTTTTGAGTCGAGTCGAGTTTATGAAATTACGAGTCAAGTCAAAATGATTCGATTTTTTTGCCTTGAGTCGAATAATTCGGTTTTTTTTAGTCAAGTCGAGTTTTGCCCACTCCTACGCGACATCGGTAAACTGAGATGAGGAAGGCTGCGAACTATCAATATAATCGAGTAGCCCAAAACCAATGAGAGTAGTCTCCACTTAGCGACGCCAAACAAAAAAGTTGACAGACGTAAGTTTGATTGGGAAGTTGTTGGTGCATTAAGATGCACAAGATCATTGGAAGTAGAAGGCGGAGTCATGGAAGGAGATCCGATTTAAAGAAGAGTGGAAATGAGAGGAAAAAATGAGTAGAGAAATTCTACTTGACTCTAATTACCAGGTAAATGATTTGTATATTTAATAATCGATAATGTTTACAATTGACCTATAGATAGGCTTATAAATAAATATACAAGGATAAGGGGAATCAAATATTAAATACAAATACAAAATAAGATTGAGATATAGATAAGATAAGATAAGTTTTGAATGAGATTTGACTAAGAGTTTATCTTGTGGATTTAAATGAGATAAAAGTTATCTTATCTTATCTTTATCTTTATATTTATCATGGAGTTAATGACAGGTGATAAAGTTAGATACCATTTTATAATTTGTTTGTAGTTCAGTCATTGTTGGGCTTTGTAAGACTGGGAAACCAGATGTTACGCTTGGATTTTTCAGAAATTGTGTAAAGTCAAGAGCTTTAAGGCCTAATGTTGTTACTTGGCTCTGTTAAATGCTTTTAATCTGTTGGGCAGATTTGATGAGGCTTGTGATTTGATTTCTGGTATTGAAAACGAAGGGCTGGCATTAGATGCTGTTCTTTATAGCAGTTGGATTTTTGGGTACTTCAGAAATGGGTGTTTAATGGAGGCCTTGAAAAAGCATAGAGAGATGGTGGAAAAAGGAATGAAACCGCATACTATAAGCTACACCATTCTTGTGGATGAATTTTCGAAGGAAGGCAGCGCGGAAAAGGCTGTTGGGTTTCTGAAGAAGATGTTGAAAGTTGGCTGATGGATTTAATTAAATTAAAAATAAAGATTAAACTGATATAATATGTAATTAATATAAATTAAATATATAATTATATAAATTTTAATTAAAAATTACGTCATTTATCCGTTAAATTTTAACTATTAATAATAAAAATATGACTAATTAAATAATTTAATAATTAAATTTTTAATTAAATAATTAAAATAAGACAGATGCCCGTTTAATTTACCCTAAAAAATTTGAGTTATTTCTACTAGGGTACTCACCCTAGTATAGGCGGCAATAGAACCCATACGTTGTTGTGTTCTTCATCGGCAGTAATCCGAAGGATATCAGTGTCGTGGTTGATTCTGGCTAACAATTCTAACCTCAAATCCCACCGCCTCTCTCGTTCTGGTAAAATCCTCTACTAACTAAACTTCTTACTTATTTTTTACAGTCTTTTTTATTTATTTGCTGGGTATTTCCTTTGACCTCCAAATCGAAAACAACCACCGGCTGATGCTTATTTGGCGGTAGAGAGCTCCACGAAAAGCCCAAGAACAACGGGCACCCAGTCCTCCATCAAGGACGCCTTTTCTTCCTACGCTGATTACCTCAATGCCCTTGTAAATTCTCTTTTTCACCAATCTTCAACTTTATTTTGTGTTCTTTATCTATTTTTTACCTTGTGTCGCATAAATTCTCCAAAACTTTATAACGAGAACGTATACAGAGCAAGGAAGTTTTCCCGTGTTTAGACGACTGAGTCGACCCGGACGATTCCTTGCTCCTTTTACACTTCCCTTGTTTCTTTCTCTTTATTCACACTCTGTTCCGATTCTTGAATCAACTCGGGATTTCATTCGTTAGTTTTCTTTTTTGTTCAAAGTAATCAACAAGGCCGATAATCGAGATTTCTGTCTCCTTTCATTCGGATCCTGACATCTGGTAAGGTATGTTTCTTAGATTCGTCGGTTTAAACCGTTTTCCCTTCTTCTTTTGAGCGGGAAGTGGGTTTAAGTGAAATGGAACGCTGATGGTTTAGTTTTGGAATGTCTAGAGAGTTAGCCTTGTTATGTATTATTGTTGAATTAATTGAAAATCTTAAACTCCATTGTGGAGTTTTACCTCCCTTTTAAATTGATCGTTTTCTTTGTTTAATTTCAAATTGTTAGTGAAAATCTATTAAGTGTCTTGGATCTGTTGCTAATATGAATGCTTATCAAGCTAATATTCCTGTTTGCTGCTTACTTATCTTTTGGTCGATTCATCGAGTATTGAAGAAATGCGTTATTTTTACTTTTGTCTTTTTTTTTTATTTGAGATTCTGATTGTTTTGGATTCATGGACGTATTAGTTTATGTAACTGGTACTTTGCATAGCTAGCTTTACATATCTAAGTTCTCACCATTTTGGTAATACTTGGGTATATATAATGATAGCATTTCTTCTATGTGCTAAATCGAAATCAGGGATTTGATTCAAATCATGGTTTTCTTACAGGTTCTGTTGGGAGTTTCCTACTGTTTATGAATAATTGAATACCGAAGATGGCTCATTCAATGTAGTATTGGGATAGATCTCCCCCCCCCCCCCCACACACACAAAAGAAAAACCTTTAAACCTGGTTTCCCATGCTGCATAAATGGAAACCCTTCAGTTTCCTAGCAAAGCCTCACATTTGCTGCCCTCTTTCTTCCCTAACCTTCTTCAAACCTTCAGTCTCCGTTGCTAGACTCCTAGAAGAAGAACCCCCTCTTTCCCACTCTCCTAAAGACCCTGTTTTTGAGATCCTTTCCGGGTTGAAAAATTTGGGTTTTAGGAGGTTTTTATCTGGGGATTACTTTGGGAGTGTTGTTTTCTGTTTGGATCAGTTACAGGTTGATAAAATTTTAAATTTTTTGAGAGTTGAAAGCCCTGATTTTGCTGTGGTTTTCTTTGATTTAATGAGGAATGAGTATAGGTTTCGGCATTCAAGGTTTTCTCAGTTCGTTGTGGCCCATGTTTTGGCGGGACAGAGGCGACTCGAGGAGTTGCGGTTTCTTTTGGAACAAATGTTAAAAGCGGAAGGTAATTTCTTAGAGTATTTAATTGATCAGTTCTGTTTTTCTCTTTGGTGTATTTTTATTTTAAGTTTGTTATTTTGGATTCTAATCGAAGAAAGTTTCTTGTATATTTCATGTCGTTTTTTAGTGATATATATATATAAGATTTGAAATGCTGCTGATTTCTTTTATTGTTTATAGATTTTGTGTGATTTCTGACAGGGTCTGGCTCTGCTCCATCACTTTGTGAGCACCTTCTGAGTGGCTTTAGAGACTGGGACAAGAACAGTTCGGTATGGGATATGTTGGCTTTTGTTTATTCAAGATTTGAGATGGTTCATGATGCTCTCTATGTTCTTGCGAAGATGAAGGACCTTAAACTGCATGCTTCAATACTGACTTATAATAGTCTTTTATACAATTTGAGGAATGCTGGTATCATGTGGGATGTGTATAATGAAATCAAAGTTTCTGGAACTACACAGAGCAAGCAGACTAATTCTATAGTCATAGATGGCCTTTGTAGGCAATCCAAGCTACAAGATGCAGTTACATTCATGCGAGAGACTGAAGCAACAGGGCTTGGGCCTTCTATTGTTTCATTAAATACAATTATGTCAAGATATTGCAAATTAGGTTTCACCGATGTTGCAAAATCTTTTTTTTGCATGATGCTCAAGTATGGACTACTTCCTGATGCATATAGTTATAATATTCTTATTCATGGACTATGTATAGCTGGTTCCATAGAGGAAGCGTTGGAATTCACTAGTGACATGAAGAAGCATGGTGTAGAGCCTGATGTAGTAACGTATAACATTCTCACAAAAGGGTTCCGTCTACTTGGTCAGATGGATGGGGCTTGGATAGTCATTCAGAGAATGCTAGATAAAGGGTTGAATCCAGATGTTGTTACATATACAATACTCATATGTGGCCATTGTCTGAATGGGAATGTCAAGGAAGGATTGAAGTTACGAGAAGAGATGCTTTCACGTGGTTTACAGTTGAGCATCCTCTCATATTGTTTTTTGCTCAGCAGTTTGTGTAAGATAGGACAGGTTCATGAGGCACTGGTGTTGTTCTATGAAATGGAAGAGCAGGGCTTGGAACCAGATCATGTTACATATTCCATCCTTATTCATGGACTCTGCAAGCAAGGAGAGGTGCAAAGCGCTCTTCTACTATACAAAGAAATGTGCTCAAAGAGCATTCCCCCAAGTTCGCTTTCAAGTGGGGCTATTCTCTTGAGTTTATGTGAGAATGGGATGATATCGGAGGCAAGAATGTATTTTAATTCTCTGATAATGAATGAATGGGAAAATGATATTGTTCTCTACAATATTATGATTGATGGGTATGTGAGGCAGGGAAATCTTGGGGAGGCTCTAGAGTTATATAAGATAATAACCGAAAAAGGGATTACTCCTACTACAGTGACTTTTAATTCTCTAATTTATGGGTTCTGCAAAAATAGAAACTTAGCTGAGGCAAGAAGGTTATTGGAGACTATAAGGCTGCATGGCTTGGTACCAACTGCTGTGACATACACCACACTTATGAATGCATATTGTGAAGATGGAAATATGCGCTGCATGCTTGAGTTGCTTAAAGAGATGCATGCAAAAGGTATTAGGCCAACTCATGTTACTTGCACTGTAATCATCAAAGGGCTTTGTAAACAGCAGAAGTTGCAAGAAGCTATTCGATTGCTTGAGGATATGCGTTATATGGGTCTCAATCCTGATCAAGTAACATATAATACTATCATACAGTGCTTCTGCAAAGCTCGAAACATTAAAATGGCTTTTAAGTTGCTCAATGAAATGTGGCTGAATGGTCTTGAGCCCACTCCAGTCACATATAACATTCTCATAAATGGTCTCTGTTTATATGGTAACCTTAAGGATGCTAATAAGTTACTAATTTCTCTTCATGAACAAAATATCAAATTGACCAGAGTTGCTTACACCCAAATAATCAAAGCACATTGTGTGAAGGGTGATGCGTACAGTGCATTCATGTTCTTCTGCGTAATGATGGAGAAGGGATTTGAAAGTTCAATAAAAGATTATAGTGCAGTTATCAATAGATTGTGCAAAAGGTGTTTGATAAACGAGGCACAACATTTTTTCTGTTTCATGTTATCTCGTGGCATTTCTCCAGATCAAGAAATTTGTGATGTTTTGTTCAATGCTTGCCAGCAATGTGGTGATCTCACATCATTTTATGAAATGCTTGCATGGACAATCAAATCTGGCTTGCTTCCTCAGAAATTACAAAAATAATGATTTTCATTAACAAGGAACAGCCTATTTGGTGATACTGAGGTTTGCTGCTTGAAGGTATATGAAATTACATCATAAATATATGTTTCTTGTGGTTTTTCACTGTTGATTTAATTTAACTGGTCCATATGAAACAAATAAATGTTTTTCTCACCCCTTAATATGAATAAAGGAATGAACTATGCTGTGAAAATGACGACAGTTAGGCTGATAAAAAGGCTAGTTACATAATGCTTGAAGATTTGTTTAAGGCATCAAAAAGCTTTTACCACTCACAATTTCTTTCCTACTTGTTTATACTTTTAGCCATTTATCCGTAATACCCTAAGGAATCATGCTTTGTATGAAAATAAATGCTGCCAATTAAATAACAAATTCTACTAATTGCTGGAAGTGTAAAGCTATTTTGCATCCTTTATTCATGAATGGTACGGTATATGAAAGGATTGACAGGGGGATACCATATTAATTGTCATGTATAATATAAAGATTGGGATGGTGAATGTGGTTTGCATCCTTTAATGCACCGAGTGTTTGATAAGAAGTGGTAAACCCTTTTCTTGGGGTGGTAAATGTTGTTTTTCTACTTTATTCACAGAGTGTCTTGGATCTGTTGCCAATATGAAGGCTTATCAAGCTAATATTCCTGTTTGCTGCTTACTTATCTTTTGGTTGATTCATCGAGTATTGAAGAAATGCGTTATTTTTACTTTTGTCTTTTTTATTTGAGATTCTGATTGTTTTGGATTCATGGACGTATTAGTTTATGTAACTGCTATTTTGCATAGCTAGCTTTACATATCTGTCTAAGTTCTCGCCATTTTGGTAATACTTGGGTATATATAATGATAGCATTTCTTCTATGTGCTAAATCGAAATCAGGGATTTGATTCAAATCATGGTTTCTTTACAGGTTCTTTTGGGGGTTTCCTACTGTTTATGAATACCGAAGATGGCTCATTCAATGTAGTATTGGGATAGATCTTCATCTTAATCTGTTGTTCCTATGGATTAGGTTACGTTTCTTTTTTAGTTTTGGGGTTTTGGCTTTAGTTTTGGTTTTATTGATTTGATGATTGTTGGCGAATTGGAGTCGAGTTTGTTCATTTTCAATTAGCTTTGGGGTTCAAGGTCTTCTTGGAGGGGTAGAAGCTTTCTTCCATTGTTGCCTCCGCCTCCGGCTGACAGGAAAGCCGTGATTGGTTTTTCTTGACTTTTCACGTGTATTAAGTTGAACAGTCCTGTTCAAACTCAAATGGATGTGGTTTTACTTATGCTTTCTTATCTAGTTACAACATTTGCTTGATGACAGAATCGGGAAAAACAATAAAGAGGAAGTTTTGGGGAAGGCAGAAAATGATTTAGCAGCAGTGAGAGATCAGCATATTTCCCGACTGGTGAAAGAGTTGCAAGGGACTGATTTTTGGAAGCTACGGCGAGCGTACTCTCCTGGGGTTGCTTCTTTTTCTTCTTAGACTTTTGTGCAATGGTGCCGAAGAGAAACAACTCAGTCGACTTATTATGCTTGTGTCTTTGCAGGTACAGGAGTATGTTGAAGCTGCAACATTCTTCAATTTCTGCCAAACTGGAACTCTTTTGAATCTTGATGAGATAAATGCTAGTTTATTACCACTTATAGTGATCCATCTCTCGAGCCTTTGCAAATTAACCTCCTTGACTATCTCTTAGGGGTAGATGCCTGAATTTTATGATATTTTCTTTTGAAGGCGTAGGCTGATGAAAGCATCTGTTGAAAATATTTTTGTATATCATTATATCCCTCTGTTAAAATATCACCTACTTATATCCAGCATTACATGCATACGCACAGATGTCCGACACACCAAATCAATCGCATAACTCTGTGTATTATAATGGAAGGTGTTTACTCTTCCTTTACAGCTTGCAGATTTGACAGGAGAGCTGATGCGGTTAGTGATTGGTCGAATTTCTGATGGTGAAGTTGAATTTTCTGAGAGAATATGCCAATTTGTACGAGATATTTATAGGGAATTGACTCTTGTTGTCCCACTTATGGATGATAGTTCTGATATGAAGACAAAGATGGATACAATGCTCCAAAGAGTAATGAAAATAGAGAATGGTAATATTGGCGCTTGTTTGCTTGCCCTTAAAGTCAGAATCATCGTATAGTTATGAAAGGTTTCTTGTTTAAGCTAATGAATATCTGATGCCAGGAATTCCCAAGGATCTTAAAAGACTAGACAATCCACGCACAACTTGTATACACGTGATAATTCTTTTGCTGGATCCCTTATAAGAGTTGGGCTTTGTTTTTGGTTGAGGAGGGAAAACTTTAGTTTGGGGCAAACAAAGGTTTTGCAAAAGCTAGAAAAACTAGCTTTTGGCAAATCAAGGTTTGAGAAGTTAGTTTAGGGGGCAAACTAAGGTTTTGACACTCAAAACCTGCATGTTTTTTGTAGCTTCTGAAATTTCTGGGGTGAAAAAGCTAGTTTGGCCCTCCAAACGCAACAAAAAATAGGGCCTTAGTGTAGGATGCAGCGTGCTTTAGTGTTCGTGTGAGAGGAGCAGAGTACATTCCACTTCTAGGGTCCGGTGATCCAAGTTCTTTCTTAGTGGGAGTGTTTGAAGCGGAATTCTGAAAGTAACTTCTGCTTCTCTTAGCCTTTTTCTTTCCCTTTATTTTAATCATCATATGCACGGCATACCATTAACTTCGTTTAATTTCCTTCCTGCAGTTCTTGGCCGGAAGAGCTGTTTCCTGCTCGGGATAAAAAGGTTTCGGTGTACTTCATGAAATGTTTGCGGAGATGCTTCTATCAATGGAAAAGTCTTTCGAGGCTTATGCTCTGCCGGTGGCGGTGTTGTTTCTGGTGCACTTTGTTAAAAAGGCTTGATGTAATTACTTTGCATGCAAGACTCTGCAAATGCTTATGGGCGAAAGAATCCATGTACTACATGTTTGACAATGGAGCTTGGAATCATAAATCTTTTAAAAGATGAACTCAATTAGTTAGGTGAGTTTTGACACTCAGCTCCGGTTTACATTGCGAATTCGCGATGAGCATGTTTTAACCATTTTAGCATTCTATTTAGTGATTGATCCTGTTTTATGCCAAGCCAAGATTCCTGGTCCTATCTAAGCTTCTACTTCAAATGGGGTCTTCCAAGTATATAAAGCTTTGTATCTGCTCATAGCCTCAGTTTTCTCTAGTTAGTAGCACTTGGCACATACTAAAATCTAGTGCTTTTTTTTTTCATTTGTTTATTGGGTCAAATTCTAGTATTAGTTTGTACATTTAGTTATTCTAATCAAAATCTTTAAAATATGGAAATAATTAGGCAGGAAAATTTAAAGAAATTGTATGCTTGTTAAAGACTATTTTAATTCCAAAGTCCATCCATCCCAATTCAGTACTTGAATTTAGTGCAAATGAAAATTACACATTTTTATATAATCTCTATCCATCAAAATCTTATTTCCCATCCAAAAATATCAATTATAATAAACAGAAAACAGTTGAGATCTCAGGTGGCACCCATGGTTAAATATAGATTATACATAGGATGCATGTGCCACTGTTAGTTAATTCGGTATATGTTATTTTTTAACTGTCAACTATCACTAATCCCCAATCACACCTTCAAATCTGGTGATCAATGAAACATAATGTTTTTGTTTGTATTTTCTCATTAAATCTAAACGGACACTAATATTCTCATAATGTGTAGGTTCGAATCTCAATATTTACTTTAAAAACATAATATATCTTTATTTAATAAAAAATAACTTAAGCGAACATTAATATTATCAAATCGAATAAGATGATAAAATTTCCTCATAAAAAATTAACTAAAATAATCTTGCATTAATATATCCAAGTGTTTGGTGGTATTAAGAGTTTTTTGGTTGCTACATAACAAAGGAATATATTAACTCCTAGACACTGCTTCTTTTAAGAGTGTGTATCTAGAGAAAACAATGATGGGCGGGTGGTTAGAGCTTTCTCACATGCTCCCTTCCTCTTTTTTAACTTTTGAGTTCTAAACTCAGCAAGAACACTCTTTTCCCTCTTAGATTTTGAGATTAATTTCCACCAGGAGTAGTCCTTCCTTTATTAAAAAAAAATCTTCGTCGCACTCTACCATTCCCCGAATTCGATACACATGCCACCAATCAATTCCTAACTTCATTTAAATCGTGTGTTTGCCCCCCAAAAATATCTTAACACCAACAATCAATTGGTCATAAGGCGTTAGATCCCTTAAATAAAGTTAAGAGATCCCTTAAATAAAGTTAAGAGTTTGAATCTTAATGTTGTGAATAAAAAAAATTAAATTAAAAAATCATCATCGTTATAGACCTTTATAAAATCTGATATGAATTAATTCACCAATTAACCCGAAGCTGGTGGTTAAACGCCAGAAAAGAAAATTAACGATTAGCTTTTTATGCTGCCGACAGCCCAGCAAAGTAAAGAAAAAGGACCGCTCAGGTTCCATTTAAGGTCTAATTATTATTTAATCTCTCTATTTTTCTAAAATTTATGATTTAATCTTCTATTTTAATTTTAATTTTAATTTGACCCTTTTAATTTTATATTATTAGGGGTAAAATATAAATTTTGGTACCAAATTTATTTTAATGTTCAGTCTGGTACCAAACTTTTTTTGTCCAACTAGGTGCTTGAACTTGACTTCATAGTTCAAATTTGTACTTGAACTTGGCTTCTTAATTCAATTCAGTACTATTGTTTTTTGGTACAATTATGTTCTTGAATTTGGCTTTTTGGTTCAAATTGGTATGTGAATTTAACCTTTTGGTTCAATTTGATGCTTATGTTTTTTTTAGCTCAATTCATTATTACATTTGAAATAAAATTGCTTATATCTTATAAACTTTCAAAATTATTTGAATTTGTATAAATCTGCTCAACCAAAACGGATCTAAATATGTAATAATCCAAATTGAAAAGTCAAGTTTAGGTACAAATTTGAGACAATACTTAATTGGATAAAAAAACACAAGTACCAAATTGAACCAAAAAGTCAAGTTCAAGTATCAATTTGAACCAAGAATCAAGTCCATGTATTTAATTGGACTAAAATAAGATTCAGGCATCAAAATAACCTTAAACATTTGATTGACATATAAATTTATTAGATTTTCACTCAACCATATCATCATATTATTAAATAATATTAAAAAATAAATTATGTCAAATTAAAATATAGAGATTAGATCTCAAATTTTAGTATAGTGAAAGGACTAAAATTAAAATCAGACCCTCTTTAACAAACTTACACACGTGTTCACGAAATGATGGTCATCTTCATCATCATCACTGGTTTCGCAGTTACAACTTAAAACTTCTTTTTTTTAAGCCTTTTATTCACTACAAATCACAGAAGATTTCTCCCGCGGAATGCTAACAAACAAAAGCGTTTTGACTTAAAGGTCAGAGCTCAGATTTCCGACATCTTTGTCAGCTTCGAAAATTAAAAAAAAAATAAGAACAAAGTCAAAAGGAAAGGAGAAAAGTGAAGATTGTTTTCGTTTTTTTTTTTCCTTTTGTTGTTGTTGTTGTTGTTGCTGCTGCTGCTTGGCTGGAAGGGAAATTAGATCGAATTTTCTTTGAAAATTTTCCGAGAAAGTGATCAGGTAAGTCGTTATCAATGTGTTTAATATAGTTGTAAAAATGGGTTGGGGATAATTAATGCGGAAACTGAGTCTAATAAATGAAAGAGTTGTGTTTGGGGGCCGAGGGTCTCTAATAAAAAAATAGAGCCGTTTGTTTGGTTTGCCATGGCCAATAAATAGCAGATAGATGTAGAGTTTTTCCGTTTGACCCTTTTCATTACAATGTTTTTGTCCATAATTACAACTCTCTCATTCCTTTATTTCACTCTCTAGTTTCTAGTCTTTTGCTCTATCAAAGTTCCTCTCTTTATTCACAGTTGGAGTTTTGATTTCCTTTGTTTCATTTACAACCTTATTTTCCTTTGGCTTTTGCAGTGGAGATTTGGTGGAAGCTGTTCCAGCTCTTAATCAACAGAGAAGAAGAAGAAGAAGAAGAAGAAGAAGAAGACAAGGTACTACATGGCAATAATTTATTTTGATAATAAATTCTATTAGCTCTGCTTTTTGTATGATTGGGTTTTTGTTTTTGTTGGGATCTGCTTCTGAATTTGTATATCCTCCTTGGTCTTATTCATGAGTTTGAGAGTTAAACCAATATGGGACTTTTGCTGGAAAAATCATTATTGTAATATGTTAGATCTGGTTAGAGCTACAAAACATAACAGATTGCGGCATTGTTGGATAAAAATGAAGGGGAAATGGTTCGTTTATTTGGGTTTTAAAATCAGTTTAAAGCCTTTGAGTTATAATTTAGTGGTTGAAAGTTTGTGTAAGCTTTTGGAAAAGATAATAAATGAGCTTTGCTTACATAGTTCTTCTGATCTGTTTTATATTACTTTCGCCACTGGTATCGTTTAGCTTTGGGTTTCTTTGCTTTTGAATTGTATTCCTTGAAGATCAGTTTAGTTTTTGTTTTTAAGCTGCTAGGTTTGTGTGAGTTTTGTTTTCTTGTTTGGTATCATGTATTTCCGTGTTTAGAAAAATGTTGTGGAAGCCATCATCGGGGGGCGAAAATAGATTTTCAGTAGAAAATATACATAGAAAATTTCTAAATCATGTACGAATTTCAAATTTTTAGGGGGGCGACTGCCCCTCCAGCCCCCTCCCCCTGTCCATCCCTGGCCATCATGGTGGTGGGTGATAGTTTTCTTTTCTTATTTTTTCAAGTTAAATTATCTGGTCATCGTTTATGACACGGCTGTTTCAATTAATCGTATGAGCTACTTTGTCTTGGAAGAATCTAACATCCCTTTTCATCAACTCTGTACTTAATATGTCAGCCAAATCCAATGCCAATAGTTGTTTCCTATTTAATTCTTTTTCAGAAAATGTCGAGTTGGCTGATGACCTAACTTGTCCCACATTTCATAATCATTGTATCTCTCAAATGACATATGGTGTATGGTCGAATGTATCAACTCGTTGCAACCACGAAACCAACCAATGTAAAACATGAAAATTGTAATAATATGTTTTCCAGTTTCCCTTCCTATCATCTTGACCGATCTATTTCTATATTGTATATTTGCTTCTTTTCTTCATCTACTGGGAGTCAGTTTTGCTTTATTTTATCATTGCTCTTTCTATCAAAATGACTGCATGAAGATGTTTAACACGGGAAATAAATTGTTTCAAATGTGTAAATCTACGTTTTCATCTTTCTGATGTTACTAACTTGTAAATCTTATGGTGTTTATTGGATGTCTTTTTTGTACTTGCAGATACCGAACAAGTGCCTTGCCATTCGACTGTAGGCAACAAGAGTGACTCAAAAGTGTTACTCCATAGACTCTAAACCTTTTGAGAACAACGGAAAGCCTCTGGATTCCGTTGGTGGATGCAGAAGGATTTGTGAAGGATGATCAGAGATAAAAAGGGAAATGATGGGGATTCGTATCCTGCACTATATCAAGAGAAGACAGGGAATGGATGGCCAACACCAAAACTAGATTGTTCTATGAGTATAAATGACTTTGCCAATGGTAATGAAAAGAAGGCCAGGTATTTTGTGACATCAAATTCTCATTCTTCGAAGAATATGGATTCATTTCAGGACTCAGTTTTTTATATGGACAAAAGTGTGATGGAATGTACATTGCCCGAATTGGTAGTTTGCTATAAAGAGAGTACATATCATGTTGTCAAAGACATCTGCATTGATGAGGGAGTTCCGACTCAGGCCAAGTTCTTGTTTGACAGTGGGGTGGATGAGAAGAGCAATTCCAACTTTCTGCCCTCTGAAAACAATCAAGATGGTAAAATGCTGAAACAAAAATCAGAGACCAATATATCTATGCAAGTTGGTTCCATGTCTCTGGAAGAAAATCAAATGGACAATGATATTGACAATGAATGTGGTTCTAATAAAAATCTCCATGCTGATATATGTGCACAATATGTTTCCTTATCTCTAGATGACAATGAGCCTAACAAGGGAATTTCTAGTCAATGCGATTCTAAGGACTTGATACCGACTAGGGAAATGAAGGATGATACAATGGAAATTATCATGAATGATGTCCCCAACAAGGTGTTTACCCTTGGAGAGTTAGAATTGAGCACAGAGAATTCCAAAGCCATGTCTTCTGATTACAGAAGTAATAGAATTGAGCAACAGTCTTTTGAGGTAAGCTTATCTTGGTCAAAGTTACTAAATTCCAAAGTGCTATGCTGAAATTCCTTGAAATAGTGATATGGAATCGCCTATGTATGCAAGGAAACATGCACGATTACATTTTATCATCTTCTAATATCTGCATTCATGTTTGGAAAGCATCAAAGGCGTCTCTTTTCTAATAACTATTTATGTTTCCTTTACTGAACTGACACTCTACATGGGAAGTTAAAACAAGAAGAAAAATCATCTTAATTTTGTTTGCATCAGAATTGTAATGTTAGGTCAGGAATCTATTAGGAGTTCACATCTTAGGAAGTAACATGGATGTATTTTGATTTTTACGCAGAATTCAAGGGAAAAGGAAGTCATCGTGACACCTCCTTTGGTTTCTGCAGATAAAGAATCAAACAATAGTGGCAAGGAAACAATTCTATCTGCTGCTGCATCGGGCTCTGTAGCTGAAGAATTGGACAGTGGGAAAGGGAAAGCTATCGGCTTCAGCCCTGATCAGGCCTCGGCTTCTGAGGAATCTACCTGCAACGGCCTTGTCAATGAGGTATCTGATGATAGCAACCTAGCAGCTCAAAGCATGGCATTTAGCTCTGATTCTTCTGCACCAATGAACGACAAAGATGAGGGTTGCCACAATCTTGACTGTGAACCTCTCGAGACTGGAGGTGCACCCAAGCTTGAAGACACAGCTGACCTGCCTTTCTCGAACAATCTTCAATGTGGATATGGAGAGTCTAGTTTCTCTGCTGCAGGGCAGGTAACGGGTCTACTAACTTACTCTGGGCCAATAGCATGTTCAGGCAGTCTCTCTCTTAGATCAGATAGCAGCACAACAAGCACCCGTTCCTTCGCATTCCCAATGTAATTTACCAGCATCTATTTGTTTCTTGCTTCTAACTTCTTCGGCGTCTATAACCAATTCATAACTAATTACTAGCTGTTTTGGTTTCATGTTCTTTATCCCTTTTATTCAGACTGCAGTCTGAATGGAATAGCAGTCCAGTAAGAATGGCAAAAGCTGATCAGAGACTTTACCGGAAGCATAGAGGTTGGAGGCAGAGCCTCCTTTGCTGTAGATTCTGAAAAGCTCTATTCTATCGTAGGTAACTAGGTTATACAAATTTTTATTATTTTTGCTTTTCAGGTTATATACATCATCATCTCCTTTGCTCTCGCTTTCCGTGTAATATGCAGTAGGTTTTACAGTGTAATGCTTAGAGTTTCAATCTCATGCAACATTATAACAATCATACATCATTGTAGTATTTGATTTTGGTTTTTCCGTTTCATGTTCATATTATCAATTAATACCAGATAAAGAGTCATTATTCATAATTGTTTTATCTACTATTGACTCGATTTTTCTGGCTCATAAGATCTGCTAAATTCATTCCATTATAAGAACGAATTGCATTGTTCATCTTGTATAACGAATCTTTAGTGGTGCAGGAGAATGTTTCCAGTTCATATACACACACACACACACACAATCATATCCAGTGTTCTACTCTGTTTTTCTCCCCAGATCTCTTTTCTTTTTCTTTCTTTTTTCCAGAAATCTCAAGGGTGGTGCCCATTGTATCTAAATTAAGACTGTTTTTGTTTCATTACATGTGTGCTTTATGATTATGATTATGATTATGACCAATGTAATAACAAAGAAAGGATTAGCCGGATTTAACCATCTATGTTATTAAACTCTTCATTATCTATAAGGTATTTGTATTCAACACTTTTGACATATTCGAATATAAGGACGCGCTGTGTATATCCATAACAAATTTATATCCGTATCGTGTAAGAAATTGTAAGCGCAAAAATAAACACAAGATCAACATAAAATATGACGCGTGCAAAAGACATGAATTAACATGTTTCGGTCTAATCTATTCTACAGTTGAGAGAAACAATAATTCACTATAAGGGTAGGGAATTTTTTTTTCATGTACCCCGAAATCTGATCAGTAGTAGAGTCAGAATTATCATATAGTGGGGTCAGAGTAGACTTTGGGATACGATGATTCTTATAACTTTACAATATAAATATTGTTGACCCCATACTCAAACAAATTAAGTAGGACCAATTCTAACATTTTCATGAAAAATAGTACACTAATTTCTTGAAAAACCCATTTAATTCTTTGAAAATTCTATACCACAACAAATCAAGTGGGATCATTTGATCCTCTAAACTACATCTAACTCCGCCACTGAATCTGATGTATCCCACAAGTGTATTAAATATAAATCATATATGTATTCCAAAAATTGGTGTATCCCTAAATAATTCCAACATAGACACAATAGTTTAAACATATCTATAATTTTAACTGTTAAGATCTACTCTCTATATATAAAGTTAAATATTTGATTATCAAGAAACTTAATCCCATAATACTTCTCAATTACTCTTAGGTAAACTTCCAAACTTTTTTATTTAATGCAACTGTCAAAATTGAAAATGGTGTTGATTATCCTTGTGGAGGTTGAACTCACAGTATTTTTACAGCTGTAATTGTTAACATATAAATAAAAGGTAATTATTCCATGCACAAACGTTTGTAGAAACTTTATTTACACAAGTGCCTTAGTTTAGGGTTTAGGATTTAGAGGTAGTTTTGAATTTAGGGGTTGTTGATAGAATTTTGGGTTTATGGTTAAAATTTAGTATTTATAGGTTAAAAGCTAAATCCCTAACTATATTACCATAAGACCTAAACCTTAACCATAGACCATAAATTCTAACCCTAAACCTTAAATTCCAACCATGAACCCTAAATTTTAAACCCATACACTAAAACCCTTAAGCTCTAAACCTTAAACCTAAAATTTAGACGCTTGTAAAAATAAAAATTTCTGCCGCATGTGTATGACATAATAATCTATAAATAAAATAAGAATTAGCATTATGATGGACCAGGATTGTTAATTTGTAATATTGGTCAAACATTCTGGGCTACTCGTCCTCTTTCGTCATGGATTTACTACACATGCACGTGTTTTGTCTTTGAAAAACAAAAAGCCTTACTTTCAAACTCCGAAATTAACATTATTTCCCTGTCTTATTTGACCGCCTTATGTTATTCCATTGTGTCTTTCGATATTTTATTTCTTATGTTAAATACATTAGAGAGAAGAAAAAAAGTATCACTGCTCTATAATAATAACATCAAAAAAGCGTTTTTTATAATTTTCCTTAGCAAAATATTGTGTATATCATATACGCTAATAATCCTGCAAAGAGTATTTATAATTTTTTTAAGCATCAATAAACTTAAACCATATATATTTTTAATTACTTTCTTAATCCTATTTATAAGAAGAAGAATGATTAAAACCCAACAAGTAGTCTCAGTGGAATAGCGGATCTTAGGAGATTCGGTTCAAATCGTTTTGTCTAAAAAATGCGTGTGCATTGTCAAAGGGTTAAGAATATGTATGAACATATACTATCTTATAATTATATTAAAATATTATAACGTTATATCCTATTTTTAGTAGATAATATGTCACATCAGTTTTCTTAAAGACACTGGCCATAACAATAGTGAGTTTTTTTTTTTTAAAGTTAGATTATCAATATATAAATGTCTTAGATATTTACGTAGTTTACTCTAAAATTAAAAAATAATTATCTAAACCCTGAACAAATTCTCTTTTCTCTTGCCCTAAGTAAAAATGGTTGAAAAAAGAGATTATCTAAATAATGCTGAAATTAGTTATCAAACGACCTGTATCAGGTGTGAAGCCTCTCAAAAAGCAAGTACAAATTGAAGTTTTTCTCCCCTTGTAATAACGTGTTTTGGAACTCCACATTTTTGTGCTTTGTGTCTGCTCGCCTTCTCTTTCCTCTTTGTAAATGGGGTTTCCCTCCCATATAAAAACAACCCCCATACTCACAAATCTGTAATGAATCAAAAGAAAATTCTTGAGAGAGAAACTAAACTGGTATGGTATGGTATGGTATGGTATGGAGTTGAAAGGAATCTTCATTACAGTGCTTTGTTTCATCTTCTTTGCATTGCAAACACCTTGTATTTCCCTGCAAATCCAGAGCCAACCATCAAATGAACAAGGTAACACAACAAAGGCATTATGTTCCTCATCATGTCTGTGTTCTACCCACAGTACTTGTACCAAGGAAGCTTAGATTCACCCAGGGAGTTTCTGTAGCTCAACATTCTATATCAAGCACCAAGAAGAAGGAAGATGTTTCGGGTGAGATATCGCACTTTTTTAGTCCCATTGAAGCTCTTTGTCTATCTTTTGTGCTGAACAAAATCTGGGTTTCAATATCTTGAGCCATTTGAGTTCAAACAGCCAAAATTTCTTCACTTAAACTAAGATTTTCTTTTGTAATTGTAACAATCCCTTTTGATTAAAACTTAAAAGAGTACTGAGAATGGGGTGGGCATGCAGGCAGGCACAGCAAAGCAGAAAGAGCAAGGAAGAAGGCAACAATGGGTGGAAGGAGATTATTTTACAATGGATTATTCGGGTGTAAGAAGACGACGTCCCATACATAACAAGTCGTTGCCGGTCGGTCCTTGAAATTTGCTCATACACAAGAACGGGCCAAGTTTAAGGATCACAATTTCGTTAACAACAAAAAGTAGATGTTTTTTATGTAATTAGGAAGAAAATGAGGAACCTATCTTGTTTTGTTTCTGTACCCAAAGAAGAATCCAATATCTGAATTTCAGACTAAAACACCCCAATCTTTCAGTTGAACCTTGAACAAGAGAATACTAATGTCAATAAATCACTCAACGTTATATTTTGGATCCACAATGATAGCCACTTAATCTACTTGACAAACAAGCTCCGGTTAGTTTCCCAACATGATCAACTAGCCACTGTTGGTGCCCGTTTGGAAGCTATGGGTACTTACTCTGCTGCTAGTAACAAAGATTGGGGGTACTTTGGCGCTAATGAAACAGATACAGAAGCTTGGTATTTCGTGCAAGTTTTAAGGTCGTGGTGCCAGTTTGATCGAACCCTAGACTGAAGATGAAAGAAGACTTTGTAGGTTTGTTGGGTTGGTAGGATTAGATTCAGGAATGGTGTAGTTTGAGATGAGTGTGTAGGAGAAATCATTGCAAATATTGTTTGGCTTTCCAGTTGAGTAGAATTGGCTGCATTTCTTCTCTAAGCTCTTTAGCTTTGATTTTTTGATTCTTTCTAATCCCTATGTCCTTTCAGTTATTAGGAAGTTTGTTTGATAAACACTATGTAGGTTGGTGTTCCGTTTGGAAAAAGGTTGCCAATTCCCTTTTCAGTAAATATGCTGGGGGTGGATCACAAATGAATGAATATTGGCCGCCCCTTGGCCAACACCATCAATGGAACTGCTCATAAGTCATAACTGTGTTTTTTTCTTCAAAAGTAATATGTTTAACGGATAAAAATCTCATGTCCTTTTTTAGTTCTCTTTCTATGGTCAAACATTAAAAATTATAAGCCATAACGTTAAATTCTAAATTTTAAACAGTAAATTTTAAATTTTAAAAAATACACTACTCTTAATTTTTAACTTTAAACCTTAAACCTTAAACCTAATATTTTTAGTGGAGGCGTAAATAAGACACAAAAAAATACATGTAATTTATCTTCTATGTTTAACATTGTTTCTAACTCTAGAAATATTTTTGACCTTAAAACACTTTTCAGAAACAACGTTAAACAGGCATGTACATTAAATTAAAGCGACACCGTTTAAATTATAAACGGACTTTCCTCTAATAGATGGATGAGTCTCGTATTTGATAAGATATTTCTCGTTGGCGATGACATTTTTTTATTTATTTGCAAAAGCCGTCATTGAAATTACCGGGAAATTAACGGCTCTCTTAAACCCTAAATCCCTAACCCAAAACCATTCTCTCTCCCCCTCCCAAACAAAAACCTTTAAACCTGGTTTTCCATGCTGCATAAGTGGAAACCCTTCAGTTTCCTAGCAAAACCTCACATTTGCTGCCCTCTTTCTTCCCTAACCTTCTTCAAACCTTCTGTCTCCGTTGCCAGGCTCCTAGAAGAAGAACCCCCTCTTTCCCACTCTCCTAAAGACCCTGTTTTCGAGATCCTTTTCGGGTTGAAAAAACTGGGTTTCAGGAGGTTTTTATCTGGGGACTACTTTGGGAGTGTTGTTTTCAGTTTGGATCAGTTACAGGTTGATAAAATTATAAATTTTTTGAAAGTTGAAAGCCCTGATTTTGCTGTGGTTTTCTTTGATTTAATGAGGAATGAGTATAGGTTTCGGCATTCAAGGTTTTCTCAGTTCGTTGTGGCCCATGTTTTGGCGGGACAGAGGCGACTCGAGGAGTTGCGGTTTGTTTTGGAACAAATGTTAAAAGAGGAAGGTGATTTTTTTAGAGTATATAATTGATCAGTTCTCTTCTTCTTCTTAGATTTTGTGTGATTTCTGACAGGCTCTGGCTCTGCTCCATCTCTTTGTGAGCACTTTCTGAGTGGCTTTAGAGACTGGGACAAAAACAGTTTGGTATGGGATATGTTGCCTTTTGTTTATTAAAGATTTGAGATGGTTCATGATGCTCTCTTTGTTTATTCAAGATTTGCTTTATACTAAAAAAGCTTCTTCTTCTTCTTCTTCCATCTCTTTGTGAGCACCTTCTGAGTGGCTTTAGAGACTGGGACAAAAACAGTTTGGTATGGGATATGTTGCCTTTTGTTTATTCAAGATTTGAGATGGTTCATGATGCTCTCTATGTTCTTGCGAAGATGAAGGACCTTAAACTGCATGCTTCAATACTGACATATAATAGTCTTTTATACAATTTGAGGCATACTGGTATTATGTGGGATGTGTATAATGAAATCAAAGTTTCTGGAACTACCCAGAGCAAGCAGACTAATTCTATAGTCATAGATGGCCTTTGTAGGCAATCCAAGCTACATGATGCAGTTTCATTCTTGCGAGAGACTGAAGCAACAGGGCTTGGGCCTTCTATTGTTTCATTAAATACAATTATGTCAACATATTGCAAATTGGGTTTCACCGATGTTTCAAAATCTTTTTTTGCATGATGCTTAAGTATGGACTACTTCCTGATGCATATAGTTATAATATTCTTATTCCTGGACTATGTATAGCTGGGTCCATAGAGGAAGCGTTGGAATTCACAAGTGACATGAAGAAGCATGGTGTAGAGCCTGATGTAGTAACATATAACATTCTCACAAAAAGGTTCCGTCTACTTGGTCAGATGGATGGGGCTTGGATAGTCATTCAAAGAATGCTAGATAAAGGGTTAAATCCAGATGTTGTTACATATACAATACTCATATATGGCCATTGTCAAAATGGGAATGTCAAGGAAGGATTAAAGTTGCGAGAAGAGATGCTTTCACTTGGTTTACAGTTGAGTGTCCTCTCATATAGTTTTTTGCTCAGCAGTTTGTGTAAGATATGACAGGTTCATGAGGCACTGGTGTTGTTCTATGAAATGGAAGAGCAGGGCTTGAAACCAGATCATGTAACATATTCCATCCTTATTCGTGGACTCTGCAAGCAAGGAGAGGTGCAAAGCGCTCTTCTACTCTACAAAGAAATGTGCTCAAAGAGCATTCCCCCAAGTTCGCTTTCAAGTGGGGCTATTCTCTTGAGTTTATGTGAGAATGGGATGATATCGGAGGCAAGAATGTATTTTAATTCTCTGATAATGAATGAATGGGCACATGATATTTTTCTCTACAATATTATAATTGATGGGCATGTGAGGCAGGGAAATCTTGGGGAGGCTCTAGAGTTATATAAGATAATAACAGAAAAAGGGATTACTCCTACTACAGTGACTTTTAATTCTCTAATTTATGGGTTCTGCAAAACTAGAAAATTAGCTGAGGCAAGAAAGTTATTGGAGACTATAAGGTTGCATGGCTGGTACCAACTGCTGTGACATACACCACACTTATGAATTCATATTGTGAAGATGGAAATATGCGCTGCATGCTTGAGTTGCTTCGAGAGATGCATGCAAAAGGTATTAGGCCAACTCATGTTACTTACACTGTAATCATCAAAGGGCTTTGTAAACAGCAGAAGTTGCAAGAAGCTGTTCGATTGCTTGAGGATATGCATTATATGGGTCTCAATCCTGATCAAGTAACATATAATACTATCATACAGTGCTTCTGCAAAGCTCGAAACATTAAAATGGCTTTTAAGTTGCTCAATGAAATGTGGCTGAATGGTCTTGAGCCCATGCCAGTCACATATAACATTCTCATATATGGTCTCTGTTTACATGGTAACCTTAAGGATGCTAATAAGTTACTAATTTCTCTTCATGAACAAAATATCAAATTGACCAGAGTTGTTTACACCCAAATAATCAAAGCACATTGTGTGAAGGGTGATGCATACAGTGCATTCATGTTCTTCTGTCTAATGATGAAGAAGGGCTTTGAAATTTCAATAAAAGATTATAGTGCAGTTATCAATAGATTGTGTAAAAGGTGTTTGATAACTGAGGCACAGCATTTTTTCTGTGTAATGTTATGTCGTGGCTTTTCTCCAGATCAAGAAAATGCTTGCCAGCAATGTGGTTATCTCCCATCTGTTTATGAAATGCTTGCATAGACAATCAAATCTGGCTTACTTCCTCAGAAATAACAAAAAAAATAATGATTCTCATTGAGAAGGACCAGCCTAATTGGTGATGCTGAAGTTTGCTGCTTGAAGGTATATGAAATTACATCATAAATATATGTTCCTTGTGGTTTTTCACTGCTGATTTAACTGCTCCAAATGAAACAATTAAATGCTTTTCTCCCCTCTTAATATTAATAAAGGAACGAACTATGCTGTGAAAATGATGACAATTATGCTGATAAAAAGGCTAGTTACATAATGCTTGAAGATTTGTGTTGGAGGAAACTAAATGTAAATATTAGCCGTCAATATCTTGTATTTTTTCCTTTATTACTTGTTTTGGTCAGATTAGGATTATTTAAATTAAGAAATTTGCAAGAGTAAATTAAGGGTAATTCTCATTTCTTTCTTTTGTTGTTGCTGTGGGATTGGCTCACATAATTGTATATAATTCTGACCAGTAATGAGAATTCTTAAGTGAGAATTATTTCAGAAAACTAATTCTTGTTTCATGGTATCAAGAGCTTGGTTGAAAAGGTGAGAGAGTGTAGTGTGATAACCAGCCAGCATGAATTCGGCAGCAATCAACACCGAGGCGTCCTCAATCACTCCCTGCAGATTACGCAGCACAAGCTGATTGGCCGAAATTTTCGATAATGGTCTCAATCTGTGCTTCTCGTCATCAAGGGCAGAGGGAAGGCCGGGTATTTGACTGGAGCAGTAGCAGTCCCACTTGAAACTGCATCAAACTACAGCACTTGGGAGGCAGAAAACTCAATCGTTATGGCATGGCTCATTAATTCAATGGAGCCAAGCATCGGGCGGACTTATCTGTTTCACAAGACAGCCAACGAGATTTGGGAAGCAGTCTAAGAAATTTACTCTGATCTTGAAAACACATCTCAGTGTTTTGAGATTAGATCAAAAATCCGAAACACCAGACAAGAGAATCTCACTGTCACGGATTATTACAATTCCTTAATGGAATTGTGGCAGGAGATGGACCTATTTTATGAGATAGGCTGGGCGTCCTCATATGACAACCACTCCCTGCAGATTACGCAGCACAAGCTGATTGGCCGAAATTTTCGATAATGGTCTCAATCTGTGCTTCTCATCATCAAGGGCAGAGGGAAGGCCGGGTATTTGACTGGAGCAGTAGCAGTCCCACTTGAAACTGCATCAAACTACAGCACTTGGGAGGCAGAAAACTCAATCGTTATGGCATGGCTCATTAATTCAATGGAGCCAAGCATCGGGCGGACTTATCTTTTTCACAAGACAGCCAACGAGATTTGGGAAGCAGTCTAAGAAATTTACTCTGATCTTGAAAACACATCTCAGTGTTTTGAGATTAGATCAAAAATCCGAAACACCAGACAAGAGAATCTCACTGTCACGGATTATTACAATTCCTTAATGGAATTGTGGCAGGAGATGGACCTATTTTATGAGATAGGCTGGGCGTGTTCCACTGACGGCGAAAAGTTCAAAAAGATGCTCGAAAAGGAGCGTATTTTTGAATTTTTACAGGGGCTAAATCCGGACCTAGATGAGGTTCGTGGGAGGCTGCTTGGAATGAAACCTTTTCCAAGCCTCCGAGAGTCCTTTGCAGAAGTTAGAAGAAAGGAAAGCCGGAAGCGTGTGATGATGAATCCTCCAAGCCAAGATTCATCTCCCTTGGATACGCGGAGTTCTGCTCTTGAGTCTTGTGGCAAAAAGGAGAGGTGGTGATCGTGGGCCTCAGACCAAGGAAAAGGTTTGGTGTGATTATTGTGACAAACCTTATCATACCCGAGAGACATGTTGGGATCTGCACGGAAAGCCAGATGGTTGGAAACCAAGAAAGCAGCGTGGGGCTTTAAAATCGACAAATTTGGTGGAGGCAGACTTTTGAAAAGCTGCTGGTCTGAACCTTCCAACAGAGCAGGTGGAATTGCTACAACAAAAGCAGGTGCAATGGCTGCAGCAAATCCTCAATCAAACCAAGATTTCCAAAGGTGCTGAGAGTCAAAATTCCAAGAATACCACTGCTGCTATGGCACACGCAGGTAATATAAGTGAAACTTTCATGTCAATGTCACAAAAAACAGATTGTTGGATTGTGGACACAGGGGCATCAGATCACATGACTGGATCGATGGAAGTATTTGAAAGTTATAACAAGTGTAATGGTGAGATTAGTGTATGGGTTGCTGATGGAAAAAGGTCACCTGCAGCTGGAAGTGGCACGGTTTGCCTACCAAATATCATATTGAAATTAGTTTTACATGTGCCCAAGTTAACCTATAATCTCTTGTCAGTTAGTAAGATAACCAGTGATATGGATTGTGTTGTAATTTTTTTTCCAACTTATTGTGAATTTCAGGACCGTTCTTCAGGGAAGATGAGTGGAATTGCTGAGAAGAAAGATGGTCTATGCTTTCTCTCAGGAGCCGAATCATACAATAAAAACAAGCCTCAAAATAAAATATCCATGTCAGTTGTTTCTAATATAGACGTTATGTTATGGCATCAAAGGTTGGGACACCCAAGTTTTTCCTATATGAAACGTTTGTATCCTCATCTTTTCCTCAACAAAGAACAAAGCTTGTTTTAGTGTGAGCATTGTGTCCTTGCAAAACAGCCTAGAGTCAATTATCTAGTACCCACATATAAACCCTCAAAACCTTTTCAAACCGTTCATAGTGATATCTGGGGTGCGTCGAGGACAACTAATTTGACTAAAACACATTGGTTTATCACCTTTATAGATGATCATACTAGAGCATGTTGGGTATACCTAATGAAAAACAAATATGAGCCCTTTACCCTGTTCAAACAATTTCACAAGTTTGTTCAAAACGTGTTTCAATCCAATATCCATGTTCTTCGAACAGATAACGGGTGGGAATATTTCTCAAATGAGTTTGTTCAATATTTGGGAGAAAATGGGATACACCATCAAAGCTCTTGTATTGACACACCCCAAACAAAATGGGATTGCAGAGAGAAAGAATCGGCAACTGTTGGAAGTTGCCCGTTCAATCATGTTCACAAACTCGGTTCCTAATTCATAATGGGGAGGCTATTCTCATATCTGCATACTTAATAAATCGTCTGCCTTCAAAAACACTGAGTTTTAGGACTCCTCTTAGTGTTCTACTTGATCACTTCCCAAAAGTCAACCTGTTCAATTCTCTCACTCCAAAAGTATTCGAACGCACTGTCTTTGTCCACAACAAGCAACCAAACCGAAGCAAACTGGACCCTAGAGCTCATAAATGTGTGTTTGTGGGATATTCTCCAACACAAAAAGGTTAGAAGTGTTATTCTCCGCTTCTAAAGAATTTTTTTGTCTCATGTGATGTAACATTCTTTGAAAATAAATCCTTCTATCCCAACACCCTTCTACAGGGGGAGAGTTCTAACGAAGAAGGTCATTGGGATCCTACAGTCTCTCTCCCAATATCACAAGATGTTCTGTCCTTTAGCCTGCTCCCCCTAATTCTGAAAGTACCTCATCCAATCTGTTACCAAATAATCCTGCCCACATAGAATCTGGAAATATTGTGCCTGCTTCTTCCACCGAAGAGATTCCAGTGTCTACTCGCACTTCTAATCGGAGTCATTCAATTATGAGTCGCGGCCCAAATCCGAGTCATGAGGTAGAATCACCTCCTGAGAAGCCACTTAAGATTTACTCTCGCAGGCCAAAAGCTCATCAGCAAGACCCTTCGTTAACCCAAGAATCGAAACCTGTTGAAGCTAGTGATCTGGATTTGCCAATTGCAGTGCGGAAGAAGGTAAGGACATGCACCAAACATCCCATATATAATTTCTTAACCTACACAAAATTGTCTCCTAGATTTAGAGCCTTTACAGCAAAGATTAACAGTGTGGAAATTCCAAAAAAATATCCTTAAGGCAATAAAGAATCCAGAATGGAAGAAAGCAGTACAGGAGGAAGTGAGAGCTTTGCAAGCAAACCAGACATGGGAGATGGTTGATTTGCCCTAAGATAAAAAGGTGGTTGGTAGCAAGTGGGTGTTCACAGTAAAGTATAAGGCAGATGGTGAAGTAGAAAGGTATAAAGCTCGATTGGTGGTGCAAGGCTTTACACAAATATATGGGATTGATTATGAAGAGACCTTTGCTCCTGTGGCAAAGTTGAATTCTATCAGAGTACTCTTATCTCTTGCAGCAAATCTAGATTCGGAACTACATCAGCTGGACATAAAGAACGCCTTCCTAAACGGCAATCTGGATGAAGAAGTATACATGAAGATTCCTCCTGGATTTGAGTCTGAAGGAGGACGGGGTAAAGTGTGCAAACTGAAAAAAATCCTTGGATTTGAGTCTGAAGGAGAATGGGGTAAAGTGTGCAAACTGAAAAAAATCCTTGTATGGTTTGAAACAGTCTCCACGTGCATGGTTCACCAGGTTTAGCTCAACTCTCACTCGGCTTGGGTACAATCAAGGAAAGGCCGACCATACAATGTTTGTGAAGATAGGAGAAACTGGTAAGAAGGTCATTCTCATCGTATATGTTGACGACATCATATTGACAGGGGATGATAGAAGTGAAATTGGTACGCTTAAGGGTCAGTTGAAAAAGGAATTCGAAGTTAATGATTTAGGGCCCCTAAAGTATTTTCTTGGTATGGAGGTTGCTAGGAGTAAACAGTGTATCTTCATTTCTCAAAGGAAGTATACTCTAGACTTACTAAAAGAGACCGGAAAACTAGGGTGCAGACTTGTGGGGACACCACTAGAGAAGAATTGGAAGAGCAAGATCAAAGATGACGAATCTCCTGAGGACTTAGGGAGATACCAGCGGTTGGTGGGTAAGTTGATATATTTGTCTCTTACTCGACCTGACATCACATATGCTATAAGTGTAGTAAGCCAGTACATGCACTCACCTACTACAAGACACATGGAGGCAGTAAATCATATCTTGAGGTATCTCAAAGGTACTGCAGGGAAAGGATTGATGTTTCTAAAGAATGAAAATAGAAAAATTGAAGGATATGTTGATGCTGATTGGGCTGGAGGAGAAGATTGTAAGTCCACTTCAGGGTATTGTACCAAGTTGTGGGGTAACTTAGTTACTTGGAGAAGTAAAAAACAGACAGTAGTGGCAATGAGTAGTGCGGAAGCTGAATTCCGTGTCATTGCACAGGGAATTTGTGAATTTATTTGGTTGGAAAGATTGTTGCATGACTTGGGAATCACAACCTGCTCTCCTACTAAATTATATAGTGACAGTAAATCTGCCATCTGCATCGTAAACAATCCAGTTCAACATGATCGGATGAAACATGTTAGAATTGATCAAAGTTTTATCAAAAATGAAATTGAGGAAGTATCGATCTATGCTACATCTCTACTCAAGCACAAGAGGCAGACATTCTAACCAAAAGCCTATCAAGACCTAATCATGAAAAACTTCTTGTCAAGCTCGGAATGCAAGACATCTATTCCTGAGCTTGAGGGGGAGTGTTGGAGGAAACTAGATGTAAATATTAGCTGTCAATATCTTGTATTTTTTCCTTTATTACTTGATTTGGTCAGATTAGGATTATTTAAATTAGGAAATTTGCAAGAGTAAATTAAAGGTAATTCTCATTTCTTTCCTTTGTTGTTGCTGTGAGATTGGCTCACATAATTGTATATAATTCTGACCAGTAATGAGAATTCTTAAGTGAGAATTATTTCAGAAAACTAATTCTTGTTTCATTTAAGGCATCGGAAAGCTTTTACCACTTACAATTTCTTTCCTACTTGTTTATGCTTCTTATCTGTTTTATATTACTTTCACCACTGGTATCATTTAGCTTTTGGTTTCTTTGCTTTTGAATTGTATTCCTGGAAGATCAGTTTAGTTTTTGTTTTTAAGCTGCTTGGTTTGTATGAGTTTTGTTTTCTTGTTTTGGTTTCATGTATTTTGGTGCTTAGAAAAATATAAGTGGAAGCCATCATCGTTTATGACACGCTGTTTCAATCAATCGTATGAGCTGCTTTGTCTTGGAAGGATCTTAACTTTCTTTTTCATCAACTCTGTACTTAATATGTCAGCCAAACCCAACGGTTGTTTTCTATTTAATTCTTTTCCGGAAAATATTTGGTTGATGACCTAACTTGTCCAGCATTTCATCAGCTGAGTAGCTCTCAAATGACATATGGTGTATGGTCGAAGGTATCAACTCGATGCAACCATGAAGCTAACCAATGTAAAACATGAAAATTGGTAATAATATGTTTTCCAATTTCCCTTCCCATAAGCTTGACCAATCTATTTCGATATTGTATCTTTGTTTTCTTTTTTCTTCATCTATTGGGAGTCTGTTTTACTTTAGTTTATCACTGTGGTCTTTTTATCAAAATGATGTTTTAACATCTGTAATAAATGGTTTCAAATGTGTTAATCTACATTTTCATCTTTCAGATGTTACTAACTCGTAAATCTTAGGGTGTTTATTGGATGTCTTTTTTGTACCTGCTGGTAGCGAACAAGTGGCTTGCCATTTGACTGTAGGCCACAAGAGTGACTCAAAGTGTTGCTCCTTCATAGACTCTAAACCTTTTGAGAACAACGGAAAGCCTCCGGATTCCATTGGACTAATGCATGATAAAAAGGGAAATGATGGGGATTCGGATCCTGCACTATATCAAGAGAAGACAGGGAATAGATGGCCATCACCAAAACTAGATTGTTCTATGAGTGTTAATGACTTTGCCAATGGTAATGAAAAGGAGGCCATAGATTTTGTGACATCAAATTCTCATTCTTCGAAGAATATGGATTCATTTCAGGACTCGTTTTATATGGACAAAAGTGTGATGGAATGTGCATTGCCCGAATTGGTAGTTTGCTATAAAGAGAGTACGTATCATGTTGTCAAAGACATCTGCACTGTTGAGGGAGTTCCGACTCAGGCCAAGTTCTTGTTTGACAGTGGGGTGGATGAGAAGAGCAATTCCAACTTTCTGCCCTCTGAAAACGATCAATATGGTAAAATGCTGACAGAAAAATCAGAGACTAATATATCTATGCAAGTTGGTTCCATGTCTCTGGAAGAAAATCAAATGGACAATGATATTGACAATGAATGTGGTACTAATAAAAATCTCCATGCCGATATATGTACACAAGATGTTTCCTTATCACTAGATGACAATGAGACTAACAAGGGTACTTCTAGTCAATGCGATTCTAAGGATTTGATACCGACTAGGGAAATAAAGGATGATAAAATGGAAATTATCATGAATGGTGTCCCCAACAAGGTGTTTACCCTTGGAGTTTTACTTTCCATGACAGAATTGAGCACAGAGAATTCCAAAGCCATGTCTTCTGATTACAGAAGTAATAGAATTGAGCAACAGTGTTTTGAGGTAAACTTATCTTGGTCAAAGTTACTAAATTCCAATGTACTATGCTGAAATTCCTTGTAATAACGATATGGAATCACCTATGTATGCAAGGAAACATGCACGATTACATTTTATCATCTAATTTCTGCATTCATATTTGGGTTTAGCGTCAAAGGCGTCTCTTTTCTAATAACTGTTTATGTTTCCTTTAATGAACGACACTCTACGCAGGAAGTTAAAACAAGAAGAAAAATCATCTTAGGTTAGGAATCTATTAGGAGTTCACATCTTAGAAAGTAACATGAATGTATTTTGATTTTTACGCAGAATTCAAGCGAAAAGGAAGTCATCATGACACCTCCTTTGGTTTCTGCAGATAAAGAATCACATAATAGTTGCAAGGAAACAATTCTATCAGCTGTTGCATCGGGTTCTGTAGCTGAAGAATTGGACAGTGGGAAAGGGGAAGCTACCAGGTTCAGCCCTGCTCAGGCCTCGGCTTCTGAGGAATCTACCTGCAATGGCCTTGTCAATGAGGTATATTGTAGATCGTAAATATATTTCTATTTATTTTAGTCCTAATAAATAACTAAATAGTTAAGTCTTATCTAACTTAGTGATAAGATAAGATTTATCTTATCTAAATTTAAATTTCTAATCTTTTTAATAATAGATAGAGATAGAGTCTAACTTAGCTAGGATTGTTGTATTTTAGTCCTATAAAATGGACTCACTTCTTTTCTGTAAATCAAGAATTAAAACAGGGAAAACATTTATTCTCTGCTACAAAACCTCTATTATTTACATGGTATCAGTTTGGGTTTTTTAGATCCTCTAAAATCTTGCGCAGTGCATACCACTTCTACATCAGAAATTAGGTCAGGATCTGAACTGCATGTTTGTCTTGCTGATCAGCCTACAACATCCAGTATTCCGCATGGTAGTATTTCATTTATCTCCAACACTACTCAAATTCTATGGATAGTGGATTTTGGTGCTACTGATCATATGACAAGAAACAATGATGTGTTTTTGACTCTTACAAAACATCATCACATGAAGCATGTAAAGACTGCAGATGGGTCATTGACTGAGGTGGAGGGGATTGGAACAGTCTTTCTTAATAAGGATATTGTGCTAAACTCTGTCATTTATGTTCCTGATTTACAATGCAATCTTTTATCTGTTAGCAGATTGTGTAGTGATTTGCAGTGCTATACTAAATTCAGTTTGTATGGATGTATTTTTCAGGAAATGGATTCGAAGAAAGTAATTGGCAGTGCTAAGCTGTGTAATGGACTATACATCATTGAAGGCCAAGCACTTCCCAAGGGACAAGTCCTATCAAGTTGCACTCTCAATTCTGTTTGTTTTTCCTCCCAAATTTCTGGTTTAAGTTCCAATGAAATTTTGTTATGGCATTTTCGCCTTGGACATCCTAATTTTTCTTATCTCCAAAAATTGTTTCCCAAATTATTCATTCATAAAAATCCAGCACCTTTTACTTGTGATATATGCCAGATTGCAAAACATATTCGAAACCCTTATCCTCAATCGTCTTACACACCATCTCAACCATTTTTCCTCATCCATAGTGACATTTGGGGCCCTTCTACAGTTAAGAATATTACTGGGAGTAGGTGGTTTGTATCCTTTATTGATGATCATTCTAGAACTACATGGACGTATTTAATGAAGGATAAATCGGAAACTGAGGGTATATTTAGAAAATTCTGTATGCTGATTGAAACTCAATTTCACAGCAAAATTCAAATTTTGAAAACTGACAATGGGAGTTAATTTTTTACTACTACTTTGGGAAATTTTCTTCGAGAGTGAGGTATTATACACATTAGTTCTTGTGTGGATACTCCACAGCAAAATGGAGTGGCTGAGAGGAAGAATAGACACATTTTAGAGGTTGCTAGATCATTGTTGTTTTCTTCTAATGTTCCTAAACATTTTGGGGGGAAGCCTTGCTTACTGCTACATACCTCATTAATAGACTGCCCAGTAGAGTATTAAAATTTCAAACTCCTAAAGAAGTTCTTCTTAAACAGTTTCCTTCTTTTAAACTTATGTCTTGTGCATTACCTGTTAAAATATTTGGGTTCTGCTTTTGTTCATATCCATAAGCAGTTTCGAAGTAAATTGGATCCAAGGGCTGTCAAGTGTATTTTTCTGGGGTATTCTCCTCTTCAGAAGGGTTATAAATGTTATTCCCCCGTCACTCGTAAATTTTATGTTTCTATGGATGTTACCTTTCATGAATGACAACCTTTTTTCTCAGATTCTGAAATCCAGGGGAGAGTTTGGATGAATTTCAGCCACAACCAGTCCAGCTACCTATAAATATTCCTACATCCACCATAAACAGTCCTATATGTACCAAAAACATTCTTTTATCTACCACAAATGTTCCTACTTCCATAACAAATCCTATTCCTCCAATACTCCATGAAGAACCCACATCTCCAATACCAGATTCACTACCTAAAACTCCACAGAAACCTTCTTCAGAAACTCAACTTGGGACAAAGGAACTAAGTGTCTATACAAGGAAGAAAAGGCTTACTTCACAGAAAACTACACAGCTTAGGACTGCTCAAGAACTGGAACCAATTCCATTATCCTTAGAGGATGAAGAAGGTATGAAATCTGTGAGTAATGATATTATTATCCCTTCAATTGATACATCTGATCTACCTATTGCTCAAAAGAAAGGTGTCAGGAAATGTACCAGTCATCTGATACAAAAGTATGTGGCCTATGGGAAGCTGATGCCTTCATTTAGAGCCTTCACTTCCAGAATTGATAATGTGCATATTCCTCAATCTATACATGAAGCCTTGAAAAGATCCACAATGGAAGAAGGCTGTAGAAGATGAGATCATGGCACTGGAAGCGAACAAAACCTAGGTTATGACTGATTTACCACCTGGAAAAGGGCAGTGGGCTGTAAATGGGTATTTACAGTCAAATATAATGCTGATAGGAGCATAGAAAGGTTCAAGGCTAGACTGGTGGCAAAGGGACTCACTCAGTCTTATGGGATTGACTACCATGAGACATTCGCACCAGTGGCAAAACTTAATACTGTGAGAGTTTTATTATCTCTTGCTGCAAATCAAGAATGGCCACTTCACCAGCTTGATATCAAAAATGCATTCCTGAATGGAACTCTAGAAGAAGAGGTGTACATGCAAAAACCACCTGGTTTAAATGAAGACTCAAATTCTGGTCAGGTATGTAAACTACAGAAATCATTATATGGTCTTAAACAATCACCTCGGGCTTGGTTTGATAGATTTACTAAAGCCATTCTAAAATTCGACTATCTACAATGTCAAACTGACCATACTTTGTTTGTCAAAACTTCTCATGAGAACAAAAAGGCTATCTTAATAGTCTATGTTGATGATATAATCATCACATGTGATGATTCTATGTAAATCAGAAAGTTAAAAGAGTTTTTGGCAACTGAATTTGAAACTAAAGATTTGGGTTACTTGAGATACTTTCTAGGAATGAAAGTGGCTAGATCAAGCACCAGAATTGTAATCATTCAAAGGAAATTGTAGAAAGTAGTGAAAACAGAAGAGAGAGTGTTCTGTTATTCAATTTCAAATAGGTTACAACATAGAACTCTTTTATAGAGTCCTTAAGAATTTATCTTTAACTAGGAATCCTAATAATAGAAGACTTCTAATCCTACTAACAGATAACTCTTAGTCTTTATCCTACTAACAGATAACTCTTAGTCTTTTACATAACTTACAAGTCTTTTACATAATATACAAGCCGTATTATCCTACACTCCCCCTCAAGCTGGAGAGTATATGTTGTATAGTCCCAGCTTGGATAAGAACTCATCAAAAACTAATTTGGGTAAGGCTTTTGTAAGTACATCAGCTAGCTGTCCTTCTGTAGGGATGTATGACAAAGAAGCTACCCCATTGTTAATCTTTTCTGAAATAAAATGCTTGTCTATTTCAACATGTTTTGTTATATCATGTTGAACTGGATTCCTAGCAATTTGAATAGCTGATTGGTTATCACACAAAACCTCAAACTTATTTTCTTGGTCTGTGTTTAACTCCTTCAGTAACTTAAGTAACCAAATTCCTTCGCACATTCCTAGTGCCAAAGCTCGGAATTCTGCTTCTGCACTACTTCTGGAGACAACTGATTGCTTCTTACTTCTCCAGGTCACGAGATTTTCCCAAACAAAAGTGCAATAGCCACTGGTTGATCTCCTTTCAATGAGTTCTCCAGCCCAGCTAGAGTCAGTGAATACTTTCACAGATCTATCATGTGTCTTTTTAAACAATAAACCATGTCCAGGAGTCTTCTTCAAGTACCTAAGAATTCTGTTTGCTGCTGCCATGTGTTCTTCATTGGGATTGGTCATATGTTGACTTATCACGTTGACTGGAAAAGCAATGTTTGGCCTGGTTAGTGATAGATAGATCAATTTTCCCACTAATCTCTGAAACCTGTCTTTGTCAACTAAATAGCATGTTTCATTAGTAAATTTCAAGCCAACTTTCATTGGTGTATCTGCTGGTTTACACCCCAGCATTCCAGCTTCATTTAGTAAATCAAGGACATATTTCCTCTTATTTATCACCAACCCCTTACTTGACCTTGCAACCTCCATGCCCAGAAAGTATCTAAACTTCCCTAAGTCCTTTGTTTCAAACTCTTTATTCAGAAGATTCTTCAAGCAGCTAATTTCTTCATCATCATCCCCTGTCAAGATTATATCATCCACATAAACAATCAAGATAACCCTTTTATTTTTCGAAGTTACCTTAATGAAGAGTGTATGATCAGCTAGTGACTGTCTGTATCCATTCTTTAGAATAACATTAGTAAACATGTCAAACCAAGCTCGAGGGAACTGCTTTAGACCATAAAGTGACTTGTTGAGCTTATAAACTTTCTGATTTCCTTCAACTGATTTCAGACCAGATGGGATCTTCATATAAACTTCATTATCTAACTTCCCATTAAGAAATGCATTCTTGACATCAAGTTGGTGCATGTTCCAATCATTTTTGATAGCAATACTTAACAAAACTCGAACAGTGTTGAGTTTTGCCACTGGAGCAAAAGTTTCAGTATAATCAATCCCATAGGTCTGTGTATACCCTTTAGCCACGACCCTTGCTTTATATCTCTGCAAACCGCCATCAGAGTTATATTTCACAGAAAAAACCCATTTACAACCAACATGTTTTCTTACCTTGGGGAAGATCCATTATTGTCCAGGTACCATTTTTCTCAAGTGCACTGATCTCTTCTTCAACAGCCCTTCTCCACTTAGGATGCTTTAGTGCCTCATCAATAGTTGTAGGGATTTCTTTTTCATCTAAACTTGTTGTAAAGCTTTAAAAGATGGCATCAAAGAACTGTAAGCAGCAAATTTCTGGATAGGATGTTTAGTGCACTGTCTAACTCCTTTTCTAATAGCAATAGGAAAATTATCCAGATCAGGAGTAGTAGACTCACTGATCAAATTTCCTTCATTTTCCATATTGGCAATTGGACTCAAGTCCAATTCTCGGCAAGTGTCAGATTGCAAGATGGCCTCGGGTATAGTTTTCTTTCTCCTTGTATAGGTCAAAAGTTGTTTGGGATGAGTAGGTGTTTTGGAAGGATCTTGAGAAGTTGTTGGTGTTTGTGAAGGGATTGGTAAAGAAGATACATGTGAAAAATCTGAAGGTGTTGTAGACAACAAGGATGGATTTGTGGAGTGAGTGAATGAAAAATCTAGAGGTATAGAAAAACTAGGAGAAGTTACCTGGTGTTGGTAAGAAGGCTGAAAATCATCCCAAGTCTCCCCCTGAATTGCAGCCTTAGTAAAGTAAGGGTCATGTTCAAAAAAGGTAAGATCCATAGTAACAAAAAAGTTTCGAGATGGGGGTGATAGCATTTATAGCCCTTCTTAAGTGAAGAATACCCTATCAGCACACACTTTACAGATCTAGAATCTAACTTGAACCTATTAATGGCTGAATTATGAATAAAAACTGTACAACCAAATATCTTAGGAGGTAATGTACAAGAAAGAGGCTTAAAGTGGGGATATTTTTCCAAGAAAATTGATTGAGGGGTTTGAAATTTCAAAACCTTACTGGGCATACGATTGATTAAATATGTGGCAGTTAACAAAGCCTCTCCCCACAAGTACTTAGGAACATTACTGGTAAATAAAAGGGATCGAGTGACTTCAAGAATGTGTCGGTTTTTCTCTCTGCCACTCCATTCTGTTGTGGAGTATCAACACAGAAACTAATATGAATTATTCCCTTTTTCGAAAAGAATCACCCAAAGACCTAGCAAAAAATTCACCACCATTGTCAGATTTAAACAGATGGATTTTAGTATGGAATTGGGTAAGAACCATGGTGTAAAATCTCTCAAAAATGCTTTCAGTTTCAGACTTTTCTTTCATCAAATAAGTCCAAGTAGTCCTACTATGATCATCAATAAAAGTAATAAACCATTTACAACCATCAGCATTCTTCACTCTAGAAGGGCCCCAAATATCACTATGGATCAAAGAAAAAGGGTGAGATGGTTTATAAGTAGATAGCAAGTAGGATGTTTTGGTTTGTTTAGCAAGAGGGCAGATATGGCATTTAAATAAACTTGGCTTTTTATTGATGAATAAAGAAGGGTACAATTTTGCAAGATATTGAAAACTAGGACGACCTAACCTAAAATGCCACAATAAAACATTATCACTTTGTCCTAAAGCTGTAAATGAACAAGGAGATTGAGAGATAGAAGAGGGTGGAGTGCCATGAAGAACATAGAGGCCATTGTGCAAACTAGCATTGTCAATCATTGTCTTCGAGTCCATTGCCTGCAAAACACAACCAAAAGCATTAAAAATTGTGGAACATTTTAAATCTGTTGAAAGCTTGCTAACAGATATAAGATTGCAGACAAGATTGGGGATAAATAAGACATCATGGAGCAACAGATTTTCATTAATACTAATAGAACCACAGCCCTGAATTTGAGAAAGGGAGCCATCAGCAGTTTTAATAGATCTACCAGAAGAAGATGCTGTGTATTTAAGGAACAATTCCTTGTTACCAGTCATATGGTCAGACGCCCCAGAGTCGATGATCCAGGTTGGAGTAAGTTTTGCAGATAAAAGGGCTGTAGGGAAGGATGTACCTTCAATTTCTTTTATGGCCAGATTTGCCTCACCAGGGTATGCAAATTTCCCAAACAATTTCTGAAGATCTTCAATCTGTTCCTTAGTAAAAATTGTAACACTGGAGACAAAAGCTAAATGGGACTGTGCATCTCTAGAAGACATTGGCTTTCAATCGACTGGTTTGCCATGAAGCTTCCAGCACTTCTCATTGGAATGGCCTGGTTTCTTGCAATGATCATACCAGGTCCTACCCTTTTTAGTAGAAGTTGCTTGAGTGAGAAGAACATATCCTTTATGGAAAGAAGATTCAGGAAGCATCACAGTGCGTCTGCTCTCATCCTTCTTAACTGTAGAAAAACTTCTCTAATCGAAAGAAGAGGAGAGCTGCCAAGAATCCTACTACGAACTGCATCTAACTCTTTATTCAACCCATGAAGAAATTGGAAAATTCTGCGTTGTGCAGTAATTTTTCTGTACAAGGCAGCATCAGTTGGTGTCTCCCATTTATTCTGCTCATAAAGGTCTATCTGCTGCCAAAGGGCATTGAGGGTATTATAGTATAAGGTGACTGACATTCCTTCTTGTTTGAGAACGAAGCATGACCTTCAATCCCATACAACTCTGAGATATTATCTGTACTGAAATAGGTTTCTTGGACAGCCCTCCAGATTTCAGCCGCTGTTTGGTAAAGGAGAAAATTCCTACCTACACTAGGAGCCATAGAATTGAGCAACCAAAACATCACACGGCTATTCTCCTGCATCCATTTGGCATATCCAGCAGCAGTGGCCGCAGGCTTGTCAACCTCCCCTGTGAGATAGCCCAATTTGCCTCGCACTGAGATAAAAATCTTGACAGATTGAGACCATTCTAAATAATTATTTCCATTCAATCTATGACAGGTAATAACAAGGCTGGAAGAGTCATTGAGATCATCAGAACCAAAAATAATTTCTGGTGAAGAAGTGATTTCAGTAGAGGAATTATAAAAAGAAGAGGTGGCCATCGACTAGGGATTTATTTAGAAGATCGAAACCCAAGCTGATACCATGTAGAAAGTATTGAAAACAGAAAAGAGAGTGTTCTATTATTCAATTTCAAATAGGTTACAACATAGAACTCTTTTATAGAGTCCTTAAGAATTTATCTTTAACTAGGAATCCTAATAATAGAAGACTTCTAATCCTACTAATAGATAACTCTTAGTCTTTATCCTACTAACAGATAACTCTTAGTCTTTTACATAACTTACAAGTCTTTTACATAATATACAAGCCGTATTATCCTACAGAAATACATTCTAGACTTGCTTTCAGAAACTGGAATGTTGGGGTGCAAGCCAGCTGAGACACCTATGGAGTATAATCTGAAATTCAGAATTGATGACAAAGGAATTCAAGTGGACAAAGAACATTATCAAAGACTGGTAGGTAAGCTGATTTACTTGTCATTTACAAGACCAGACATTGCTTATTCTGTTAGCATTGTAAGTCAGTTCATGAATGACCCTAGAGAGGAACACTTAGAGGCAGTAACCATAATCTTGAGATATTTAAAGATGACACCAGGCCATGGACTGATTTTTTCTAAGAATGAGTCCAGAAAAGTGGAAGTCTTCACAGATGCAAGCTGGGCAGGAGAACTGACTAGTAGAAGATCCATCAGTGGATTTTGTACTCGAGTTTGGGGAAATCTAGTGACATGGAGGAGCAAGAAACAATCAGTGGTCTCAAGGAGCAGTGCAGAAGCTAAATTTCGAGCATTGGGATTTGTGAAGGAATTTGGATACAAAGACTCTTGACCGAATTACAAATGAATCACAGTGAATAGTTTGAACTTCATTGTGATAGCCAGTCAGCAATCAGCATTGCAAAGAATCCAGTTCACCATGACAGGACCAAACACATGGAACTAGACCGTCACTTCATCTTAGAAAAGGTTACTAATGGAACAGTCAAGCTCAACTTTGTTCCAACTCACAAACAGCTAGCTGATGTACTCACCAAGGCACTTACAAGAACCACCTTTGATGAGCTTACATCCAAGCTGGGACTCTACAACAAACATATACTCACCAGCTTGAGGGGAGTGTAGATTGTAAATATATTTCTATGTATTTTAGTCCTAGTAAATAACTAAATAGCTAAGTCTTATCTAACTTAGTGATAAGATAAATCTTATCTTATCTAAATTTAAATTTCTAATCTTTTTAATAATAGATAGAGATAGAGTCTAACTTAGCTAGCATTGTTGTATTTTAGTCCTATAAAAGGGACTCACTTTTTTTCTATAAATCAAGAATTAAAACAGAGAAAACATTTATTCTCTGTTACAAAACCTCTATTATTTACATATATGGTAGCAAACTGGCAGCTCAAAGCATTGCATTTGGCTCTGATTCTTTTGCACCAACGAACGGCAAAGATGAGGGTTTACAATCTTGACTGTGAACCTCTCAAGACTGGAGGTACACCCAAGCTTGAAGACACAGCTGATCTGCCTTTCTCAAACGACCTTCAACGCGGACACGGAGAGTCTAGTTTCTCTGCTGTAGGGCAGTTAACGGGTCTATAAGTTACTCTGGGCCAATAACATATTCAGGCAGTCTCTCTCTTTGATCAGATAGCAGCACAAGAAGCACCCATTTCTTCGCATTCCCAATGTAATTTACCAGCATCTATTTGTTTCTTGCTTCTAACTTCTTCGTGGTCTATAACCAATTCATAACTAATTACTAGCTGTTTTTGTTTTGTGTTCTTTTTCCCTTTTGTTCAGATTGCAGTCTGAATGGAACAGCAGTCCAGTAAGAATGGCAAAAGCTGATCGGAGACTTTACCGGAAGCATAGATGTTGGAGGCAGAGCCTCCTTTGCTGTAGATTCTGAAAAGCTCTATTCTATCGTAGGTTATACAAATTTTTATTATTTTTGCTTATCAGGTTATATACATCATCATCTCCTTTCCTGTCGCTTTATATGCAGTAGGTTTTAGAGTGTAATGCTTAGAGTTTCAGTCTCATGCATGCAAATTGAGCTGCAAGCAAAACATTATAACATTCATATGACATTGTAGGATTTGATTTTGGTTTTTTGGTTTCATGTTCATAATAACAACTTATATCAGATAAAAGAGTCATTATTCATAATTGTTTTGTCTACTATTGCCTCGATTTTTCCGGCTCATATGCTAAATTCATTCCATTCCAAGAACGAATTGCATTGTTCATACACACACACACAATCATATCCAGTGTTCTATAGTCAGAGTTTACTAATGTGTATAATGAAATCAAAGTTTCTGGAACTACTCAGAGCAAGCAGACTAATTCTATAGTCATAGATGGCCTTTGTAGGCAATCCAAGCTACAAGATGCAGTTTCATTCTTGCGAGAGACTGAAGCAACGGGGCTTGGGCCTTGTATTGTTTCATTAAATTCAATTATGTCAAGATATTGCAAATTAGGTTTCACCGATGTTGCAAAATCTTTCTTTTGCATGATGCTCAAGTATGGACTACTTCCTGATGCATATAGTTATAATATTCTTATTCATGGACTATGTATAGCTGGTTCCATAGAGGAAGCGTTGGAATTCACTAGTGACATGAAGAAGCATGGTGTAGAGCCTGATGTAACGTATAACATTCTCACAGAAGGGTTCCGTCTACTTGGTCAGATGGATGGGGCTTGGATAGTCATTCAGAGAATGTTAGATAAAGGGTTGAATCCAGATGTTGTTACATATACAATACTCATATGTGGCCATTGTCAGAATGAGAATGTCAATGAAGGATTAAAGTTGCGAGAAGAGATGCTTTCACGTAGCTTGCAGTTGAGTGTCCTCTCCTACATTGTATTGCTCAGCAGTTTGTGTAAGATTGGACAGGTTCATTGTAACACCCCTATTCGGTCTGGAAGAGAACCGAGTCGGAGATGCCACCGGAACCAAATCAGAGACATGAAATCAAAATGAAAACAAATCAATCACATATTAGTAAAATGCTTGAAGATTTGTTTAAGGCATCGGAAAGCTTTTACCACTCAATTTCTTTCCTACTTGTTTATGCTTTTTGTCATTTATCCGTAATACCCTAAGAAATGGTGCTTTGAATGAAAATAAATGCTGCCAATTAAATAACAAATTATACTAATTGCTGGAAGTGTAAAGCTCTGCATCCTTTATTCATGAATGGTATGATATATGAAAGGATTGCTGGGGGATACCATATTAGTTGTCATGTATAATATAAAGATTGGGATGGTGACTGTGGTTTGCATCCTTTATTCATGAATCCACTAAGTGTTTGATAGGAAGGGGTAAACCCTTTCCTTGGGGTGGTAAATGTTGTTTTTCTACTTGATTAAATGATTCTTGATATCTGTGAATTCATTTTCTCATGGTTGAACGTCTCCTCTCTTTTCTGTTTTGCCCCCAATAAAATTCTTTGATGGGATGTTCATTTTGCTGATTTTGATAATGGTAAGTGTGCTTTCCTGTAGGGGTGTGCATAATTAACCATAATCGTTAGTCGTAACCGTTAATCGGCTTAACCATTACATATTGCAGGTTAATTAACCGAACTGTTTAAATTAAATGGTTTCGGTTAACCGAACCATTAAAAATGATGGTTAATGATTACAGTTATGGTTATGAATTTTGACAAATGATTAACCTATAAGTTAATTATTATTAAATTATTTATATATATTTATTAAATTATTTTGTGACTTGTGGCATATTAACTCATGGAAGTGTCATTTACCTTATGTTTGTTTTATGTTAGTTAAATATTTGAGTTTAAAAATTTGATGGTGCCTTTTATGTATAAACTTTGATGATGTATTGCTATGTGCTAGACATTATTGAAACTTGGAACTTTAAAATTTAAACTATTATGAAGCTTGTGTGTGTTGTGTTGAAACTTTATAATATGTAAGTACTTTTTTTATTTAAGTTGTGTTGAAACTTTATAATATGTAAGTATTTTTTTATTTAAGTATGGAGTTAGTGTTTAGAATCTCCCTATTTAAGTATTTTTCTAGACATTTTAATTTAATATTTATCGAATAGATAATTTTATTATTCTAGTGAATATGTAAAAAAATTATAATAGGTTAACCTATAACCGAACCGTCGGTTAACTATGTTCTAATGATTAACCGTCAGCGGTTAACCGTTTCATGATAATTAGGTTACGGTTAGCAAAATTCAATAAACGTTATAACAGTTAACGACCGTTTAGGCTAACTGACCATGAACACCCTTATTTTCCTGTTTGCTTAACAAGGGTGATGTACCCATTTAGATGGCAAATTAATGAAGCTATTCTATAGAATCAAGCTTTTTTTTATGTTACAGGAATGAAAATGTGTTCATTAAGAAAGGCCTAAGTTGGACACTCTGGCATGCCTTAGCATGGAAAGGCTATGTTTAGGCTTTGGTAATGAGAAATGGCAAAAGCCTCTAGCAGTTTTGCTTCTAGAAAGAAGATGTGTATTACAGCTTGGGATTTAACATAAGGACACCAGAAGTCACTTAATTATGTGTTTAATTATAAATTTATTATTTTTTAAAAAGTTATAATTTAGTTATTTAATTCAAATTTTGTTACAATAAAGTCACTTCACAATTTAAATTGAAATAGACGTCAAATGTAGCTTAGTACAATAATAATTTTAGTCTTCAAAACTTAAACATTCTATTAATTTCGTTCTATTTCACTATTTTTTTGACAAATCTTAAATCTAATCCTAATCCTACTTAGAGGGGAGGGGAATGGGGAACTCCAGGGGAAGGAAGGGAAGTGTTCCTATGGGTCTAGAACTCATGTCCTAAGGGAATACGAAGGAACAAAGATGAGCAGCTTGGCCAACCGGCCAAATGTGCTTGCTCCTATTTCAATAAATTTAAGTCTTTATATTTAAAAATTCCATTAGTGAAGTGATTGCGTCTACTAGCATACGACGTTAGGGTCATGATGAGTCTATTCCATTAGAATGTCAAATATCCAGTAGTAAAGTGGTTATGTCTGTCAAATTATCCTATATGCCGGTTATCGAACTAACGAACAATAGAAGAGAGTATGACAAGTGGTCGGAGGATGTGTCACGAGACCGCAATATCAAAATTTTGGGACTCAAATAGTTGTTATATCATGCTATGTCAGACAATTGTTTCACTTTTAACTATCTAATAACAAAATTACTTATTTACAATTTAATACATAATTGAGTGACATGTATTTTATCCTGGTAACCTAATCTATCACTTTATCCTTGTATCATCCTCTTCCCCTCTTCAAATAGATGAATATGGATATTTGGTGTCCAACTGATTGCAATAAAACACTAAAATCTTGAAATTAATTCAGAGCTTTTGCATAATGTCCAAATAAAACCAAGGAAACAGGGAAGATGGAACATGTCATTGAATTATCAATAAACAGCTTGGCCCACTGTATCATAGCAATTAGCAAGGAGCCATATAATTGCAAATTTGCTATCCAGATTTCAAATTAAAAAGCTTTTTGACCCTAATTATCAGCATAATCTAAAATTTAATTAAGAGATTAGAAAAATAAAGAATGCAATATCAAGCTTTGTAACCATTTTGAACCCGGAAATCACTCTTAATGTATAACCGACAAGGCAAAATCCCTCCCTCTTACTCTGTACTTTCCATATGTTCACTCTCCATTTTCATGCCAAAATTTTCTCAAGAACCAAACATAAAAGTAAAGAAAAAAACCAAATCCCAGAATCTTATCTTCACTTTCTTCTTTTATCTCATTCACCATAATCTCTGCTCTCTTTCTGCTCTTTTAGACAAAAAACTAGTCTCGAATTCAAAGCATAGCCTAAGAGCCTTATACCATGCAATTTTTATCAACTTGTGACACCAAAAACATTTGATCACCGTCAAAATGGGGAATGCGAGATCATCCATGGCAGCCAAGTTTGCATTTTTCCCGCCGAACCCACCTTCCTACAACATAATTGTGGATGAAGCAACTGGGAAAATAAAGTTCTCGGATGTTAATTACCAGAGAGATAACGTGGATGTATTGAAGCTGAGTACCAAGAGAGGGAATGAGATTGTGGCTATGTTTGTGAAGAACCCATCAGCTTCGTTGACAGTGCTATATTCTCATGGAAATGCTGCTGATATTGGTCAGATGTTTCATATGTATACCGAGCTCAGTCTTCATCTGAATGTTAATCTTTTGGGGTCAGTTATTATTGTATATCAAATGTTCACTGTTTTTTCCCTTTAGATTAACCCTGAAAAATGAAAGAAAAAAGTTGCAAATTTAGAATCAAGGAGAACCATATGATTTTTTTTTGTGTTGATGCAGATATGATTACTCAGGATATGGACAATCCACTGGAAAGGTATAATATATTCCTCTCTCATTCATTGCAATGTAGGATTTTGCTGGAAAACTTAGGATCAATCTTAGCTAAGGTCAAGCCAAAGATACATGAATGGGCACGTGTGGTTAGTCAAAAGAGAGAGAGGCAGGACATATGAAATATGAAACCCTTTTTTCTTGTCAATTTATATTACTTATTACCATGTGAAAGTCTTCTCCTATACATGTATACAATCATCTTGTTGCCTTTTTTCTTGTCAATTTATATTACTTATTACCATGTGAAAGTCTTCTCCTAGAACAATAACAAAACCCCATGTTAATCTTGTTGCCTTTGTAACTAGGGGTGTTCACCGTTAACCAAAATATTGCAACGGTTAACCTGTACATTATGCTCTTAATGCAATTAGATGATAATGTCAAAAAATAATGTGTTCTAATTACACTAAGAACAGAACCTATAGGTTAACCGTTGTAGTATTTTGGTTAACTTGGTTAACCATGAACACCCCTGCTTGTAACTTCTACATTGCTTGAGAGTTGAGACTTGAGAGTCACTATTCTGATGATTGTATACATGTATAGCCAAGTGAGCAGGACACATATGCAGACATAGAGGCAGCTTTCAAATGTTTGGAGATATATGGAGTAAAACAGGAAGACACAATATTGTATGGACAATCAGTTGGGAGTGGACCTACTTTGGAATTAGCCATTCGGTTGCCTCACTTGAGGGCATTAGTTCTGCATAGTTCAATCTTGTCTGGCCTTCGTGTCGTGTATCAAGTCAAGCGTACGTTATGGTTTGACATTTACAAGGTTGGTTTGTTTTTTTGCTCGACTTGGAACTGATACTGGGATCTTTTACTGTTTCAACATGTGACAATAATTCTGTTCTTTTGTAATTTTATTTCAGAACATTGATAAAATCCCTCTAGTTGACTGCCCTGTTCTGGTGATTCATGTGAGTCCTTTTTTTCATCTTAATGATTCATTTTTGAAACGAAACTTGATGCCGAGCTTTCAATTTGATCAGTTGATGTTATAAGGGTACCTGGGTTATTATTAGTTAACCATGTTGTGCAGGGAACTGAAGATGATGTGGTGAACTTTTCTCATGGGAAGCGACTTTGGGAACTATGTAAAGAGAAGTATGAGCCATTGTGGATCAAAGGCGGGAACCATTGTAATTTGGAAAATTTCCCTGAGTACTTAAGGAACCTTAGGAAGTTCATTTCAGCCGTCGAGAAAGTTCAACGTCCGTGCAACGGATTGGACCTGAAACCCAAAGGTCAATCCCACCAAGCTCCGAACAATGCTGACCAAAACGAGGAGAAATACAGGCCAAGCACTGACTATAAAGACAAGGGTAGGCCAAGTTTTGGGCATAAAGAAAAATCCAGGCTAAGCACAGACAGTAGAGACAAAGCAAGAGCCAGCATTGACAAAAGAGAGAAATCAAGAAGGAGCACTGATCGCCATATGAAAGCTAGGAACAGCACAGATCATCCAGAGAGAGCAAGAAAAAGTTTTGACCGGTTAGAAATACATACCTACATACACACACATATGAACACTGAAAAACCCTTTTTTCAATTTTTTTATCTTTGTATTAACTTTTGGAACTTCTTGTAATGGCAGGCTGGGAGATATGGTTCGATCTGTCGGATTGTGCAACATTGATTGTTTAAGGCAGACAGCTGCTGAGGTTTGAGTTATAAAGATTCTGCTCAGTTCATCAGTTGCTGCACTTTGGGATGTTTTCTGTAACAGTGATGGGCGGTATTTCTCATACATATGCATGAACATCCTTATTACATCCTTTCATTTTCATTTTTATCTTTTGGTTAATGAATACCTTTGTTGGATTTAATTCAAAATAAGAACGTAATCGAATATGGTAGATTTTATGCATTTTGAAGCTTGTAAATCAGCAATCAAGCGTCAAGGTCTTTCTTAATCTGCAACTCTCTGTGCACAGTTGCTTGCTTCACTTGTACAGTGTTCTGTGTTTCTGTAAATTATTCATTTTACAGATTATGTAGGCAATGTTATCATCAGAACCTGATGATGAGAAAAGTGTAGGATAATTTCAATTGATTCATAGCAAAGTTGCATATATGTTTGTTGTTGACAAAAAAATACCTCCATTGTTGATGACAAAAAGAACAATATACAAGCTCAAGAAACTTGCTTTTGATACATTTTTCACGTCATAATTGTGTCAATTTTATTTGTTCATAAATTTTTACATATTAATGATTCGTTTTTATATAAATTTTGATACATTTACATTTCTGTATGCAGTATGTTATTCATATATCATAAACGTCTAATGTCATTTTCCTTCAGACTTTTCAGAAAAAAAATCCTTTTAGCCCTTAAAACTTATTTTCACCTCTTTTAGCCCTTAAAGCTGTTTTTTTTTATCATTTTATTATAAATTTTACAATTTATAATAATAATAATAATATAAATATTAGCACGTTTTTTAATATTTTATTAATTTAAAATATTATTTGAACTTTTATTTTCATTTATTGTGCTAAATAAATAATAGATTAAAACAATGAACTTGGCTGCATGCAATTTTACGATGAATTTAACTTAAAACACATCTTTGAAGTTTCTTGTTGATAATGAACAAATTACAATCCTATTAGGGGTACAAATGAACAACACATTCACTATATTTTATTTAAATAATCAATAAACAAGAATTTGTGATTAATATCAGAATATTTACAGTAGAATAGATTTTAAAAACAATAATGAAAAGATTGAGCAATGCAAAATTATAGTTTTGAGAAAAAGGGATAATATTTGTAGAGGCAGGTTGCTGAAATGGCCGAATCTAAGCCTCACAATTCCAAAAACAAGAAGTAACCCAAACTCGAACAAAACTTCCCACCTTGTTTCCCAATTTCTAGAACCCTACACTCTGCCCCTTAAACCCCACCCTCTCCTCAGTAGGGTTTTTAGTTTCTTTCTCTCATAACCCAAAATTTTATCTTCTCTAGGGCTTTGCTTCCCTGGCTCCAGTCCTAAGTAGAAGCTTGACTACCCCATCTTTAGCCTCTCTCCCTTTGACAAACCCCAACAAGGCCTGCAATCTCAGAAGCGCTTTTCTGCTTCCAAATGGCCTTAGCAAGGCCTTCTCTTGCGCTGGATTGAGGTGGAAACTTGAGAGGAGAAACAACCGGATAGCGGTTCGTTGTGAGGCTTCTGCAGTGGTTGAGAAAGAGGCCGAAGAGACAACCGGGGAAAAATTTGAGTACCAAGCCGAGGTGGGTTTCTTTTGCTTTTACTGGGTTTGTCTTGGTGGGATATGTCTGGATTTACGTGGTGGATTTATGTGAAAAATGAAGGAAAATGATTGTACTTGGTGTATTATGACACTTGAAAATTACACTTACTATTGTTGTTGGATAAAACTCTTGTTGGTTAAAGGTAGATGCTTGTTTATATTGAAGGGTTTTTATCATCTATATTCTATTCTGAAATGAATAGTACTAATTTACAAATTGTTGCAGGTTAGTCGCTTGTTGGATTTGATTGTTCATAGTCTATACAGCCATAAAGAGGTGTTCTTGAGAGAGCTTGTAAGGTTAGCATGTTTTTTTAAATGAAGACTCAGTTTTCGATTGAAATGTTTGGTTTCATAGATTTTGACTGATGGCTTCAGCCTAGAGATTAGGCAATTGACAAAGTTATGTTTTTGTGCTCCAGTAATGAGAGTGATGCTTTAGATAAGCTAAGATTCTTGAGTGTGACTGAGCCCTCTCTGCTTGGAGATTCTGGACAACTAGAGATTCGCATCAAACCTGATCCAGATAATGGGACTATCACTATAACGTGTGTTTTTTTATGGCCGCTTTTCCTGAAAAAATTGATGTGTAGAGAACGACTATATTAAAAAAAAACTAATGTTTTTTCAGAGATACGGGTATTGGAATGACAAAAGAAGAACTCATTGACTGTCTTGGAACAATTGCTCAAAGTGGTACTTAATGTCTTTTGTATTTTGTAAATAACTCTATTTTTATAAAATAAAGAAAAAAATAGTATTTCTGGTTGCTTACTTAGAATCTTATTATTTGTAGGAAAATAAGGATCTAGGGGCAGACAATGGTTTGATTGCTCAATTTGGTGTTGGATTCTATTCTGCTTTTCTTGTTGCGGAGAAGGTATCGGGCAGAGCTGTCTGCTTAATTGATAACTTACTTTGTCATCTTCAGCTCCCCCTGAGAAGCTTTTTCATTCAATATTTGTCATGCAAGGTTGATAATTGGATTGCTTGTTTATATGTTTCTTGAGCAGGTTGTTGTGTCCACAAAGAGCTCGAAGTCAGAGAAGCAATATATTTGGGAAGCTGTAGCAGACAGTAGCTCCTCTGTGATTAGGGAGGAAACTGATCCAGAAAAGTTTTTGGCCGTGGTACACAGATTACACTTTATCTAAGGGTACTCTATCTGTTCATTATTTTTCCTCCTTTACTTCCTATTTGAATTTATTTGGATTCATATGTTTAAATATTAAGTGAAGATAGTAAGTAGAATTGAGATTTAACGTGGTGGTTAGTGTTACAATTTACTTAGAAGCTCCTGGTTCTTCAAATGTACAATTCTTCTAAGTGCCAAATGTCTACAATATTGTTCTCTTGCAGTCAGATGACAAGTATGAATTCTCATATCCCACCAGAATTCAGAATTTGGTGAAGAATTACTCCCAGTTTGTTTCTTTCCCAATCTACACCTGGCAAGAAAAATCAAGGACAATTGAGGTCAGTGCGCATGCTTATGTTCTAATTTGGATATATATTTCCTTCTCAACTGGTGTTTTAGGCATGTGGAATCAATTTTTTAATATCAAATGAATACTTGTTCTTCCCTCTCCACTCCCTTGTGACACCTTACCTTACCTTATCTCATTGCTGATTCTGGCCCTCATGAATGGTTCAAGTTGTTTTAACTGGTTTAAACATTCTCATCTTGTTTGATTTTTGTAATTATATATAAAAACAGTTTGCATTATTTTTCTATTTCAAAGGTGTTGTTACCTGGTTCATTCTCTGTAAAAAAAATTCTTTCTAAACTCATATCCAATGACAGAGTCGCTCTGTTTTGTTATAAGCACTTCGATTCTGAGCTCATTGAAAAATAGCTCTTAACTATTCTTTACTATTTTTTTATCTTTGAGCAGGTAGAGGAGGAGGAAGAAGTGCGAGGAGGAGGAGTAAAACCAGAGGTAACCGTGCCATTGCTTTCTGATATAATTGTTGCTAGCAATTTGTTAGCCAAACGATCTTGTCAGCGAACATGGTGTTACTGTTGGCTTATGAAATTGTTGACAGGATGTGAAGAAAAAGAAGACAACTAAAACTGAGAAGTATTGGGACTGGGAATTAGCAAACGAAACAAAACCAATATGGGTGAGTTTTCTGTCTGCTCACTAGTATATAGTTTAAGATGCTCTTTTTCTCAAGAATGTTACTTTGTTTCCGATATAACTTGTTGTTTTATACCATCATGTTTTTTGTGGGGTCTGTTGTAGATGCGAAATCCTAAGGAAGTTGAAAAAGACGAGTACAATGAATTCTACAAGAAGACTTTCAACGAATTCTTGGATCCACTTGGATACACTCACTTTACTACGGAGGTATGCATGCAATTGTAGTTTATGAATTGACTTCCTATGCGTGACTAGAGCCATTGAAGTTTCTTTAAAAATCATGCAGGGTGAGGTGGAGTTCAGGAGTGTTCTGTACATTCCCGGAATGGGTCCTCTTAACAATGAGGATGTAGTAAACTCAAAAACAAAGAACCTACGCTTGTATGCGAAACGCGTATTTATCTCAGATGATTTTGATGGAGAGCTGGTAAGTTTTGATCTGGTCAGCTGATAGCTTTTTTTGCAATATTGGCTTTTGCAGGAATGACTTGTGGGTATATGTCATGGTTCTTTATTGAATAAAATTTGGATCATTAAGAAATTTTGTAACTATTTTTTTGGCTTGGTTTGATATTTTGTTCTCCTTCCATTTCTTGTATGTTTATGATAAATTTATTAGAAGTTTCTTAGATATTATGAACTGGAAAAGTATATTCGCATTCCATTGGTACAAGACAATTAAAGATAAATTCTGGATATTCATCCAAATGTAGGGGAAAATATTGTTTAATTTCTTTTACTGTGTTCTCTTGTTCAAGGTGACTGAATTATATGTAAATTGCATGACTGTGATGATACATGTAGGCAGCCTTTCCTTGTGTTATCAACCTTTAACTTGTATTTGAACTTAATGCTATTTTGCAGTTTCCACGATACTTGAGCTTTGTGAAGGGTGTTGTGGACTCCTTTGATCTTCCACTTAATGTTTCTCGAGAGATCCTCCAAGAAAGCCGTATTGTAAGATTAATTTTGTACTTTTCTTTAGTCATATTTTACTTCCTCATGCGTGTACGATTATTCTCAAGTAAATTTGTATTCTCAGTTTAGGGTCTATGACCAAGTCTGCTAATTATGTTGCCATATTGACTATAGGTGAGAATTATGAGAAAGAGGCTTGTCAGGAAAACATTTGACATGATTCAAGAACTTTCTGAAAGTGAAAATAAAGAGGTATATTATTTGATGGAAGCCATATTTTTTACCATTGCTGACCTGAATTTTGTTTACTAACTTGGACTATGGAGAACTTGAATACAGGATTACAAAAAGTTTTGGGAGAACTTTGGCAGGTTCCTAAAGTTGGGATGCATTGAAGACGCTGGTAACCACAAGCGTATAACACCATTACTTCGGTTTTACACATCAAAAAATGAAGAGGAATTGACAAGTTTGGATGAGTATGTCGAAAATATGGGAGAGAATCAAAATGCTATCTATTACTTGGCAACTGACAGCTTGAAAAGTGCCAAGACTGCTCCATTCTTAGAGAAATTGGTTCAAAAAGACATTGAGGTATGCATGTTGATTTGGCATTGGATTTGTAAGGAACAAAATAATCCGAGACTTCATGTCTTTAGTTTGCCACATCCTACAGTAGTTCCAATTTTGGGGCTAAAATTGATGGATATTGTCTGGTGAATTACCTGAATCATCTGCGGGTAGTCTTATGTTTGGACTTTGGAAATATTAATGAAAAATCTTAGCTTAAAAACAGAAATTAGTTAATGTCGGTTGTTTGAAATAGTAGATAGGATGGCAGAGATTTTTTTTTTATTCCTTCCATTTATTTTGGAGGAATCAATTTATTTATCCAGCCAAAGTAGTAGTAAAGTCTATGTACAGTATAAAGAACTTCTTAGCAGTAAACTACTTGGAACAACAAAGGACTGTAAAAACAAAAACAACTGTTGAATCAAATTATTGTTATTACTAGCACATTTTTTTCTTGGGTAAACTATACTGGTAGTCATTGAACTTTTAGGGCGCTTTCAATATGGTCACCGAACTTTTAAAACTTTCATTACAGTCACTCAACTTTTAATTTGCTTTCATTACGGTTACTCAACTTTTAATTCGCTTTCATTACGATAACTACCGTTAAAAAGCTGGCATGGCATGTTAAATTTAAGGGTTAACTACACTGGTAGTCACTGAACTTTTAGAGCACTTTCAATATGGTCACTGAACTTTTAAAACTTTCATTACAAACACTCAACTTTTAATTCGCTTTCATTACAGTTAAAAAAAAGTTGATGTGGCTTGTTAAGTTTAAAAATAAACGTTTTCCCACACTATTTTCTCCCTCTCTTATTTTTTTCCATTTTCCTTTCATCCAAAAATGTCTATTTTTTTCCTCCTCTTCATCCTTCATTTTTCTTCTGTAATCTTATAGCCTCTGTGGGGTGAAATTGTCCCACTACTTGCACCATTAAAAAATCTCTCAAGGCTATAGCTATCCTAAAATTTTGGGGAAAACGATGCAAAAATAAAGATTATTTGTTATGCTACTATCATTGTGGTTAAGTTACTTAAAATTGGAGAGTGAAATTAGATATAAGTATATATAATATTAGCATGTCACTTTTTTAATGCATTGAGAGAATCTTAGATGACCATATTTTCATGTCTTGTTAGAATATTTTTCAAACAGGTATACTATGAAAAAAAAATCTAAGCAACTTGTATACTCTAAAGGCGGAATGGAATTTGGAAATACTAAAACCATGTTAAGTGATTGTTACAGGTTAAAAAAAACTCTAAGATAACTATAGCCTTGAGAGGAGAAAGAGAAAAGGAAGAGGAAGATGAAAAAGAAAGATAAACATGTTTGGATAAAAGAAAAATGAAAAAAAAAAGATGAGAGGGAAAATAGTGTGGAAAATGTTTATTTTTAAACTTAATGTGTCACATCAGCTTTTTTTAACGGTAATGAAAGCAAATTAAAAGTTTAGTGAATGTAATGAAAGTTTTAAAAGTTCAGTGACCATATTGAAAGTGCTCTAAAAGTTCAGTGACTACTAGTGTAGTTAAACCTTAAATTTAACATGCCGCGTCAGCTTTTTTAACGGTAGTTGATGGTAGTGACCGTAATGAAAGCGAATTAAAAGTTGAGTGACCGTAATGAAAGCGAATTAAAAGTTGAGTGACTGTAATAAAAGTTTTAAAAGTTCGGTGACTATATTAAAAGCGCCATAAAAGTTCAGTGACTACCAGTGTAGTTTACCCTTTTTTCTTTTCCCCATTGGTAGCTTATCTGATTATTTGCTTATATTGATGTTCCATTATAACTGATATAGGTTCTCTATTTAATTAAGCTTATCGATGAGGTTGCCATCCAAAACCTGCAGACCTACAAAGAGAAGAAATTCGTTGATAGTAGCAAGGAAGACTTAGAACTTGGTTAGTATTTATGGTCTCCTCTATAGTTATTTATTTATTTTCTTTTTGGTCGGGCGGGCATCTTTCTTTGGCAGCCTTGCTCTTCATTTCAGATGGCTTTGATGTGCATCTAATGGAATTTTTTTATACCAGGTGATGAAGATGAGGTAAAAGAGAGGGAAACCAAACAAGAATACAATCTTCTCTGTGATTGGATAAAGCAAAGCAACAACTGGGAGACAAGGTGGCCAAAGTCCAAATTTCGAAGCGACTAAGTTCATCGCCTTGTTTCTGGCAAGTTTGGATGGTCAGCTAACATGGAAAGGTGAGAGGTTTTATTTTTTTTATCTATCCACAAGTCATAATCATACATCAAATCATTCCTCAACTCATTTTTAATTCATTGTGCAGGTTGATGAAAGCACAAGCGCTTGGAGATACAGCAAGTTTGGAGTTAATGAGTGGAAGGAGGATCCTGGAGGTTAATCCAGATCATCCAATTATTAAAGACTTGAATGTAAGAGCATTTTAGTTAAACTCGATTGAAGATATTCTAGTGTAGCATTCTTTCAACGATATTTATCTTTTAGTAGTGATGAAACAGTTGAAACATATCTTGGGACCATAGCAACCCAAGAAATCACAAAGAATGGGAGCATTACACTTAACCCTATTAGTCCAGATAACTACCGTGTATATAATTAATATGAGATGTAGTAGTAGTTGCACTAATGAGATATGTGTTCCTGATTAGACAGAGCAGTCGTTGCACTTTGTTTAAGCCGTAGTGGTGATCAAAATGTTGATTGTTAGAAGTCTACCATTTCAGAAATATTGATACACTTGCTGTCCTTGTTTTTTGTTTCTTCTATGACGACAATAAGGTTTATTTTCCTTGCAGGCTGCATGCAAGAATGCACCTGAAAGCAGTGATGCCAAGAGAGCTGTTGACTTGTTATATGACACAGCTTTGATCTCCAGTGGTTTTTCTGTAAGTTGACAGGACAATTTGTTTTGAACATTTCTGCAGACATTTAAGTAACATATAACATATTATTCTTACTGCCCTCTTCATCGTACAGCCTGACAGCCCTGCTGAGTTGGGTAGCAAGATTTACGAGATGATGGCAATGGCACTCGGAGGAAGATGGGGTAGATCAGAGAAGGAGGACGAGGATGAAGTCGAAGCATCAGAAGTTAGTGCTGCTGAAACTGATACGAGCACTGGTGAAGAAGGCTCAGAGAACCAAGTTATTGAACCATCGGAAGTAAGGACGAAGAGTGATCCTTGGCAAGATTAAGACTTTTATGTAAAATTTAAATATTTTTTTAGAAAAAATCCAGGATGAAAGAGTAAGGGAAAAAATTGTGGGGGTTGGTAACTTGGGTTGGGTATGGTGGATGAAAGTTACTTATACGTGACGATTTTGAAGCATTTAATGACGGTTTTGCTTTCTGAGTTGCTGTTTTTCTTTAACAGACTTAAATTTCGTTTCAAAATAAAAGGACAAAAAGTTATTAACTTTATAACCACCAGGAAATACTTGAATTTATTTATTGAAAGAGAATTCCCTATGAAATTGTTTGTAGTAAATCTGTAAATGGTACTTGCTTGCTTACGAAGACGACAGATATCAGATGTCTTGTTATATTATAATCAAAATTATCGGCCAAATGTAAATAAATAACTTTTTCAAAAAAAATTTAAAAGCAACCAAAAATACTCAACTTTTAAGTGTCAAAACCCTGAGATAAAATTAAATACATTATGGCTCTACTCCATGAACAACATTTCTGTCTTTTTAGTGGGCAGGACATGGCCGGCAGCCTGCTAAAATACATTTGTTCACATTGTAAACGTTCTTTTCATTTTCAACGCTCTTCTATGTTTTGGAGCCCATATTTGTTTCCCTTTCTATCTCTGTCATCATCTTTTTTTATAGTGTCCAAGCAATGTTGAGTTTAACAAATAACCTGTAGCTATTGTCTGCTAGCTTCTATTTACGCCTGCTAACAGCCATTGAATTTTGTCAAAAGCTTAACGTTTCAGCATATTATTCTATGCTCTCAGTCAAAAATGACAACCAAAACTGCCAAATGGAACTGAGTTCCTTTCTGTTAGTTTAATCTCAATTCACGAGTGATGATTATACTAGTATTTTCTTGAAGCATCTTTCGACTAGGATCAGTTGGACTTCGAATAAAGAATGAGATAAGATCAAAGCTGTAAATGGGATATCAGGAGCCTATTTAAAACAGACCATAGCATCATACGGATGAATCATTCCCTGTTTCAACAGAAAAATGGCTTCTTTCTCGATAGAAGATTTTATTGGTGATGGGGTTCTCAAGGAATTGCTTCCAAAGCTATTGGAAGAAGGTTGGGATGACGTCCCAACTTTAAAGATCATGAATTCAGAGGACATGGATGCAATCAACATGACACAACATCAAAAGGTTAAAATTCTTTTCAGCTCTCTAAATAAATATGCTTGTTTACTCACTGCCTGCAAATCAGCTGATTTGTTTCTCCTGTTCTTCAGGATGCTCTCGAAATCAGAACCTACCTTCATGATCGTGCTTTGATGCAATATGGAGATAAGCTAGAGGCCTCTAGGAGATGCCTACCTGAACTCCTTAGCTTGCACACCGAGGAGCTATCTTCTCAATTCGGCATGAAAAGGGGACATATTGCACGTTTCACAGACAGAAGCAATGCATGCACGGATCCTCTACCGAAATCTTACGGCCTTCCCACGAGGCAAAACACGGATACGCCGTCTAGAAATAACACCATTTGTAAGATTCAATCCATAGCAAAGTCCTTTGGCAGGAGTAGCACATACGATGGCAGGTCACTGGAAGAATCACTGGCCGATTTTAAGATTAAAGATGGATACATCTTTAAAGAGATTGTTGCTGCGGGACCGGCCGAGGCTCGAGCCTGCGGTTGCATACAGCCTCCTCCGGTGGTCGACAGCATGGCACATTATGCTGCTATTGAAAACATATCGGTTCAGAGATTAACTCCCGTGTATAAGATTGGGATGGAGCCTTTGGTGAAATCGAAGACTCCACCTATGAGAGCTTCGGAACTGTGGCGGGACAAGCCAGCTGTTCTCCTATGCATTCGACGGCCAGGGTAAAGTACTAAAACTACTGACATAGAAACCATGTTTTATCATCTAAGGGATGAAACTGATAGGATTTTCTGTCTACATCTGTTGGCACATGATAACAGGTGCATCATGTGCAGAGCTGAAGCTCGCCAGCTCTATGCCAAAAAGCCAATATTTGATGCACTGGGAATCCAAATGTTTGCAGTTCTTCATGAACATATAAAATCAGAGGTGAGTTGTATACTTTTTATTCAAAATATTTCTCCAATAAACTTCTTTTTTTCCTAAGATATATCAACGTCGATGCAAGTAAAAGACTTTTGGCCACGCTATTGGGGTGGGGTTGTGATCTTGGACCGTACAATGGGATTCTTCAAAGCTCTTGGAGGTGGGGAATTACTTAAAGACAAGTTTCTGTCGGGATTTGTATTCAATCCCCAGGCTATTGCAAACTACAAACGTGCAAAAGCTATGGGAATAGACCAGAATTTTAAAGGAGAAGGTGAAATCAAGGGAGGCCTTTTTATAGTTGGTCAAGGAGGAACTGGAATAGCTTACCAGTTTATAGAGAGGAATTTTGGTGACTGGGCTCCTCTAGCTGAAGTTATAGAGATATGTGCTAGATTACAGGTAATTGTTTATGAACTCTGTAATTCCAAATCATGGTATTGCTAGACCAACCTTTTCTTTATGTTGCAGAATCAACAGCAAGATCAAGGAGATTCTAGCAAATCACCACAAGAATACAAGTGAAGTGGTTCCTCTTAGTTCTTAAGTATCTACTTACAGATTCATCATACAACAAAGTAGTCTTAATGTCTAAGCCTTTACCATTGCTCAATGGCTTAAAACATCTTAAAAAAAGATATCTGCATTTCCAGATATCAGTTTTACTCCACTGTCAAACATCCAAAATACAGTTCATAGCTGAACTGAGAGGCTACTTGTATTAATTATACTGTATTCATTGCTGGTGGCCTTGACTGTCAGACATTAGTCCATTGGACCATCATCATCATCTAATAGAATCATATTCATACAATAGATTTACATAGAGTATCTGATTTGTATGTCAAATTCAATGTTACATTTAAATGAGGACAAGGCAGGTAAAGATAAGACACTCCAATTGTTTATTCGGACATCTTTCCATGATTTCTTGTCCCCTGCTTAAATGCTACAAATTTCTACAAAAAAAAAAGCTTATTAAAGGAATCAATCTTCTGATAAATTCCAGTGTTTTAATTTGGTCGTATATGCAATCATGTCATGACGAGGAACCACAGTTTACATGAATAACTTCAAATCAAAACGTATTCGGACCAAATATATCCGTATTCCGTATTCGGCGTTCACATAGAAATAATTTCCTTTCTTGAGAAAAAAAGAGAAGCAATGTATGGGAAGATTGAAGAACAAATGCAATCTAACTGAACAAATAACTTCCCATAGCCATCTGTCGATTACATAAGAGATTCATCCAATATACTACAAGATAAAAGCATATGACTCCTATATCACAAAAACTTCCATAATCAATCTATACATTCTAATCCACCTTACCTCTGACTTGGACACCAATACATTCCCATGATCAAAGGAGTTCCATATCCCTCCATGTATCTAATGCTCAAACAAGAACGAAAAATGAAATTCCGTCTCACCATACAGTCAAGGAACCTCGAGCATGATAGGAATATGGTGACAGCATGTGTTTTATACTTGACCTTTGAGAAACCATACAGTTGAGGAACCTCAAGCACGGTAGGTATATGGTGACAACATATGTTTATACTTTAACCTTCGAAAGAGTGGTTCGCATTCGCTTGGCTACCTTCAAGAATGCTTGCATATATATAGCAAGTAATGGGGCTATAATGAATTGCCTGGCATGGAGCCATAGACCCTTAAAAGAAGGATCAGAGTTCTACTTTCGTATTACCGGATGGTCGAGGCCCTGCGAAAGCGTTAGACGAATTTTAATCAGATCAGAGAACATTTGGCCTATGAGATATGATATTAATAAAAGCGCCTGATACCATTTTCATTAAGGCTGTCAGAAGGAGCACTGGTTCCATAGTTCATTTGAACAACATTGTGGAGCTCGTCCTCCCATGGATTCGAGAGCTAGAACCAAAATGTATAGAAACTTAAAATTTTAATACTCATGAATCATGATGTTAAACATATAAAATAGTTTCTTCATATTGGTAACCCTTTAACAAGATGTTAAAAGGCCTAAAGAAAATGAAGGAAAACCTGATTGGGCTCCTTTAATCCTCCAGGCATCGATGTGAATTGAGAACTAAGCGATCTACGAATAACATCAGCGTTACTCCCTGTAACAGGAAGAGCAGCTTGAAAAAGCCCAGGTTGAGACGGGTGCAATGAAGGATAACCAACAGATAAATCAGGAGAAAACCCCAGAGACGAAGAAGGGCCAACTCGCGAGTGAATAATCTGTACATCAATGAAGAAGCTTTTGACTGGTTAGATGAGACACATGAAGACATGAAGGATTGCAAAATCTATGCTTGACCAACTTACATCTTTCGCAAGAAGCCCTTCTATATTAAAATCCAGCCTGGGGTTAACTGTAGCAAGTTTCATTGACAGAAACTGCAAAAGGAAAGGACGTGATTATACTACCAACTAATTCCCAAGGTTGTAACAATATTTACATCAATCCAGAAAAAAATTCACAAGTTAATTAAACTGAAGTATCTACAATTCCATCATCACCGATTACACTAGAATACTAGGAAGCGACAAGGTTGAAAACCAGAAGTTGTAAATTCTGCTCCAATACCTCAACCTGCCGCTGAAGTGACTGCACATAGTTAATGATTTCATCTAGCATCACTGCCTTTCCTGTAACCTGAAAGAACCAATGAACTCTCACACAATAAATTACAATATCTGTTGTGAAACTGCTGTTAAGTCGATATGATTGTACTCCCTAAGCTATAGGGTCCAAGTTATCACAATTCACACCTTGCTGCAACCAGGTACAAGGTCCTGAAGAAACTTCATCCTTTCACTGATCTTTTCTCTTCTTACCTGAAGTGATAACCAATTAACTCCAATCTAAACAAGATGGATGATCTAATATTGCTATTTCAAAGAGTATTCCATATAAAATTTACCCTTTCCGCAAGACTGTGGCTGTTTGTTGCCTGGCCTCTTCGGGCTCTCACATGAATGTATTCTTCTTTTGGTGGATGAGAAGCTGGAGACACTTGCTTCCCTGTAGTCTTTTTGGCACTTGCTGTATGCTTCTGGTCTCCCTTTTGTTGGTTCTCAGCACCATCCTTTTCTGCCTCAGTAGGTGGTTGGCCTCCCTTAGCTTGATCAATCTCAGCATCCTGCCATGAACTTAATAATCAAAACTTCGACTATAAACAAAAGTGTGCAATGGATCTAGGAAACAATTGATGAACATTTTTTACTTGTAAACTCCTTTTTCTTTTCTTCGAACTAAGACCTTTAGCAGAAGGTTCACCACCTGTAACCTCCAATGAATATGGCTCATCTTGACCTCCGTCACGACCGCTAAACTCAGCCTCATCAGATTCATTACCAGAGCCACCAGTTCCTTGTTTTGCTTCTTCGTTAGCTCGCACAAGACTTCCACTTCTCCTGTCGTTGCCAGGGCTTTCTTTAGCCCTGTTTTCAACTTGCAAACAAGCATCTCTAGTAGCTTCAGTGACATTCAACTTACTTTTCTGAGATTCCACGCCAGATACTGATTTCATCCCATTGGCTGTGAACATATCTTCAGGTCCCGACATCAATCCCACACCTCCAGCATACAGACTCATAGATTCGGGCATACCAAAAGCGCTCACCATGTCACTAAAATCCCCCCCATTAAAGCTCGAAAACCTGGCAGCACGCTCAATGAAAGCTGAATCAGCTGGCAACTGTGATAGACTCTGTGGTAGAACCCCAGTCGTATTCGGCAAAAAAAATCCCCCTTTCAACATTGAACTTGCAGCATTCCAACCCATATCAAATGGTCTATCAAGGCTACTTCTCAAAGAGGTAAAACTACCTTTCCCAATTCCCATGGCATTTGAAGAGCTTGCACCATTTTGTAGATTGATGCCACAAAATCCCAAGTTTTGTGAATTAGATGGGTGCTCCCAAAGGTTCGAACCGAATGAATCTGCCACTGAAGCGGAGGCACATGAAGAATCAATAGCCAATGGATTACCACTAGGACCTAAACTCATACCAGCACTTGTGAGATTGGCACCACCAAACTGCCAATCCGATGACATAACCGGGGGCTGGTAGTTTATGCTATTCTCATTCCTGTTTTCTAGCTCATATTTATCCTTTTCACCTTTATCCATCCCTCTTTCAACAAGAGTAGCAGAAGAAAACTCGGTCTAAGCCTTTCTTCCCAATTATGTTTGAACACCTAGCCAACAACAGTTAAAAGTTAGGCTGATGAAAAGAAACTAAGCCTTAAAAATTTGACCATTACCTAATTATACCCTTAAAAATGCTATAAGATGAGCAAATAAAGATCCAACACCATAAAAGAGACGGGTAGAAAAGAACAACAATGAACAAACCACATGGGAAAATGATCTAACTAAGCCTTTGACATAATATCAAAACACATTAACTTTAACAGCAAGCAACCTAATTCCACAAGGAGACTGAAAACTTACAATACAAAGAAGATATAGTCCTAGAAAGCTGAAATTCACCCACCCCAAAAGAAAGCCATAGAAAGTTAGAAACTACTCAGAACAATTTTCAAAGAGAACCCCACTCCAATTAATGAGCCCCCAAAACCAGAAGTGAAATTATGTAGCAAAGATCCCCACAAGCTGAAACAGACAATTTCCAGAGCAACAACAGGAAATTGGAAGTACCTAAATTTGCACAAAGCAAAAAGAAGAAAAGCTTTCCCCAAGGCAAAAAAAAGATGGAACAGAACAGAAAAAGAAAGTTCAAAGAAGAGCTGTAAGAAAAGAAAAAGATTAAAAGTCTACTAGAAGCAATCGATTAAACTAGGAAAAAGAACAATAAATAAAGCCACTCATTCAAAACCCTAGTCAGAGTGAACTCGTATAAAAGTGAGGAGAGAAAGATACACATTTTCAGGTTCTGTGCTTACTTTTCTGTACTCTCTGCTCTCTCATTCATGGCCTTTTTTCAAAACACACAAAAGTTAATGTTTTTAATGAATTTGAGCTAGCTCTTTTTCTTTTCGTTCTGCTCACTAACAGAGCAACTCTGCAACAAAACAGCCAAAGAAGAGAAAGTAATAAAGGAGAGACTTTTATTACTTCAAAATCTTAGATTTAGAGTGAGAGAAAAGAAATGGGTATTTGTCTATTTCTGAAGAAGAGGTGAGTGCAAGGCAAAGGTCCTGCATTTATACCCCACGCTTGCATTAAAAAGAGAGCTCTTTGATCAGTAACCACCGCCACTGCCACTAAAAATATTACAACCTCCCCTTCTCTTCCTTCAAAATCAAAGCTTTAATTTTTTTTTTGGGGGGGTTGTTAATTGTGAATTCCACTTATAATTATACCCATTTGAGCTAGTAACTAACACCTATGGCTAAACTATAAAATAAGTGTTTTAATTATGTTTTTTTGTAATAAGTGCCTAAAGTATTTTTTATTTAAAATAAGTTCATAAATTTTCATTTTGACTGAAGTAGGTGTCTAAACTAATTTTTTTGTTGAAATAGGTGTCTAAACTTTTATTTTTAACTTGTTTTAAAGTCAATTTTAGCACTTTCTTTGGTACCTATTTCAACTAAAAATGAAAGTTTAGGCGCTTATTTCAGCCAAAAAATACTTTAACCATTTATTTCAGCCAAAAATAAAATTTTAGGCACATATTTTAGTAAAAAATATTTTAAACATTTATTGTAAAATAGAGGTATAATTTGGGCACTTATTTTGTAGTTAAGCCTTATAGGATTTTTTTTTCCCTTCTTTTTGACCCTAAAATATCTTGGGAGGAGAGCTTCAAGATCTTTAATGGAGTTTTGTTTGAAATCTCATTTTCACACTTTTTACAGATTTAAATACTCATACGGAGTCCTGCAATGAACATAATTATTGATTTTCATTTATATGAACATGGGGCAGAGAAGCTCCTTTTTAAGATTTTCTATATACACAAAGTCTCATATTCGATATTTGATTAAATGATATCAGATTATTTATTACTTGAACTAATTTGTTGAAGGAGATGATAAAAATTGATAAATCACATGTTAGATGCTGGTTTGAGAGGGTGGTCTCGGTCACTGTTAACACCGACGACATGGACATGACAATGAAGGCGAGGGTCCAAGTACAAGAATGTTGTTCTAAGTGTGGCAAACTGGCAATAGTGTGAAAACGATAAGAATATAGGGCAAGTGCGATAGTGGTTTTAGGTATCAAGCAAGTAGACGTGTTAGTTGCAGGAGTGGCGAAGCCTACTTGCCAAATTCACAAATTTGTTAATTCAGATTTAATTTATTTGATTATTTTTAATTAGTTTTTTATATAAAGTTTGATACAATATTTATACTATTTAGATTTATCATGTAAATAAAAAAATATTAAATGCTTATACATGTTTAATTTCACCTATTTTTTAAAAACATTTTAATATTATGTGTAGCGTCACCGCTTTTACATTCTATTTTTTTTTCTTTTTCAATATAAGATTAATACATTTCTCTTAAACGTAACACTTATAAGATGGTCACATAATCAATTGATAAAAAGTCTTGTATTATGAGTTTGGCTAATAATTTTAAACATTTTTTCTCCGGTGCAAATATCAGATTCAACTCTTTTTTCTCTTGGTTTTCTTATTTTTTTATTATTGACTACTTAACGGTGACATCGATTTTAGTGTTAACTGTCGACCGGTAATGTTTTCTTTTAATTTTTTATATTTAATTTATATATATATATATATATTTGTTTTTTCTGGTTTTTATTTGTCTATGTGGTACGTTTTTGTCTATTTTTGTGATAGATTGTGTTCGTGAATGGTTTTTTCATGCGCTCGACTCTGACTTGCGGTTATCGGTGATATTTTAGTAGTTTGATCCCTTTTGTGGTTTGTTTGCCGATGCATTCAGATTTGTTAGCAAAGTAGCCTGCAATATCGTTGGTTTAACTCAGCACTTCTACTTCGATCCTTAAGCGTGCAGGTGGATGAGACAAGGAGTTCTTGTTTTCTACTTTCTTTCTCCAGTGTTTCATCCCATCCCCATCGATGCAACTCACTGAACGTGTTTTTGCTAGTCTAATGTTTTGTTCTCCAGGAGTTTAGTTTTCCTTTATTTTGTTATTTTTCTTCTACATTTTTATTTGTTTGGAATGTATCTCAATTTTATTTTTTAATAAATTTAGACGACATATTATTAAAAAATATCAGATTCAATCTTTGAACAATCTTCATCTCTTCACTTCATAAAAAATAAAATAGTTTGGTAGTATTTATATAAATTAAGTAAAATCTTTTAGTTGTCACTTTAAAATTCTTATGTAATATAATTTAATGTATTAATAATATAAATAAAGCTAATAAACAATGATTAACATTAACAATAAAAAGAGATCTATTAATTAGCCTAGTGGCTAAGGATTGTTATCTTGTTCTATCTTATATAGGTTCGAATCCTGAGACTTACAAATATAAGATAGAACAATTTAATACAATAAATATTAGAAAGAAAAAAATGGTGTGGGCAAATATTTTAGTACAACCTTATAGTATTAAATTGTTGATGGACTGCCTCCTTTTATCTCTTTTCTCATGCCATTATTAGATGGCCTTGGGACTTACAAATCTCAAAGACCTAAGCTTTAGAATAATGGAATCTCACTCACTTTTTACTTTATTGAGTAAAATACTAGTGGTTTGCTTAACCCTATGCTCCATTAATTAAATTGCCCATGTAATGCAACTTAATGATTTGTATTGATTGGGTTGGTTTTACCATGTATGTTGGAGAAGAAAGCAACAAAGGGTTTGTACATGTATAATTTCTCTTCAATTAAATATTACAAAAATAATCATCACAACTTCAAAATATACTAAAATTGGAGAAAATACATGATATTGCCAATGCAAAATTAATTGGTTCTTTTAAAGGTTATATTTTGTTATACAAATGTGAAAAAAATACATAATTCTACTTATTTAAAATATAAAATTTAAATTCTAAATATCTAATCTTAAAGCCCTAAAACTTAAACTCTAAATTATAAATACTAACTCTAAACTAACCTCTTAAACCATAAATTTAATAAACTTATGGAGTGATTTTTTTCTATTTTGAAGGCAAAAATTAAAATTTTAAATATTTATTTAGGTTTGACTCCCTGTTCAAAACTATACTTGGAGTGGCAACCGTCCCTCCCAAAAAAATTTAGTATCACAATATTTTAATTTTTAATTTAAATATTAATCAAATAAGATATTTACTTGTTTTAACTTTTAAATTCAAAATTTTAATAAACTATTATCCTTTTTAATATTTGATTCTACTTCCGTCACTAAAAATATGTATAATAAAAGAAAAAGAAACAAAGCCAACACAAAAGGGCATCAGATTCCTTGGTAACAACCTCACCAATTAAAAAGGAGAGGCCTAGAAGTTGGCAAATGGGTTGTTGCCACCTGTAGAATTGTTGGGAGGGAGGGCTATTGATTGGTGTCGTGTACCTTAAACATATAGGAATTTGAAATATTATAAAGCAGGAAAGAGTTGGGTCATGGTTGGCAATGGATCTGCTCTCGGGGGAAAAGGCAAAACCAGCACAGCACAGCACAGCACACCGCACCACGTTGTTAAGACTTGCATCCACATCGTACGAATCTTGAACTATTAATAATCATGTATGTTAGCAGAAAACCATGTTGATTTCTTTTTCGTTTTTCAATGTTATTAATACCATCACTATATGTGTACAAAGTTAAAGTTAACTGTGAATAGTGAGTTGTAAGTTGTAACCAGGTGAACTATTGAAAAAGTCCAAATGTAAATAAAAATGTAAAAAATTGCTTATGAAGTTCATATCGACCACCGATTTTAATCATGTGGAATCTTATTACCGATTTTAATCACGTTATATCTTATTCAGAGATAAATCTATTATAATATTTTCAGTACAAGAGACACGAATCTTTACGCATGCTAGTTTTAGGTGTTTTCGTAAATATTTCTATCAAGTAATTCAAATTTTACCGTGCATCAACAATAAAAACCCGAAGTTTGTTACATGTAGGTGTCACGCCTGAGAAGGGCAAAGACATTAATCTTACATAAAAAAAAGGTGATCTTGTGATATATAAACGGTGGCGCTGGACATCTTATCAAACATGTATTTTGGGAAGACGGTAATGATCATGTGAAAAATGATATCGGATTGACCCTTTAACTACCAGATTTCACGCCGAGTGCCCGTGAGTGGGGTAGGGAGGGTAACCAACCGTGACAATGGCCCGTTATGAGCGTGGTTGACTTGTGACGAGAGTGTCACGAGGTTGAGTGGGAGAGAATGTCACGTCTGAGAAGGAGCGAGGACATTAATCTCACATCAGAAATGAAAAAGGAAAAAATTAGGATATATAAATGATGGCGCTGCACATCCTATTAAACATGTCTTTTGGGAAGAGGGTAATGACCCCACATAGGCATGTATCAGCTTGAGTAGTAAATCTCCTTTTTTTTCACTTTAATTCATGTAAATTTTGTTTATAAAAGTAGCTGGTCAAATATTCATTTCCGAACCAAAATTTTTCATAAAATTCTTATTTTACGAACAAGTAAACTTTATAAGATAGTATTGAATTTTTCGAACAAGATTTTTTTTTTTTGAAACAAAGTCTTTTATCATCAATATTTATCATCCAGAAGTATCTCGTTGAAATCTATAAAATATATCATTGTTGAATGCAAAATATGCTCAAATAAGTAAACTTTGCAATAAAGAAAAATCTGTTTCCACAACTTTTGTAGTAATACTTTTTTCTTCATTCTCCTTTTAATTTTTCACTCTTAGCTAAATTTTATTAGATGGAAATCGTCTAACCCTAATTATATCTCTGTCTATGCCCCACATTAAAAATTAAATTTAGGGTATAAAATTAAGGTTAATGGTTAGGATATAGGAAATTGGGTGTATGGTATATTTTTAGAGTTTAAGGTTTAAAATTTAAAATTAAAGTTTAAAATTTAATTTTTAATAATTTTTTAATATTATAACATAAAAAGAGACATAATTAGGTACACAATTTTTGTTCAACTTTATCCGCCTTCCCCAAGTAGTCTAGGTTGAGACATTGGGATGCTGTTAAGCTAGGAAGGTTTTAGGTCAGTATATGTACCCCATAAATAGGTGGAAAATGAATCATGTTTTGGTGGGTAAATGTCACTTGTCAATGAGGATAGGACCCTTTGCTAAAATTACCCATCTTAACCTTTATAAATTTGTTATTTTGAAAGAATAAGAGACCATGGGTGAGTATTTTAAATATTTGATAAGTTATATTTTATTACTTTCACTCAATTTGAAATTATTTTTCGAATCTTTATATTGTTTCAATTTTATTAGATGTATCTAAAGAGAGATTTTTTAATTAAATGAAGTGAAATGAAATTCAAAACGAACAAATATGTTCGAGTTTAATTTAAAATAGGTTAAATTTAAATCCATTGAGTGGTTACAATAGAAAAAAGAGGTTAAATTTAAAATATGTTCGAGTAGTTTGTCTACACGGTGTGTGTTTTCCAAATGGCTAACTAAAACAAAAAAGCATATATTACCAAGTAACCACACCAAAATATTTAAAAAAAACAAGTCAAATGTAAACGTTTTTTAAGTTTTATACGTTTTTTAGATCGTTGAATTGGAGAAATTGATAGTTGAGATTAGCTCCTTATTTTTTTTTTCAAGTGACAATCTTCATATATTCTACTATTAATATAATTGTCCACGAACTTGATAATGGAAAACTCACGCTGCATTTTTTATCGTCTCCCATGTATTATTGATCCATCCATCTTCAACCTTATAAAGCCCTTTATCCCACGCTCCTTCAGAACCCACCATAACCATATACCCTTCATATTCTCAATATTAGATCCCACCAAACCACCACTACCATGGCGGAGGAATGCACTGCCACCTCGCCTCCGCTGCACGGTTGGTGGGATCTCCACCATGCAACCTCTCTTCCTTCGTGGGCTATGAACCCAAGCTCTTGCCACCGCCATCATCAAAACCATAATTCCCACTCCAATTGTGATCAGGATGACGTACTTTCAATCTCCACCATAATCATCTTTGGAGCAATGTTTTATTATCGTAAGTAGTTTTTTATAAGAAATGTGATATTACCACAAGCCTCATTAAAATCGTCATAAACTTAAATGAGAGAAAAAAATACCCATAATAATATATACAGAAACATCAAAAGAACCTCGCCTAACAAACACAAAATAAAACTAATAATTTAAAGCCAAAACATACTTGACAAACTCAACCATAACCTAAACTAACCACCCAAGTCCTCATGCAAATTAAAGCCCACCACATACGCTTCACCGGACCAGCCTGCACATGCACAGGTTATTCCAAGCTTCTCGTCCTTTCATCGTACACCAACTCAACCAAAGCTTGCAGGGAGTAGGAAACAGTAAGTTGTTCCTTGACGCAGTGCGACCTATCGCTGCAAGTCGATCCGCAAGGGAATTTTGTTTGTTTGCAACTAGAGATAGATCGAGGAGTGCCAGAGATTTTAAACTCATATATATTTTCTATGTATTTTTTTATATCGCATTCTCTAAATTTCTAATATAACTCCCTAACAGATCGCACACCCGATAAAATCTTGTGTCTGTCCCTATTTGCAACTTGCATTGTGTAAAACTAAATTACTTTCACACCTTTTTTGGATCGTTGGATGATGGTAATAAATGGTTAAGATTATTTTCTTATTTTTTTATAAGTGATAATTTTCACATTTTCTATTGTTAATATCATCCTTCCATTTACCTTCGTCCAATGATTCAAAAAAGGTGTACAACTTTAAAGATTTACATAGTGTAAGATGATCATCTCTCTTTATATATATTACACAGAATGTAAAACTCATAGTTTTACATGTTTTATGGATCGTTGAATGACTGAAATGGATGGTCGAGATTAACTCTTTATTTTTTCTTCAAGTGATAATCTTTCACATAACCCATTGTTAATCTCAACCATCCATTTTACTCATCCAACGATCCGAAAAATGTGTAAAAATTAAAAACTCTTACACTGTGTAATCGGATCCGATTCCATATATATATATATATATGAAAATCCTTTTAGGAATTTTAAAATCTTGGATATTTTTATAATTTAAATTTAGTACTCATAAAATTCGGCTCAAAAAATCAGGCCTTATAAATGTTGGTATAGGCCTTTGAGGACTAGGCCATGCAAATGAAGTTTATTTGGACCACAACATAATACAATCAGGCCCAAAGAAATGTCGTGGACCAAACCACAAATATTGAAAGTTTGGAGACCCTGAATCGAATTCTGAAAAGCAAGTGCGTCGTCGTTTCTCAGTGACCACTCCTATAAATAGTCTCAACATTTTAAACCCTAATCCTTGACCTCCCAAATCATCTTCTGCATCACAAGAAATCAAAATCAAATGGTGCCCTTTTGCTATTAAAATCTTTCAATTTTTCTGTCTGATGATATTTGATTTTGAAGTTACTAACAGTGTTAAGCACCAAACGGCCCCTTGCTTCTTAGAGTTTTCAGTTGCAAGGAAAAAACGAGATAAAGGTAGAGGTGCAAAATCGACAATTTTGTGGCTCCAACATTCAGTTTTTGGTTTGGAATTAATCTCTCTAAAACAGTGTTTGGTGCCAGACAAATGGTCTTTTTTTTTTCTGGTCTGAATGATTGCAGAGCAAAATGATGAAAATAGTTTAAAACCTGAATCTCCCGTGCGGGAATCCCAATCTGGGTCTTCAAAGTTCTCTGATTGCTTTGCAAGATTATGTTCTTTTGGTTTAATTTATTGTTTACAAAGACGGGTTGGTTTTTATTCCATTTTTTTTGGGTATGATGAGGAGATTTCTTTAATGGCTGTATTTCATGTGTAATTCATCTATCATTTAATGGTCTTCAAAGTTTCAGTGTGCTATGCTTGTTAGCAGAAGAGCTGCTTTGAACCTTTTGGCCTTTTGTTTTTACATTTGGTCCAAAGGAGTTTCATGTATGAGCAAAGTAGCGGGCACCAAAATTCATAGTCTGTTTTGTATACAATATTTCAGGCTATACGAGCATGGTGCAATAGAAATGTTTCTTCTTTATGTTCACTTTTGGCTGGACTTGCAAATTTCTAATGACTGGTGCAGCAGAACTGGGAAGAACACATGCCTCTGAACTTGATCTTTGTATATTATTCAGTCCGAGATTTTAGAGTTGTTTCAAGTGTTTTATGATTTTTTATGTTTGGTTACATTGGCTCTCAAGTCTCAACTGTGCAAGATTTTGGTTTTAGAATGGAAGTTTTGAGAACTGTGAAATTGGTTCTGATAGGATCCCCAATTGAGAAATGACACAGATAGACCTCAAACTATAATGGATGGGGTTATCACAATTGAATAATTTGGGAGCACTAGATACCTATTGCATTCTCGGAAGCATGATTGTCAAGAGCTTAAATCATTTACAAGTCTTTTACTTGTTAAATTGGTCACAAATTGTCTCACTAACCAGATAACGGGAAGAGGGTTCTCCAAATGAACAGCGTGCCCGCAATCGGGAACCACAACCATCTGATGTGGTTTGCTAGCTGCATCATCTCCGTCTGTCATTTCATGCCACATTTTCTGAGCCACCCTTCTGAAATTCTCGTCTTTCTCTCCAACAACGAGCATAAGGGGTACTTGGCAGTGCTTCAAGTCTTCCCATAATGACCTATCATAAAATAAAAAATAAAAAAAACAGTTGAACAGACGTGCATTTACAAGTTCATTCACTCAACAACTAAATTGCTTTTACTTCTGTCTAGCTAGCAGCCTAAGCATTGTCTCAGAGCTCAGAGCTGATGCATGGCTCTTTCATTCTTTGTACCAGGCATTTTGCATTTGGCTTTCATATATAAAACAAACTAAATCTCTTTAACTAGAATGATAAACCGAAAAACAAATAAGCAGGGGCTCACGGCTGTCTTCCAGGGCTTAAATCAGACAAAACTCTTGCAAGACCTCGCAAGTTGTCGTGCAGCAACCGTTTGGAGACAATTTGATTGAAATGGGGATGGCTGCTCAAGCTGCTCAATGGAGATATCAGCATAGAGATGGACAACAGTTCTAGGCTACTATAAATCACTTTTAATATATAATTATAAAAGCTAGGAAGTGCAACAATTGAAAGATACGGAAATCACCTCTTCCACAAGCCTGCAGAATACCAGGTGTTTACAAAGAGCTGTAAACCATAGGTAACAAGCGAACGAGCTTTGGAGTCATCTTTAGCCCTGTGAATTTTTCTTGCGACTGCATCTTCTAATCCAGGACTTCCCGATAATATAACGGCCCCTTCAATCTGAATAAGTTTGCTATCATCAACAATGCAGATATAATAATTTAGTTCAAAGTCAAATAATATCTTGCACTCCATGAATGTACCTTACCACTGAATTTCAGCGCCATGTACAAAGCAATCCTTGCTCCCATAGAATATCCAACAAGAGTAACTTTACCGGCAGTTATGTGTTCGATTCATTTAAACAGCAAATCAGCAATCATCTTGATTGACAATGTTGGTTGCCGTGCAGCTTTGTCATCGCCACAATTCTTTATCTTTGTTACCCCATGGCCAGGCAGGTCAACTGAAATGCATCTTGCAGATCCTGAGATGGCATGCATGACAGGAACCCATTCTTCATTAGTCCCGAGAAAACCATGAAGAAATAGACTTGTGCTACCCTGCATCGACAAAGGTGTGGTTAGCACTCAACAAGTGAGCACAAAAATAAGTGCTGCATTATAACCAGAGAAGATTAGCTGAATCAAGTTCACATTTGCCTCCTTGTGGATATTAAATGATATTTCTTTTTAATACGAGAGGAAAGAAAAAGGGAAAGAGCAAAAGAAAGCACATAGATGTTATCAAGTTCCTCACATTATTCCTTTGACCAATCTCTTGTACGTTGATGGAAAAAGAGATATCATCCGAATCCAGGGCTAGGTGATATCTTAGGACCTTTTCGCTAGTAAAGGTTCTATGGATAAAATTGTGGTTCATTCGAAATTTATGCAGGAGAAGGGTAGCACCAGCAACAGATGCTTCTATAAAGCCAGTACTTGGATTACGACCAATGCCAAGCAGATCAGTTGTAACATCTTCTTCAAGCTAGCGATACGTCCCAAGACCATGAGCAACAGAAGGAACTAGGTTACTATTCATCAACTTGCATGTGTCAGCATTCAGCAAATCCAGATAACAGGAAAACACTATAAATGTTGACAAAGCTAGGCCACTTTCAAATGCAGCACTAATTACGGCCATCTTTCCTAGTCTATGAGCCCATCGTGCAATTATTGCAGCCCTTTCAAATCCACCAATTACAGTTGGTTTAATGACCTGGAAGGACAAATAAAACAAATGCAGATCAAGACCATACCAAAAAAGTTACTTCAAATTGAAAGACGTTCATAACATTGTTATGCCCCAAAAGATTCACAATGAGTAGTTTCCGATTATCAAAGGCCTGATGTCATCCTCCCATTTCTAAGTTATGCTGGTAAGTTGGACCGAGTTAAACATAGCTTATATCAGAATCATTCTGCTCTTGACAATGACGATGGCAATTATGACTTATGATGATTGCAACAAAAATGTATATTGATTTTAAATAAAATTTTAAAGTATTGAAATAACTCACAATTTATAAGTTGAAAAGAGCTAAGTGTTCAAATGACATATTTTAAAGATCAAATTTCATCCAAGTCATTTAAATTTGTTTCAAAAAGAATTTACAAGTTTAAAAGTACTCAAAAAGCCATTTTGGCCTTTGAGTACCGGTTAGGGGTGTAAACGAGCCGAGTCGAGCTCGAGTAGTGCTAAGCTCGACTCAACTCATTAAGAATTTGAGTTGAGTTCGAGTTTGAGTAGTTTTTAACGGGCCTGAATAATCTGAGCTCGACTCGGCTCGTTAAAAACTCGAGTCGAGTGTGACCGAGTCGGACTCGAGTAGTTCGCGATCTGTCTCTCTCATTTAAAGCCCTATTAGAAAAAAAAAACTTTGATACACAAGTAGTGTAAACTAAAGTTTACACAAGCTTTTTAATTTTAAGGTTTAGAGCTTTAGGTTGTTGGGTTTAGAATTTAGGATTTAGATTTTAAGGTTTAAGACTTATGTTTAGGGTTTATGTTTTAGGGTTTTAGGAATTTAGATTTTAAATTAAAAAAATAATATATTATATTTTCGAGTAGCTCGCGAGCTTTTCGAGTCGGGTATCGAGTAGCTTGACTCGGCTCGTTAAGAACTCGAGCCAAGTTCGAGTTGAGTCCAATCGAGTCGAGTGTTGACTGAGCTTTGACCGAGTCAAACTCGAGTAGCTCGCGATCTATCTTGTCTCATTTACAGCCCTAGTACCAGTACGACCTTATAGGCGTACCGGTACACCTTTGGTTTTCAAATTACAGTAAGCTCTTTCTGCACCAGTACGGATTCAACTTAGTACCGGTATGTCCAATGAGCTATTTCAATACCGGTATGGCTCCAGTACCGATACGCTCTGTTCGGGTACCGATATGGGTCTTCGAGTACCGATACCTGACAGTTACCAAACTACATTTAATGCGGAAAAACCCCTCCCAACGGCTATAATCAAGTCTCTAACAACCCAAACGGTTAGAAATCAATGAGGGGTATAAAAGCAAGTCTCTAAAGCTTCTTGAACAACAAGACAACTATCCAAAAGCATTCAAGCATATTCAAAGTCTATTAGAGCTTAAATTCCTATCTTTCTTGTAAAAACACCTTAATGTTCTTACTTGTATTTATTCATTTCAAGTGTTCGGGGTTTATTCATTTCAAGTGTTTGGGGTTTGAGAGAGAGCTTAATTATTGCAAACACCTACCTAGTGAGGTTTCTTAAGTTTGCTTATTTGTTGTATCTTTGGGAAAGGGCCTCACAAGATTTTGGGTATAAATCTTGGTGAGTGTTGTAAAGTTACTCTTTGTCCTCAAAGTAAAGACAAATTGAGTGAATTTGTAAAATCCTTAGTGTAGTAGCTAAGGTAGTGGATGTAGACTCCACTGAGGGAGTTGAACCACGCTAAATCTCTCTTGCACCTTCCTTCCAAATATTTTTAAATTTTCAATTCTCCCCCTCTTGGCCAATTTCGATTGTTCGGTCAACTCAACAATGATACTTAACAGAATAATGCACCTTTAAAGCTAGAAACAAGATCATTATAGATATTGGCTCTCCAACTTATCATGGATTAGCTTAATTACTGATTATTGTTGTAGCTATATGAACAACCATGGAGGAGACACATGAGCTTTCTAACATGTGCTCTAGCATATATTCTGATAAAAAAAAAAACTTATAAGGAAAGTTCTGATCGCTATGATTCTAACAACGTGATTGCACAATTCTAGCTCAACATTCTTACAGTTTGGCTGGGCAAATTTAAGTACAAAAGTTGAGGTTTAGAAAGAGAGTAACTCAACTCTCAATCAACAGTAAACGAAATTCGTCACCAAGATTAAATGATGCACGTACTGTTGATTTAAAAAACGATAATTTAACGTCACTCACCAAAGCAACGATTCCAGGGTGATTATACTTGACAAGCATGTTCAGAGGATTTTCTGGGCAATTATCAATAGTTTCATCAAGTGCCACAGGTAAGCCACTTTCTTCACAGAACCTTATAATATCAGCCTCATCTTGAACAGGCTCCTGAAATATCGATGTCAAAGTCAGGAAAATAAAATGCCAAAACTGCTGCACAAACCAGTAAGCCAGTAATCCACTTGGGACCAATGAAGGGTAAAGCAGTCATGTTTTCCAAGCTTTCTACAAGTTTTACCTCAATATATTGCAGGTTAGAATCCTTCACCAAGAAGCCAAATTTAATAGCTTGCTCATATGTCCAATTACGGTTGGCATCGACACGAAGCTCATGTGGCAACCGACCTTCTTTCTTACTTCCCGTATGACAGCAGCATCTTCAACTGGATCTGCCCTACGTGCAACCTTTTGTAGAAGAATCATCAATGAGCAAATTAAGATCTTAAAAAAAGAATGGATAAAGACTCGATAAAACTTACTAATCATATGCTGCAGTAGTCTTGGCAAAAAGACAGGAAAAGAAACCAGTTAATATAAGTGGATTGCAATATCAAAAGCATAATCACTTAGGTTTAATGCACCTTTATCTTAATTGCAGTAAATCCTTCTTCAACAAGATTGGTAGCAATATGACCAACTTCTTCTGGAGTACCACGACTATCAAGAAGAGCACAGATACGAACACTCGACAACTTTTCAGGTTTTTCTTCATTTCTTTCCCTCAGAGGATGAAGTATGTTCAATAAACTAGAACCTTGGCTCACTGCTATAGCATTGAGAATTGCCATCTCCAAACCACATCTGACACTTGGAAAGAGTGAACATACCTGTATAACAATAATAATTAAATAAGCCAAGCGTAAAAGATCAAGATCCATTCAAAAAAAGTTAAAAGATAAATTCAACTAGGAGCAATGATTCCTCTAATGTTTTTTGCCCACATTTTCCCTTCTTACAGCCTGCTTACTAGATAGACATTTTATAAACAAAATGTAGATAGATCTGCCTACCGGAATTCCTAAAGTTTTCCATATCCAAGAAGAAAATGAACTCTTGAGCATTGGTAGAAAATAATTAATGGTAGCTCCTTTCATCACATGAAAAAGAAAACGAAGTTGCTCTTCTACATCCAACAGGTTTTCTTGGCAAATTTCAAGAGGCGCAACCTGTTAAAGCAGAATAAGGCAAAAAATAAATTGAACAGTAGCTTACACAAGAACAACGGTGACAAAAGATAATGGAAAACAACAGGTCAAAAAAAAAAAGAATAATTATTTCAAGTAAAGGGTAAAAAAAAGTGATTATAGCATACAAACTTATAAACAAAAAAAATAATGAAATTAACATTAACTAACTTCTCCGTGCCCAATGCTTCCATCTTCAAGAGTCAAAGACAAAATAAAACCTTCCCTATAAAATCTGGTGTGGTCACGATCAAATTTACTTGAAGTAGGTGGAGCACAAAGCCGAATTCTGGGACCATACAAATTTGAAAAATCTATACTGAATAATCCCTGTAACTTGTAAAGTTAAGAAAGTTTCAAACCTATTCTTCTTACAAAAACAATACCTATAGAGAGAATAACTAATTGATTGGATTTTACAGTGGCATCCTCGTGACAGAGATTCTGGAAGAGAAAGTTTTGGAACGACAGCCAAAGCATGTTCAGCTGCTCGGCAAGCAAATTTTCTTATATAACTAAGGAACAGAGAAAGATATGTCAGCAGATTGACCAGGTATTTACCAGTTAACTAGGAAATCATAATTGCTCAAGAATCTTTAGAACCTAATTACCTGTGGAAAATGGAATTGGCATCAATGGAACTCTCAACTTCAATGACACAATCTGTGTCTCCTTTCTGTGACGAGATTAAAGCCTCATGTAGTTCCGTCTTAGTTTTTACTTCCAAATGTTTCACCCTGTGAATTTAGCATCAAATGAAAAGTTTCCAATGTAAAACCTTAATGAGAAGGATTATGTAGATTGCAATTTACAGAACTAATTTGCTACAGAGAAAGATAATTCATAAAAGAACTTATTTAATCCATCATAAATAAAAACAAAACAATGAATAGGTATGGTCGTTCAAGAAACAAAGTCCAGGTAGAACTGGATGACTTGTATTCCTTAGAGATGGGGTCAAAGCTTTTTTTAAGTATGATAGACTAAGACAAAACCTAAACTAATTTATGTACATCTTTTTCTCGCCATTATGCTCTATTAATCTTCAAATGAATATATCATAATAATGCTTTTTCTTGCAGCTTCAGCTCATATCCTGCTTTGACCTTGAAATGGCATGAATAAATTCATCCACAGTACCCACTTTCAGCTCTGCCAGATCAGCAGTATGATATCCATATTTGTTATGACCAACACAAGCATTTACGAAATGACTCCTACTCAACCCCATCATAAGGCTATGTGTATCTTCTTTAACTCACATTTGATTGTCTCTCTATCACTGCCTGGATTCCTACTCATTTAAACCAATTATTGCCATTTCAGATATTTCTTCTCTTTCTACTAAAGTTTGTAAACGTCATTCAACATTTCTGTTGTTGAGATATTCAGTAAGCCGTAATCTTCTAACAATCCATTTAACTGAAATATACACTAGTACAAAATGGTTCAGAAAAAAGGATAAATATGGTTGCAGAAGAATTGCAAAAGATGTTGAACCTCAAAATGAATGTAAAAGAACAGATATGTAGTAGGCACTAAGTTGACACAAACTTGAAACATTCTAACTTATAAGTCATTTTATGGTTTTAAATTTAATATAAACCACATCTCTCTCTCTCTCTCTCTCTGTGTGTGTGTGTGTGTGTAATGTAAAAGCTTAGAAACCAAAAAAAAGATATGATGTAGTAGGTACTATCTCTGTGTGTGTGTGTGTGTAATGTAAAAGCTTAGAAACCAAAAAACAGATATGATGTAGTAGATACTAAGTTTACACGAACCTGAAACATTCCAACTTATAAGGAATTCTATGTTTTTAATATAACCACATGTAACTCAATGTACGTGTGTGTGTGCGCGTGCCAGTTTTTAATATAAACTGTGTGTTTTTAATCTAAACCACGCGTAACTCAATGTATTTGTGTGTGCGCGTGTTTGATATAAACCACGTGTATGTGTGTTTTTAATATAAACCACATGTTACTCAATGTGTGTGAGAGTCCAACAAAAAGTTGAAGGATTTACCCATGTGCCTCACATAGTCTCTGGACTGCAATGTTACGGGAAGTATAGAAATACTGATTCAACACTCTTGGATCAGTTCTATCTGCAACTGGGAGTAGGCTGAATATTGCTCCACCACGATTATTGATCACAAGTATTGTCATTGGTTTTCGAAACATCTTTTAAATAAAAGCATAGGAAGTTAAAACCATTCTGTGGTCAGCATGAAATAAATAAGAATAAAAAGGTTTTGTTAAACAACTATTTAGAAAATGGAAACCACACATCTCACAATTGAAAACATTGTTAAAGTATAGAGGTTTATCAGTAAAAAGTTAACTAACAAGACTAATGGCATTATCCATGGGCAGGAGTAGTCTAGTCTAGCATGTCATATCTCAATCATTTGTATTTCTAAATTGTAGAATACAGGATCTATTAAGAAAAAAGAGAGCAAAGAATCTTACCTCTGTTTCAGAACCACCAAGCCATTTGTATCATGAAGGAAAGAAATATCTCCAACCATACACAACACCTATACATACTATTGGTTAGAGACGTGTAAACTATTAGATAGGTTATCCAACTATTGTAAATATTATCTTATCAAGTAGTTTAAATGTATAGTAACTCTATCCTTAGTTTAGATAAGGATTAACACTAGAAGTAGACTACTTAGAATTAAACTCTATGTATCCAGTCTATTTAAAAAGACTGTCTGCGCAAATCTGTTTTTTAATAAAAAAAGAGAAATCGACAGAGAATACTCTTCTCTTCTCTGCAAATACCTATTATCTACATGGTACCAGTTTAGGTTTTTTCGATCCTACCTACGAACCCTAATAATCATGGTTACACCATAAAATTCAGAAATTAGTTCCCATTCTGACCATCGTGCATTTGCTGACAGTAAACAACAGATAAAGGAATTACAACAATTTTTTGGCTGCATGTCTCTTAAGCCAGCTTGCTAAACATACTAGAGTTTAAAGGAATTTCAATCCCTTGATAATATCCAATCTACTCAATTTTCTCCACTCCAATCTACTCAACTTTCACCTCCACAATCTATCCTTGATATTTTTCCGCCACAACAAGATATCCAATCCTTTCAAACACCTTTATTCCAGCCTACTGCTGGTTTAAGTCCAACAAATATGCCTTCACCAGATCCTAAGACTCCCAGCACCTCTCACATTCCGATTCCAACGCCTACATCTTTACCAAAGACTCCTCAAACCCTAACTCCACAACTTGAAAGTAAACAACTCAGTGTTTATAAAAGGAGAAAAAGACCTGTTCCAGAAGCTATTACTTAGCCTAACATTTGCCGAGAGCTGGAACTGGATTCTGCGGCTTTGGAAACTCTGGAAGGTAATGATATCTCTCAAATTACTGCTCCTGTTGTTGACACAACAGACATTCCTATTTCTCAAAGGAAATGTGCTAGAAAATGCACAAACCATCCCATTGAAAGGTTTGTAGCTTATGGAAAATTGATGCCTGGTTTTAAAGCTTTTACAGCCAAGGTGGACAGTATAAACATTCCAAAAACAGTGGAGGAAGCACTAGAGGATCCCCAGTGGAGAAAGGCAGTGGAAGAAGAGATTAAAGCTCTTCAATCTAATCAAACATGGAGTTTGACTGAGCTACCACGAGGGAAGAAAGTTGTTGGCTGCAAGTGGGTATTCACAGTTAAATACAACTCAGATGGGAGGGTAGAGAGATTCAAAGCTCGTTTGGTGGCTAAAGGGTTTACCAATCTTATGGGATAGACTACCAGGAAACTTTTGCTCTTGTGGCCAAATTAAATACAATAAGGGTGTGTTAGATTATCCGATAGAGTTAGAGTCCTTATGTAAATAGTAGTTTAAATTAAAGTTTAAAGATAGAGTTAGAGTCCTCATGTAATTAGTAGTTTAAATTAAAGTTTACTTCCTAAAAGATAGAGTTAGATGTCTTGTGTACTTAGGACTCCTAATTTGTAATCAAGTCCAATACTTGAGTCTATAAATTCTTTGTAAAGGGATGTAATTTTTGAAAATATTCAATAACAGAAAATCAATTGCATTTTCTTCTTCTTTTCTCTGAAACTTAAATTTCGCTTTATTTTTATCGTTAATTAGTTTTTCCTAAAGCTAGAAAATTGCTTTTCTACATGGTATCGTCTAACATCGATCCTAGTTAGAATTCTTAATGGGATCCCCTTCGACAACCTTTGAGATGCTATCCATAGCAGAGCAGCTCTTTGGATTGGAGTTTTTTCAAATTTCAGGTTCGACGGTAACCTCGAAGCAGATTTAGCCCTCGTGGAGGATACAAGCATACAAAATACTTGTTCTCCCTCGCACTTTTTTTTCTACCAAAGGTGCATCGGCATGGATCATCGACTACGGAGCATCCGATCACATGGTGGTAACAGGAATTATTCCTTAGTTTTTTGATTCATCTTCTACAAGTTCTATTAAAGCACCGATGGCTCTTTCTCTCCTATCAAAGGAAGTGGCTCATCCTCATTAACGATAATTTGTTGCTTGAAGATGTTTTGTTTGTGCCTAATCTACTTTGCAATCTCATCTCTGTTAGTAAACTCTCCAAGAATTTGAAGTGTTCATTCTGATTTCATCAATCTGGTTGTTTTTTTGCAGGCAATGAATTCGAGGAAGATGCTTGGCAATCGCTAGCTTGCAAAATGGTCTTTATGTCCTCGGAAATCAACCATTTACCCTACCAAATACTTCTTGCTCTTTGACTTCTTTAGGGCAAATTGATAATATAATGTTATGGCATTTTAGGTTAGGGCATCCTAATTTTCATTATCTTGCTAAAGTATTCCCTGAATTATTTGTTAATAGAAAACCAAGTTCTTTTAAATGCCATATATGTCCTCTCGCTAAACAGACAAAAACATCCTATTTACCATCTTCCTACAAACCTTCCCAACCTTTTTCATTAATTCATAGTGATGTTTGGGGTCCTTCTCGAGTGAAGAATGTAACTGGTAGTAGGTGGTTTGTCACTTTTATTGATGATCATAGTAGAACAACTTGGGCATATTTGTTAAGGGATAAATCTGAAGTAGCCTCTGTTTTTGAGAAATTTTACAATATGGTTGAAACCCAATTTGGAAGTAAAATTCAGATCTTCAAATCTGATAATGGGAGTGAATATTTTACCAAGTCCTTGGGGGAATTTTTTAACAAAAAAAGGGATTGTTCAACTTAGCACTTGTGTGGATACACCACAACAAAATGGGGTTGAGAGAAAGGAAAAATAGGCATTTGTTGGAGGTAACTAGGTCTTTGATGTTCACTAGTAATATTCCTAAGTATTTGTGGGGTGAGGCTTTGTTAATCGCAACCTATCTCATTAATCGAATGCCCCAGAAGGTTTTGCAATACTGAACACCTAGAGCTGTTTTTTGGAGAGTTACCCCAATTTTAAACCTTTGTCCTCTATTCTCCCTTTCAAAGTTTTTGGTTGCACTTTGTGTTTGTGAAAGATTATGTTCCCTCTAGGTCAAAACTTGACCCCAGATCCTTGAAGTGTGTCTTGGTCGGGTATTCTTCACTTAAGAAGGGCTACAAATGTTATCATCCTCCTTCTCGTAAATTTTTTACTTCCTTGGATCTCACCTTTTTTGAACAGAACCTTATTTCCCCTGGCTGCAAATCAGGGGAGAATTGTGATGTTTTTCACCTCCTACCAATCAGGTTTATCCTTCTTTACCTTGAGTTATTACCTACTAATAATCCTTTGTTATTTGAACCCCATACTCCTTTAAACCCTTCCACTTCTTCACCTATTATTACACCTACAGCTTCCCATCCTTCACCTATTGTTACTACTCCTCGAATTCACCCAAACCTTCCTCACAAACCCCTCACCTCCTAAGCAATTGAAAGTTTATACAGAAAAATGTAAAACTATTCCAGACTGTTTTGCAATCGACACTTGCCGAGAATTGGACTTGAATTGATTTGCCAATGAAAATGATGGAGGTAATGTTCTAGCCGAGATTCCTCTCATTTACTTGAATTTGATTATTTGCCTATTGCTAAAAGGAAAGGGTAAGACAATGTACAAAACACCCCATTCAGAGGTATGTTGCTTATGGTAATCTAATGCCATCATTTAAGGCTTTTACTGACTTGCTTAGATAAAGAACAGATACCTAACACTATTGAGGAGGCTCTAAAAGATTCTAAGTGGAGAAGGGCTGCTAAAGAGGAGATTGAAGCACTTGAAAAGAATGATACTTGGACCATTACAGATCTTCCACAAGGCAAGAAACCAATCGGATGCAAATGGGTGTTCGCCATAAAATACAACTCGATGGCAGTATCTGTAGTATAAAGCAAGGTTGGTGGCCAAGGGTTTTACTCAAACCTATGGAATTGATTATAATGAGACCTTTGCTCCTGTAGCTAAACTAAATCTGATTAGAGTTCTCTTAAGCTTGGCTGTAAACAAGGATCTGGAAGCTTCATCAACTTGACATTAAGAATGCCTTTCTTAATGGAAAATTGGAAGAAGAAGTGTACATGAGAGTGCCTTCGGGCTTGAAGTCAGTAAAAGGAGATCAGAAAGTTTGCAGACTTAATAAATCCATCTATAGTTTGAAGCAGTCACCTAGAGCCTGGTTTGACAGATTCACCAAGGTGATTTTAGAAAATGGATACAAACAATCCTTGGCAGATCACACTCTCTTCATTAAGGTAACCTCTAGCAATAAAAGGGCTATTTTAATAGTATATGTGGATGACATTATTCTGACAGGTGATGATGATGAAGAGATAAGCCACTTGAAAGGGTTGTTAAATACACAGTTTGAAACAAAAGACCTAGGAAAGCTCAGATACTTTCTAGGCATGGAGGTTGCTAGGTCGAGCAAAGGTCTAGTGGTAAACCAGAGAAAATATGTTCTTGATCTACTTAATGAAGCAGGAATGTTGGGATGCAAACCAGTTGATACTCCCATGGAAGCAGGCTTAAAATTCAATAGAGAGGACACAAGCCCTAAAAGTCGATAAGGGTAAATTTCAGAGGTTAGTGGGAAAATTGATTTATTTGTCATTAACTGGACCAAACATTGCTTTTCGATTAATATTATCAGTCAACACATGACTGATCCAAGGGAAGATCACATGGAAGCTGCAATTAGAATTTTGAGATACTTGAAAGGGACACACGGGGCATGGATTGCTATTTAAAAAGACTCAAGAAATTTGTTTGATTTATTGATTCAAGTTGGGCAAACGAATCGACAGAAAGGAGATCAACTAGTGGTTTTGCTCCTTTGTTTGGGGAAATCTAGTGACTGGAGGAGTAAGAAACAAACAGATTGTATCTAGAAGCGATCAAAAAGCGAGAATATAAGGCTTTAGCATTGGGAATGTGTGAAGGAATTTGGTTGTTAAAGCTATTGAAGGAGCTAAATGTGAACCAAGATGAGAAGTTTGAGATTTTTTGTGATAATCAGTCCACCATACAAATTGCTCGAAATCCAGTCCACCGTGATAGGACTAAACATGTGGAGATTGACAGGCATTTTATCTCAGAAAAGATTACTAGTGGGACAGCTTCTTTATCTTATGTTCCTCTGAGAAGAACAAGTGGCGAGATGTACTTACAAAAGCACTACCAAAAGCTTCTTTCGACAAGTTTCTATTCAAGTTGGGATTATACAATGTATATTCTCCAACTTGAGGGGGAGTGTTAGATTATCCGATAGAGTTAGAGTCCTTATGTAAATAGTAGTTTAAATTAAAGTTTAAAGATAGAGTTAGAGTCCTCATGTAATTAGTAGTTTAAATTAAAGTTTACTTCCTAAAAGATAGAGTTAGATGTCTTGTGTACTTAGGACTCCTAATTGTAACTGAAGTCCAATACTTAAGTCTATAAATTCACTGTAAAGGGATGTAATTTTTTGAAAATATTCAATAACAGAAAATCAATTCTGTTTTCTTCTTCTTTTCTACAGAAACTTAAATTCTGCTTTATTTTTATGCGTTAATTAGTTTTTCCTAAAGCTAGAAAATTGCTTTTCTACAGGGTGTTACTTTCCTTAGCTGCAAATGAGGATTGGAAACTACATCAGTTAGACATCAAGAATGCATTCTTGAATGGAACACTTGAAGAGGAAGTGTACATGCAAATTCCTCCAGGGATGGAAAATCACTCAACCAATCAGAAGGTATGCAAGCTAAACAAATCCCTATATGGTTTAAAACAGTCTCCAAGAGCCTGGTTTGACAGGTTCACGAAAGCCGTTGTGAGGTGTGGCTACAAGCAATGCCAAACAGATCATACACTGTTTGCAAAAGTGACATCAGATAAGAAAAAGGCTTCTTTGATTATTTATGTCGATGACATAATAATCACCGGTGACAACACTAAAGAAATTGAGAGATTGAAGAAATTCTTGGCAAGGGAGTTTGAAACTAAAGATCTCGGGAGTCTCAGATATTTTCTGGGAATGGAAGTTGCAAGATCAACTGATGGGTTGTGATTAACCTAAGGAAATACATTCTGGATTTGCTCTTTGAAACTGGAATGCTAGGTTGCAAACCAACAGATACCCCTATGGAAACGAACTTGAAATTAAGGAGGGATAAAATGGGAAGTCCTGTCAACAGAGAGTTATACCAAAGACTTGTGGGCAAACTAATCTATCTCTCTCTTACACGACCAGATATAGCATATTCAGTGAGCATAGTCAGTCAGTATATGAGTGATCCTGGAGAAGAACACTTGGAGGCAGTCAACAGGATTCTAAGGTATCTGAAGTTCACTCCTGGTTATGGCTTAATTTTTAGAAAAAAAGAGGAAAGATCAGTGAAAATCTACACTGATTCTAGCTGGGCAGGAGAGTTAACTGATAGGAAGTCTACCAGCGGATATTGCTCATTTGTATGGGGTAACTTAGTTACTTGGAGAAGTAAAAAGCAGCCTGTGGTTTCTCGAAGCTGTGCAGAATCTGAGTATAGGGCAATAACCCTTGGAATTTGTGAAGGAATGTGGTTAACAAGACTCCTATCAGAACTAGAACTAGATAACAGTCAAGGTTTTGAGTTATTTAGTGATAGTTAGTCAGCAATCAGTATATCCAAGAATCCTGTCCATCATGACAGAACCAAGCATGTGGAGATTGATAGACATTTCATCTCCGAGAAGGTGAATAATGGGGTTGCAAAGCTTCATTTCATTCCAACCAAAGATCAACTTGTTGATGTTCTCACCAAGGCACTACCTAGAGTAACCTTTGATGAATTCACATCCAAGCTAGGAGTCTATAACATATTCTCGCCAGCTTGAGGGGGAGTGTTGGTTAGAGACGTGTAAACTATTAGATAGGTTATCCAACTTTTGTAAATATTATCTTATCAAGTAGTTTAAATGTATAGTAACTCTATCCTTAGTTTAGATAAGGATTAACACTAGAAGTAGACTACTTAGAATTAAACTCTATGTATCCAGTCTATTTAAAAAGACTCTGTGCAAATCTGTTTTTTAATAAAAAAAAAGAGAAATCGACAGAGAATACTCTTCTCTTCTCTGCAAATACCTATTATCTACACATACATATATATACATATATCCTCAGCGGAATGGAATATATAAACAAGAAGAGAAACTAAACACATAATATAAGGCATTGATAGGAAGAGAATTTTATTGTTTAAAGGAAGAAGAAAAGAAGCAAGGACTTATCCAAGATTTCCCTAGTTTCCCATGAAGTTTTAACATCATTAATTATGGGCAAAAGAAAAAGGAAACTAGAAAAGGTATATGCTTATGGAAGTTCAAAAGTTTTATCAAGTTTTCTATCTATCAAAGATGTCATTCTAGCATGCCAAATCAACAAAAAGGGGAGAGTAAGAAATAATAGTATCATAAAAAAACAGCATTCTACCAGAAGCAATATATATATAATTGCTTCAGAATGTCAAAAGGATTAGAGTGAATACATACTCGCTTATTGCATCCTACAGCAAAACCAATAGCTGTGCTGAGCAAACCATCAATTCCACTAGCGCCCCTATTTCCAGCAACCAATATCCGCTTACATGGTAATTTTGTCTTTAAAATCATATCTGCGACATTACGAGTATCACTTGTCCAATTGTATCCATACATATCTACATCACGTATTACCATGCTGTTCCCAATAAAAAGGGCAGACTCAGATGAAAGTGCCTCTGAGATTACATGTGCAATATATGGTTCTGATAAAGAGTGTTCAGCAGAAACTTGAAATGATATCTCCTGTCCGACCTACAATAGATGGCAAGAGTACTTCAGAGGTAGAGAAGAAGACAAGGATGATAGACTATAATTTCATTGATTTCCAGATATACAAATTATCAATCATTTTGCTAGGAAACGATAAAGAAAATACATATCAATCATTATGCACACTCATTTATCCCACCATTGGATGTAATCATAAAACATCCAATTCCATGCTATACAAGAAAAAAAAACATAAAAGATGAAAAATCACAAGATATAGATACATAGATTCACTTTTCAGAAGAAGAAAAGGTCAAGCTAAAGAGTAAAGCCTATAATAAATATGAAGATGAGTTTAAATGCCCTGAACATTGACAATATTGAATCAACTCATGCTGACAGTTGCAGAATAGCATAAAAATGGCAAACAAGTAGCCATGACAATGCCATAACATCACATGCAAAGATTATTCCAGTTTCTTTTTCAAATTCCATTTGGTACCAAATTGTTGCCAGCTTGATAAACCAAACAAAAGGTGAAACCATATTCAACCTATTGGTTCATTTATCCTCATAGTTGCTAAGAAAAAATATTAACTGAAAGAAAAGAAGAGACCACGAATGAAGCATTAAAATGCTCAACACAGAGGTAAATGAAACATGGAGAGAATCACGGCCTCGGATCGATTCCATCATATTCATTTATCCTAGTAATTGAAAATATAAACTGAGAAAAAGAAGACCATGGATGAAGCATTAAAATGCTGAACACCCAGCAAATTGTAACATGGAGAGAATCACAGCCTTAGATCAATACCATCACATTCAGTGCTTGTAGATAATCATGCCATTTTCTGCTTATATGTGGAATTTGAGCTTTCAGTAAAATATTAGCAAATTCAATGGCTGAGCTTTGAATTCTATGTGTTACAAAATGTGAAGGATCGTGACGGCTTGGGTGATTGTCGACCAAGATATATGAGCATGGGAAACATTTCTCCAGCATCTGAGAGATTCGCTTGCTTGTAACCCGACTCCCAATCTGTTAAGAATTAAGAATCGGAATAAAACAATAGTAATAAAGGCATATAAGATCATGTAGTGTTATCTACAGTAATTGAAAACATTATCCCTTTCCATGCAACCGGGTATTAACCCTATGAAAGAGGAAAGAAGTAAAGTCCCACCTGAACAATTACATCAAACTGGACCAAATCCCTAACTGAATCTGAGAGCAATGCATGGTCAAGATAGTCGATGAAAACGATGTTCTGTTCAACTTCAGGAGGGGAAGACAACAACTTTCTCAATCTTATCCCAGACAATATGTCAGCAACAACAGGCCCTTGAAGGTATTTTGCCACAAGAACTGTCCATATCGCATCCTCTGTCGAGATGGCACCAACAAGTAGAAGCCCTTTGCTAGCCCTTTGAATTTTTTCTAGAACCTCTTCCATTTGGCCATGTGTACCATTATTACATAAATAAGGATGTTGCACCATAATATACTTGGTAAATGGTTCAGCATTAGACATCCAAGTATCTAATCCTTCCAAACAACTTGATTTCCATTTTTGTGGACTATCATCTAATGGCTCCCTAAAAGGACAGTTAATATGAACAGGACCAATTGGTGAAGATGTTGCCCGGTGAACAGCAGAGTCCAGTGTGGTAAGCACCATCCATGCAGGGTTTTGATCAGTGGGAGGAGGAAGACTGAAGAAGAACCTTACAAAAGAACCAAAATGATTTACCTAGTATACAAATTAACAGAAAGTTGTTAGCAAATAAGTAAATGGATATATGTATAGTGTAAAATTAAGAATATTATCAGTTGCGATACAAGCAAAAACAAAAAAATAAGGGTAAAGTACACAAATGGTCATTAAACTTCCAAAAGTTATATAATGGGCATTAGACGTTAGTTTTTGTTACAAAATTGTGCACTGAGTTGTTAACTGTCGTTAAGTGAATGATGTGACAGTTACAAAAATTTGAATAATAATACATTTAATCTTCCATAATTACACATTCAATCAATTTAATCCTAATTTAACCCTTATTATTGATGTCTAAATTAATTGAATGTGTAAATATTAAGGATTAAACGTGTTGTTATACAAATTTTCGTAACTGTCATGTCAGTCAGTTAACAACAGTTAACGACTCAGTGACCATTTCGTAACAAAAACTGAAGTTTAATCCCATTATGTAACTTTTGAAAGTTTGGTGACCATTTTGTATTTTTGGGATAGTTTAATGACCATTTGTGTACTTTACCCAAAAAATAATTATAATACGTGTATAAAAAAATTCTTGCGATTCAATAAATTACAAAATAAATTTTGAAATAGCTTATTTCAATTTCTTTTCACATGGTTGATTGATTGGTTTGCTCCACAATCCTGAAGCTCTGGAGGACGATCTGCAGAGAGTACCAGAAGGGGTACAAAGTCCTGACTGGCTTCAACCACCTTAAGTATGCCAAATATTTCATCAAGCGGGCAAGGTTAGTGGAATGAGAAATATAAATGAACATAACTAGTACGTAAATGAAGATATAGCTTTTTTGCTACCATAATTATGATTTTGCAAGATAGAATGTTATAACAAGATATGAAGTGAAAACCCTACAAGCATGTTGATTAACTAAACCATGGAAAATTATTGATCATACGATGTTCCTTGACTGGCACGGCACTTTTCAAAGATGTGCTTTGAAACTTACAGCAGGAAAAAGATTTGAAACTGCAGTCCCTGATGTTGTTATAACGACTGCCGCTTTCTTAGACCCTCTTGCATACCCAATAGCATGAAATGCAAGTAATCTCTCATCAAAGCATGAAATACAGGTTACTAAGGGATGAGCAGAAGCAGCGAGAGCAAGGGGGCTTGACCTAGATCCTGGAGCTACACAAAAATACTGCAATGAAGAGTTATCAGGCAAATGCAACAGAGTATAGGCATATCTGACAATGGATAAAACTCACCGTCAGACCAAGGCGAAAACATTCTTCAACTATAAGTGATGCCCAAACAGCATTGATATTTGCACAATCTTGAATGGAATAGGTTGTTTCACTGGCATGATCCAACTGAATCAAAAAGAAATATAAAACTTTAACAACCACCATCCAGTTTGTTTATTGCAACATTCTATAAAGGTCCTAATACCCGCATCATTTGCTGCATTGATACCTCTATTTGGGTCAACTAATCCCAAAAACCAGCCTTTAGGTTCTATTGCATGAATCATCAAAACTATTAATTGCATTTACTTTATGTAGAGAAACAGAAAACTCTATTTTCTGTATTTTTTATTATGTTAAAGTTACAATATTTACAGCCTTATATAGACTTAGGAATAGGACTTTAAGTACAATTAGGAGTCCTACTTACATTAGACTAATCTTACTTGCATTAGATTTACAACTCTTCTAGGTAGTAGACTTTAACTAAAACTACTAATAATAATTAAATGTAAATACTTACACGGAATTAACTTATACTCCCCCTCAAGCTGGAGAATATACATTGTATAATCCTAGCTTGAATTTAAATTTCTCGAAGAAGGCTTTTGTTAGAATATCTGCTACCTGTTCTTTAGTAGGAACATAGTTCAAGACTGCCACTTCACTTGTGAGCTTTTCTGCAACGAAATGTCGGTCAATTTCAGCATGCTTTATTTTGTCATGTTGGATAGGGTTCTTGGCAATTTGAATTGTAGGCTGTTTGTCACAGAACACTTCAAATTTTTCTTCTTTATTCACTCCTAGCTCCTTGAGCAGTTTTACCAACCAAATTCCTTCACACATTCCAAGGGCTAATGCTCTGTATTCTGCCTCAACACTGCTTCTTGAAACAACTGTTTGCTTCTTGCTTTTCCAAGTGACCAAGTTCCCCCAAACGAAAGAACAATACCCACTGGTTGACCTTCTGTCTGTCAGCTCACTTGCCCAACTAGAATTTGTGAATATCTTTACTGTCCTGTCCAAGGTTTTCTTAAATATCAAGCCATGTCCTAGTGTCCCTTTTAGATACCTTAGAATCCTCTTTACAGCTTTCATATGTTCTTCAGTAGGATTAGTCATATGTTGGCTAACAATGTTAATTGGGAAAGCTATGTCAGGTCTAGTCAAGGATAAATAAATTAATTTTCCAGCTAACCTTTGATACAACCCGTATCTGTTTTTGAACTTGAATCCCTTTGACTAAATTTCAAGCCTACATCCATAGGTGTTTCGACTGGTTTGCAGCCTAGCATTCCAGTTTCAGTGAGTAAATCCAAGACATACTTTCTCTGGTTAATGACCAATCCTTTGCTTGATCTGGCTACCTCCATGCCTAGGAAATATTTAAGTTTTCCTAGGTCTTTTATCTCAAATTCCTTTCTCAACAAGATTTTTAGATGATTTATTTCTTCTTCATCATCACCTGTCAAAACTATATCATCGACATACACTATTAAGATAACCCTTTTGTTATTAGAAGTTACCTTGGAAAACAATGTATGATCTGCTAGGGACTGCTGATATCCATCCTCAAGAACAACTTTTGTGAATCTGTCAAACCATGATCTAGGAGATTGTTTCAGTCCATAGAGTGATTTCTCTAGTCGGCAAGCTTTCCCCTTTCAGTTTGCAAACTCTAGGCCTAGTGGAATGTTCATGTACACTTCCTCGTCTAACTTTCCATTAAGAAAGGCATTCTTAATGTCCAGTTGATGTAATTTCCAGTCACTGTTCACGGCCAAGCTCATTAATACTCTGACTGTTTAATTTTGCTACTGGGGCAAAAGTCTCCTTGTAGTCAACTCCATAGGTCTGTGTGAAGCCTTTGGCCACCAGTCTAGCTTTATACCTGTTCACACTCCCATCGGCATTATATTTAATGGCAAAGACCCACTTGCAGCCTACTGGTTTCTTTTCTTGTGGAAGATCAACAACAGACCAGGTTTCATTCTTTTCCAGTGCTTCAACCTCTTCTTCAATAGCCCTCTTCTAGTTAGGATTTTGTAATGCGTCCTCAATAGTTGTAGGTTTCTGCTCTTCATCTAAACAAGCTGTAAAAGCCTTAAAGGATGGCATTAGACTACTATAATCAACATACCTTTGAATAGGGTATTTCGTACACTCTCTAACCCCTTTTCTTTTAGCAATAGGCAAATACTCATATTCAAGCAAGTAGGAAGGAATCTCAGTTACCTTTTGTTTCCTCACTAGCAGCTAGACTCAAGTGCAATTCTCGGCAAGTGTCAGATTGCAAAATAGTCTTTGGGATAGACTTTTTTCTTCTGGTAAAGACTTGTATTTCTTTAGGAGGATTAGAAGTAGGATTAGGTGAGGTGTAAGGAGGTGTAGGAGTAGTCTGTGGTGATGAAACTGTTTCTGTGATGATGGGTGAAGGAGTAGGAGTTTTGGAAGAATTCTGAGGCTTCAAAAAATTAGGATTGTCAAAAAATAAAGGTACTGAAGAAACTAAAGGATAAACCTGATTTGGTTGAGGCTGGAATACATCCCAACTCCCCCCTTGAGTTGCAGTCGTTGAGAAGTAAGGGACCTGCTCAAAAAATGTAATATCCACAGAAGTAAAAAAAAATGAGAAAGAGGATGAAAGCATTTGTAGCCCTTCTTAAGTGAAGAATAACCAACTAAGACACACTTTAATGATCTAGGGTCAAGTTTGGTTTTAGAGGGATCTATGTTTTGGACAAAGACTGTACAACTGAAGACTTTCAAGGGAAGGACATAAGACATAGGCTTAAAATTAGGAAAACTTTCCAAGAAAACATCCTTGGGTGTCTTAAACTTGAGAATTTTACTGGGCATCCTATTGATGAGATATGTGGCAGTTAACAAGGCTTCACCCCACAAATATTTATGAACATTATTTGTAAACATGAGAGCCCTAGTGGCTTCTAACAAATGTCTATTTTTTCTTTCTGCAATCACGTTTTGTTGTGGTGTATCTACACAAGATGTGATATGGACAATTCCATGTTTAGCAAAAAAATCTCCTAGGGACTTAGAAAAATATTCACCCCCATTGTCAGATTTTAGGATTTGAATTTTTGTACCAAATTGGTTACTGACCATGGTGTAAAATCTCTCAAAAATGGATGCAACTTCTAATTTGTCTCTGAGCAAATAAGTCCAAGTGGTTCTACTGTGATCATCTATGAAAGTAACGAACCACCTACTACCTGTCACATTCTTCACTTTAGAAGGACACCAAACATCACTGTGAATCAAAGAAAAAGGTTGTGAAAGTTTATAAAGAGATGGTAAATAGAAAGATCTTGTTTGCTTAGCAAGAGGACATATATGACATTTAAAGGAACTTGGATTTTTATTAATAAATAAATCAGGGAACAATTTTGCAAGATATTAAAAACTAGGATGACCTAATCTAAAATGCCATAACATTGCATCATCTAGATTTCCTAAGGAAGTAAAACAAGAAATTGTTTGAGAATGGAAAGACTTGTGGTTGCTGTGAAGAACATAGAGGCCATTTTGCAAGCTAACACTGTCAATCTTCTTCTTCGAGTCCAGTGCCTGCAAAGAGCAATTAGAATCATTAAAAATCAAAGAGCACTTTAAATCTTTGGAAAGCTTGCTTACAGAAAGCAAATTGCATGCAAGATTAGGTACAAATAATACTCCCTCAAGTAACAAGTCTTCGCTAATAGCAACATAACCACTTCCTTTAACAGGAGATAGTGAGCCATCAGCAATCTTAATTGAACTCTCAGAACTAATAGGTGTAAAACTGAAAAATAGTTCCCTACTACCAGTCATGTGATCTGAAGCCCCAGAGTCAATGATCCAGGGTGAGGTAGCCTTGGTGGAAAGAAGGGCAATAGATAGAGAGTGGCTTGATTTACCTGCTTCTTCTACTAGGGCTAGGTTTCCATCACTAGGCTTTGTGAATTTGCCAAATAGCCTGTGAAGTTCCTCCATTTGTTGTTTAGAAAAACCACTCGAACCACCACTAGTTGTTGCATTAGACTTTGATTCTCTAGGAGCCCTGTTGGTAGATGATCTCCAATCTGTTGGTTTGCCATGTAGCTTCCAGCATTGTTCCTTCAAGAGCCCCCTCTTCTTGCAGTAGTCACACACATTTTGCTTTTTCTGATCTTAACTGAGTTCTGAGTGACAAGAGCAGAACCTTCTGTGGCAGTAGTTTCAGGCAGCATAAAAGACCTTCTACTTTCTTCCCTGCGTATGTCAGCAAAAACTTCTCGAAGTGATGGAAGAGGTTTGCTGCCCAGGATTCTGAATTTTTCTGCATCCCACTCTCTGTTGAGGCCATTAAGGAATTGGAAAATCCTTCTTTGTGCTGTAATTTTTTTGTAGAAAGCAGCATCAGTAGGTGTCTCCCATTCATGACTCTCGTATAGATCTATTTGCTGCCACAAACTGGTCAAAGTGTTGTAAAACACTGTGACGGACATCCCATCTTGTTTTAGGTTGGCAGCTTTGCTCTCAATGCCAAATAATTCTGAGACATTGTCACTGCTGGAATAGGTCTCCCGCACAGCATTCCAGATCTCACATGTTGTGTTGTAAAGAAGAAAATTAGTCCCAACTTCAGGGGACATGGTATTGATGAGCCAAGACATCATGTTTATAGTTTATCCTGATAAAAAAAAGCACTAAACTTTTGTTCTGAGACATCTTATAATCTTTGTTGAAATTTTGAAATTTTGTCTCATACACCTTGACTAGAGAACTAGGTCCAATTGTGTTTTCTTACTGGAATGTGCAGATTGATGCTGATAATCTTTCTGTTTTGCTTAAATTGGTAGTGCAGAACTTGAGTTCTAAACTGTAAGAATAATGGAAGATGTCATAACAGAAGTACCTCCACCTTCGAGATTCTTTCAGGAAGATCTTAACAACTTTATAACTCCGTCTCCTCCATCGCCATTCCTTGTGTTTTCTAATCCGAAGCCCAAAAAGCCCCTTCGCCCATCTCCCCTTATCGTTGCCTTATCCTCTCCATCTTTGTATATCTTTCACCACTTGTCACCTAAGACCTTAACCGGAAGTCTCATCCTACCCGAGGTCCCTTTCTCCGGCATCTCTGCCGAGCCCTCTCTCGGAGACAAAACTTGCAACATTTATTCCATGAATGATGGGGATAAAACTATTCTGCTTGTATCAGTTCAACATGGTGTTTCTGCTGAGAGATCTCACCTTGTTGCGAGGTTGCTGATCGGTGACGATATTGTTCCTGAGAGGCTTTTGATTTTGGATTCATTTCAGAGCCAGAACTTCAGGGGAAAGCTCTCACCAGATGAAACATATGCTTTTAAGCTGGAGACGTTAGCCGAAAGAAAGGGATTGGGTGGTGGCAAACTGGCAATGTAGCTTGCCCCTTGCTAAAGGTTTTAGACTATTTTCCATCGGGTAGTATGACTGATGGCTTGGCTGCTGCTCTACTGAGTCGGTGCCAATTGAAGAACATAAAAGGAACATTGTGTGTTTCGTGGCCTGATTTCGGTAGTTCCGTGGTGACTCTGATTAGATCTCTACTGCAAAGGAATGTGCTGCCTAGCTTGGATTCGAGCTTAAAGGGAGATGTGCAGGATCAATACACAAGGATCAATCTAATTAAGAATCAGCCCTATGATACTGAAATGTATACATAGTGAACAAGGAGATATTTGATTCGCACACCAAAAAGCAAAAAGAAAAATAGGCTTATGTTTTTCTTTTGAAAGAGCTGCATGAGGATGATTTGTCATTTCTGTTAAGTTGAATTTATGAAAAGCTTTTCGAACTTGTTTCTGTTTGTCAATTGTCTTATTTAAGATAACCAGTGTGTGTTAGAATTACAATTAAAGAATCTCACCCGTACGAAAAGCAGTCATCCTTCTTTTCAATTCAGAAGAAGATATAATCTGGTTTGATATTTGCTAAATTAATATTTCTAGCTTTATTCACTCCATTCCTTGTTAAAATTATATGCCAACCTAAGATTTAGCATTACCTGTTACTTGGTTTGTAACTGTACAATAAATATTTCTTGTTTTTGCATGTTTGTTTCAATCATTATCAAGTTAGCTCAGAAAGCTGAGTTTTCCAAGTAAACGGATGGAAAGCATTAGTCTCCTATGGACCTTTTGGCATGTCGAAAGAAAACCCTTTTCATTGAACATTACAACATGGTTCATTAGTTGCGTATAACATTGGCATTGGACCTGTCAATTTCAACTGGGGTGGATCGGATCGGTTTTGCCTCCGGTCAATTTCGGATTTTAAGATTTTTGAGTCATTTCGGCTGGATCGATTCCAGGCTCAAGTCTTTGTGGTTCAAGACATTTTTGTTTGGATTGTTTTGGATTTGGATTATTCAGATTGAGGGTTGGATCGAGTCATTTTGGATTTGAATCATTATAGGTTCTTGTCACTTTCAGTTCAGGTTTTTTATGGCTACTTGTTAAGACTATCTTAGATTCGGGTTGTTTCGGTGTTTTGATTAGTTTCAAGTTCGAATCAAAATTGATAGGTTAAGTTACGTTTTTCTCTAAAGCTTATGCATTCTTGCAAGCCAGTGATACTTAACAGAAGTTAAATTTGATGATTTTAACTACTTGTGACGCGTGATACCAATCTCTTGCACCTCAAGAATCAAGATCACCATTTTGCTTATATTTTCTAGCCATTCTAGATTTTTATCCCCCTATAGACGGCAAGTGAAGAATGAAAATACAAGAAAGAGTGTTCTTGTTTCCCAAGCAAAAATGCCAAAGGGCTATACTTATAACGTGCAAGTTGAACTTCGATTAATATTTTATGACTATTTTCTTTTACAGAAAAACTGCAGGATGGGATAAGAAAAAAGATTATTGATTATCCATGTTTCTTAAAGTTATTGCATAAATCAAAATATTAGAAGAAAAGAGCTCATGAATTCTATGTGTCAGTCAAAAATGTTATCAATATTTAAGGCATTGGTTCAATCTAATAAGCTCAACAGATCAAGTCTGCAGACTGCATTATATAACAGATACAAAAAAGATTAGATCATATCACATGAATTCCTTTTATTAATTTGGATTATGACAAACCCTTTTTACCAGAAGGCCTTTGAAAGTTGAAACTCTGTCTCGGTTATGTAGTACTTTTGGTTTTAGAGCAACCACCAACCAGGCCAACATTAGTTGCATCCTCTCTTGACTTTCATTTACACAATTTTCACTAAATATTCAAACAGCTATGGCAGAAGGACAATTTCCAAATTTTCCACACTGTTTCCCTTTATATATCTTCCCTGTCCCACCCATTCGCCCCACTCGATCTTTCTTGATTTTTCATAAATAAAAAAAAGAAGCTTTGATATCAAAAATGGAGATTTACCCTTCTCTGATCACCCTGCAATGCTTCATAGTTTTGATTTGAGTCTCCATTTTCTGCTCCACCGTTGCAGCAAGTGACCCTCCTTTGACATTGGATTACTACAAATCAACATGTCCAAATGTGTTTGATATTGTGAGAAAAGTGATGGAGTGTCATGTCCTCTCGGATCCTCGCAATGCATCGTTCGATTGCATTTCCATGACTGTTTCGTTCAGGTTCAAGAAATCTCAATGCATTTATGGCCATGAAATGGGATAAAGGGCATAAAGTTTTACAGTTTGTATATGATTTTCGCAGGGCTGTGATGGGTCGATTTTGCTCGATGATACGATCGATTTATGAGGAGAAAAGAGAGCCTCAACAAATGGATTGAACTCACTAAAGGGTTTCAGAATCATTGACATGATTAAGAACAAGCTTGAATCCGAGTGTCCCGGCATTGTGTCTTGTGCTGATATCCTCACCATTGCTGCCAGAGATGCTGTGATTCTGGTATTTAAAAGCCTTATACACTTCGAAATTTTCTTAAATTTTCGAGTTGGCCTAATTCTCTGTCTAATTATTTGCAGGTTGATGGACCTTACTGGGATGTACCAGTGGGAAGAAAGGATTCGAAAACAGCTAATTATGATCTAGTTAGCCAAAACATTCCTACTGCAAACGAGGGTCTTCTCGGTATTATATCTAAATTCCTTTATCAAGGTCTCTCAGTGACTGACATGGTGGCTCTTTCTGGTAAGCTGTTTGTATGAATCTTCGATAATCGACATCGATAATGCGTTGAATTTTTCAAAGTAATCATCTGGGACTTGATATGTGACTTACTTGCAGGGACCCACACCATTGGAATGGCACGTTGTGAGAATTTCCGAGCTAGAATTTATGGAGACTTTGAAACAATTTCAGGGAAGAATCCATTATCGGATTCGAATCTCAGCGAATTGAAATCAGTTTGCCCTGCAATGAGTGGATCAGGAGACAACATTGTAACAGCAATGGATAATGTCACACCGGATCTTTTCGACAATTCTTTTTACCATACACTACTGAGAGGTGAAGGGTTGCTTAATTCAGACCAGGAAATGTATTCCAGCATATATGGTATCGAAACCAGAAAGCTTGTCCATAAATGTGCAGCGGACCCTGTCGCTTTCTTCAATCAGTTCTTGGATTCGATGGTGAAACTGGGGAATATTACGAATTCGGATAGCTTCGTTGATGGTGAAGTAAGGAGGAATTGCAGATTTGTCACCACTTGAAGAAAAAGGTACAAAAACACCAGCATTTAGTAATGAAGTGTTTGTTTGTGTCAAGAATAAAGAAATAATTTTTTTCTAAGTTATAGTTTTCATTGTGATGTTGAAGAAGCAAAGAATTACAAGTTTCCTTGTATACCAAGAAAAAGGATATTGAAGTTTCTGTAAGAGAGTCATTTCAAACCAATCATAATCCATACTCTCCCGTTGGAAATTGCTTTTCGAAGTTATTGTATGTATGTATGTATGCTGAGATCATATTTCATGGTCACTGTAAATATGTATAGAATACAATTTTCAATTATGAATATTAAAAAAGTAAAGTTTATGTTTGCATTAAAAGTCAAATTGGGCGCTCGGCGCGAAATCAGACAATCAAAGGGTCGTCTGATACCACTTGTCATGGGACCATTACCCTCTTTCCAAAAGACATGTTTGATAGGATGTGCAGCGTCACCGTTTATATATCCCAATACCTCCCTTTTCCTTTCCGATGTCGGATTAATGTTCCCGCCTCTTCTCAGACGTGACATTATGCTTTAATCCAAATCACTTGCGACTAAAAGATTATATTTGTCGACGGAAGTGAATATTTTATTTAAAAATCAATACCCGAATTTTTTAATCTATTTAAAAGGTGGAACTATAGTTACCAAAATAGTTATTTTTTTCAAATACAACAGAACCATATTTTGGACTTATAAAAATATTCACATAAATCAACATTAATAATAGTAGGAAGATCAAATGTGTTAAATTTGAGTATACGAACTAAATCTCCAAGTTGAATATAAATAGGGATGAAAACCACAATTAAACCACTTAGGTTTAGTTCTAAGTTGAATATAAATAGGTAAGGAAACCGCAATTACACCACTTAGGCTTCTGTCAAATTCAAAACAAGAAAAATGAGTTCCTATGTAACAACATCATTTCAAGTTTGAATAATATTCATTTTACTCAAATTTAAATTGTGAGTGTCGAATAAAGATATATATATACATATATATTTATGTTTTTTCAATTATCTTATTGGTTATCGCAAGAAAAATAAAGAATCTAAGCAAGATGGAATATCATTACGTGCATGCCAATAACTTGAGCATCAACAGAACAAGTGATCATATTGAAGTTGCGAGAGACATCATCCCAATTGTCAAGAACCTATTTGGATCAGCGCGGAAGCTTTTAATCCTCATTAAACCTATGACTGTAATTATTCTTGAGCAAATGCATTGTGGTTCAAACTTCACCAAGCTTGAAATTGATTTGTTAGTCCACAGAAGAATATGAGAGAATTCAATTGGGAGAAAGTACGGCCACTTGCTTATCATATCCCGGTAGCTAGGGACGGAACCAAGATTTCATGTAAGGGGTGCAAACTATCAAAAAGCTATATTAAAAATTACAAGGGTTTAGGAGGTACAGAATTAGATTTTAAATAAAAAATACAAAGAAAATATATAAAATATAAGAGAACTTAAAAATTTTTAAGGGATGCAGCTGCCCGATCACCCTTAGGTCCGTCCCTGGATGTGGCTGTCATGTCCCTGCAATATTATACAATGAGAATTTAATTGTTAGTCCACAAAAGAATTATATATTCCCAAATTAACCTAACCCACATCTGTAAATAAAGCACTGCGGTGCCCATTCCCAAATAAAATAAAAAAAATTCTTTTCCACGTTGGGATATTTTTGACATTTTCTTTTGGAACGAATAAATCTCGAGGGAATAGGCCAGAAATCTTTACAGTTTCGGCATAATGTATTTCTGATTTGTTTTAATATTCCACTCTTCTTTTACACTTTTCTTATCGACAAATATGCCGCTGCAACAATTTATTATCGTAGATTGTATGCTGTGTCCATTCCCCTTTAATGAAAGTTTCTTTTATGAATAAATATATAAAAAATGAAGAAAAAAAAAGTAACTTCTACGTATATAATAATGATATTCCACTGAAACTCTTTCAAATTCTGCGATAGAGATCACACTCAATGATATCAAGTTCGATGTCTAGTAATCGACTTAGAAACGACAGGAAATGGAAAGATAACAAAAGTACTTAGACGCCATGCTCTCTAACAAGGCAATGCCTAACTCGAGCAATTTATTGTAGAAAACAACATAAAACACATAAAAGTTCTCAAGACGCCATGCTCTCATAATGGCAAAGCCGGAATGAGGAGCAATTTATTTCAACTAGAAAACAACATAAGACCATTAAGAGAACTAATCTTCCTCCTCTTCATCTTTCCAGCAGCATTTACGGATCTCCCAGTGCTGTTAAACTTTTGGTACATCACAGAACCTTCAGTTCCAAGTCCTTCAATGCTCATCTCTCCACAGAAGTATCCTTCTACATCCGCCAGACAGCCCTGCTCAAATGACTGACCCACACCATCAACGTGCACGGCCACAGAGAAGTCACACGGTTTGAAGCAAACCAACACCCTTTCAACCAGCTCCTTCAGATTCACTTCTTTCAGGTCATACCCAACCGCTTCGAAGCTTGCATAACTAAAACCATCTTCAGGAGTAACATGGATAGTAGAGATCGCAGCACCTTCAATCGCATTCATCGAATATCCACATGGATCAAATTCAAAATCACATATCTCAGACTTCGGAAGGATCTTCCTTATACCAGAACTGAGGGTCATCACAGCTGCAGAGGCTGATTGATCTTTGTAGAAAACTGAAGCCCTTTCCCTATCTAATCCAGTCAAACACATTTCCAGAGTGTAAACTGGGCCATTGGTGGGAACTGATTCTGCTGATGCAGAGTAGACATGCCATTTCTGTTTATCCATCCCACCCATTACACAAGCTTTGCTACCACCGCCAAGCTTTCCAAAGTATTCATCGAGAATAGCAACTTCTTCAGAGAAGTTTCTGTGAGGATACGGCTGAGCACCAGGGAAGATGAAACTCCCACGGGTGTACCGAACAGATTTTACAGCAAGGGAGAGACTGCCAGCCAATCTCAAGATGGGTGGGATTGCAAGAAGCAGCTTTGTGGTCCCACAGGTTTTGATTATGATCTTGTATGGATAAACAAAGAGGCTAGACTCAGAAAGGACATAAGAGTCCACATGCTTGTTTGACAATGAAGAAACAATGGTGCACTCAGCTGGACCTAGAATCTCATCCAACTGTGCTTTGGAAAGTGCCCGAAGACCCTTCCCTTCAGGATCAGTAAAGATGCCAGGCTCAAAAAATGAAATTTCAAGCCTCTTTTCATAACCCTCAAATCCAATTGCAGATACTGCCATTTTGAAGTAAACTAAGGTCACCGAGCTTTATCAGAATCACAGGTAGTTAACAGTCACAAAATCAGGAGACAAATGTGAAGAAAACCAGTTGCTAAGAGAGAGGAGGAAGATGTTGGCCGAAGAAATAATCAAAAACTAACTACTAAAGCAGAAACAGTTTATTAACCACTACTAGTGGCCAGATAGCACAGTTGTGAGTATATCAGGATGGTTTGCGAGCGCACTGCAAAACAAGGAAAAAATAGTAATCAATATCATAAATTATGTATAAATAAAAGCAAATAGTCCTTCATGAACTGCAATATTCAAAGATAGGGCACTACTTACGTTGGAGTAAGCAGCAGATCTGAACTTCTTGATTCCACCGTTTGGTCGAACGTCTTCAATGCTGTAACCGAGGGGAGCTTCGTAGAACAAAGATTTACTACTACTACTAGACTTCTTTTTCCCACCTTTAGACTCCATTAGAACATTCAGATATACCTACAAAACAATTAAAAAGCAAAATAAGAAATATAGAATACAAAAGGTAAAATATCAACAATCAATTCGATGGACAAATAGAACTTCCGAATCTAAGATTAAAATTATCAAAATTTCATACACGCACAACTCCTATCAAATGCAAAATATGCAGCAAAAAATCCTAAGAGAATATGCACATGATTATTCAGATAATCTACGTATAAATATTAAAGCTTGATTAAAGAAACAATGAAAGGTAATTTAAAACGAAACAAATTATAAATGGAAAAAACAAACAATAGAAGCAACAAAATCCAAAAAAAAATCCTCTAAAATATTTATAAACACCGATAGGAAAAAGATTCAAGAAACATAAAGATGAGATTTACACTAATCCAGAAATATAGTAAAAAATAATAATATAAGCAGAGATTATCCATATCCTCCAAGAATATCAACCTTCAATTTCAAATCGCATGCAAAACTTTATATCAACGAAAATGATAATGATAAAACCAAATAATCAATTAAAAAGAAAACAAATGAAAGAAACGGTGCTTACAATTCAAAATTTAAAAAATTCTGAATCAATCGATGACAAAAAATCGACTATCAAACTCCGTTCAGATCCTACAAGAAGATGCCAAAAAAATACATCAGAAAACAAATAAGCATCAGCAATTATTCAGATCTGAAAAACATTGAGATCAAAATGAAGAGTAAAGAGTACTTACAAAATATTATAAAAACTTGAACGTAGCGAATAGAGAAAAAGAAGAAAAAAAAACTTTTTCAGAGGTGGGAAATTATTATGAGAATCTAACAGGGGGAAAATAGGTTCGAGGAGTTTTGTGTGTGTAAGCTGCTCGCGCAAATTCTGAGTATGATTGGAGAGGGAGAGGCGGCTATTTATTGGGGGGGGGGGGGCTTTTCTCGCGAGAAACGGATGCAGCTTCTCCTTGACAAAGTTACGGCTTTGCCCCTGATTCGGTTCCAGGAATTTCCAGTAGGATGCAGCTTCTCCTTGACAAAGTTACGGCTTTGCCCCTGATTCGGTTCCAGGAATTTCCAGTAAATTTGTTTAAGTTTTTGGGTAAAATACACCGTTCATCACTCAATTATATTCTCACTCTTATTTTTGACACTCAACTTTCAAACTTTTTAATTTGCTAATTGAACTTTCGAATTGTTCCTATTTTGTTTACTCTGGAATATTTTATTATTTATTTTTTAATTTTTTAATATTATTTAATATAAAAATAATTTAAAATAAATAATAAATTATATTTTATTATTATTAAATTAAAAATATATAATAAACAAATCACCACCAACGTTTACTACCGTCGGTCTCAAAATCGACAATCGTTTGATCCCAAATTACACTGGTGGACACGTTTTAACACGTTGAGTCCTAATATGATGTTTTTTCACTGAAAAATGTCCCAAAACCCGCAAATCTCGTTTGAAACTTTTTGGTTTCTTCACTTTCGATCTCTTTTTGTGGATTTTATAGCACTTTCTGATAAAATTGAGGTCAGATTCGGAATTAAAGGGCCAAGACGAAACGATTGATGAAATTTGGGACTGAACGACCACCATCTACGACCGTCGGTGGTGGTAGAGGCGTTCAAAAATACCCGACCCGACTGACCTGACCCGACCCGACTACCCAACTGACCGAACATAAATAATCAGGTATTTACCCATAAATTTTTTACCCGAGTCGGGTACCCGACCATACATTTTCCGAGTCAGGCCTGGGTTACAAAATTAAGAATTTTTTGGGTACCCGTATATATTTAAAATTATTTTTTTATATTCAATATACATATTTTTATATTAAACTAATGAAAAAAACTTAATTTTTTATATTTTATATTTAATAAATACATATTTATATATTAAACTAATAAATACATATTTTTATATTAAACTAATAAAATAATTTTATATTTAAAAAATACATATTTTTATATTGGAGTACCCAAATACCCGAATTTCTGGGTACCCGTAACTTTCTGGTACATGCAAAACTCGGGTCGGGACACGGGCTGCACTTTGAACTACCCGAATACTCGGGTACCCAAATTTAAACATCCCTAAGCGGTGGCGTCCGACGACAGCGAATGGTTAGATTTAATTTTATATTTTAAATTATTTTATATTACGTAATAATAATAAATGTCAAAAATTGAAAATAATAATTAAATAATTGAAAGTGACCAAAATAGGAGTAATCTAAAAGTTTAGTTAATAAATTAAAAAATTTGAAAGTTGTGTGACTAAAATAGGAGCGAGAAGATAGTTGAGTAATGATATGTGCATTTTACCTTTAAGTTTTTAATTTTACTAACCTACCCCTAGGGCATAGCGTTATTTAAACGACTCTCGGCACTAACACTTTGGGGTCTTTTTAATTCTTATCTTTTTTTTTTGTTCAAATAAATTTTCTTGTCTTCTAGAATAAATTACATTGATAATGCCGTTTTATATTGAGCTTAATTTAAATTAATTAATTAAATGTTAATAATTATTTAAAAAAATATTCTTTAAAGATATGTCCAAAAAGAAAAAGAAACGTTCTTTTGAAACGTTGGCCAGGAATAATCTTTTCTTGGCTTTTAAAAAGAAATATTTTGTAAAAATATTTATATATATAAATAAATAGGTTAATGATAAAAAATAAGAAAAATAATAATAAAGTAAAAGCTTATTTTTTATTTTTTAATCACTTGTATCTGACTTATTGGCCTATTAATTTAGATCGAATTTTATAGAGGACCAATAAAGTGATCTTCTAAATTTTATTTTTTTCATTCACAACATCAAAACTCAAACTCTTAATCTTACTTAAGAAATTTAATGTTTTATTTCACTATATCAACTTATTGTAGGTTAATTTATTTATTTTTAAGAAATAATGAACAGTTGGTCAAATTTATACAAAATAAAAATAGGAGGTTATCCAATTAGTCAAGCAAGGCAAGCAAATTCATAGTCGATAAATTATTAGATGGGTCTGGCTCACCACGTCATTTATGGTCTTATCTAATAATAATTTTTTATCTCATTTTTTTCAAGGTGAATCTTCACATCTTTCTTACATGTCATTAAATAAATGAATTTCATTGGATTGGACCATGAATAACGTGGTGAGCCAGGATCATATAATAAATTTTCTCCCCAATGGCATGCCCCACGCTATAAAACGGACATAAAGATTGAAGGATATTACAGACATTTTATGTTAGCAAAAATAGGCCTCCAAATTCTTTTTTTATTTTCCATTTATCTTCATTACTAATATAGCAATTGCTACAGTAATTTTAAAGTATAATTCACCTAAATTCAATTATGAATAGTAATTAAAAAAATCAAATGCAGCAACATCGTCTATAAATTGTGGTTGTAATGCCACGTGCTGAGCTAGCAGTGCCTGTAATACTATTCAAAGACGGGCTTAGCTGGCTCCAACTTTAAATAGTGCTGGATGTGAGGTCCCTGCATAGCGTGGTAGTCTGCATGGCCCGTCTTTGAGCCAGATTTTAATTAATGCATGCATGTACGTTTTTCAAGGGCTAGGAAAGGTGTTTAGCATATTTAATTTTGGGGAAGGGTAGAATTTATAATTGGAGGTGGATTGGTGGGTTAAATGGTTGGGATTTAATTTTGTTGTATTAAATAGGAGTTGTAGGTTGAGGTTTAAGAAGAGAAAAAAATTTACAACAAGATTTAGAGAAATATTGTAAGTATATTTTTTAATTTAGTAGTAATATTATTTTTTAAATTTAGTACGAAAATTTGATTTATACTTTTTAACTTAGTGTTGATGATGATTAATATAACTTTAATGTTTTGAATATTTTTGTGTTAGATATGGGTTGAGGTTGAAGGTGAGAAATATTGTTGAAGAATTTTTTTGAGAAGAAGATAGAGTAAAGAAGAAGAAGATTTGGAGAAATTGAGTAAGTATATTTTTAAATTTAGTAGGTTAATATTATTTTTTTTAAATTTAGTACGAAAGTTCGATTTATATTTTTAAACTTCGTCTTGATGATGATTAATATAAGTTTAATGCTTTGAATATTTTTAAATAGGGGTTGAAGGTAAGAAATACTGTTGAAGAATTTTTTTTTAACTTAGTAATGTTAATAATTTTAATTTTTTAATTATATGTTGTAGTTTAATATTATTTTTCTAAATTTAGTACGAAAAAATGACTTCTATTTTTTAACTTAGTGTTGATGATGATTAATGTATAAGTTTAATGTTTTGAATATATTTGTGTTAAATAGGGGTTGAAGGTAATAAATATTGTTGATTTTTTTAAAAAAAGGAGATACAGTAAAAAAGAAGAAGATTTGGAGAAATATTGTAAGTATATTAGATGTGTATTTAAATTTTTATTTACTAATATTAATAACTTCAATTTTAATGAAGATTATTGAATAATATTATGGTTGTGAATTGCTTGTTGGATTGAAAAGTGCAGAATTTAACTTATATTAAACATACAAAACAAAACTTTTAAAAAAATCGAATCTACTTACAATATTTTCTCCAATAACTTCTTCTTCTACTTCTTCGCTCAAAATTTTACTTTCAAACTTACCTATTTAACACAAAAAAATCAATTTTTCCCTTAACTACCCCTACTCCACCTTTAATAATACAAACAAAATTTTAACTTCTACCCCTATACATTTTAAAAGCACCCTAAACACCATAACCCATCTCCTTTTGGAAAAAAATCAATTTCCGATAACCCTATGCATGCATGCAAACGGACACGCTGACTATGCGGGTTAGTCACGTCTTGCACTATTTAAAGTCGGAGCCAGCTGAGCTGGTCTTTGAACAGTGGCACGGACACTGCTGCCATGACACGTAGCATTATAGCCACTGTTCATTCGAGTTTTTTTAAAATTACTATTTATAGTCGAATTTAGCTAAATCCTACTTTAAAATTACTATATTTTAAAAATTGTTTTGGCTAATACCATATTTTGAAGAAAAAAAAACTAAAAACAATAGTTAAGTAAGAATTCCTGTTTAATCGACAAACATGCAAAATTAGAATTTAAAATTTTTAAATAATATAAAGTGATGACATTTTTAATAATAAAAAGTTGGACAGATTCGTGTCCAAAGGTTGTGGTGAGGGCGGTAAAAGATTTTGTGTGGGGGACTCTTAACTTTATGATGATAAGATTCTCTTTGGCCCATTCTTCTGACACGCACGTGACTCTCGACATGTAATTTTCTTTTACAATTATTTAATTTCATTTAAGTCATATTTGACTATGTTTTTATTTTGGTCACCGAATAATTTTTTAAAATTTTGGTCACTAACGTTACACTATAATTCCATTTTAATAATTTTCCGTTAATTAGACTATTGGTATAACGGAGATAATGAGCTGGTCTAGTGTAATAATAATTTTAGTCTATTAACTTTATATTCTATCGAGTTAGTCTTAATTTAAAATAATTTAATAAAATTAATTTAATTATTAGCATTTAAAAATCATATCAATTTATATATATTTATCTTCTTCTTCATTTTCTAGAAAAGATGAACGGCCCTTAAAAATCGAAGGAAATGAATAAATCAAAGAAGAAAATAAGTTAGAATGAGGATAAAGAGTAGGGTGAGCAGAACTCGACTCGAAAAAATCGAATAACTCTACTCAACTCGAGGCGAAAATACTCGACTCGTCTTGACTTGACTCAAAATTTAAAAAACTCGATTCTACTAAAAAAAATTAAAATAAAGTTTGAGTTGTAAAATCGAATAACTCGAATAACTCAAAATTTTTAGTAATTAATGGATTTATTTTTAAGTTTGAGACGAGTCCCTCAATTTTTTATTATATATATACTGATATATAAAAATATCAAGAAATATTGCAACATATGAAATATATATATATATGCATATTTTATATGATTAGAGAAAGTGATTTAAATTGGAATCAAGCTGTACTATAACATGATAAATAATTACAATTAAATTTTTATAGGAACTCGAAAACTCGACTCGACTCGAATTTCTTAAACTCGACTCGAATAGAAAAAATTTAAACTAAAGTTTGAGTTGTAAAATATGACGTGTCAACTCGAATAACTCAATTTTTTTTACTCGACTCGATCGAACACTCACCCCTAATAAAGTGGGATTAATTTGTAACTCTCCTTCTCAACAGTAAAAATTTCTCTAATTTCATCTATTAATAACAAATGAAAAGGAACTATTCAGTTTTACACTTGAAAGGAAAGTAAAAATTTGCAGTGATTGACGGCGATGAAGTGTTTAAGAATTAATTTAAATAAGATTTTTAAATATTGAAGGTTAATTTATTAAACTATTGTTTTTTAAATAATTCCCATTCAGGGAAGGGGAAAGGGAAATTTGCTCATAATAGATCTAGAACTCATAATCTAGGGGATGTGCCAGCTTGAGAGCTTTTAACCATTTGCTTTAGAAGTTGTTGACAACTTATTAAATTATTTAAAATTAAAACTAAAGTGATAGAATGTATAGATTTTAACGAGTAAAGTTGTTATTATACCAAATCACGTCACAATCTTTATTAACTCAGCAGTGAAATTAACGTCAAATGACTAAAATAGAATTACAATGTAACGTTTGTGAGAAAAATGTCAAAAAGGATTGTTCAATGACCAAATAGGTAGTTTTTCATGTTTTATTTTACGATAATGTTCAATTTGATATTAGTATTTTAATGATATATTTAATGTATACATGCACTTTTAAAATATCTAATTTGATATTTGTACTTTGACAAAAGTCCAATATGAATATATGATACATGTACTTTAACAAAATGTTTAATGTGGCTCTTACATTTTAAAATATTATTGAGATGCCTATATCTTCACAAATATCCAGATGATACCTGAAATATTATTTCATGTATTATTATGGTACTTTGGATTAGCATCGTTAGTGTCGATCAACTAGTAAAAATTCGACATGCGAAAGTTTTCTAATAAAACGAAAGGGAAATTAAATTATTTTTCAAAATACATGTATGTTAGATATTTTGTCGTACAATATTTGGATATTATGTAGAAAGAATATTTGACTGGATAGTCATTGTAGTTCATATTCTTTTTTTGAAGCACTTTAACCGTCAATATTTTATTTTGGATTAAAATAGTCCATCCGTGGATGAAAAATGTTAGTCAACTAACAATAAACAACATAAAATGACTTGACAGAATGACATGTAAGTAGAAAAAATAAATTTATATTTTATATAATTTTATAAGATTATTTTGACTATTTTGTCATTCTGTAAAATCAGCACCGTTGTCTAAATGGCAATTCTATATCAACGTGCAGTATCATGTAGGCTTGTCACGTCATTTACTATTAGTTGAGTAATAGTTTTCATCCACGAGAGGGGCCAATGGCGAATCCAAAAATATTTTTGAGGGTGGGCACACATATATTAACATCATGTTCAAATTCGGTTCGTTTATTATTTAGTGTATTGGAGCTTGTTTTTTTAGCTTTTACGAACATGTTCGTTTAGCATTCGCGAACTTGTTTAACATTCGCGAACAAGTTTGCTTAACGTTAGCGAACTTGTTCATTCATATGTTCGCGAACATAAACAACTACGTGTAAATAAGTTAACAATGCTCATTTACAACGGTGTAAATAAGTTATCAATGCAAACATTAGTGAATCAGAAAATAACGGTGTAAATAACTTGTTCGCCCTGACTATATAAATAACTTGTTCGCCCTGACTATATGGTGGATCCACCACTATGATTAATAGTATATAATTTAAAGTTTGTTTAAAAGCATAAAACAATGTATCTGTTACAACTTACCAAGATGAATCTATATAACATCTTCATGATGTGGACAATTTTATACAAACATTTGCTTCTCCATGTCATGGTGATTGAGTACAATACAAAGTATACTATTCAAGCTAGCCATAAAAACACATTAATGAATCAGAATTTTCTAAATTATAATTTACAAAGCAATGTGATATATAATACCTACAATACTACTACAAATTTGAAACAACTCAATTTGTGCCTATTACCAATTTATATTCAATTAATAAAAAGCAATGACAAAAATGAATGTATGTTGAAATATTTATTTTGTTATTACAAAGTGAAAAATATTTTTGGACTTGAACAAATATTGAAAAACAATTCAAAGTCTGTTTAATTTGAAAATTATGTTTGAAAGCTTTTAAAAGTATTTTTGACTCAAACATATATTTTCAAGTAATTTAAGAGTCCTCAACGGCTAGTTTTCCAACGACTAGTTTTTCATTCTACACTATAAATACAAGCCAAAGACACTTGAAGAAGAAGATGATGGACATCCAAGCCTAAAGTTCAAGAGAGAAGAGTCTTAATGTGTTTATTTCTTTTTAATCTCTTGTAAATTCTTTAGTCCAATCCTAGTGAGCCAAAATATGTAAACGCCCACCTAAAGAGGTATTTTGTTTACAAATGTCAAAACTTCATTGTCGAGGGATAGGTTATAGTTTAGCCTAAGGAAAAACTAGGGAGAGGGTTGTATCTTAGCCCGTGAAAAGATAGGGATATTAGGTTACCCCTTTAATCCGTAAAAAGAGAAGAATTCATTGTTAGTAAATTGCGAAATCCTTAGTTTTTCATTCCACATTCGAAATACAAGCCAAAGACACTTGAAAAGAAGAAGATGATGGACATCCAAGCCTAAAGTTTAAGATAGAAGAGTTTTAATGTGTAAACACTCACCTAAAGAGGTATTTTGTTTACAAATGTCAAGACCTCATTGTTGAGAGAAATGTTCTAGTTTAGCCTAAGGAAAAACTAGGGAGAGGGTTCTATCTTAGCCCGTGAAAAGATATGGATGTAAGGTTACCTCTTGAATCCGTAAAAAGTGAAGAATTTATTGTTAGTAAATTGGGAAATCCTTAATGTGGATGCTAAGGTAGTGGATGTAGACCTTGGTTAGAAGGTCGACCACTCTAAAATAGATTGTGTCAAAATGTCATTTCTTTTTCGATTTTTGTTTTCCCAATTTCCGAAGAAACCACTACGCCCTTCATCGACGCTATTTCGGTTGAAGACATTGACCTTTCAATTAGTATCAGAGCGGGACTCAAATCGACGGTCTAACAATCTTTGAGAAGATCCTAGGAGTGCTCGATCCATCTCTACATTCAACCGACGTTGAAGAGCTATATTGTTTGACATCAAGCTCAAAGATTCAAAGATGAACCATCAATCTTCCTTTCAATTGCAATGGTGGCATGCTCACACATTAAATATGGATAACCTCTAAGCTTAATCTTTTAGATTATTTCTTTGGTTGCTTATTTTTAATGATAAAATGTTCATGCATATTTAATTGTTAATTTTTTATAAATGCATGACATTGAAAGAGTTTTAATGCATAAGTGTGTTTAACACACTCATTATTATTTTTGCATAAACTCTAAAAAGACTTGGATAAATTGAATTTCATGGATTTTTTAAACTTGATTATTTTTATTGAAATTCAATAATTTTCTTAAATGTCAATGTTTTGAGTTAAAAATGGAATGTATTTATTAAGGGGGAGCTTTTGCCTTTCAAAAGAATTTACTTACTCTCCATTGTTATTTTGAACCTTAAATGATTTTGAATTATTTTTTATTAAGCAAAAATGGGAGAGATAAGTTTAAAAAATTTAATTTCAAAAAGAAAAAGGGGAGCTTTAAATATTTTTTTAAAAATATTCTCTTTTTCTAAAATTATTTTCTTAAGGGGAGCTTACACAAAGACAAATTTTCAAGTGGTTTCGTTATATTAAAAAGAGGGAGATTGTTGAGATATTTATTTTGATATAACAAAGTGAAAAATATTTTTGAACTTGAACAAATATTGCAAAAATAATTCAAAGTCCATTTAATTTGAAAAATATGTTTGAAAGCTTTTAAAAGTATTTTTGACTCAAACATATATTTTCAAGTAATTTAAAAGTCCCGAACGGCTAGTTTTCTAACGGATAGTTTTTCATTCCACCCTATAAATACAAGCCAAAGACACTTGAAGAAGAAGAGGATGGACATCCAAGCCTAAAGTTCAAGAGAGAAGAGTCTTAATGTGTTTATTTCTTTGTAATCTCTTGTAAATTCTTTAATCCAGTCCTAGTGAGCCAAAATGTGTAAACACCCACCTAAAGAGGTATTTTGTTTACAAATGTCAAGACCTCATTGTTGAGGGATATGTTATAGTTTACCCTAAGGAAAAACTAGGAAGATAGTTCTATCTTAGCCTGTGAAAATATAGGGATGTAAGGTTACCCCTTGAACCCGTAAAAATGAGAAGAATTCATTGTTAGTGAATTGGGAAAGGGTAAAACTTTGATACACATGCTGTGTAAGCTTGTGTATTTACACTATAAAAACCCAAATCCTAAATTCCTAACCCTAACCCTAAAAAACTAAACCCTAAACCTTAAACCCTATACACTAAATTCTAAACACTAACCTTAAATTCTAAACCCTACAACCTAAACCCCTAAACTAAAACCCTAACCCCTAAATCTAAAAGACACGTGTAAACTTTTATCAAAGTTTTTCCCATTGAGAAATCCTTAGTGTGGATGCTAAGGTAGTGGATGTAGACCTTGGTTAAAAGGTCGAACCACTCTAAAATCGATCGTGTCAAATTGTCATTTCTTTTTCGGTTTTTGTTTTCCTAATTTTCGAAGAAACCACTACATCCTTCATCAGCGCTATTTCGGTTGAAAACATCGAGCCTTTCAATGTCTTTGTTAAATTGATTCAACAAAATTAGTATAAAGAATCATCAATTCATAAAGTCATCTTTCTACTTCTACTATCAATTAATGTAATCTCTAACTCAAAATCTAAAGTTAGAAAAGGAAAAGGTAAACACAAATTCACTAATTAATTAATTATTATATGGAAAATACTTTCATACATAAGCTGGTGTAAACTTTAGTTTGCACAAGCTTTTCGATTTTAGGGTTTAAGGTGTAGAATTTAAGGTTTATGGCTAGAATTTAGAGTTTAGGGTTTAAGGTTATGTTTTTAGGGTGTTAGGCTAGGGATTTAGGTTTTAAATTTTATAGTTTAAATATGAAGGGTTGTGTAATTTTTTACATAGCTTGTGTATCAAAATATAACATTTATTATATTCCTATTTATATTGTACAGTTGTAAGAGAAAGAACAAAATGTCTAGAACTCTTGAAATCTTGTAAAACAAAATATAAATAGTAATTGAAATATACTTCTATATGTTGAATAAATGAATTGAACTCAAATGAATTGTTTTTGAACTTAAAGAAAGAACAAATTACTACTTATGGACGTCTTTAGTCAGTTTTTTATTATAATTTATACGTGAGCGAGGACAAATAAAATTTTAGGGTGAACAGAAATAAAAATTGAAAAATTTTCAGGGTGAGCACAATCAGTAAAATAGATAACTAATATGAGAAAATTTAGATTCCAAGACAATAGGTGGATCTGCGACTAAGAGGGGTCATTTTGGCCTAAAATAAAACGTTGAAGGTTAAAGTGCTTAAAAAAGGGGGGCCAAAGTGACAATCCAGTTAAATGTTAGGTGTATTTTTTTGGCATTATGCCTATGTCGAGATGCATATATCATATTAGACATTTTATTGGGGGCGGATGGTAATGGGTTAGTGAGAGCCGTAACCCTTCAAAATTTTAAAATTTTGTTATTTAGTCCTTTAAATCTTAAAAAATATTCTTATTGTGTTTCAATTTTTTGAATAGTTTTTAATTAAGTACTATCTTTAAAATTTTTAAAGGTTCCCGAAGAGGATTATATTTTTGAAAAACTTAGTTAAACCCAAAATACTTTTGAAAATTTTAAATTAAACTCTTCAAAATCTTTAATTTTTTAATTTAAATGTCTAAATATTTTGAAAATTTTAAGTAGCCCCTCAAACTCTATTATCAAGATATGCCCTTATATTTTATTAAAGTACATGTATCAAATATGATATTATCCCTTTGTTTTTATTTCTATAAGTAATAATCTAAAATTGAAATAATGGCATGGATAGTCCTTGAAGTATTGCAAATCTTCTAATGTAAGTATATACTATAAAAAATGTGTGATTGACTACTTAAAAGTTTCATTCTGTTTACCATCAAGCATGAAGTAAGGTGGAGTTATTCAAGGGACTTTCATGCTATTATCCCTTTAGAAATTTTAAAAGACAAACAAGAGTTAAAAGAGCCGTGTTCTGCATGGCCACTCAATCTCAAAGTCACGTGCTGCCAAGCGTTGTCGGGTTTTGTCAACTTACAGTTGCAGCCGCAGAACATAATCCACCCCAGAAAAAGAAAAACGTTTTAAATTATAAGGTCATCACTGTTTTGATCAATAAGGACATATGAGATTGGACCACTTGTCCAAAATGCCAGGGAAAATGATTCTCAAGGACCGGTCTTTTAGGTTAAAGATTTATTTCTAGCTACATTATGTCTATGTGCCCTAGTTTCTTTAATTTTTGTAGACAAGATTTATTTGGTTCGGGTGCTATCAATTTCGGGTGAACTTCATATTGAATTTTAATCGAATACAAATAAACTCTAAGTCGAGTCATTTCAAATATTGGATCACGTTTAGATTATTCTGGATATCATGTTAAATTAAGTTATTCTATTGCAATATATATATATTATTTTAGGACTTCACTTACCTTATATAAGGTTTAGGAAATTAGGTTTTAAGATTTAGGTTATATAAAAAAATGAAAATTTTGAGAAATTAGATTTTGGATTGAGAGAGTAATTTTCCTCTCAAGCCCAAATGTTCTTCTTGGTCCATATAAAAACAATTAAATAAGAAACTCTAAATATGTTAAACCTAATTAAACCAATTAGGAGCCTTAGATGCTATTGCTAAGCATTGCGCTTCTGTACTAAACGTTGAGTTTCCTCTGTAACCGCTTATAGCATCGAAATACACCTGCTATGCACATAACCCCGAGTTGTCTATGTACATAATTTGTGATAATTTTATTCATATGTAATTTAATACTTATTATTATGTATAGTAAGTTTAAAGATTTTAATAGTTTCGTTTTTAATTTTGATACTTTCATAATTTGTAAATTTGTAATCTTACTTTAAAAATAGGTGATATTTTTATTTTTAATAATAATGTCACTAACAACAATTACAATTAACAAGTAAACAAGAATAAATTATATTTTTTGAATAATAATAAATTAACAACGACAACATTTTTAGTTTTAATAATAATAACAACGATGGTGATTATATTATATTTTAGGGTTTAGAGTTTGGGTTTAAAGTTTAGAGTACATGATTTAGGGTTACAAGGTTTGAAAATTGAGGTTATATAGTTTATTTTTTTGAACATAGAGGTTATATAGTTTAGGGGGCCATTTACATTTTAGATACTTTTTCATTTACATCACAAATCTATAATTTAATCAACTTGCATCATTTAACTTTTATTATTTATAAACTAAGTCACTTATGTTGAAACCATTAAATAATTCTAATGGAAAAGCTAAAATTGATACTTTTATTTAACATATGTTTCACACAACATCAATAAATAATATTTAGTTGACAATTTAAATATTTTTTGTTAGAATTTGTAGGAAATTTAGTTATTTTTCTTTGAATTTATTTAACTGAAATTTTCAGAAAATTCTTAAAAAATATTAAAATTATAAATTAAACATTATTTGATGATGATATGTGAAAAATATGTTAAATAAAAGTATCAATTTTAGTTTTTTCATTAGAATTATTTAACGATGTTGGTATAAGTGACTTAATGTATTAATAATTAAAATTTAACGATATAATTTGATTAAATTAAATGTTTGTGATGTAAATGAAAGTGGCTGCTAAGTTCAGAGATTTAAAATGTAAATTACTCTAGTTTAGGGTGTATGATAAAAATGAAAAAAATTAAAATTTTGAATTTTGGATTGGGTGAGTAATTTCCTCCCAAACAAATAATAGTTTTGGTATAAAAAATAATTTTTTTTGGGGGGGGGGGGGTTAAACTGAATACAAAATTTACAACATACTCCACTTATTTATAGGTCATGTTGATTAAAAATATCGAGTCAACAATAAGTCGAGTCATTTGCATGTCGAGTCAATAATAAGTCGGTTGATAACAGGTCGCTTCAAGTCAGGTTATATAAGATATTTTCTAGGTTAATTTCGATTCGGATTCATATCAGGTCAAGTTCAATTATCACATTATCGGATTCAATTCAGGTTCGAGTCGTTCTAGGTCGAGTCAGTTTTTTACACCCTAATCAAAACCATGATGTGTTAAAACGCCATGTGATCAGGTTTTGCTCAAAATTATTAGGTTTAAACACTTGATGTAGTTGTTTTTGTGATTGATTGTGTTTCGAGGTTGATTTGTTGAAGCGAACATTGCTTCATTAGTCCGGTTGATGCCTGAGCTAACATCATTCTCAAAAGTGCAGGGACGGAACCGAAAATCAAGATTAAAGGGAATAAGATATAATTAACTATAAAAATGTGAGTGACAAAGTTCAAATGAATAGAAAATTAAAGGTCTAAATAGATAAAACATCTTATTATATTTTATAGTAAAAAAATTAGGTCACAATCCCAAGGAGCAATATGCTAAAGTGATTATCCAAGGCTAGAGGAGCAGTTGGACCATTTTCTTAGCAATCACACCACAAAATGTCGATTTGAAAAGATCACGTTAGCCCCCACATGGTTTAGGCCCATGAGAGAATGAAATCGAATCGAAATTAATTCATTTCCTTTAACTTAATTTAATAAAACTTCAAATCAAATGTGGTTGACAACTTAACATATTCAACTAATTCGACATTTTTTCCACTCAGTTAAACTCAGCTCAAACCTAAGTGGAATTAAGAACTTGACACCAGGGACAAAACTGTAGTATAAGTGGGAGGGGCTGTACAATTCTTAACTTTAAACTATAATCCTAAATTCTAAAGCAAACAATCTAAACCCCTAAATTATAAACCTTAAGCTAAACTCATAAACTCTAAATTTCAAAAACTTGTATGATTTTTTTTTTTGATAAAATACATATTTATTTTATGTTTTATGTTTAAAATTCGTGACTCTATCTTCAACAATGTCGTCTCGAAGGTTATGTATATTTAAAATGGAGCAGTTATATGAGTGGGGAGAGGATAGAGGAGGGCCTTTTGAGCAGTCAGTGGGCTGATAGAACTGGGCTTTGCTCTTTAAAATATGGAATGAGTTTGAAATTGTTAATGGACCACCTCAAAGCTATCATTTTCATATGAGCAGGGAGCAGGCTGGCTTCCACCAAAACTAAAGGTAGGCATAAAAGTAAAGGTAATATATAGACCACATGACAACAATCATCAGTCCTTGCTTATCTATCCTTAAATTTCAAATACAAAAAAGGTAACCATGAAATTCTTTGAGTTTGAATTGTTGAACTTGAAAGAGCATTTTTTTAATATTTAAATCCGAACGTTTTGAATGGAACACACTAATTTAGAAAGATCATTTTATTATGAGTCTTATAGTATTTGATTTGAATTAATCGACTCCTAAATCAGATTATTAAAGGCTTTATTTATTCAATTGTGTAATATAATATTTTGAGAATGTGTTTAAATAAAAAAAAAGTGGGGGCATTTCAAAGTGAAAACTTTATCAACTTTACAATCCCAAAAACCCTTTTAGGGTTTCATTAATTACAAAGATTACATAATTATTAGTGAAGAAAGAATAATGAAACATCACGATTATCGCCATCTCCAAATAAAATAAAATAAGTTGGACCCAAAACAATATTAATAGAAAGAATTATTACTTTACTTGTCTCAATGATGTATGTAGATCCAGCATGCTGCCTCCCCATTATCTCTCCATGGACATGCTTCTGCCATTAGCAAGCTTTATTTCTTTTTATTTTCCATCCCCCTTTTCTTCATGTTTTGTTGTTATAGTCTATTACATCTCCCAATTTCACATAGTATTGTCAATTTTACTTTGTGTTTTTGTCGTGATATAGACGATAATATACCTAGACATGTTCACGGTTCGAAACACAAAAGATCATGTTCAGACTTAATCAGAATAGAACAAACAGATGAAACACGACTTATCAAATCTAAAGACATCATCCTAGTAGATTTTTACAATTTCTGAGGTTTTGGTTGCAATTGTATCACACTTCTTATCAACAAGATTACCTATGTAACCTAGCATATATCAATAGAAAATTTCAAGGAATAAAGAGCCAAAGGAAGTTAGGTCTTCAATCCTCCATTGGGGACCATGACAATGGAATCTGTCGGTATAACACGTGCTCAAGATCTAATATGAAAAAGAACCATGGGATTGGGAAACATTTGTAAAAGAAAAGTGGACCAATTTCAATTTGTGCACTCTTAACTAAACTCTTTTCTAGGGCCTGATAGGGTAACTTTCATCCAGCCAATAATACAAGGCAAAACTAGGTCAATGCTCAACTTGAGTTGATTCGACTTGAATTCGAGCTTGACTCGAGACCTTAACGAGTCGAGTAAAATTTGTTGAGTTTGAGTCAAGTTGAGTACTGCTCAGTTCATGATCGACTCACTCAATAAGCACACAAAACTTACGAAGAAACCATTCTAATTGAGACTGTAGTTTGTGTCACTTAGCATGGGAGGAACAAAAGTCAATACTCAACAAAGAAAAAAGTGAAGAAAATCCGGGAAAAAGTTGAGAAAACACATGACAGATTGATGGATTTGGACCCTATTGATTCAAAACACACGTCTTAAAAGCATTTCGTAAGATGATGAAGATAGTGTGAACACTTATATACAATATTCCATTATTCGTGTTTCTCTGCAACTTTACTTAAATTTGCTGTTGCATTCACTTATCATGTCCCTACATGATTATGCATGTAGGAAATAGTGCTTTTTTCTGTCTAAAGAAGAAGAAAAAACGTAAAGCTAACGCCTTCTCTATGCTTTTTATTATCATTCAAATTTTACCTACAAGTGTTAAGCTACCCTCTTGCAATACTTGAATGTCTTAGCCTTGAGCTTTCTTTTCTGTTCTTTTTTTTCCATATTCTCCTATATTTGATTCTTTGCTTCCTTGATCTGCTTCGACATATGCCTATTAAAGCAAGCATTTTGATCTTTATACCCTTTTTCGATTTCTGTGTTTTCTGTCTTGTCCCTGAAGTAATCCCTGCTAAGCTAATCTTATCCAACTTTGGAGTTCCATTTTAGTTACATGATGAAGAGAAGCCATGAAAGAGAGAGGCAAAGCTGTGGAAGTATATGACAACAACATTGATTTCTTCCAAGACTACACAACTTCATCGGATGTTGTTCCATGTAGGAAACATCCACAATCGTCTTCGGGTGTATGCGCGTATTGTCTCAAGGACCGTTTGATCAACTTGGTTTGCTCCGACTGCGGTGAGCAGCGTCTCTCGTCTTGCTCGTGCTCCGAAATCGCTACCAACCCTCGGAATTCATGCACCGGTGGTGAAGTAGGTAGCGTTGGACGGGTGTCGTTCTTGATAGAGAATGAAAACAAGGAACAACAAGTGCCAAGCCCCAAGGCTAAAAGAAGTAGTAGTGGGAATCATACCAAGTCAGAAGATGTTTTCTTGCTCAAGAGAAGCAATAGCAGCTGTGTTGAGATCAAGAAAAAGAATGGTTTCTGGAGAATTGGGAGGTTTTTCAAGAAGAAGAGGGACAAAGAGACTAACTGTGGGAAGAGTGTTTGTGGGGTTGATGAGAAAAGTGATTTGTGGGTGGTTGATTACATGGGGGTGTCAAGGTCAAGGTCTCTTTGCAGTTTCAGAGGTGGTGGGTTCTTCGGATCAGAAGATGGAAGTGACTTGATGAACTTTTCGGGTGCAAGGAGCTCCATTTCGGCCGCTCGGAGTTCCGGTGTCAACGGCGGATTGCTTTTTGATCCTGAGAGGAAGAGTGGGTTTAGTGAAGCAGAACCAAGGAGAAGTGGTTTTGATAGTGAAAGAAGAGACGGTACTTTTATAGAGTCTGATATTGCAGACATTAGAGCCATTAGAAAAAGTGGCGTCGGCGGTGCAATGGATGTCGACGGTGGTTTTAGTGGTGCAAACAGGCGGATGTTTTCTTTGAAAGAGAGCTATTTTAATGGTGGGGATGATTCAGGCTTCATTGACTTGAAATTTGATTTTCAAGCAGAGTCTAAAGGGGATATTCCTAGCATGAAGAAGGGTGTTTTGTCTGGTTTTGGCAGCATGAGAGAAGGTGGTGAATTTATGCCATATAAATCCAGTGGTTCCATTGAAAATGCACTGCCAATGTCTGGAAATGGAGCCTTAAGCAATGGGAGTTCATATCAGATGGCAATGGATGAAAGAGGACTAAAAAAGAATAAAAGAATTTTCAAGGGATGGCGGTGGATTTTCAAAGCTCCATCAAAATTGGATCAATCCAGGGAAGAAAAATGAAAGTGTTTGAACTCAAAATAGGTCATCATCAATCTTTCAAATTTCAGTCTCATGTTTTCCTTTGTTCATTTTCATATGTAATTTTCTTTACATACTTTCCCATTTCTCAACTTTCTGTTTAAGCATTTCAAGTTGATCAAATCTTTGAACAGAAATGGATGATTAAAGAACTGAAAAAGGAACCAAAAATATTTTGTATTTATTATGATGAGATTTATAGAACTGTAACTTACAAATTGACCTTCAAGCCTTAAAGAATGGGTGGTGGTGGCGGCAGCCGGCTGCCTCTTCCTTGTAGGGCTGCTATAGTGGCACTCTCCTTATACTAATATTGTAAAGGTTCACCCATTATCAGTGGTTTCTCCCTATCTCTAGTCTCATATAATAGTTTCTATAGTCATTAGATTACAGAAAAAAAGATTTCGGTATTTCGGATCAATCCCCGTGTATGCTCATCATCCTTGCTTTATCATCCTCCAGAGTTAGGAAGAAAACAGGATGCTTGCTAGCATCAGAAAGTAGCACTCCACAAAGCATTCTCTCCTTCCCCGCACCGCCGATGAACCTCTTTAATCCGATCGGCAGACTTGCAAATTCCACTGCAGCTCCAATCAAAGGAAGCAACACAGGCATTGCCAGCTTGGGCCTTCCACTGGCAATCTGCATTCGGGGTCCATTCGTTAGACCAAACCGTTATCATAATCTGCATCAGGCAATTTCACTTCTATACCTAGAATTGCAAAAGTATATATGATAGCGATCTATGAGAAATATGAAAATATTTACAAGCAAATATTACTTCGACCGATAATGAATGTCTTCACCAGAAATATGTCCCATTCAAAAAAAACTACGAGATTTCGGAGTAGCATACAATGCTCAAGGGGCCTTAAGTCTTAAACGGAGATTCAACGTATAAAGAATACTTGGGTTTGAAAAAGTCATGGAAATATCATGCCTAGTATCTTTCAGCTACATAGTTTAGAAGTAAAAAATAACAATGTTCATACACAACAATTTAGTCTATGACATGTGAACCAATATTCTGAACGAAGGAACTATAGTTTCGAGTTACACTTTACGTCTTCTCCTATGCAAACTAATCGAAATTCTATAAGATTTGGGCGAATTTAAGATATTTACCAGGTGGTGTGCCACAACATAATCTCCGATCATCAATATGTTCGACATCAAGTCCAATAAACCATGATCCCAGTGAAACATCCTCATTAGCATACTTGTGTAAAACATGCCTGACATAATCATCATTAGTACAGCAAACAATGGAAACACTCGAGAGGCAGACCTCCAGATTCACACACAAGCTTCATTTTAAACAAGGATCTTAGATCTTACTGATTTATCGATATATACGAGGCCAAATCTTTTGAAATGGCATACAACTGTCCAGTAGCATGCCGGAAATATTTATTTCCTGCCTCACCAAATTTCCAGTGTTCTGGTTCATGGTATCTCACTCCCCTGTTCCATAACATAACAGTTAAGAAAACCAATATACTTTCTCGAGAAAAAAACAACACATCGATAAATTTGGCTCACTTTTGCGAGAGGACGGGACCAGATTTCATGCACCCTATGTAGACACGTGGTTTCTTTCGATGTCTAACTAGAGTTTCTCCGAGCGTCGCTGCGTAAATTTAGCGGGAAATGATGACTTAAAGAGCAAAGAAATAATGAAATTTTAACAAACACTTGATTAATGCTAACTCCAACAAGTGTCATAATTCTCAATGAAAACATACAAGTAAGCATTGATCTTCAAGCACAAAGGCTTTAAGTAACTAATCCTTGTAACGACAACTAATCCTTTATGTAAAGTATAATTATAACGACAACTAATCCTTTTGTTGTCTGAGTGTAAACTTTACTTTTAGTAGACAGATCTCAGAACTTACCTATATTTACATGGACATCATCATCAACCTTGACATAAAAATCTGCATCCCATAAAGTGACGGCAGTCGCAAAGTATATCTTAGTTTTTGCAGACAACTCAAGATACCCTTCGACATGGTCCTGCTGACATGTAAAACATGTTACTTGGTTTACTTATTTAATCTTTAAACTGTTATAGAGTGTTCTTAAAGAGCATAGTTAGAGCAGAATAGCCTATATACAAGAGATCAATAGTGACTAAAACAGCCTACCAGTCTCAAGAAGTCTCCATGCTTCTTATTCTCAGCTTCAATTGCTCGGTCCAAAATACCACCCGACGTGGCACTGGAAAATAGGAAAAATGATTATGTAAAAGCATAAATCAAGTTCTTAAATTTGTAATTTGGGGTTGTTATTGTTGTCATTTTCACCCTTGAATTTCCATTGTCATGCATCATATATAAGATTTCTGAAACATGCTTGAAACTTTTCGTATTAAGAATCTATACAATTTTTTATGCTTATAGCACAATTCTTTAGGACATACCGTGGAAGTGGAATCGACCTACTATATAGTTTGATACATATAAGGAGAAATACATGTCAAAGTTCAGCAACCAAAAATAATAGAAAGTGAAACAAACCCTCACCTATGACCAATAACAAAGCGAGCAATAATGCCCTTTTCATCCTCCAATTTCTTCCGCTTTTCACCTATTTTCCAGTAGTTTTAGGAAGGAAAACCACAACAAATTTAACTTGGCAATTCCAATGGCATAACTAGGGAAAGGAACTAATGAGTGTTAGGGGAATAGGAAAGGAAGGGTATAAAAACGGTCGATCCAACCTTGTGGCAGCCATGTAGCACGAACCGAGTCTCTTCTTTTCCGGCTGCTAAAAGCAGTATTAATTCCTATAACCATCAGATACCTTCTTTTCCTAGATGATTCGGCTCTATCCACATCTGTGGATAACGGTGAACCACCAAGTATGGACTCTTGTGCCGCCCTTGCAGCAGCTAATTCCATCTCTAAGTTCGAAATAGTCTTATCCAATGTGCTACATCAGAAACAACATGATAAGTTTGTTGATCAGCTACCTTAGAATTAAATCAACCCAAGGCAAAAGCAAATACTCACTGTATAGCACGGTGAGTCTTTAAAACCTCCCCAATGATGTCCTTGGATACATGCTTTTCTTCTTTCTGATACAAATAAAGGAAGCCAATCAACCTAAAAGCCGCAAAACTTCGGATGCGTAATAAGAAGGTTTAATATGATGCAATTACAGTACTCACGGCTTTTAGATTACAACCCTCTGAAATTAGTTTTAATTTTTCAGCTTCCATTGCAGTTGCCCTCATGATACCTTTGGATTGAGGAACTGTCCCCACCCTATTACCGATTTTACACATTAACAAGCCATCATTGAAGTCTCAATAAAATCAACAAGCATGCCACCATTATAAACAAAATGAGTCCATATTTTTAACTATAACAAAAATATTGAACTGTCAAACAAAACCTATAGAAATGCCTCAAAAACAATGGTACAGCTATCTACAGCACGTGTCAGAGTTCTTCTTCAAATTTTATATAAAAATATCAACCCTAAAAGGCTGAACTTTTGCATCAGGTATAACCTTGACTTGCCAATTGAAACCCCTTTACCAAAAACAAGAACATTTTGAAACATCAAAAACTTAAATTCACAAAGTTAGATCCATTGTGCCTTGATGGGCAGTAAAAACAAGGGAGACACACTAATTGTCTCTTAGTATAAAAAAGTATGTGTTACAAACAAACACAAGCTTGAATACAACAGCTAACAACAAAAATCAAAACAACCCATCTTTAGAAGATAATCAAAGTCTATGATAAAAACAAGTTGGCATAGTTTCACCATTGAAATAAAGCAAAATTTGGCTGAACAAAGATCTTAAGCCAAGGTTAAAAACAATCAAAATTTTGGAATTGAAGAAATGAAAAGCCAAAAGCTTTAAACTTTGAGAATTCAATGAAACTGAAAACACCAGACAAGAAGGATAATAATAATAAAAGGATACCTATTGGTGAAGAGCATTCCAGCACAGAAGCAACCCAAGCAAAGAAGAAAGCTCCATTTCTTTGATACAAAACTTCCAGAAGACTGATCTCCTTTGCTTTTAAAAGACATGTTTTCGAAACCTTCAATCTAAATTCCCTCCTACTTATCAACCAATGGCTATCAAAAGAGAGAGAAACCCATATGTAAAAGTGGAAGCTTGAGGCAAATCAAAGTGATCCAGTAGCAGAAAATGACTCCCCAAGAGCTCCAAATTTGAGAAGAAGAATTAGAAACAGAGTGCTATGTTTTTCAAGTTGATGTATTTTGTTCCTTTCTTCCTTTAGTTATTTCTGTATTTTTTTTGTTGGTTTGCTTGGGTTCTTCTCTCTATAGATTCTCTCTCAAATTCTGAACTTTGCAGGCAAGGGACGTTGAATGAACACAAGGGAGAAAGACACGATATCTTCTTCTTTTACCAAATTTACCTGATTATCCTTTGGTTTTGCTGAAGTTGGCTCACTTAATATAATTAATAACTTTACTGGAGTGGAGATCTATTAAAAATATTCATATTATTTTATTTTGAAAAAAAATTTAATATACAGTCCGTGTAAATTTTATACAGACCTTTTTAGTTTTAGAGGTTGGGGGTTTAGTTTAAGGTTTAGAGTTTAGGGGTTTGTGTTGTATGGTTTAGAATTTAAGGCTAGTTTTTGGAATTTAAAGTTTAATTTTTAGGGTTTAGGTTTAATTTTGATTTATAATAGAAATAGACAAGCCTGTGTAAAATTTATTTTATACAGCTTGTGTATCAAATTTAAACTTTTTTATTTTATATAAATTTAAATTTTAATATTTATTAATAAAATATAAAAATTCTCTATTTAAATAAATAACTTTGCTGAAGTGTGCTTTAGATTCTCTGAGGTTTACAATACTCAAATTATATATATATATATATAAAGCAAGAACAACAGTTTAATGAGCTGAGATTTATTCGACAAATATATATTTCGTTTAGTATTTTTGATAATATTTATTTTAATTTTTAATAAATTTAGACGTTTCTTATAAATAAAAGTGTTAGAACTTAAAACTTAATTTTCTTAAAAAATCTAAATACATGTTCAATTAAGTTCTATAAACATTGATTAATAGAATAGAAAGGAAAAAGGCAGGAAGCTGGAAGAACGACATATGATAACTGGCACAACAGTCGGGGTACACGTGAGCAGAATGGGACGTGGCAGAAAACAATTGGATAAAGGACTTCACTAGATCTTGTGTCTTGTCTAGCAATCATGTGACAGACACCATCCTAAGTCACGTAGATGCAGCAAAAGGAAAGAGAGGCTTCAGTTTTAACCCATTATATTTCTATTTATCCTCCTCCACACAACAAAGGGAGTGGGAAGGGAACCTATACCTTCATGTAGGGCGGAGCCCATAAAAGATGGGGACATTCATCCCTCCTTTCCTTTGAGAAAGAATAGGATTCTTCAAGGGCAGTTTCATCATAAAACCAATTTTTTTGAGGAAAAAATAGTTTTGTTCTATTATTTTTTATAATAATTTATGAATTATTATTTTATATATCGACGGTGAAAAAATTATTATATAAATAGAATTAATTTAGGATTTAAGATTTAAGGATTTTTTAATATATCTTAATTGTAATTCTATATATATAGAAGGGGAAGAGAGAACTTTATGAGCAGGAATGAGATGCTTCTAGTGGGTCTAGAACTGATGACCTAAAGGAATGTAAGGTAAAAAAATGAACAGCTTAATCAACTGACCAAATGTGCTTGCTCTTAGACTAAGGATTTAGATTTAGAGATTTTAAAATGAGAAAAACTTTAATACACATGTGTTTAGTTTACACAAGCCTTTTAATTTTAGGTTACGAGTTTAGTTTAGGGTTTAAAGTTTAGAGTTTAAGATTTAGGGTTATATTGTTTAGAATTTAGTGCTAGAATTTAGGGTTTAAGGTTTAGAGTTTGTAGTTTAATTTTTAGGGTTTAAATTTAGTAATTTAAGATTTGGGTTTATAGTATAAATATACAAGCTTGTGTAAAATAAATTTTATACAGTTTGTGTATTAAAATTAAACCCTTTTAAAATTAAAATATGTATGCTTGTGTAAAAAAATTATGGGTAAAACTTTGATACACAGGCTGTGTAAAATTAATTTAACACAAGCATGTGTATTTACACTATAAAAACCCAAATCCTAAATTTCTAACCATAACCCTAAAAAACTAAACCCCACACTCTAAACCCTAAACCATGAATTCTAAACACTAACCTTAAATTCTAAACCCTACAACCTAAACCCCTAAACTAAAACCCTAACCCCTAAAACTAAAAGACACGTGTAAACTAAAGTTTACACGGCTTGTGTATCAAAGTTTTTTCCAAAAAAATTATACTCACAAATTATCATAACTTATAATTTATTTTATTTTTTAATGGAGTAAATATAATTATTAACAATGCATTTAACCATATTAACTAAGTAGTTACAAAATTATTGACAATTAATAATTTTCCATATGTTATACAATGAAATACATGTGCGTTCCTAATTATTGGGACGTTTGGTTCTCTTAGATTGAGATATATTTGTTGCTATATTGTGTATAGGGGTGTGCATAATTAACCGTAATCGTGAATCGTAACCGTTAATTGGTATAACTGTTATATTTTGCATGTTAATTAACCGAACCGTTAATGTTAAATGGTTTCGGTTAATGAATTTTGACAAATAATTAATCTATAGGTTAACCGTTATTAAACTTTGATGAGTTATATTTCATTTTAGAGAAAGTCGGCAAAGACCTTAGGTGATTTGGTCATAGAGTTAACTTTTGTGGCTTGTGATACTAACTCATAGAAGTTTCATTTATCTTATGTTTGTTTTATGTTAGTTAAAGATTTTTATTTAAATCTTTGATGATGTATTGCTATGTGTTAAACGATGTTAAAACTTAAAATTTTAAACTAAATATGAATTTTATATGTTTTGTGTTGTGTTAAAACTTTATAGTATGTATGTACTTTTTTTAATTATGGATGTTTAGAATATCTATTTAAGCATTTTTATGAACATTTTAATATAATATTTATCAAAAATATAATTTCATTATTCTCAAAAGAAATAGTAAACATGTAAAAAAATATAATATGTTACAGGTTAACCTGTAACTGAATCGTTGGTTAACCGTATCTTAACAGTTAATTATTAGTGGTTAACCGATTTTTAACGGTTAAGTTATAGTTAGCTAAATTTAATAACCGCTATAACAGATAACCGATCGTTTAGGCTAAACGATACGGTTAACCGACCATGAACACCCTTAATTGTGTGTAATTATTTAAAATTTTGAGATCGGATCAAGATCACATTATACTTTTTATTATGTCGAGTCAGATCGAAGATAAAATGTATTAAGGTTGGGTCGGATTAAAATTTTTAGATTTCGAGTTGAGGTCAAACGGCTAAAAACCCGTCCATCCCGCCTCGTTACAATCCCTAGCTGAAGCAAACCTGGTTGTTGGCTGCTAATCTTCCCTCTCCCACTCTTGGTTTCGTTCTTCTGAATTTATATTTGTTGGATACAATTGGATTGCATGTCTCTTTCGGCATCCATGTTTAGATACTTGGTTCAAGTGAACCTCCTTGTCAGACCGTAGCCGTTCATTGCTTTCAAATATGTACTGTTTTTCTCGAATGAAATCAAGTGTAAGATATTGCTCCAAATTCATCAGCTGATGAAAATAAGAGAAAACCCATACTGTGGATATGAAAATCGGACCATACTTGTCTCAACCAGTCCAAATCCTCCATTTCATATGCTACTATGTGTCCCATAATCGTGCAATCACATCAAATCTCTTGTAAGTTCATGATGGACCCTTTTTAAGCAATTTAGTGGTTCAAAATTAAGGATCGAAAAGTACGGGTGTAAACTCGAAAATGATTAAATCGATTATGAATATAGATATCAAGATTCAAACCCAAAATTATAAAGGTAGGCCCATGAAAAAACCATAATGTAAGATGATGGTTCCACATACCGGAGCTCCATAAATAGCAACATTGGTGCATTGGCATTGCGCATCTCAATCCACCCACCATCCCTTGTCTAGGGGGGTAAGACCCCATTACGTCCACTTGATGAATGAAACCCCAAATCACTCGCACTTACCTTGTTCGTTTGCAACCGATCGAAGACCGGGTCGCGTTGTCGTTGATGCTAGCTTTTCAGTGTTCCAGGCTTTGCACATGTGAAACCCAAGCTAGCTGTCATAGGGACCACGCTTATTAAATCCCAAGACCCTGTTTTCCAGACCCATAACACCGGAGTTAAGAAGCCATCGCATGCATGACATTATATTGTGTACTTGAATCTGGAATATTCATCAGATTTTTAACTGCATCAACATCCACTCCATGTGTCAAGTACCATTGCATTATTACAGCCCTAAAACCAGCAGATCGGAATTTCTCATGAACTTCAGTAATGGCGACTAATTAAACTCAAGTAACAAGGTTGCATGTGGACTTCATTACGGTTACTTATCCTAGTTAATTGCAATAAATTCCCATGATTTAAAACAACTAATAACCATAAAATAACTAGGATATTTCTCACCACCTCCCACCAATATGAACCAGATGCAGTTTCAACATACAATTTCCTCTCTCCCACATTCCGATCGCAGACGTAAGTGATTCATATATTTGTTAATCTTAGCTTCAGATCGGTCACTATTTTTGTCCCTCAAAGTAGTGCACTAGTCTTGGCTAGATATGTCTCAATGGATTGGATTCGACCCAGGCCAGGAGCACTTCATTTTTACTTCGCCCCTGCCCAGACCCGACCATGGCCGAATCCTATCGTTTCCTTCCTTACCCATCCATGTTTTTTCTTACAAATAAATGGGCAAATCAGAGGTTTGGATAAGAGAACACCGGCTGCCAAAACATTACCACTGCTACACCTTTGTTCTATAAGCTAAATAAAAAGTAGCTGTCTTCTTGTTAAGATACAAAATACTGCCTCAATCCCAAAAATCTTTTACAAATGGAGCGGCAAAGCTATACCTGAACATAATTTGCCATCCCATATCTCGACTGAATCAGCCAACAAATCCGAAAGTCTGAACATTTCTTCATTTGAAATCGACATTGCACGAGGTAGTTTGCATCAAATGAGAAGAAAACATACCATTTACTTCCAAAATTTGCTTTGCTTGATGTTCTAGTACAGAGTCAACAACTGAGACTTGTGATCAATCGCATTGAATACAAATGTGCCAGACATGGGAACAAACTGTTTCGTTATAAGCTGCAGCAAACACAAAATTTTCAATTTACAGTGCTTATCACGTCTTTTGAACTATGTAAAATCATTTTCAGTAATTCTCTCGTGGACCATGGAAACAAGAATTTGAAACACAGACGACAAAAGACTAAAATGCTACCTTGATCACTTCTTGTGATGCAATTCCTCCAATGACGGCAGCAACAGCATGGAGCTCTGCAGCGCCAAATCGACACATTTCATTAATAAGGTCCTCTGTCAATGTTAACCCAGTACAACCCAAATCATTAAGTAGGCTAACAGCTGTTGCTTTTAGCCGAGATATATCCTCATCCAATCCACTGCAAAACAATAACCACATGGTTAGAATACAAACCTCAGGTTGTAACAGAAGAGAGAGAAACTAAGAAGTGCAAGGTTTACCCATCAAACTGCCCAGGAAAATGGTTAAAATTTGCAGCATATCGGTCAACAGCTCTTAGAAGAATATAGAATCCCACGGCAATACTGAAACAGATAAACAGAAGACCATGTTTTGTAACCAAGACACATCATTACGATTTGAATTGCAAATCAACAATAAAAAACATTCATAACATATTAAACACAACAGTAAAGAAAGGACCTATATTGTTGCTACATTAAACAGATTATCAAACAAACTAACATAGGTTTCGTTTGGTTGATGTTTTGCCTTTATAGAAAGTGAAAAGCAAAATATTAGTAAAAAGAACTGAGAACAAGGGACAAATTGCAAAAAGCACAAGCACTGATCAGCAGACCATTAATTAAGCGTTTTATACGACAGAATCTTCATGTAGGTTTAACCTATCGTCATGTAAAAGAAAGCTTTCATATATACATAGAACAATGCCTTTGGTCCAAAAAGAGATTAAAGAAAATCATAGTACATTAATATTCAGAGAAAGGGAGAAAATGGGGATGAGATGATGCACATAATTTTGAAATTTGAAAGCATCAAAATTTAAGTCACTGGACCTGCAATCTTCATCAGTTAAATACTTCTGCAGCTCAGCAAGGGATGGATTATTATACTCATCCTCAATGGGGCAATACCTACAAACCTACAAAGCAAAGATTAGACAAGGGACTAATCCAAAAGGGGCACGACTAACTGTGATCTTTTTGGAATCACCAATCAGTACATATTGTACATCATTCTATTAATTGTAACATAAACATCCATGCAGGTCAGCAGGCAGGATGCTGATAACAAAAACTTGTGGCAGGAAGATCCAAATTAACAGAAAAATAATGAAAATAAGACAGGAACAACTAATGGTTTTTATGCTAGATGGAATAACACCAGAGTATTTGATAAAATGCATTCAACAAAGTACAATAAAGATCAACTTAGGTCCTCCCGAAAGTAATACTCGGAAGCATATTATAGGCCGAAAATAGTTTACTTACCTCATCCACAATTGTTATGAATGATTAAAGTGCTTCTCGTGTCAATGAGGATACATGCAATAGACCGAACCATAAAATAGCAAAACAGATTAAAGAAAAAAGTAGCACACTTACTTTGAGTTTTCTAGCATTTTTACAAAAGCTTTTTATCGTAGCTTTAGGAATACTATGGGGATCTCTACCAATTTTCTTGAGAATATTCCGAACTCGTTCTTCAATCACAAGATAATCAGCCTCAGACTTAGCCTGATAGATCTTCTGCAAGTTTACATAATGCCTGAACAATAGAATTGATAGAGTGGTTATTCTCGATTTTAGAGAAAAGGAATGCTAGAAATTTTGTAGGGATCAATCACTAACTCAGTTGAAGATGTCATATCTGGTATCGGCCCCTCAAGTGGTACCTCCCCACCACCTTCATTTGCAATAAACTCCTGCATAAAGTTCACAATTGCAAACACTAATTTCAATCTTGAGAAACTTGAATAGAATTGAGTGATCATAAAAAATTATAGCAGTATGGGTGTTGATTAAGTATTCAATAATCTTTAAGCAGTTGTAAATAGCTAAAGTAATAATACCAAGAATGTCACACGGGAAAATGCAGGTTTAAACTATATCACCAATATCTTATTTGGCTGTAGTACATAAATAAAGCAAACACCATGCCACCAAAACTCGAGCCAAAATCCCACAACTCTCTTACTCCCCACTAATGGTCATGTATGAGTTACTTAAATGAAGAAATCATACAATAAAAGGTTGAAAACTAATTCAAATTATTGAGACAAAATTGCAACTGAAATTTCATCTAATAGTTTCCCAGAAATATTTGAAAGAAAGAGTGAAATGGTTCTGAGAAACAAAACAGCTGTGTGAATAGGTGTCTTTGGTCATAAAATGAGAAAAGGTCACATTAACCACCATCCATCATGGTTTTCAAAAAGTCCATAGGGTTTGCAACCATTCTATACATGTATTAAAAGACAAGTGTCCATTATAAGAACAAAGCTATAGGGAGCCATTCTGCACAATACCACTTCAGCAATGGTATGTACAGGAGCAAATCATTATTGAGGTTATAGCAATGGTGGGTTAACTTCTAAATCACCAACCTTCAAAGCTGCTACCATCACCCAAAAGTCAGAAGAACCAGTGCCAACATCAGCGCAGCTATCATTAAGTATCTGCTGAAAATCTGAACCTGAGATTTTTTAAGAAAAGGGGGGGGGGGGGTTAAGCACCAGCCAAAGTAGTGTTTGATTTTCCCAGCTGATACTAACTCAACACAGAAAACAACTAAACCAATGTAAGCATAGTGCATTGAAATTACACAAAGAAGCTTCAATCAAGAAAAATACTGTCTACCAAATCATACAAAGGATACTTTCCCCACTAAACTTGTTTCACATCAATAAGTTCTTTGCAAAATATATAGGAAGTATTGTATCACTATGAACAAAGAGCAAGGTGCCTCAAATCTTATCCCTGTAAACATGATATACAAGATTAAAACCAACTCCAGTCCCAGCGAAAAAGTGTTGCCAGGGCTCATATGGATTTCAAATTCCAAGGCTACAGAAGTCAGGGCATCTTCTCTAAATCAAATAAGTTTCTCATTCCATTTCCATAAAAGACAGATTTCTACGAAAATCCTTTAACCATCCAAAAAGTTGACTCATGACTCTGCCAAGACAAACTTACTGATTCTTTGAGGAGCAAACACTTTAAAGGAGGCATCAATAGCTTCTTTATAGTTTTCTTCATCCATTGCAGCCATCCTGGATTTGAGAAGTTCCTAAAATGTCCAAGAATTAAACCTAAATCTCACATACATAAATCAGAAGAAATAAAATCTAGCAGATAAAATATACATTATACAGAAATGTGAACCTTGAACTCTCTTTTCTCTTCCTTGGTTGATGGTAGAGTACCTCCATGGCCAGTCTTCCATTCATCGACCATCTTCACAAGGATGACAACATACGGTATGTGTTTATGAGCAACAGAATCTTGCACATTTAGGTCAATAGCTTCAGCAAACCTATTAAATGTAAATGCCAGTCAGAACACCAATTAAGGAAAACAAAGGATGTGAGCTTACTGCTTAGAGTGCAGAGAATACTCAAATATTTTCCAAGAGCATAGTAGAGTTAAAAACGTTGAGAAAGGAACATCATTGCATGAATTATAAAAATCCTTTAACAACATACAACGGTACAGTTATATCCCAACATAATGGAAAATATCTACTTACCTCCCTCAGCAAAAAATGTAAAAAGAAAAAATGACCACTGAGCCACTGACCATAAGAGGGGAGATTACATGATTTTTGGGATATGACATTTGGCATTCAAAATAAGAAAATGCAATGAACGTTCTATCTAAGCTCAATGATTTTTGAACAGTTAATTTGACATCAGTAATCATAATAATGCAAGCTTATAGCAAATAGAGAAATCAAACAATGCACTGAGAAAGAAAAGAAAAGATCGATACCCTCTCAACTCAGGCCATGGGTTATTTAACCGAAGGTCATCTAGAAAATGGTCAGGTTTTGACTCAATTACAGTGTGTTCCTGCCACAAGCAAAACATGAACATCATTTTAAGACATTTTCCATTTTTTGTTGTGTAAATATTAACTCTTGAAAAATATGGAATAACCATTAATTTTTTATTGTTCAATAGAAATTCGAGGCTTGTTCCTGTTGATATCAAGCTATATCAATGAGGTATCAATGTCATAACCATTGATACATAGGATGAAAATGCAAAAAAAAATAAAAATAAATAAATAACATGTTACCTTCACACTGATTCGAACTAAACCTGTTAGGCCGTAGGAGCGAGCAAAAATCAACATCACATTTTCTTGTCTACAGATTCTATCAAGCTTCACCATAGATTCTTCCACCAACTGAAACAACAGCATAGTTAAAAGGGAAGATTCACAATATAAGGAAACATAAAAACCTGGTGATTCTTTTAAGAAACAAAGCAACATAAAGTAACAAAAAAATTCACAGAATTCCAAATTGACATAGACAACAATTAAACCAGACTCGAACAATAAACAAAAAAACTTTTAAAGTAACAATATAGCGGCCTAAAATTGGTACCTAGCACTTAAGTTCATCGATGAAAGTTAAGGAATGGGAAGATTCCTTACCTGAGTGGCTACAACTAATGTAAATTGAGAAAAGAAAGATGGGGTGGTGTCTATTAAAGCCTCGGGATACTCTTCAATAAACTTAGCTTTAACAGCATCGTTAAGCTCTTGGAGGAATGAACAAACACATTTGGCCTTTGACTGACCAAGGCTTGAATCATCCACTAACACAGAACAATTCCCAAAATTAGAATATGAGATTATTAAACCCCCAAAAAGGGACATTAAAGAACGAGAAAATGAAAATGGAAGACAAATTAAAACCTACCCATAAAATTGTTTCCAAGGTCACCCAATTCAACCTTAGATCCATCGACTATAGTAATACTCCCAACACCACCAAGGACAAGATTCTTCAAAGTCTCGGAACCAGTCGGCCCACAATTTAGTAAACATATGCTCGCTTTCTCGAGAGCTGCTTGCCCTTGTTCACCCCAGATCCTACCATTTATTTGGAGAAAATAAAATTAAAAAGGAATCCGGGAGGAAAAATCTAATAAGACGTGAATTCTTTTAACACTAGTAAAATTTCTTCTGGAGGAAAAAAGAAAAGCTTAGAGAGAAAATAAAAGGAATAAAATTGAGAGGTTACCTGAGCTGGCGATCGTATTTGGTTTTAGGTTCCGCCATTGCTAAGCTTCAATATGGTTCCTCGCTTGCTGACTACGCAGTAGTCAGATAGTACGCATAGGCCACGCACCGTCCCGTCTGTGTTTTAAGGACAATGGCGATGATATTGAAACGCTTCGTTTAGATGGGCAGGCCAATCTTGCTAATTTTGATACAGAAAATGTTGGGCAGGAAAAATATTGCTTTAGGTTTGTTTGTTTTTTAAATATGGTCCTTTTCATTTTAATTTTTAAATATTGTATTTGTTATAATACTTTAGAAATTAGATTCAACGTAATTTGAGTTTGAACAATAAATTTAAAAAAAAATAAAGATTGGTTTAAGAGGATTCGACTTCAAGTAATTTTTAAAGATTTTTAGGGAAAACACTATTTATAGTCGGATGCTGTTGAATCCGACTTTTAAGGTACTGTAACAAATACAATATTTCAGAAATTAAAATAAGAAGTACTATATTTTGGGGAAAAAACCTAAAACTATATTTGAGTAAAAATTGAAAATGTTGGTTTAGCTCACATCCATCATCATCACTACTTACAAATATAATTAATATAATGATTGGATCTCAATATAATTAATATATTTCGATGCATTTGAATTCACTACAATAACAACAATGTCAAATTAATTAATTAATATATTTTATATATTATAATATTAAAAAATTTAAATACATTCCAAATTAATATATTTTAAATTTACAACATAATATCTAAAAGTTATACTATTTTATCTTTTTAAAATAATTTTTGACAAGGAATCAATTAAATTTTAAACAAAAAAAAAACGTTTCAAAAACTGCACTAAACTTGCCCTTAATCACATGTGTAGACCAAAAACACAAAGGATTACACTTTAGGAGTGATTTTTTTTTTTTTTTTGAGAAAAATTGTAATCTCTCCCGTGTGCATCTTAGCATTGGTGACAACAATTTTATCATTGGGATCAATTGTACATTCACTTGAAGGTAGCACTGTAGTCATATAAAAACATTGATGTGTGGGTATTTAAGAGAAATGGGAAGAAGATAAAAGAGTTTGTTCGATTTTGATACTATGGGAAAACATAAATGCTTTTTCCAAACAAACCATAGATTCAAGCCCTACTTCTACCTTATGTAAGGAAACTGAAAGCTTGACAAACAAGAGGTTAGAAAAAATAGATATTTTTGGAGCTTTGAATGAGAGATTGATTCAAACATTGTTGAGGGAAAACGTGGAGCCAATTGTTGGTTATTAAATGTGCAACCATGCACGACATGAGTAACGCGAATCTTCGGACTGGTCGGGTTCTCCGTAAGCTTGCGAATATTTTAACTCAAATATTTTCCTCAAATAGAGCATATTTTTTTCTAAATTATGTTTTAAAAATAAAATGATAAATATTAAAGTCTTCCTTTAATTCGGACAGAAATTTTGGAATCTGCCCTCTAAATGTTCATTAATTCTCACATCATAAATGCTCCATTAGGTCAAAAGTTTCTAATTATTCTATCGTGAAACTCCTATAAATAGCGTGTAAGCCTTTTAGGTTCAACGCAACTAAAACACGTACAAAATTTTCTATTGTTTTATTTTGTGACTTTCAAAAGTAATATTTTGTGACTTTCAGTTGTGCTACTATAGTTGATCGACCGAAAAAAATTTACAAAGCCTTGACTGGTCAATCCATTTACTGTCAAAACTCATTTTGGCCAAGACAAAAAAAAAATAGCCTTCTTTTCTTGTTCCTTATTTCTCTTGTGATGAATGATCTCGAAAGCAACAAGAATATTGGCAAGATTAATGTTCCTGGAACAAATGCCCATTGCACAGGAGAGATCAGCTTCGACAGTAAGACCTTGAATCTGTTGGTCAGAGCTTTTGAACAATTGTATACAGTACATTACATAGAGCAATGGGTCTCAGATCTTTCAGATCATTCCGCTTCCCTCTTTCGGTTTAAGGACGAACAAGTGTCATTAAGGGAGAGCTAATCTTACAATTAGGAGTGAGCAGGGTCGTTCCTGAGATTTTGGTGGCCTAAGGGCGAAATTAAAAATTAGGCCTTTAATGACACATATTGAAAAAAATGAGTTTTAAGATACTCATAATAACAAGTATTAGAAGAAGAAAAAACCGCAATTCTAATAACAAATATTAGAAAAATATTAAATTTTAATACTATGTACCTAATAACAAATATAGGAAAGAATTGGGCTCTAATAACAAATACTGAAGAAAAAAATTAGACCTCTAATAACAAATATTGAAAAAATTATTTTTTAAGAGTAGACCTGTAATAACAAGTATTAGAAAAAAAATTGGGCTCCTGATAACAAATAATACAAAAAATTAGACTCATAATAAAATATTAAAAAAATTGAATTTTAAGAGTATGTCTAATAACATATATTGAAAAAAATTAGGTCCCAAATAATAATTATTAAAAAAATGGGCCTATAATAATAACTATTAGAAAATAAATAAATTTTAATAGTAAACCATTAATAATTAGTATTGAAAAAATTAGACCTTAATAATAAATATTAGAGAAATTTAAGTTGTGGGCCCTTGACATGGGTGAGCCCTGGGCCGTCGCCCATATGGCCCACCCTCAGGGACGAACCTGGGAGTGAGCAAAATTCAACTCGATTAAAAAAATTAAAATTTTCGACTCGACTCAAAAAAAAATTGTTAAGAATTTGGTGTGCGGCAAAATAACCAAAGCGATAACAACATAGACCAGGACATGCATATGAGACAAGATTTAACGTGGTTCAGCATAGCCTACCTACACGAACGAGAGAAACGAACAATCCACTATCAACATAGAGAACACGAAGAGTACAAATACATGATAACCTATGTAATCCCAAAACACGGTGTACAAATCTCATGACCCAGTAGAACCAAAGCACTATTTTCAACATCCCTACAATACCCATATCTACAACGTAGTCACAATAGTTGTAGAGAACCTAAAAGTGGTTACATCTCTCTAGAGAATAATTCCCTCTCTCTCATTCTTTCATAAATCAAAAGGTTAAACCTAGTCTATATTTATAGATCTAAATACTTGGTCACCAAGAAACCTTATTCAATAAGATCTCTTACATAAAATAGAAATTGAGTCAAAATATAACAAATCTCCCCCTTGACACAAATTCTATTCGAGCATAGGTCTTCAAGTATTCAACAACTTCAATTTTTACGTAAGTCAAATATCCGTTGAAACACCGTCGTCAAATCTTCAACAACTCCAATTCTTATGTAGTATCCGTTGAAGCACCGTTGAATCGATTGAGAATTACTCCCCCTGCAACTAAAAGCTCGTTGCAGCAATACTCCTCTGGCATGTCTCCAACATCGCTCCACAAAATCCACAACAAAAATTCCTTCAAAAATGCGCATCTCGAACCATAGCTCATGATACCATTTGTTAGGAATTTGGTATGCGACAAAATAATCAAAGTGATAACAACATAGACCAAGACATGCACAAAAGACAAGATTTAACATGGTTCGGCATAGCCTACCTCCACAGACGAAAGAAACGAACAATCCACTATCAACGTAGAGAACACGAAGAGTACAAATACATGATAATCCATTTAATCTCAAAACCCGGTGTACAAATCCCACCTACAATGTCCATCTCTACAACGTAAGCACAATAGTTGTAAAAAACCTAAAAGTGGTTACATCTCTCCAGAGAATAATTCTCTCTATCTCTCATTCTCTTGTAATTCAAAAGGTTAAACCTAATCTATATTTATAGACCCAAATGCTTGATCACTAAGAAACCTTATTCAATAAGATCTATTACCTAAAATAGATATTTACTCATTAAAGTAAATCTTAATTACCAAGTAATCTTCAACCACTAGAATTACAATAAAACTCAACTCAATTACCAATTAGAATTTGAGTCAAAATGTAACAAATTTGAAATGAAATTTGAGTTATAAAATGAGAATTTGAATAACTCAAAAATCTTAGTAATTAGTGGATTATTTTTAAGCTCGAGTCCTTCAACTTTGCTTGATATATATATATATATTGCATATGAAGATATATGTATATGACATATTGTTATAGAAAGCAGTTTAAATTGAATAGAAACTCAACTCGATTGGAATTTCATAAACTCAACTCGATTCATAAAAAATTTAAATAAAGTTTGAGTTATAAAATATGACTCATAAATTCAACTAACTCGAATTTTTTTGACTTCACTTGATCGAATGATCATCCCAAGTTACAACGGGAGACTATATTCTAAATTGAGATATATTGTTCGTTTTTCCCTCACACCACCGCTTGCTTTGTCGTCCTCCTCCGTTGTAGCAGTGTGGGCAAGCCTTGAATCTATGTTTTTTTGTTATAAATCAGTGATTTCGAGCTATGAGTGTGGTTTAAGAGTCTCTTGTGTTTTGATGGTCCTTTTTGAGTGGTGGGCAAGAATGGCCGTGCATCTAACTTGTCGTCGTTGTGTTGTCTTGTACGATGACCAATAGTTGTGCCGCCGTCGTTTATCTTCTATCGTTGTTGTCGTTCGTCTTCTACCGCCGCCTTGTTGTTATCTCCTCTGTCGCTGCCATCAAGGGTTTCAATAAACCCTAGAATCTGGTTACAGCTTGTGTTAAGGTGATTGGGCTGTGTGTGGTTAGCTGAGCCTAGTTGTGTGTGCCCAATTCGGTAACCCAAAACTATGAGGCCTACCATGTGAAGCCCGAGTGTGATTTTATGATCCAACCCGAATCAGCCTTGACCCAAAGTCATGAACCAGATCTGAATTTATGAACCGGACCGAACCAGACCGCTAAATTAAACCGGATGATTGAGCTAAATCGAACCAGTGACTCGAACCGGACCAGTGTGTTGATCAGATCCGTTTGACCAACCCAACCCGTTGACCAAGCTGTTGAAGGGGAAGTTGGCCCGAAGTCGGTACATGTCCGTACAGGGGAGAAACAATATGTATTTGATGCAGCAATGGTGAGTTATTAAATTTTAACCAATTTGTTTTTTTAATAGAAAACAGATATTGATTTCTTACCATTCAGTTCTTGTCAATTTTACAGTCTAATTTTTTGTTTTAATTGGTATGAAGCATAATTTAATCAGCACCAGATATTTATATTGTGCAAGATAATAGCCATTATTAACTGAAGTCAGATTGAGCAATTATTCAATACTAAGATTGACAGTAATTTAATTGGTATGAAGCCCGAGTGTGATTTTATGATCCAACCTGAATCAGTCTTAACCCAAAGTCATGAACCAGATCTGAATATGTGAACCGGACAAAACCAGACCACTAAACCAAACCAGACCATTGAGCTGAACCAAACCAGTGTGTTGACCAGATCCGTTTGACCAAACCGACCTGTTGACCGTTGATTGAATCGACCCCTTGGCTTTGACCAGTTTATCTCTAGGGATTACTTTGACCAGTTGACTGTCAAGGTTGACTTTGACTTTAATCGGGGTTGATTTTGATCGTTGACCAGAGTTGACTTATTCAGATAACTTTCAGCTTGACATTTTTTGATGTTCTAAGTCTGAATCCACTACCCGTTTCGTCAAATTCAAACTCGAAAGCCTCGTTTTGCTATTTACAATTAATTTGTACTTAGTAATTTCAATTGAATTGAGTATTGGATTGATATGAGTTATTCTCACGTTCAGGTATCGACTCTAAAACCGACGAGTTACCTCCTCTTGTTCAGTCCGACCGTGGACGCTCTTCGAGGCTTATGCGTATGTATTCTTTCGGACTAATAGTTATGTTCTTGTGGTGGCTTAGTGATAGTGTCAGATGCTAATAAAGAGTTTTACATCGTAGGTTCTGATTCAGTTACACCAAGTGATAAGCTTGAGCTTGAAAGTCGTCCTTTTCGACGATAGAGCTATTGACCGCTTAAGGTGTGTTTCTTCTGGTGCTATAAATAAATGTTTTTATACATTTTGTGTGCATTGTTCTGTTGTGATTGGTGAAAGTTTTCGGATATAGTGCATGACATGTCATATTGTGATTTAACTAAAAATAAGATTTACCGAATTATGAGATATCAGATTTGTAAAATTGTGAAACATCGGATTTATAAAATTGTGCAACTTGAATTTTAATAATTCGAGTTTCAGATGAGATTTAGATTTTAAAATCAGCGTCATATCATTGTGTGTACATGGATTGGGATTGTGCGGTAAAGTTTAGTGGTTTCACTCATTCGGGCTAAATTACGCTTCGGATCAGTGGTTCCACCCTTCGGGTTGAGTTTCGCTTCGGATGGTGTAAGTAGAGAGTGGTTATGGGAAACCTTACTCTTCGGACAGTGCAATGGAAATTGAGTACTGTATTTCATGTGCATCGGACATCATATCATAATGATTCAGATTTATTGTAATTTAATGTGTTTTCAAAAGAATTTATCAGAAAATAAAAACATTGTTTTGTTTTGTGGTTGCATGCACTTTAGAGACATGCTAAGCTCTTTAGCTTACACCCCCATAGTCTTTATCTTTTAGATATACTCAGACTCTTAGGCGGCTCGGTACTTCGAGCATTCCACTTTAATTCAGATATTTTTGACATTCAAACATTGGGACGGTTTATAATTTGGGATTTATTGGATGCATGCATTTATGGATTTGTTTTCAGATATTTTATCAACTATCAGAACATTGTTTAAAAGATTCAGTTTTATAATAATTGAAATATTTATTGAGTTTTACTTAATTAATCAATTACCTTGAAAGCTAAAATAATTTCTTGAGGGACACGTTTTAGGGTGTTAGGATATTTGTTTTGATATAATAATTGAAAAATGTTTTTGGACTAAATTGAAAATATTGCAAAATAGATTTTAAGTCCAAACAACTTGAGAAATATGTTGAAGTGATTTTGGAACGTTTTTAAGTAAAAAACACAATTTTTATAGCTTCAAAATGTCAAAAACAAGCCTCTGGTATCGATACCCTAAGGCCAGTATCGATACCCCTTGTTTTCCAGAATTCCAGAATCGATTTCTGGTATCGATACTGTACGGCCAGTATCGATACTGTACAAGCAGTATCGATACCCTTTTCATGGTATTGATACCCCATATGTTTTTCTCCAATGACTCTTTCCTTTTTGGGACCGATATCGATACCCCTACCCAAGTATCGATACTCCCAGCTGCAGAATTACAGATTTGGGTGGAAAATGATCCCTAACGGCTCCAAACCCCAACGGTCACCAACGACTAGGAACTCATTTGGGAGATTAAAAGGACCCTTCAAGCACCTAGAACAACTAATGATCTTCAAGTCAACAACATTATGATTGTAAAAGTGTCTTAATGCTTAATTCTCATTCTTTCATAGACTACACTTGTTGAGCTTAATTGTTAATGTATGCTCAAGTGTATTAGGATTTGGGTGAGTGCTTAAAGAGTGCAAACATAAACCTTGTAGAGAGGATTTCTTGTTTGCTTTATTTCTTTTGTTTGTAAGGATTCCCAAAGCTTGGGTTGTGAGCTTTGGATGCTAGACTTGGTAATTGGGTCTAGGATTGTAAAGGTTGCCTCATAAGCCTTGAAAAGAGAAAGAAATTCTTAGTGAATTTAGGAAATCCTTAGTGGTGTGCTAAGGTAGTGGATGTAGAGCTTGTTAGAAGCTTGAACCATTCTAAATACTTGTGTTCATTGTCTCATCTTTAGCTTTCACCACATACACCAAAAAATCGACCTCTCCACCACTTGGCAAGCAATTCGGTTGAAGGATATCGAGCCCAATAATTGGTATCAGAGCGAGGCTCAATCGAGAAGGTTTAACCACCTATTGAGGCGATCCGGCAAGCTCGACGAACAAACAAGTCAACCGACTTCCATGGCGTTATCCATCGACAAACTGCCCTTCTTCAAAGATGACAACTATGCTTCTTGGAAGCATAGAATGATGTTCTTCATGAAGAGCAAAGACTACCGTCTTTGGAATATTGTTGAAGATGGACCGTTTGTGCCAAATCGAAGCAAAGCGGAATAGAGCGCGGAAGATCGCAAGAAGATGGAGCTAAATTGCAAGGCCATACACATCTATTTTGTGCTTTGGGCCCCGATGAGTATGCAAAGGTTTCTTCTTGTGAGAGTGCCAAGGAGTTATGGGACAAGCTTAAAGCAATCCATGAAGGTACAAATGAGTTGAAGGAGACAAAGGTTGGTCTACTCAACCTCGAATACGAAAACTTCAAGATGAACCCATATAAAGACATCAAGAGCATGTTCAACTGGTTCTCTGCAATCGTCAATCGACTCAAAAGTCTTGGAGAGGAGATTTCGGAAGAAAAACTCATTCGAAAGTTGATTTACTCACTTCCTAAATCATAGAAAAGTAAGAAGACGACCATCATCGAAACCAAAAATTTAAAGAAGTTCAAGCTTGACGAGCTCGTAGGATCTCTTCTTACCCATGAGATGATGTCCAAACCATTGAGAGAGGAGAGAGAGAAGAAAATTAAAGAGCTTGGAATCGAAGATCTCAACATTATAGCTCTTAAATCCTCCATGAACCAAGAAGAATCAAGTGAGGAGGAAAGTGAGGATGAAGAGATGACCCATCTCTTCAAGGAACTTTCTCAATTCATGAAGAGCAACAAAAAAAATCAAAGCATGAATCGAAGAAAAAGATGGTGAATTCCCTCAAGTTCTCCAAGTACAAGGAAACGAGGCACAACAAATTCGATTGTCCTCACTTTAACATGAAGCGATCATCATCAAAGAAAGCATATGTGGCAACATGGAGTGATGAAGACTCCACCGATCAAGAGGAAGTAGCCCACCTATGCTTAATGGCCCTCAATGGGGGGAGGTAACTTCTAACTCATCCATTTCAAATTCTTATACTTTTGATGAGTTGCAAGATGCCTATGATAAATTGGTTTTTGAATTTAAAGGTTCATTTTCTAAAAACAAAAAGTTGATTTCTAAATTGAAAAAGGAAAATGATTTACTTATGAAAACCAATTTGGAAATTGAAGCAAAATTAAAAGATTTTGAACTCAAAGTTTTAGACTTACAAAATTTGCTTCAAAAGAAAGAAAAAAGATCATCAAATTGAAGTAAATGATCTTAAGAAAGAAAAAATTTAATTTCCAATGAACTTTAAAAGAAAAATAATTTTTATGTGATACAATCTAGTGCCCCTAGATTTATTAGAGGAAAATGTTTTAGAAGTATTTGAGTCCCAAAAGGACTATCTACTTCAACTAAAAATGATGAAATTGAAAAATGGATTCCTAAGGGGACTAAATTATGTGCTACTAATGCCTATGGATCCAAAGCAATTTGGATACCAAAATTTTTGTGATTGTCTTATTATAGGTGTGATGGAGCTTTGATCAACAAATGATAAAATTAAGGGGAGCTTTATACACACAATGATGAACACTTGAAGAAGGAAGGCTTCACATCCTACATTTGGTTCAAGTGTGGTAAAAATTAGTTGAATTTGTTTAATTTTATTTGATTTATTTTTTTAATTCAACTAGTTTATCATAATTGTTGGACTAACATTTCTTTAATGCTTGAGTAAAGGGAGCCTATTTTAACAAAACATATTTTTGTCAAAATTATTTTAAAATTCTCCATTGTTATGGACTTAAAAGCTTTCAAACTTTGGTTTGAACCATTTTTGATATAACAAAAAGGGGGAGAATGTTTTGAAAAATTGATTTTTCAAATGAATAAGGAGAGCTTTAATGACTTTGAACTTGTAATCTCTTATTCAAATTTTGTTTTTACTAAGGGGGAAAATCTCAAAAACAATTTTCAAGTTGGTTTTATTATATCAAAAAATAAGGAGATTGATAGGATATTTGTTTTGATATAATAATTGAAAAATGTTTTTGGACTAAATTGAAAATATTGCAAAATAGATTTTAAGTCCAAACAACCTGAGAAATATGTTGAAGTGATTTTGGAACGTTTTAAAGTCAAAACACAATTTTTATAGCTTCAAAATGTCAAAAGCAAGTCCCTGGTATCGATACCCTACCTTCGGTATCGATACCCTAAGGCCAATATCGATAACCCTTTGCTTGGTATCGATACCCCTTGTTTTCCAGGATTCCAGAATCAATTTCTGGTATCGATACTGTACGGCCAGTATCGATACCGTACAAGCAGTATTGATACCCTTTTCATAGTATCGATACCCATCTATTTTTCTCCAACGACTCTTTCCTTTTGGGGACCGGTATCGATACCCCTACCCGAGTATCGATACCCTCAGCTGCAAAATTGCAGATTTGGTTGGAAAATGATCCCCAATGGCTCCAAATCATCCCCAACGGTCACCAACGGCTAGGAACTCATTTGGGAGGATAAAAGGACCCTTCAAGCACCTATAACAACTAATGATCTTCAAGTCAACAACATTATGATTGTAAAAGTGTCTTAGTGCTTAATTCTCATTCTTTCATAGACTACACTTGTTGAGCTTAATTGTTAATGTATGCTCAAGTGTATTAGGATTTGGGTGAGTGCTTAAAGAGTGCAAACATCAACCTTGTAGAGAGGATTTCTTGTTTGCTTTATTTATTTTGTTTGTAGGGATTCCCAAAGCTTGGGTTGTGAGCTTTGGATGCTAGACTTGGTAATTGGGTATAAGTTTGTAAAGGTTGCCTCCTAAGCCTTGAAAAGGGGAAGAAATTCTTAGTGAATTTGGGAAATCCTTAGTGGTGTGCTAAGGTAGTGGATGTAGAGCTTGTTAGAAGCTTGAACCACTCTAAATACTTGTGTTCATTGTCTCATCTTTAGCTTTCACCACATACACCCAAAAATCGACTTCTCCACCACTTGGCAAGCAATTCGGTTGAAGGATATCGAGCCCAACATAGGGGTTACATATTCGGTTAGTTCTTCTAAGCCATATTTAGGGGTTACATATTGTATCTATAATTTGCATGATTTAAGCTTGTAAATACAACATTGTGTTATATTAATGCGTTAATCATATTTTTAAGCCAAGTTTAATGTTTGTTAATATACATTAATTCTAATATGTTACAGACATTATAACAGCTGTTGTGCTTTCGGGGAACTGTAATTTTGAGGGTCGTGTCCACGCCTTAACCAGAGCCAACTACCTGGCTTCACCACCTTTAGTGGTCGCCTATGCCCTGGCTGGCACAATATGTAACATCTCATTATTTACTGGTACTAAGGTTTACGTTCTCGTGCCTTCTCCATCTGGATTTATTTTGCCTCACTAAAATTTCTTCATTATTCATCTCATCATGCAATAGAAGAGTGTGGGCATTGTACTTTTGATAAAAGACTAATTACTTTGGCAGTATTATTCGTGATTGTGATGATCAATATGTAATTGTTACCTTTTTTCAGGTTGATATTGACTTCGATAAGGAGCGAATTGGAACTGGGAAGGATGGTAAGAACATCTTTTTAAGGATATCTGGCCATCTACCGAATAAGCACAAGTAGACACCTAAAAATTTGTATATTATTTTAGCTTTCATGTTTTCAAACCATGAAATTAATTAGCTTGGGCTTTTCTGCTGTATAGGCTGTTCAATCTAGTGTCTTGCCGAATATGTTCATAAGTACTTACCAGGCTATCACAAAGGGCAACCCCATGCTGAATCAACTATCAGTGCCTTCTTCCACCTTGTACTCATGGGACACCAACTCAACCTACATTCATGAGCCTCCATACTTCAAGAACATGACCATGTAGCCTCCTAGAGCCCATTACTGCTTATTAAACTTTGGTGACAGTATAACGACATATCACATTTCTCCAGTCGTCGTGGTAATGATGAAGTGATGGCTCGAGGGACTTTTGCTAACATTCGACTTGTGAACAAGCTGTTGAAGGGGGAAGTCGGCCATCATTTTGAAGTCAGATTGAGCAATTATTCAATACCAAGCTTGACAGTAATTCTGTAATTTCAGAGGCACAAGGATGCAGGACATGACACAATTGTTTTGGCTGGAGCAGAATATGGAAGTGGTAGCTCCTGAGATTGGGCCGCGAAAGGTCCAATGCTATTGGTAAGTCTTGATTTAACCATGGTAAAGAAATTCTTGTTGGTCTTGACTCCTACTTCACTTTTTCTTGGTTATATAACAGGGAGTAAAAGCAGTAATTGCCAAAAGTTTTGAGAGAATCCATCGCAGTAATTTGGTAGGAATGGGAATCATTCTACTTGTTTCAAGTCTGGCAAGGATGCAGACACTCTAGGTTTGACTGGACACGAGCGTTACACCGTGGATTTCTCAAGCAAAATAAGCGATACAAGGCCTGGCCAAGATGTGACCGTCAAAACAGACAACATGAAGTCTTTCATCTGCTCTGTCCGCTTTGACACCGAGGTAATAAATAGATTCAATTATTTTTTTGAATAGTCTAAAGATGATTATATGTTCATATATATTTTTAACCCTTTGACCTTGTAGACAAAACGATGAACCCATGTCTCCTAGGATAAACATCATCCGTTTTTCCTGGATTCAATTATTTGTTTTGTGCAAAATAGTGCAGCATACATGCGCTCTATATTATGCTATTGTGTGATTATCACTACCTGGACTAGGGTTGTAAATGAGACGAGACAGATAGTGAGCTACTCAAGTTTAACTCGATTAAAGCTCAACTTGATTGGACTCGGCTCAAGTTCTTAACGAGCCGAGATGAGCTACTCGATACCCAACTCAAAAAGCTCGTGAGCTACTCGAAAATATAATATATTATATTTATATTATATTGGTTAATTAGGGTTTAATTTTGGGGTTTGGGGTTAATTCAGGTCTTAGGGTCTAGTTTGAGATTTATGGTTAGATTAGGCTAGTGCGGTTGTTAGGTTTTGAGGAATAAGGTTAGCGAATTAGGGTTTAGTTTGAGCTTTTCAAGCTCAAGCTCTAATTTTTGTTTTTGATTCAAGCTTGATAACTTTGAGCTTGCGAGCTTTCAAGTTGAGTTCGAGCTTGATAATTTTAAGCTCGTGAGCTTTCGAGCTAAGTTGAGCTTAGCCTTGAGCATTTTGAGTTCGAGTCGAGCTTAACAAGACTCGAACTTAACTCGTTTACAAGCGTAGCCCGAACATTTCTATCCAGGGACAAAAAAACAAAATAACCCACTTGTCTGAAATATGAAATGTCATAGTTATTGTTACGGGGCTAGAGTTTCAATAAGCCCACCGTGTGGCCTTAGGCGATGTGACTCAAGACAAACGCCTAAGTAAGCCTTTTCAACCCTCTCAGAAGATCAAACTTCTCAAGCAACGACAAACGCGAAGCGTTCTATGCAGAAACGGATCAAACTAGATGAGCAAAGAAGAACACTGAAAAGAACGCTCAAGAACAAAAGAAAAACAACAATAACACTCAGATGATTTAGAGTAAATGCCTTTATACTCTGGAAACTTGGATACTGAATACAAAATGAGGAGGGGAAGGTCTCTATTTATAGTTGAGTCTCCTCCAATCCAATGGACTATACAGATTTACATCGACGATCAAAATAAGAGCCTCTATCTTATCTACAACATTTAAATTTTAAATTTCAAATAAGAGATAATGTGGGAATTATCTTTAATTAAATAAAAGATAATTTACTATGGTAATTACTATGTCTTCTTGGATCTTCCCACGGATCGGGCCAGTCTGGTGGTCTTCTCAAGCCTAAAATGTGCCTTTGAACCCCTGTGCAGCTCTTTGTGACAACGACTCGGACCTCAACTCGCGGCCCATGTCAATCTCCCCCGCCAAACTTGGCGACGCCCTCGTTGATCCTCTCGAATAACTCTGAGATTGGTCCTGGAGCTTCCTCTTGCGCACCTTAGCTTGCTTCCAGCTAGGAATTTGGCTTGATTGTCCCCCATAAGGACCGTTATCCCCATAAAGAGCACCAGACTCTGACTTGGTTGTCCCCCTATAAGGCCTGCTCATCTTGGCTTGCACCACCATATAACATCAACCGTCCCAGGTACACCTCGATCGTAGGAACTCTTTTCCTACCAGTTCTGACTTGCCCCGATCTGGATTATCCCGATCTTCGTGCACAAACTTGGATGCCATAACATTGAACACCGAACGAACCCTTGGAACTCTAAAAGGTTGCTTTGGCCCGCGTCAAGTCTTGGAAACTCTACCATCTGATGGGTTAGGTTTTCTGCTCCCTTCACCCAACAAATCCGGCAAATCAAACTGAAAAACACAACTGTGTTCAAGATGTACCTCACTCATTTTCCCGTCATTTACTCTACGCATCAATCCTTCATCCCTAAAATCTGACGCCCTATTGCTCCTCAGCAATGCAACACCCATCGACACTTCTTCTCCACTGAAGTTTGATGCTTCAGCCACTTCATCCATGAGTGGCTCCTCGACGGCCTTCACGCCAACTGCCTCAGGAAACTCTCGCCCCTCCAAGGTAGTAATACCAACTGTCGCATCTAACTCGATGTATCATCGGCTTGTAGCATCTTCGACAAGCTGAATGGTTATCAGCTTCTTGGTCCCTCGTCCGTTGTCTCGGTACACGGGCACAACACACCATTATCTCAAATCCAAGATGCACACGACGTCGGCATACAGAATGATGAGAGCTTCAATACGGTCAAGGAAGTTTAGTCCTAAAATAAAATCAAATTCATCTAATTCGACTACCTTGAAATCTTCCTTGGCCTTCCAATCCCCAATCTACAACTCAATCTTCCACGCTGTCCCCACAACTGGAACTTCCTTGAAATTCACTGCCTTGATCTTACCGGTTGAATCCATAACTTTAAGACCAAGCTTCTCAATAAAATTTTTTGACATAAGTAGACCGCTTGCTCTGGTGTCCACCAAATCACTCATCGATCGTCCCGCCACGTTGATGTCAACAAACATAAACTCATTCTGCTTCTGGCCCTTCCTCGCCTTGGCAGAACTCAAAACCATCGAGCCAAGTCTCGCAGCCTCTTCACTCTCAGGCTCATCCTCCTTGGACTTCTTGACTCGATCCGGGTACTCTCGCACTAGATGAGGCCCCTTACATCGGTAACACTTCCGATGTACTTTCTCTTCCCTCGGCTTTCCTCATTTGACGTTAGCGATTTCACCAAGTCTAACTGGTTCTCCATCTGTCTCATCGTCCTCTTGGACAATGGCATCGAGACGGATCTTCTTGGGACAATCTTTTATTACGTGTGGGCCAGTACAATGGTAGCACCTTACGGGTCCTCGATCCCTCCGATCATATAGCTTTGCATACTGGTTGAGCTTGGTCGATGACCTCTCCTTGCCATCATCGCTATCTCTAGACTCTTTCTCGTCTCCCCCACATTGCCCTTGCGACGGGGCTTGAAAGACTTGGACTCCATGGACTTGTAACCACTATACTCGGTCAGGGACTCCGCAATGGCTAGGGCTTTGGAAAGTTCCTTCACATCCCTTCGCTCTAACTCGATCCTGACCCATGGCTTCAGTCCATCCATAAGTGTGAAAAGCGCATCCTCCTCACACAAGCCGAGGATAATAAGTTGTAACTCACTAAACTCCCTAATGTAATCCACAATGGATCCCTCGTGTCGAAGCCTCCTTAACTTGGTCATGGCTTCTCTCAAAGTATTACTCGGGCAAAACTGTTGCTTGAACTCCGCTTGGAACTCCTCCCAGGTTCCAATGCCCGTGCCCACACTATTCTCATCAAGGCACCTACGTCGCCACCATAATAATGCAACGTCAGTCAAGTAAACAACAACAGTATTTACCTTATTGGCATCGTCTGTGATGCACATTCCCCTGAAGTATTGTTCCATGCACCAAATAAAGTTCTCAACATCTTTCGCCGATCGGTTCCCCTTAAACTCTTTTGGCTTCGGGATATCCTTCATTGGCCGTGGTGTCTTCGTGGTTAACACACCGTTCTGCATGACAGCTTGATAAACCAACACTTCCGCCTTCAGATCCACCATTTCCACCATCAAAGCCTCCAACTAGGCTTCGAGAGCATCTCTCTTTCCATCTGACCGATCACCCTGGTCATCCAGCTCCTTGAGCCGTGTATCCACCACGTCAAGTCGCTCCACAGAATCCTTCATAGATCCCTCAAGCCTGGTGACCCTCTCATCGAGCGATGACAACTTGTCCCTCGAGTTTGCTCGACTTCCTTTGTCAGCTTGGGTCTCCACACCCTTCTGGCTCATAGCAGCATTCTCCCCCTTCTTTGGTCCCATCTCAACTTGATGCTTCGTGCCGCGAACTAGCTCACGTCGCTCGAATAAGGCTCTGATATCAACTGTCACGGGGCTAGAGTTTCAACCAGCCCACCGTGCGGCCTTAGGCAATGTGACTCAAGACAAACGCCTAAGTAAGCCTTTTCAACCCTCTCGGAAGATCAAACTTCCCAAGCAACGACAAACGCGAAGCGTTCTATGCCGAAACGGATCAAACGAGATAAGCGAAGAAGAACATTGAAAGAACGCTCAAGAACAAAAAGAAGAACAATAAGAACACTTAGAGGATTTAGAGTAAATGCCTTTATACTCTGGAAACTTGGATACTGAATACAAAATGAGGAGGGGAAGGTCTCTATTTATAGTTGAGTCCCCTCCAATCCAATAGACTATACAAATTTACATCGACGGTCAAGATAAGAGCCTCTATCTTATCTACAACATTTGAATTTTAAATTTCAAATAAGAGATAATGTGGGAATTATCTTTAATTAAATAAAAGATAATTTACTATGGTAATTACTATGTCTTCTTGGATCTTCCCACGAATCGGGCCAGTCTGGTGGTCTTCTCAAGCCCAAAGTGTGCCTTTGAACCCTTCATGCAGCTTGTTTCGAAAATGACTCGGACCTCAACTCGCGGCCCGTGTCATTATTTACAAATGATCTAATCCCACTTATCCCAAATATGTCGGTGTTAATTACCAAAGCTGATTGTGGGTTGAAATTGCAGGTTGAATTGGCGCACTTCAACCATGGTGGTATACTTCCGTATGTTACTAGAAACAAATTTTTCTATCCTATTGTGTAAAAACAATTTTTCTTATAATTTTTCTTTTTTTTTCCTACTTTCTTTCTACACTTTTCTACCTCTTTAATTTTTCATCATCCCAACTTTTCTACTTTAACAAACAAAACATAATTGTGAAAATTAAGTTGTAAATGATGATTAAATGTGTACTCCATTAGATATTAATAGATGAAAAAGTATTTTAAGAACCAAACCCGATAATATATAAATTTAAATTTTAAAATAAATTTAAAGATTTCTATTTAAAATTAACAAACATTATAAATATTTAACCCTAAAATTTAGTCACATTGTTATAGTTAAACATGGACATTAGAGCATTTTTCGGAGCTTAACTTGAAGACTCTTTGGACTTTCATTTTGTTTGCTTAACAAGTATTGTAATCACCTAAATTCATCCGGCGCTCTCTTTTTATTCGGTTTTGAAAAAAATTTCGGTTTAATTTGTTTTGGAAAACGTCCGCCGATTTTGAAATTAAAATGTGGAGTCACCACATATCGTTTAAAAAGGTAGACCGGACATCAAAATAAAATCAGAGATTAAAAAATTTGGGTACGGGAGTCAGTTACGGATGGAGAAGGATTGACATCCCCACACCGCCCAAAATTGGTACCTAGCCGGTTATTTAATGTCTTGGTATTGGAAATTTTGAATTCGATTAAAATTTAAAATATAATTCTTAAATGCCAAAAATGTTGAGAGAACCGCAACCCTATGCGCCCGGGGCACGGTTTTTTATTTTCTTGAAAAATTCAAAGAAATCACATCCCTATACGCCCGGGATACGATTTCTCGAGGTTTTAAAGTTCAAAATTAATTTCTTTATATATATATATATATTAAAATACAACATATATGATGTGAGTAAATTAAAAAGTATGATCAAAACACAAATCATAAAGTCATTAATAAATATAGGCATGATTATAAAATATACATATTGAATATATATAAAAATAATACGTATAAAACTATATTTATTATGATGTATATGCATATATTTAAGACTATAATATATATATATATTTACATACATGATAGTATAAAAATATTCTCATAATATTTATTAATATAATATAATATAATATAATATATGGTAATGTGCAAATAATAATACATACATAATACTATGGTGTTTTTTTTAAATAATATAACATATCTTAATACACGTAATAAAATATAAAACATACTTTACATACCAAAAATACATATATATATATATATATAAGTGTATATAACATGTATTATAGTAACAAAATAATATAATCTATACACTATATAATATATCTATACGTATAAAACATGTACATATAAAGCTACTATAATATATACGAACATGTATATATATAAAAAATGTAACAAATGCATTACATTATATATATTGTAATATATATTTATTACATATAATATATAAGATAATATATAATAAACATATCATAATATGATAACATATACATAATATAAAAAACAAGGGTGAAAAATGTAAGATGCATGAAATAAAGGACTGAAATTATAAAAATAGAATTAAAAGGGATAAAATTAAATGACTGTAAAATACTTCAAATCTGGAAAAGGACCAGATTGAAAAAAAGTAGAAAATAAAGGGGTAAAACATAAAATAACTATGAAAATAAACTAAAATTAAAACTATAGGGACTAAAAGTACAATTGGCCCCTGGACAGAAATTAAAGCGGGAAAGAAGGTGAGGGACCAACTAAGTAATTAGATCATTTCGAAAAAACGCGGATCCTCCCCGAATTAACTGGACACCGCGTGAGTCGGGCCTTAAACGACACCGTTTTGTGCTTGCCGATCCAACATAATTAAGGGCTTATTTTTTTTTGGAACAAATTATTAAATGAAAACACTTCTAACCTTAATATCCTCACACTTTTCTCGTCTTCTTTGCTTCAACACTCAACGGCAGCCGCTCCCTGATCCACGTCGTTCACAACCTCGCGGCCTCACGGCGTACACACGGAAGGGTGAGCATCAGGTACGCCTCGAATCCCTTATTTCCCCCTTTTTTATTTGAACTAAAGATAAAAAACAAAGTTTTGATTTAAAACTAAAAAAATAGATTTCGAATGGATCTTTGAATCCAAAGGTATTATAAATTTTACCTTTTAATTTTTCTCATTTTCAATTTTTTTCGAATTAAGAACAAAGCTTGACAATATTTTGAATCCCCTTTTTACAGTTTTTAACCAAAATCTCCCTAAACTCTCTATTTTTTTCGATATCTTCCCTCTCTCTAATTTTTTCAGATCTGAAAAGCTTTCCCCCATTTACACGACTCTCAATTTTTTATAACTGATTTGGTGAAATAAAATAATAACTCCCACATGTTGCTTGCAGATCTGAAGCTGAAATTTCAGGGATTGTGGCAGGGAATGGGCGACTGATAGGGTGGAGGTTATGGTCTAGTTAGGGGTGGTTGTAGACTAGGTTATTTTATTCTAGGGTTTAATTTGAGGTTAAATTGATTTAGGGTTTATAAGTAAGAGTTTAGAATTAGGGATTGGATTCAGTTTTAGGGGTTGGTTACCAGTAATGGTTCGAAATGGGTAGTTGATGATGGTGGCTGGAATGCAAGTGGCGGCGGCGGCAAGGGCGGCGACGACAGTGGCTTATTAGGGATTTAGGGTTTTTAGGTTTTTTGTTATTAGGGTTAGAATGATATGGGTCGGGTTTGGTTAATAAGTCAATGGATCCGGGTTTGGTTTGAGTATTTGGGTTTATTTTAGGGTTAATGGGTTTGGGCTAAAAATGGGTTATTGCAGTTGCCCCTTTTTACTCATTGTTGTGCAACAGCAATAGAGCAAAGACTAAAAATGACCCGTTTTGCCCGGTCCGGCTGGTCATCTCTCCTTTTGACGTATGTCTTCATTCTTCGGTAGACCTTTATTCTCTTCGATGCATGTCTTATTTCTTGACCTGATTGATCCACTTTGTCACTCTCAGGGAAGTAAAATCTTCAAAATAGGGGTTGTTCATTGGGGAAGCAAAATGAGTGCAACTTCATCTTCTCTTCTTAGCATAGCTTTGTCTTCTGCTGAATGAGTGACCCGCTCCATTGGAAGTTTAAGGAGATAGGGTCTGTTGTTGTGGCTTCATATCTCTTTCTCTTTCTTCTTCTTCTTCTTTTTTTTATTTTTTATTTTTTGCAGCTTTATCTTCTGTTGAATGAGTGACCCGCTCCATTGGAAGTTCAAGGAGAAAAGGGCCAGATGTTGTAGTTCATCTTCTATTGGGTGTCCTGCTTCATTGGAAGTTCAAGGAGATATGGTCAGATGTTGTAGTTCATCGATGTTGTAATTCATCTTCTATATGGTGTCATGCTCCATTGGAAGTTCAAGGAGATAGGATCTGAAGTTGTAGTTCATCTTCTATAGGGTGTCCTACTCCATTGGAAGTTCAAGGAGATATGATCTGATGTTGTAGTTTATCTTCTATAGGGTGTTCTGCTCCATTGGAAGTTCAAGGAGATAAAATCTGATGTTGTAGTTCATCTGTTCCATTGGCAGTTCAAGGAGAATGGATCTGATGTTGTAGTTCATCTGCTCCATTGGAAGTTCAAGGAGAAAGTATTTGATGTTGTAGTTCATCTGCTCCATTGGAAGTTCAAGGAGAAAGGATATGCTATTGTAGTTCATCTATTTCACAGACTTGTGTTAGTACTCATTTCGCTGTCACTCCAAAGAGATGAGACTAACGTATCTTCATTTCCTTCGTTTTGAATGTCTAAGGCATCCTTATGAGTTCGTGCCTTGGAGATGTTTGAAAAAGATCCTTTCAAGGCGCCCATTTGGATTTTCACCTTGATTTTCATTTTTCTCTCTTTTTGATTTGATTTTTTTTCTTCTTTTTCTTTCTTTATCTACTTTTTTCTTCATTCTTTTTTGTTCCTTTTTTGATTTTTTTTAATTTTTTTGATTTTTTTCTCTTTTTTTATTGATCTTTTAAAAAAAAACAAAATTGATAAAAAATGTAAACTTAAAAGTCAGAAAAATTTGACAAAGCTACCATACTGCCGATGAGGCAAGGTTTAAAGCTTGTAAGGTTGTTCCAGCTACAACATTGACGAAGAGGCAAGATCTGAAGTTTAATTTGACCAGGCTACCATACCGCCGAGGAGACAAGGTCTGAAGTTCATAAAGTTGATCCAGCTATAATATCGACGAAGAGGCAGGATCTGAAGTTTAAAGTTTTGATTTGATTTTTTTGCTCTTTTGTGTCAAGGAGGCTAGACTCTGTCGAAAATTATCTATTTCTTTTGTGTCAATGAGGCAGGATCTGAAGTTTAAAGTTTTGATTTGATTTTTTTGCTCTTTTGTGTCAAGGAGGCTAGACTCTGTAAAAAATTATCTATTTCTTCTTCTTGTGGACGCCAAACAATCTTCTTCCTCTTAGGTTCCACTTCTTCATGTCAAGGGCATTGAAACTTGATGGAAGTGATGTTCTTCATTTTCTTTGTTTCTAAGGCCTCAGCTCGGATTCGTGCCTTGGACAATTTCAAAAAGGTTCTCTTTTTTAAGGTGCCCTTTCGGGTTTTCACATTGTTTTTAAATTTTCTTTTTTCTTTCTTTTTTATCTTCTTTTTGATTTTTTGCTTTTTTTTCTCTCTCCTTAAGTAAGGATGGAACTAGGACATTTATTTTGTCGAAAAAAGACATCCTTATGAAAGGATAAAGTTTGAAAAAAATTGTCCTTATAAAAGGACTGAGTTATGAAACTCGGTTTTTGAAAATATCCTTTTGGAATGATTGAGTTATGGATCCAGTTTTGGAAATTATCCAGAAGTTTGGAAAAATATCCTTATGAAATGATTGAGTTATGGAACTCAGTTTTGGAAATTATCTAGAAGTTTGGAAAAATATCCTTATAAAATGATTGAGTTATGGAACTCAATTTTGGAAATTATCCAGAAGTTTAGGAAAATATCTTTATGGAATGATTGAGTTGTGAAACTCAGTTTTGGAAATTATCCAGAAGTTTGGAAAATATCCTTTTGAAATGATTGAGTTATAAAACTCAGTTTTGGAAATTATCCAGAAGTTTAGAAAATATCCTTATGGAAAGATTGAAATTTGAAAAGTATCCTTATGGAAGGGTAGAGTTTGTTTTTGAAAATTATTTCTTGTATTTATGCAAATGGGTTGCATGTGTATATTTTTGCGATGATGCAAGGATGCAATGTTATGTATGTCATGATGTATGGTCAAGTTTAAAAGATGCAATGATGCGTATGCCTTCAAGTATGCTTTCATGATGCATGGTCATATTTTGGTGATGCAATGTTATGTTTGTCATGATGTATGGACATGCATGAAATATTCGTAAGAGTCTTCTTCTTTTGGTTCAGTTCGATCTTCTAATTTCCTCGAGCAAAAGTCTGCCCCTCAAATATTCTTTGTTCTTATTTTTTAATTTCTGAGCTGAATGACTTTTGCAGGCTCGTCTCTTTTCATCTTCTCGATGGAACGACGGCTTTGTTCGATCGAATGTTACCCCATTTATCTTTTAGATATCATTTTGACTGAATACCTTTGGAGGCTTTGTTTCTTATTTTGAATAGACATGGGCTTTAGGTCTTTGTACCTTATATCTCTGATGCAAGAAACCTTTTTGTTTCAAAAATATTTTCAAAATGAGAATTTTTCATGAAGTCGAGGGATTAAGTGCCTATAGAATGTTTGAAATCAATTAGCGGTTAGAAGTGATGCCGTTATTTGAAAATATGGACAAAAGTTTTGCAAAGGTACGAATGAATTAAATTTTGATTTTTTTGTTTTTTTTGTTCAAAATAAAACACGGGGGAATGCATTGAATAATCATATGCCTTACAAAAGGTTCTCTTTTTACCTTCGGGCCTAGATAAAAAGTAGATTTCATGCATTACTCAAAAAGATTTAAGCTACAAAGATGCCCCAAAAAAAAGAATTAAGCCTCCGCAGGTCATTCATTCTTCTTCAGTCCTCAATTAGCTCGTCTGAGGGACCCCGTTATTGAACTTTAAAGTGTCGCTCTCAACCAGGCTTTGTACCTTGTTCCTCAATGCCCCACAGTTCTCTGTGGTGTGGTCTGAGCTTCCTATATGATAGTTGAAAACAGCGTCAACATCATACTTCAGGGTAAAGAGGCTCATTCGGGGTAGACTGGACACGGGCTATCAAGCTCTTTCGGTCGATATGAGGATGAGCAGTTCGAGTGGCGTGAGGACCAAGGTCGGCTGGTCGAATAAGATCCCATAATGTAAACTTCCGACTCATCTGTTTCTTGGCTTGTGTCAGTAATCTTCCTTTCTCTGATAGTTGCTTCAATGAGTTCGCCAGATATTACGAGGCCTTCCAAACTCTTGGTTGTATTACCCAACATGTATTTCAAGAATGGATTTTTCAGAGTCCTCACAAAGGTAGGCGTTATTTCTTTCTCTAGCAATAGTGGTTGTACTTGCACAACAACATCTCTCTATCTTTGTACGTATTCTCGGAAGCTCTCATCGGGTCTCTTTTCCATGTTCTGTAGTGTTAGACGATCTGGATCGATGTTAGTTATATGCTTGTACTGCTCTGTAAAGGCTTTGGCCAGATCTTTCCATGATTGTATCTGGTCTCGGCTTAGTTGGTTATACCACTTGGCAATAGACCCTTTTAAGCTTTCTTAGAAGCAATGGATTAAGAGTTTCTCATTACCAACATGCCCTGTCATTCTTCGGCAGAACATGGTAAGGTGAGCGGACGGAGAACTTTTCCTGTTGAACTTTTCAAATTCTGGCATTTTAAACTTCGGAGGTATCACCAAATCAGGGACTAGACTTAATTTTCTTCCATCTACCTCACAAGTTGTACTTGCCCCTTCTGCAGCTTTGGATTTCTCTTCAACCTGTTTGTACAAATCTTTAATTCGCTCGACCACCTCAATCCCTGTTTGACCCATCTTGTTGATGATGCTCAGATCAGGGATAACATGCTCACTAAGGTTGTTTTGGGCACTAGTTCCCCCATGTGATGAAGACCCGGCTTAAGGACCTTGTTGCTTATCAACTGGAATCGGTACTTGTAGATGTGCCTTGTCATATGTATTTTCTGCCTTTTCTAGTGCACTTGGGTCTATGGTCAATCCCTTTATTTTCTTAGGATCTTCACCGGCCAGCATAGCAGCTATCTGAGCTAGCAAATCCACGTGTGATTGAACGATATGATCGCGAGTTACTTGTTGTGCCTTCTCAAGCTTCTTATTTATATCACTCTTTATGTCTTCGCATGCTTGCTCTACTCTTGCTAGACGACTCTCCATTACTTTAGTTCTTCTTCAAGTGAAAAACTGATGCATATGTAGCTGACTCGAATGCCCCAGAATGGTTGCGATCGGAATTTACGGAATCAGACCCCTTTGATTTGGAAATGATGGCGCATTATGATGAAATGCAAATATGAGAATGCATGAGATGTAACTGCAATGCACAAACAAAATAAACGGGTTACTACCGATCAAAAAATAGTAATCTTCATAAAAATTGTATAAAACCTACTTGTAGACATGCTTTATTTGAAAAAGTAATCATACCCATCATGCTTTTCTACCCGAATATTTACAGAAAGAAACCTACCCGACATGATTTCTACCCGGCATATTATTATTTACAGAAGGAAAGATCCTACCTGGCATGATTTCTACCCGGCATATTATTATTTACAGAAGGAAAGATCCTACCCGACATATTGAAATATAAACAGATTTCTACTCGGCATGATATCTACCCGGTACATTATTATTTACAGAAAAAGATCATACCCGACATGATTTCTACCCGGCATATTATTCATGAAATAAATCTACAGAGTAGGCAAAAGGTTAGAAGCATTTCTCCTTTGAACTTTTAACGGGTTCCATTTCTAGACCAAGGCTCCTATTGTCCATTACATGAGGTTTGGTTCTAGGGAAGGGTACCGAATTGTCCTCGTTGTCTCTTACTAAAAGTAGCAATGTCCCTAATCCTCACCCATTATAAGCTTCAAACAGACCAATTTCAATTCAGAGGGATATATCCCTTATGCATATACGGAGGTAACCCACACGAAATCATAAGAAATATATCCCGAAAGCGATTCACCAACCTATACGGTGGTGACCCACACGAAGGTGGTATCACACTTCCACTTAAAAAGGACGGAGCTCGGGTAGAAAGCTCATGGAATGCAATGCAAGTGCACGGTGTGTGAGGAGAAACTCTCAAACCTTTTGACACCCTATGTCTATATTCACTTATACTAAGCAGTAAAAGTAAAGCAGTTATATTTACAGAAAAATAAAATACATGTCTTATTAAATAAAGACAAAAGCATATTTTAAATTAAAATCGAATTTGTCAATTTCCAACGACCAAGACTAAAAGATAATCGACTCGTGGCTTGACTCAATTTTTTATTTTAAAACAATGACCCCAGCGGAGTCGCCAGTTGTAATCACCTAAATCCGTACGGCGCTCTCTTTTTATTCGGTTTTGAAAATTCTTTTCAGTTTAATTTGTTTTGGAAAATGCCCGCCCGATTTTGAAATTAAAATGTAGAGTCACCACTGATCGTTTAAAAAGGTAGACCAGACACCAAAATAAAACCAGGGATTAAAAAATTTGGGTCCAGGAGTCGGTTACGAATGGGGAAGGATTAGCACCCCCAAACCGCCCAAAATTGGTACCTAGTCGATTATTTAATGTCTTGGTATTGGAAATTTTGAATTCGATTAAAATTTAAAATATGATTCTTAAATGCCGAAAATGTTGAGAGAACCGCATCCCTATGTGCCCAGAGCACGGTTTCTTGTTTTCTTGAAAAAAATTGAAGAAATCACATCCCTATACGCCCGAGATACGATTTCTCGAGGTTTTAAAGTTTGAAATTAATTTCTTTAAATATCTATATATATATTTTAAAATACACGTATATGATGTGAGTAAATTAAAAAGTATGATCAAAACACAAATCATAAAGTCATTAATAAATATAGGCATGAATATAAAATATACATATTGAATATATATATATATATAAATAATACGTATAAAACTATATTTATTATGATGTATATGCATATATTTAAGACTATAATATATAAATATACATACATGATAGTATAAAAATATGCTCATAATATTAATTAATATAATATAATATAATATATGGTAATGTGCAAATAATAATACGTACATAATACTATGATGTTTTTTTTTAAATAATATAACATATCCTAATACACGTAATATAATATAAAACATACTTTACATACCAAAAATACATATATATATATATATATTTATACGCGTGTATATAACATATATTATAGTAACAAAATAATATAATCTATACACTATATAATATATCTATACGTATAAAACATGTACATATAAAGCTACTATAATATATACGAACATGTATATATATAAAAAATGTAACAAATACATTACATTATATATATTGTAATATATATTTATTACATATAATATATAAGATAATATATAATAAACATATCATAATATGATAACATATACATAATATAAAAAACAAGGGTGAAAAATGTAAGATGCATGAAATAAGGGACTGGAATTATAAAAACAGAATTAAAAGGGATAAAATTAAATGACTGTAAAATACTTCAAATATGAAAAAAGGACCAGATTGAAAAAAGCAAAAAATAAAGGGGCAAAACATAAAATAACTACGAAAATAAACTGAATTTAAAACTACAGGGACCAAAATCCAATTAGCCCCAGGACAGAAATTAGAGCGGGAAAGATGATGAGGGACCAACTAAGAATTAGACCATTTCGAAAAAACGGATCCTCCCCTGTTTAACAGGTCACCGCGCGGGTCGGGCCTTAATCGGCATGGTTTTGTTCTTGCCGGTCCAACATAATTAAGGGCTTATTTTTTTGTAACAGATTATTAAATCAAAACCCTTCTAACCCTAATGTCCTCACACTTTTCTCCTCCCCTTTGCTTCAACACTCAACGGCGGCCGCTCCCTGCTCCACACCGTTCACCGGCCTCGCTGTCTCACGGCGGATACACGGTGGTGCAACACGGCAGGGGAGAGCATCAGGTACGCCTCGAATCCCTTCTTTCCCCCCTTTTTTGATTCAAACTAAGCTAAAAAAAACAAAGTTTTTATTTAAAACTAAAAAAAAAAAAGATTTGGAATGGATCTTTGAATCCAAAGGTATTCTGATTTTTACCTTTTAATTCTTCTCTTTTTCAATTTTTTTTCGAATTAAGAACAAAGCTTGACAATATTTCGAATCCCCTTTTTATATTTTTTTACCCGAAATCTCCCCTAAACTCTGTTTTTTTTTTCTCGATCTCTTCCCTCTCTCTAATTTTTTTCAGATCCAAAAAGCTCTCCCCCATTTACACGACTCTCGGTTTTTTTATAACCGATTTGGTGAAATAAAATAATAACTCACACATGTTGCTTGCAGATCTGAAGCCGAATTTTCAGGGATTGTGGTGGGGCATGGGCTGCTGATAGGGTTTAGGTTATGGTCTGGTTATGGGTGGCTGTAGACTAGGTTATTTTATTCTAGGGTTTAATTTGGGGTTAAATTGATTTAGCGTCTGTAAGCGAGAGTTTAGGATTAGGGATTGGATTCGGTTTTAGGGGTTGGTTACCGATAATGGTTCGAAATGAGTGGTCGGCAATGGTGGCCGGAATGCAAGTGGCGGCGGCGGCGGCAAGGGCTTATTAGGGATTTAGGGTTTTTAGGTTTTTTGTTATTAGGGTTAGAATGATATGGGTCGGGTTTGATTAATGGGTCAATGGATCCGGGTTTGGTTTGAGTATTTGGGCTTATTTTAGGGTTAATGGGTTTGGGATGAAAACGGGTCATTACAAGTGCTCTTATTCATCTTATTAAAACAATTATCCTTTATCTTAGGAGATTCACATTCTTAATTGGGATCAACCTTTCTAAAGTCTTCGAATAAATCAAAAAATGTATATTTAAACCTTACGAAATCAAAAGCAAGGGAAAGCGATTAGTTATAAATTTTCCAGTAAATTTAATTAGTAAACACTACCATTTCATAATCTCAACCTCTGATTTTCAAGAACATGGAGTATTTTTTTTAAAATATTTAATTGGTTTTTATGTCTTTTGCAAACATGTAAGAGATTTCCATTATTCAACCATGGATCCACACACAAAACCTTCCCGGACTTAATCAATGGTGGAAAAAAACAACCAAAAAGACATTAAAAATGCAGTCTCACAAGATACAATCAAAGGGTTTCTTTACAAGAAGAAAGATCAGTTAATTAGGACAAAAACTAGAGTAAGTTAAACAACAGCTCCAACTTCCACGTATTGTTAATGTTCCTCCGGAATACTCTCCAATGCCGGCCTCCAACCTCCGTGAAACTCGCCGTCTCTCGTTCTTCTTCCATCTTCAGACACCCTAACACCTCTCAGTTTCAAAGCTCTCATCATCTGCTCCATTGAAGGTTGCTTTAAATCTTTCCCGGAACTCATAATTATTTGCTTCAACTCTTCCTGTGTCACCACAAGTCTTATTCTCACAACCCCATTTTTGGACTCACCCCGTTTCCCCGATCTATCATCGACACCAGTTTCTTCGTTTAATTTGAAACTCACCTTCTTCTTCTTCTTCTTCGTGTAAAGCCCATCAGATTCCTCAGCAGCCCCTTCCGGGATGGAAACTGTATATTTTCCCATTTCTTTGATGGCTTCATTAGCTTCGTTGCTGCAGCTTTGAGGGTCGTTTTGTGAGTATACAGTTTTGTTGGTTGTAAAGCAATTACCCATTTTCAGATGTGAAGAAAAGATGAGAAGTATTAAAGAGAAAGCGAGAGAAGAAGGGTATTGGAGTGGAAGATAAATATATAGGGGGAAGCAGGTAAGGGACAGGTAGGAGAGCACATGATAATGCGGTTTTTAAGCATGGCTGTTTGAAAGTGCTGCACTAGGTCACAAGATTCTTTTTTGCAAAAATTCATATCTTTTTCATTATTCAGACTAGATTTTGTCTCATATATATATATATTAGGATTGCTAATTGAGTTGAGTAGCTAGCAAACAGTTTGAACTCGATTTGATCAAAACTTGGTCAACGTTCGATTTAAGTTGACTCAGATTCGGTCTTGACTTGAGATCTTAGCGAGTTGAGTCGAGCAAGGCTTAAATCGACTCGATAAGTTTGCGAGCATCTCGTTATTTTTTAAATAATTTTTTGGTTGCTACCTTAAAAAGTTATCAAGAAATTTAAATGCTAATTGAAAATTCTAAAAAAGTTCAGTGACTTGCTAGGTAATTTACCCATAAAACATTTAGTTTCAAATTTCTAAAACGTTTTCTATTTCCCGAGAATTCAAAAAGTTAATTTGTATTAATAAGAAATTCAAATCCCTAACCCTAAAATCCTAAATCATAAACACTAAACCTGAATATTTGAAACATTAGCTCTAAATTAATACCCCAAACCCTAAACCAATCCCGCTTGCGAAAAACTTTTTTTTACAATGGCAACTGAATTTTATTAAAAAATATGGAAGATATCTCAAATACAATGCATTCAGAAGGGAGAATAATGAAGATTAGCCCACCAAAATCTCATACAAAAGCTCAAAGGTGCAAAGAAAAGTAAATACTTTCATAAAGATTAGCATACTGTCAAAATCTAGAAGCTTTCATGAATTTCTGTCTCTATTCAATCAAACGAGATGTTTTACGGGGTGAAAAAGGAGTGATGAGTGAACCAAACTATCAGACATATTGTTTCGCTACCCAAGTCTGACTACATCAGCAAACAACCATCAATCAAGTGGGGATCTATCTTTCTATGACTACCGACAAAATCATAATCAGAAACTAGCACCGTAAAGATCTTTGTACTAGCATCAAACGACAGCTAAGGTATGCTGAAATCATGCCAAACCGACAGATGAAACGAACCACAAAAAATAAAGAAAAGCGTGCCACAAAAGTAGAGGGAATGCGTGTCACAAAGGTAAGAATTTTTATTAAAAATATGAAGAAAAAAAGAAAATAACGAACTCCAGTGTTCGACAACCGATACTAAGATTAATTGTCGACCACCGGTCAAGGAAACAAATAAAAAAAAAGAAAACTATGGCGCTAGGATTGGAGCAGAGAAAATATTAGGTTACAAGAATTTTAAAAAATTATTCAAAAAACTTTTTTTCAACTATTGATGCATAAAATATTTTATCATTTATTAATTATATATATATATATATATATATATAAGCCAAAGATTTAATGGATAGCGATAATTGTCCAATATATTTAAATTTAAATGCCCATGTTATGAAGAATAACAAAAAGAAAAAGGAAATTTTGATTAGTTCCGGATTCTTGATCAACAGTTGAAAGTAGCTGAGTGTTTGCTTGACGACGAAAAGAAAAACCCCACAACTTTGTCTCTGGTATCGTAATCCACTGCCCTACTTTACGACGGGTGGCCTAATTTTTGCATTACAAATTAGACAGGTGGCTGCTTAACTAAGGCTTTTTGTCAGTTTAAGGGCTCTAATTGCACCCATTTTGCAGCAAATTGCCTTACAAACTTGACCCTACTTGTTCTCCATTCATTGTCTCCACATTGTTGTTGGTTTCTAAACAGCATATGTGCTGATTTAATTTACAAAAATATTTGATTACGTAATGTTTGTCCTTTTTATTTCAATCTACTTCCCATAAGCTTCCATTAATAATTTATATCTTATATCATCATAAAGATAAGCTTTTATTAAAATAATTAGAACCTAAAGGCTTTGATTTTTCCCATCGACCTAACCAACCCCACAGGCAAATCATATCAACCAATCCACATTGCTGTGCGTTATAGCAACCTTTCCAACCAATGATTTCTTCTCATAGATTTGCATGTTTTCTAAACCCGAACTCAATCCGATCTAATGTATAAAGATTAGTCAAAATTTGTAACATGTATGTATGTTAGAGATTGTATATGATATTATTAGCATAAACAAATTATTAATGTATAATGCTTTCTAATTTGTTATATCTCTTATTCTCTATCATCAAATTCTTCGTAAAAAAGACTTTCTGACAACTTCACCACTGAGAATACAGAACATAGATTTCACACTCTGCAAACTTTTTATATTCAGAGCCTTCCCTTGAAGATCACAAGAGATTACCCCGGAGATTATTTCATGCACCCTCCGGTCAATTAATATCTTGATAAACCCAACCTCAAGTCTATCTATTTCTACAGTCGAGTCTATTGTCTGACATGGAGACTTGCTAGTCAGACAACACGTCAGTAGGCATCAATCAGTCAAACTCAGCCTCACCACTAGCCCATAAAGAGTATCACCCTCCCTCCTTAAATACCCCAAGAATGGACCGACATAGGGTAAAACTAACTTTACACAAAAACTCCCCTATCATCACCTCACTTTTTCGAAGTCTTGATCACTATTTATAACAACTATCTGTCTAAATCAGAATGAGTGAACCGTCTGAAACCACCACAACTACTTCTGTTTACGACTCTATTTGGCGTCCTTCGAATATTGACATCAACATAATTAAAATTTTCAATAATTAATTAACTTTGAAACTAGGAAGAGTGGTTGAAAATTAGCTAATTGAGAAGGGGTGGAGGAGGTGAAGGCGTCCATACAGTTATAAAAAGGGGTATACTATAGATATCACATGGGTTAGGTCAGTGAGTAAATGTTGGAGAATTTGGCTTTGCATGTGGAGGTGGACCCCTTCCTCACATTTTATATGCTTTTTTTAGTGTTATATTATAATGGGGGACATGCACCACCACCTAAAGCTACCCGGACCAAACATGTTTTATGTTTTAATACAACAACTAACCTTGTTCAACTCGTATAGCCAAGAAATTTAGAAACTCTACATAAACAACAACTAAAGAGAGAGAGAGGATTATGAAGGTTCAGAATTTTAAATCTCCGAAGAACACAAAGAACATGTGAAGAACGTCGTATCATTTTCGCAAGGTGCTCTTCAATCTTGTTCAACTCGTAGAAATGAGGCAATACTTGTTTGTACACCTAACCTTTGGATTGAAGTCCAACTAAAAATAAGAATAAAATGATTTATTAGAACCCAAATTGTTATAATAAATTTCTTTAATTCGTTCCTCTTTTTCGTGTCTTTATACATATTGGAATTTGTGTACAAAATTTTGACACACCCAATGGAACAACCTCTACAAACCGTAATCTACGGTTCACTTAGTTTCTTGTTTAGGCATTAATGTCCCTGCTCAAGATAAAGTTTGTCTCACTCAAACATGTTGAGAAATTTGTACACACAAATTTCGAGTCGAATATGTGACTTGAAAAATAGAACAAATCAAATAAAGTTAAATAAGTAACCCATCACCATCAGGCCATTGTATTCTGACGGACCCTGAACATGTAAATCTAGATTTGGGCTCTAAAAGCCTGATCTGAAATTAAAAACAAATTTGGGCTTCATAGACCCAATATGACTTAAATTTGGACATAAATTTTCATAGAATATCCCAAACAAAATTAAGTGTGAACAACTTCATTTTGAGCTTGAAACACCAAATAATATCCTCTACCGATTCGATTTCCCTAATCACAATACCCAACTCAATTTTCTAGTCAAACCCAATGTTATTTTTTATATTCCTTTTCGCATATTGTAATGTTATTTAATAAAATAAATGTTATTTAAAATTATAAAATAGATTTATAAGGTTATTTTTTAATGGTCTAAAGGTGATTAGAAGGTAATATTTGTTCATATATATTTTTAATCATTTGACAATGTACATAAATTTTGAAGACAAAGCGGGTTGAACTCGTGTCTCTTAGGATGAACATCATCCGTTTTTTCACTAAGACACTTGTTGGTTCATTTATAAAGTTACTTTAAAGAATATTTTTTAGGAAAAAAAGTATTAATAGAAGTATAAAGGATTAAAGGAATTGATTAAAAGAAAATATTTACAAAAAAGTACAGTTGAAGAACCAAATTAAATAAAATACAAAGTTAAGAAATTAAATTGTAAAAAATAAATTTTTTTGTTAAAAATATGAATTGAAGTTACATAAATATTAGTGTAAATTACAAAACGATAACCAAATTTTTAAATATTACACAATGACAATTAAACTTTATATTTTGTAATAAAATGGTAATTCCGCCGTGAAAGCCGTTAACAAGGGTAACATTGCAATTATAAAAATTTAGATAATATCACATTTAATCCTTTATATTTATAGGTTCAATCAATTTAGTCATAATTAAAAAAATAAAAAATTTTGCCATCATGGACGAGAATCTCTGTTTCTCCTCTCAACACTGGATCATTATTTAGTTTTAATGATTCACTGCTTGTAAGAACCTCGAATTGTGATTATTTTTCTGGGTTTATCTTTTCTACCATCTCTCTTGTATCTGCACAAAAAAGCATGAAATGTATAAGGTTTCACCATTTAACCAATCCAAATCCCATGTCACTAATACATGAAATTTTTTCAAAAACTAATAAATAAAAAAAAAAAAGAAAAACCTTTAAGCCCAGAATGAGAAACAATCCAAGTCGTTGCAAAGTGAAAGCGTATAATGAAAATCAAAATCAAAATAACGATTTGTAACGTTAAGTTGAGATTGTTATTTAAAATTTTGTTTTTAAGCATTCAAAAGAAATAAAGAAAACTTTGTATTAGCCAACCCAAATTCCTCCTCAACCTTGAACTTGATAAGTTCTTAGGTGATTAAGAACCAGGAAAATTCCTCCACAAAATATTAAAAAAAACAAGAAAAAAAAAAACAAAACAAAACAAAACCAAACCCAGAAACTTGAAGTAATATCACAGGTTGGTGTTTTGAGGGGGCGGGGGTGTTCCAATCCCATATTTTCGGTAAGATTGGTTTATAAACCAAATATTGGAAAAAGATAAAAACAAAACAAAACAAAACAAAACCCAGAAACCTGAAGTATGGCTGGAAGCTTGACTCTGACATCATCTGACTTTTTTTTCGTTCTTGCAAGCTCTCGGATCGTCCAAATTGTGACCACCTTTGCCGATCAAATGGGCTGTCCGACCACCCAAACAATGAGTACGTTCGCAACTCATTAGCAGAAGGCATGATCACGCTTTAAAGAACAGTAATAAGCAATTTACAGAAGAAAAAAAAAAGGTGAGTCCAAAGTAAATTGCAACAAGTAATTTAACTAATTAGAATTAAACAAGATAAAATTAAAATAACTAACAAAATTCCATGCATGGATCAATTATAAACACCGTGACCCTCATTGTCGGCATATTTTATTGTTTCAGGAAAATGAAAGCAAAAAAGGTTTACCCGAGTGTTGCCACGTCGAACAGGGAGAAGCACCAGTGCCTACCATGATTCTTGGACAAGAGGACTAAATTGTTTTTTACTTGAGAGTGCCTAATGTCGTGGATGTTAATGCTTGAGAGTGAAAAAGGAATGGGGTTACAAAGATTCCTTTATGCAGAAATGATTGAGATTTCTTTAAGCAGGAATTGGGTTGCAGTGAAAAAAGGAAGGGGAAAGGGTTAAATTTATTGTTTTTTAATTAGGATTAAATTGATTGAATTTATAAATGTAGAGGACTAAATGTATTATTATCTAAGTTTTTGTAATGGCAACTTTACCCTTGTTAATTACTTTTAATGGTCGAGTTACCATTTTGTTACAAAATATAAAATTTAATTGTAATTTTATAATATTTAAAAGTTTGATTGTTGTTTTATTTTTTTAACAAAGTTCAGGATTATTTTTGTACTTTATCCTAAATATTATATAGTGATAGTGAAACATGTAGTTTAAATTTAGTCAAAATGAATTTAAAACAAACGATGAATTGAAAAAAATAAGAAAATTATAAAAAATTAAGAGACTAAATTACAAAAAGAAAAAAAATTATTTTTAAAAATATGAAATGAAGATAAATATTTTTTTTTATGGTGATTGTATGATTCACACTTGGTCAAAAATTGACTTAAAATTAGAGAGGAATTGATGAAAAAGAAAATCAGAGACTAATAGTAAAATTTGATTTTTCGAATTGACAAAATCGAATTTAAAATTCACACAAATTATTTAATTTAACTCGACTAACTCGACTTGAATAATTTAAAATTAAAAAAATTAAATTTTTTGAGTCAAATTTTGTTGACCCTACTTCCGACACGATTTCCTCAAAAACCATGTTCAATCTGTAGAACCTCTACTGAATTGAGGAAGACCGGTCACTTTAGTTTGTGCGGTGGGGATTACATCTCTTGGAATCTAACGGCTCATCTGTGTGCTGACATCAATGCTTTGCTATTGTTCCTCTTGTAATAGGGAGAAATTATATTATAGGACTTTTTACCATATTATTTATAAAATCAATTAGTAATATGCATTAATTTTATTAATTTTTATCCCATTTTTTACCAAGTGAATTTTTATTTATATTTATTGTAAATCAAATTTAAAAATATTTTTTAAGTGATTCTTCACTTATATTTATTGTAAATTAAATTTAAAAATAATTTTTACCGAGTGAATCATCACACGGTAAAAAATAACATAAAAAAATTAATAAAATAAATATATTTTTATTAGTTGATCTTATAAATAACGTGGTAAGAAAGATGCCTAATATATTTCTTTGTAATTGGTGACATGTTTGTTTCGTTTTTTTTAAATAATAATTTCAGGAATCACTTTCAAAAAGAGAGAATACAAAACGAAACAGAATAACATCATACAAATACGGACAAAAAGAAAGAGATGTGAGTGAATACGATGTTTATGGCCATTAAATTTGCAAAAACAAGTAAATTCCTATCCTTTTTTTAAGAATAAAACACAACAATCCATACATGCTCAGTGACATTTGCAATTAATTAATGCAACGACAAATGTAAATCTTCCAATTGGTCTTTTCTTCTTTAATAAAACAAATACAAATACAATGCATCTTAGATTATTCTCTTGAACTTGCCGCCGCCTCCCTCGGTAACACCGGCATCCAAGTCTTTGCTTATGGTCTCATGGTAACATACATACCTCCCATACATACATATATCTTCGATGGCATGAACTTTGTGTTATTATTATTATTTTTGAATATTTTGGTGTGATTAAATGATAGTATCTGTTTTTATTCTTAAATATTTAAACATAAACTGCTCGAACATACGTCTCTTATTCATATCAACGCAAACAACTCAACGAGTTCTGTTTTATGATATTTTATGCAGCTAGGAATGGGGAGTGCAGTGGAAACACTTTGTGGACAAGCCTTTGGAGCACACAAATACGACATGCTAGGCATATATCTTCAAAGGTCAACAGTTCTCCTCACCTTAACCGGGATTCTTCTCACAGTCATCTATATCTTCTCTAAACCAATCTTGATAATACTCGGTGAGTCGCCGGAAATTGCTTCGGCGGCCGCGATTTTCGTCTACGGTCTAATACCACAAATCTTCGCGTACGCCATAAATTTCCCGATACAAAAGTTTCTGCAGGCTCAGAGCATAGTGGCTCCTGGTGCATACATATCCACGGCCACATTAGTCATACATCTAGTGATTAGTTGGGTGGCGGTGTATCGAATCGGGCTCGGCCTGTTCGGTGCGTCGTTGGTGTTGAGCTTGTCGTGGTGGTTGCTCAATTTGTGTATATAGTTAAAAGTGATAGGTGTAGATATACATCGAAGGGGTTCAGTGTTCAAGCCTTCACCGGCCTGCCGTGGTTCTTCAAGTTATCGGCGGCGTCGGCGGTGATGTTGTGCTTGGAAACTTGGTATTTTCAGATTCTGGTTTTGCTTGCAGGGTTGCTTGAGAACCCGGAGTTGGCTTTGGATTCACTCTCCATTTGGTAAGTAGAAATCATCTTAGAATACTAAATACAGTCGATATGAATATACTCGTATATGGAAGAATTGGTCATTTGGGCAATCTATCCAAAAGTTGCGGAATAGTGACTAATACTAAATTTTAATCATAATTTCATTGCTTAATTAAGTCCTTAACAAACTACTATCATATTTTTTGTTGTTGTTATCCTGTTTTTTTTGGCTTTGTCCTGACTAATCCGAACCGATCCGCGTTGCACACCTAACTTTAGTAGATAATTCTTTTAATAAAACTTTTATGCATGCACAATACCTTAAACTCGATACCTACTTAAGCGATATTAATTTACTTATCATTTAGACCAACCCGTTGGTTATTGTTATAAAATTTAATTATTGTTTAATATAATGGTTCATTATTTTCAGCATGACAATATCTGGATGGGTGTTTAAGATTTCAGTTGGGTTCAACGCCGCAGCAAGGTTTGTCACACACACACACACATATATATATATAATGATAAATTTAATTAAATTATTTACTCTTTTATTTTAATTTCTTCAAAATCACAAGAAAGAAAATATTTCTTTTAATGAATAATTTTGTTTACTTTCTCACCTTTAGTTTTTTAATCTCAAACTGGTACTATTTAATTTTCATTTCATCAACTATATTAGTAGCAGGGATTTAAATCGTAGTCACGGTTGCGTTTTCAGTCGCGACGTTTTATCGTCGTTTCAGACAATAACAGATGAATTGAGATTATTGCGGATCGTTATTTTTTACAATAACAGTTTCGGACGACGACACTACCGTTATATAGCAGCTGCTATCGCGATCGCCTTCGCGGTCCGCTATTTGAATCCCTGATTAATAGTACTTTTTGTAATGTCATTAAGTCATACAAATGTGGCACTTTGTGACAGAGACATGTTAAAATTATGATATCATCATTTAAAAATTAATTAAAATTTTAAAATTTATATAAGAATAATAAAATACTCAAGCTTGACTTTGACTACTATTGATCATATTTACCTATGGTTAACCAACATTGACCGACTTCGATTTTCATAAATTAAAATTTGATTTTCTTAGTTTTATAAAACATTATTTTTAGTTTCAATATTTTTTCTTTTTTTAAATATTCATTTAAAGTGATATTTTTTTAAAACTTTTTAGACATTTGGATTACAAATATATATATTTTTAAGTTCAGTTTTTTTTAAATATATATTTTATGGAATTTTTTAATTTCAATAAGAAATAAATGAATGGAAATGAGCAGTGTAAGAGTTGGGAACGAGCTAGGAGCAGGGCATCCAAAATCAGCTGCGTTTTCGGTGGTGATAGTGACGGTGTTTTCATTCATAATCTCGGTGGCGGCGGCCATAATAATAATGGTCCTCCGTCATGTGATCAGCTATGCCTTCACGGAGGGTGAAGTGGTGGCGGAGGCTGTTTCAGATCTCTGTCCACTTCTAGCATTAACCCTTATTCTCAACGGGATTCAGCCTGTTCTGTCTGGTAAACAACGTTTAATATAATTCCTTTAATAAACATTAGTATTTTAAATTTGATAATTATAATCAATTCAAACAATCATGGATTTGTAAACTGCATGAAGGTGTGGCTGTGGGGTGCGGATGGCAAACGTTTGTAGCATATGTGAACGTGGGTTGCTATTACGTGGTTGGGATTCCCTTGGGATGTCTTCTTGGCTTTTACTTCAATCTGGGTGCCCAGGTACTCACTCTTATTTTATTTCCGGGTTTGAGCACTGCGTGTCTAAGGTGTGTACATCGACGAAATTACATGGGGAGTGGGAAAGGGCAATTGCCCCCACCCCCAATTTATTTTCACCTTTGTCCTTGTATATGATTTTTGTTAAATAGATTATTTATAAATTTGACTCTGACTTTCAAACATTTATGTTTTGCCCCCAACCCTAAACCCTGACTCCGTCGGTGTGTACCTTGTCAAATGACTAAAAAACGTATGAAACCAGTATTTTGTGAAAATTCCAACACCAAACGTTCAACTTTTATGGATCTCAGTTGATTAATGGGTGATTTTTTTAACATTCTAATCTGATTACAAGGTAATATCTTAGTTCGATTTTATATCTAGACAGACTCACGTATATTTGTAGACTACGTTGCTCGAACTCGGGTCATCTATAGAGAAATAACCCACCCTTTACACTGGGAGTACTCAATGAGTTCGATTAATGGGTGGATTTGGTTTTCAGGGAATATGGTCAGGGATGATTGGTGGCACAACCATGCAAACGCTCATCTTGATTTGGGTCACATTTCGAACTGATTGGAGAAAGGAGGTAAAATCCTTTTAACATTTCCCATCAAAACAAACACATTATTCCCATTTCATGCCAATTTCTGACTTTCGCCTCATTCTTACGCTTGGGGTCAAATGCCAGGTTGAAGAAGCTACAAAGAGATTGGATGCATGGGAAGATAAGAAGGAGCCACTTTTGAACTAGAGAGCTCAACTGAGATATTGTACGGCTCTAGAAAACGTAAATGAATTGGCTTTGAATCGAATATATTTGTTTATTTTTAATTTTATTCATGTTTGGTAAAAATTTCAAAGTTGTGTTTATATATATATATATATATATTTAAAAAAAGTTAGTTTGTTGTTTTATGTTTGTTTCTTTTTATTGTTTGTGAACATGTCTATTTAATATGTTCAGAAATAATGAACGAACATGGTCACGAACAATAAAAGAACATATTGTTGAACTAATATTTTGATATAAAATATTAAAAGAAAAATATTTTTGGACTTAGTCGAATATATTAAATCTTTCAAAAATAATTCAAAGTCCAAACAAACTTAAAAAATTCGTTTCGAATGATTTTCAACTTAGCCGATCTTTTCAAAACAAATGTGATTCATTTTTGCACTAGAAAATCTGTTTTTCAGATTTCAAGACAAAAAGGATCGATCCCTTTCTATAAGGGATCTATCCCTTTATGGACAAATTAATTTTTATTTTTGCTTCCAGACTCTAAGTGCAAAAGGATCGATCCCTTCGCTGTAACGGTCATATTTTATGAAAAAGGATCGATCTTTCGTGTTATAAATGCTGTATTTTTTGGTAGGTAACAACTTTATTTTATCCAAACGGCTAGTATTGATATAGAGGATATAAAAACAAGGTCAAAGCATCTAGCAACATCAAAAATCATATTGGAAAGAAAATACCAACATCAAAAAGTCTTAGTGTGCTTAATTGTTGTATTTTTCATTGTAAAACACTTGTGAGCTATCATTATCATTTTTGCTGAAGTGTTCTTTGGGTGAGAGCTTTAATTTGTGCAAACACTTGTCTTGTGAGGTTTTTTTAGTTTACTAAATTTGTATTTTTTCTCCTTGAGAGTGTTTTTAAGGTTTTGGGTATAAACCTTAACGGAGTTTGTAAGGTTATCTCCTTGAGCCTCAAAAGGAAAGCAAATCTAGTGGTTTTGAGAAATACGTAGTGTGGATAGCTAAGGTAGTGAATGTAGACTTTGTTTAGAAGTTGAACCACTTTAAAATCGGTATGCAAAATTATTTATCTTTTTCGGTTGCTTCCACAAATTTTTTATAAGCCAATTCACCCTCTCTTGACATTTCGGTTGATCATATCGAGCCTAACACATATGTTCGGAAACAATAAATGAACATATTTGCCAATATGTTATGAACATACAATTGAATATGTTCGTCAACAATTAAAAATCTGTTCATGAATAATAAACAAACAACTCATTAATGAACATATTTTTAATTTTTCAGAAATAAAATAATCAATGTATTATTAATTATATTATAAATAAACATAAATGTTTTAAAAGATTTATATAGAGGAAGTATTGATTTTAAATAAAAGACCTAATAGATAAGTTTATAAACAAATTAACAAACAAGCTAATAAATGAATTTATTCATGAATATCGATAAATCAAACACTTCTCTATTTAAATTCGTTCCTTTAAATAAATGAACATTTGTTCATACCGATTTGTTTAGCTTAATAAATGAACAATACGCTAACAGTACACTAACGTTGGTTTACACCCGAACGACTCCCTAACCTAATCCAAGATTTTCCGATCTTTATTGACCAAACTGAGGATCTCCTGAGAATGAACTTGCCTTTTATTGGTTGAGTTTTTTAATTCAAAATGCTGAAGCATAGTTGACTGAAAGTATCTGCAACAGAAGACATTCTTATTTGCTCAAACTACAGGGAAAAGAATAAATGATTGTCATCCTGATTGGATGGGAAAAACCAAGCCTAAACACCAAACCTTTTCCTTTTAACATCGCACCATACACACACCCATTATTATTCGGATTTTTGAGTCAACGGATTGGCGTTGACCCGAGTTTTGAATTCAATGATTTTGTTGGATATTGAGATTTATTAGGTCAAGTTTGGAAATGTCATTTGGGTTCGTTGGGTTAAAAGGTCAAGATTAAAAATTGAGGGATTTTAGGGGCAATTTGCCCATTGAGGAAAAAGAGGGCTATGAACCCTCTTGAAGTATAATCTTATTGTTACCTAGGAAGAGAAAAGAGAATGAAAATTTTAGGGTTTGGCCTAAAAATTTGTTGAGTTATTTCAAATTAAGATTTAATTGATAAAATATAAAAATTTTAGAGATTAAATTTGTTATTATACCATGTCACGTTACCATCTTCTTTAAAACTTAACAAAATAAAAAATATATGTAACTTTATTGATGGCTTTGCTAAAAAATAGTTTGATGGCCAAAATAAAAATACGATAATAGTTTAGTGACTACTGGTATAGTTTACCCTTATTATTTTTAACATGCATTGACCATTTATAATAATTTGACAAGTTTGATTATTTGGCTTAAATGAAAAATAAGTGCCTAAACTATGGGTGTTCAAACGGTCGGTTCGGTTAACCGATCGAATTTCTAAAATTTCATTAACCAAAATTTTTTCAAAAATTTGTAACCGAACCTAAAAAGCTTCGGTTAGTTAGGTCGGTTAATTCGGTTAACCGAAATTTGTTATAAAATTTTGGGTAAATTACACAAATGGTCACTAAACTATGTTAAAATAATCTTTTTAGCCACTAAACTTTCAAAAGTTATAAAACGTCTATTAAACTTATCGAATTATTTCAAAATGATTATTGATTTATTGCACATTATAAATTATTGATAAATATTGAAAATTTTAATGATTATTTTTTAATAATTTAATAAATTTAATGATCATTTTGTGCTAATTTGATAAAGTTTAATGAATATTTTATAATTTTTAAAAGTTTAGTGACCAAATATATATATATATATATATATATATAATATAAAAATTTCGGGTAATTCGGTTAATTAACCGATTTCGAACGGAATTAACCGATAACCGAAGTTTGAAAAGAATATTAACTGTTAACCGACCGAACCTAAAATTAACCGACCGATTAACCGAAAAAAATTCTGTTCGGTCGGTTAATTTGGTTAACCAAAATTTTGAACACCCCTACCCTAAACTATACTTTTTTAAACTTTAGGTGCCTAAAGTATTTTTTTGTTGTTGTAAAAACATGTACCTAAAGTTTCAACAGTTACAATTTTAAGTGTCTCAAAATTAAGTGTCGTTAAAAAAATTTTGTTAGCCAATTATAATGTGACACATGGCAGTTTTTATTTTCTAATTTCTTTTAATTATTTTTTTAGATTAAAAAATGAAATTTTCAAAAAAGCCCCCAAATTCCCGAAATTTCAAAAAAGCCCCAAATTCATAATTTCATACATATCTAAACCCCCAATCTAGCCACTTCCGTCGTCGTTAGCCACGTTGCCGGCGACAAAATGGAGCGTCTTCCTCTCGCCCAAATTCATCGTTATTCAGCCGCCGTTCGTCGTGAATCATTCGAATGAATTTTTCAAATATTTCAGCCTTCATCTTGCTTTTTTGCACGACTTCAGTCGATTTTCGGCGATAGGGTGATAGGGCAAACGATCGTGGTGGTCCGACGGCGAATGTGGTGGGCGGCGGCGAGGCCATCGATGAAAGAATCGACTGAAATCGCGATTTGAGTTTTAGTGAGTTAGGGATTTTGAATTTGGGGGCTATTTTGTAAATTTAGGGGTTTTTTAAAAAATAAAAGAAATTAAAAATAAAAATATATTTTTTAAAAATTAACTGTAGTTAACACGAGGCACCTAAAATTATAACGGTTGAAACTTTGGGCACCTATTTTTAAAAAAATTACTTTAGGCACATAAAGTTCAAAAGTGGTATAGTTTAGGCACCTATTTTTTTATTTAAGCCGAATTATTTTACAAAAATCCACTAATTGGCATAATAGTTAAAAATACTTATATTTCCTCATTTTGTATGAGTTCGAATTTCGACATGATAATGTAATATTTTTATTTAATAAAAATAATTATTTTATAACTTCTAAAATTTTAATGATAAAAAATATTTTTATTTAATTTAGTGATCATTTGACTACTTAACCAAAAACAATAGCATAGTAAATATCGGGAAGCATAAGAGGCACGCTCGTAAAGCAGAGTCGACCATTTCAAACCTTCTAAAATATTTCCAGAATCTTAGATCCAAGTCCCTTTCCTCCAGATAAAAATTTCACCCAAAAAAATCCTAATTGAAAAAGATGGGATTTTTATGCAAGGCAGTTGACACGCTACTGTTGGTTGCGTTCACGATGATGTTGTTTGCCGGACCTTTAATCGACGCGCAGTTGGTTTTGCCGAAGACCGCTTTCCCGGAGGTGGTCGTCCGTTTGAAGCAGCTTTATGCGGAGGAGTACCAAGACTATTTAATGGTGGAGAAGCCTCATTTCTTCGTGGCCTTGGTCTGGCTGGAACTCATTTTCCAGTGGCCTCTCGTTTTGCTCAACATTTATGGCATTTTGGCATCCAAGCCTTGGTTCAACACCACTTGTCTCATCTACGGTGCCTCTGTTATTACTGCCATGGTAATTTCAAAACTTTCTTTATATCTCAACTTTTTTCCTTTTGTTTTTGACGATGGGATTCTGAATTTTAATGCTTTAATTTAGTCTTCTTACGCATACTACTTTGAACCCTTTAAAGATTTCTATAAAGGAAAGGCCAGTGATTAAAGGATCTTAGTTTGTGAATTCTTTAGGTGAAAGCGAAACTATGTAGGATTCAATCTTAGTTTGTAATAATATTCTTATTAGGACTTGGAATGTGTTGTTGTTGGAGAAGAAGTACTGCAAATGCCTTCATTTTTCCCTTTATCAAATTGATGCATTTAACCTTTCCTTTTTTCCATGTCATCGATTTTAATGGTCTAGTGACACAATTGGTGTTTAAACTAAAATTCAGTGTTAAAATAACATTGATTTTTAGTTCAGTGGTATAACCGATACTAACAAATTTAGTGGTATTTGGTGTAGTTTAGTATTTGTTTAATTTTAAGTGATAAAATGTGGGTTTTTCCATTTCTATGAAAAGGATTTCCCCTTCTTTGACACACAATACAACCAGATAAGATGTGAATATTGGGGATAGCACAATTTGTCACTTCATCAAATACTCTGCATCTTAACTTGTCAACTTTGTGTCAAATTCAGACTGCCTTATTAGGGGAGCTGCTGGGATCCCAGAAGGCAACGGATAAATTGTTGACAATGTACTCTCCTTTCATGGGAGTTGGCGTTCTGGCCTTGCTGCGAGGGCTTGTTCCGCACTCGAGCAAGTCTCTGGCCGTTGGCAAAAAACCTGCTGCATTGGCTAGGAAGAAAAGGGCTTGAAAAGTTGAGAATACAAAAGCACATCTTCCCCTCAACTTCGTTTGTAATCCATTTATGTCATGTTTTAGGACGTTTTTGTTTGATTTGTAAGATTATTGGGTGCTAGTTAAGTCACAAATGCATTGCCTGCTACTGTGTGTTGAGATGGTTGTTTTCGAACCCTTTTCGGGTTCGATCGAAATGAAATGCTGTGTTTGATCTTTGTTTAGCAGTATTGCATCATGGATCTTATCTTCAACATACAAGGTGAGGTGATTGATGATCAAACAGTCATGGTTTTAAGGCGGGTGTTCCGCTGGCATCTTAGTAGCAAAAGACAATATGGGGACGCACGATTCGGCTATATTTATTGTCAAGGTAAGATGAGATCTGATCAAATTATAGACTGCATACATCCTATCTTTTATTGCATTACAATGAAGGCGACTGATATATAATAATAATAATAATAATAATAATAATAATAATAATAATAATAATAATAATAATAATAATAATATCTGTTCCATAGTTAAGCCGCCTGGTGATCAACATTGATCAGTTTAATGCAAGCTTGTGATTGTCATGGGACCGGAAAATGGCAAAATCTCGTGAATTTAACTATAAGAAAACTAGATCCCAATGAGTGGTTCTAATGGAAAGAATATAATGTTCATTCTAAGATCATCTAATCATAGAAGGTGATCCGTTTTTATCACTAACCTTTGAATTGGTCTAATTATATTATTAATTTTTTATTTCAGTCTCGATCATACCACTCTGCCGTTAAAACATAGATGATTTGATGACATGTACTCCTAATTTAGTTAGGATGCTGATTGTATTTATTAAATACTGTTTTTTCCACAAAATTCCTAGAAATATCTCTGAAGAAATTTCGTTGAACCAAAAATTTTCACTTGAGCTTGTCATTGTTTCCCCTAAAATCAAAACCATCATTGTTTCCCCTAAAATCAAAACCATCGTTGTTATCAGAACCCTAACATTTTCTCATCAGTAGAGCTGCTCGATGAAAAGTTGCGACAGGCGGTGGCGCAACTGCCAAGTACAAGCAGGAGGTTGGGAATTGTCTAGAGAAGATCAAATTCGGTTGAGATTGGGGATTGGCTTGAGAAGATCAATCGGGATGACTACCCTGCTCTTTTTTTTTCAACAAATTGAGAAAATTTTGGGTTTTCCTTGAAACTTCATTTTTCATTTGAATCTCAACAAAATATGATATTTTATGTTGTTTGGCACCTAAGAAAATTTTGGGTTTTCCTTGAAAACTCATTTTTCATTTCCTGGTTCATTTCATCCTTGTATCAATTCAATACATCATTTCTCTCTTTCATAGAGAAATCAAATTTAAAAACATACATTGTAACTAAAATTCGATTAGGAAAAATCAATGACGGGCGATGAAGATAAAAAATCAGTGATATGTAATGCGTGATAATGGGTGTAAGTGAGAAGATGAATAATATGATGTTCTGATGGATGAAGAAAAACAATAGAAAAATATAACATTTATTTTATGTGAAACTAAAGCGAGAATTAAAGAACTAAAATGTGTTAGATTCAAAATAAAAATTTAAGTTGGTTTAGTGAGTAGCTAATTTTTGAAGGTTTTGGGTTTAAATCTCTTTTGAGTGTAATTTTTGTAACGTCGTTTTGGTGCAACAACTATATCATCAACGCCGTTGTCCATGTTATTGTCTTGTTAAAGAGTTGGTAGCAGAGTGACATAAACGAGTTGAAACTAAAGTTTGGTGGTATTGGACTAATTCAAAGATTAGTGGCAAAAATAAGTCACTTTCTATAGTTAAGTGATATTGGCGTAATTTATCCTAATTAAAATCACCTTCACCTCTTTGGATTCCTACATCTCCTTCGATTTTATGATTTAGTTAGTCAAACAAACAGCGAATTATTTGAAACTGTTAATTTACAGAAAAAGTATAATTAATAAAAAAACTCTATTGAATATATTGAATTATAAGGAAATAAATAAATAAAATAATCTTGAATTCTTTGGAATTTCTTGAACTCCATGATTTTTTTTTTCATAATTAATTATAGATCTTACTGTAATATATATGACCCTTGAGATTTTCATCCATTATAATATGTAAACACAAATGATCAAAGGGAAAGAAGGGAATTAAATATCCAATTACTTGTACAAAACTTAAAAACCCCAAACATTTAGTCAGAAGACCCCCTTTCAGGACAAAAGGGTCTCTATATATAAAATTTCTGCATTCACTTTGGTTTGTTTTTTTTTTCTTGGGGAAGTCAATTCCCGAACCTCTAACTCTTGAACACTTGATGAATTTGGTTAGGTCATTTTCTTGGCTCCCAAACAAAAAGTTGAACAAGTCAAAGAGGATCATGCAAGGTGCGTTCTTGACTTTACCCCTTCTCTTTTCTATAATTCCAAAGATCGAATTCCTCAACCTTCCCTTTCTTCCTCCTTATGTTAATCACTGCACCAAGCACAATCTATGTTAGTAATGTTATAAGAAATAATCTACAATTTTTCAAAGCTTGCATTACCATACCTAGCTAAGATACTTCATGCATTATCACATGACAGAGAAGCCTTTATCCTCTCAACGGTGCATGCAATCAAATTGTTCACCGTTGCAACCGATCCGAGTGAAAGTTTAGCCGTCGGCACGGAATCGACCAGAATCTGAAACGCAACAGTGAGGAGAGATCCACCACACCCATCGGCTTCAGTGATCCCACCGTCGGTTCCGTCGGGGAATATTGCGAAACCCGAGGGAAGAAGTGCGACATAGTCCGGGTCCCCTCCATTTAGGACGACATCCATTGCAACAATGTCAACAGGAGCATAGACCACAAAAGAGGCTGTTGAATCAGTGCAACTCTCTTGCAAAATCAGCATGTTGCTCTGGCTTGAATTCGCACTCTACACAAATTTATTTCGTGTTACATACAACCGAACTAAATTCCGAATTCGATCGATTATGGTATTAGCAAATGCAGAGCTTACATTTACTCGAAGTAGTGAAACACAATTGCCTGGATCCCGACCATTAGCAATATGTGCCATTTCTTGGACCGCCCCTCCATTAGAAAGAATATCCCACTGTGTTTACAAGAAACCAAGTTGTAGGATCAATTAAACACTTGCAATACTTTAAAAAAATTATCAACACATACCTCACTTCGATAATTCTCATCTCTGAGGAAATCGAATACCCTCTTTGGCGAAACAGGAAGCCAAAAGGAAGTTGCAGCACTAAGCACAATCCCCGGAGGTCTACCTGGATCATCAACACTCTTTCGGGTCATCACCCTCACATCATCGGCACCGGTTCCCGAAAGTGTCGTCCACGTGTGAGCCGTGGACGCACTCACTCCACCACAGAAACTGATTAGCATTCGCTCAGCGAGCTTCAGCATACTCTTTTTCCCATCTTGATTTGTTCTGACTAGGTAAATGTAAACATCGTCCAAACATGATTTAAACATCAGAACTTTGTAGTAATTCCAATATATATAAAGCTAAAAGAGAAGTGTTTCAATGTTATACCCCCAACATCACCGGCGGGAATGTTAGAAGCCAAAAGACTAGCAAGCCTCTCGCACTGTCGATCTAAAGTAGCCACCCAGCGTCTCGCTCCGAAAGCGAGGCCGGAGCTTACAATCTGCTTGTACAGATTGTGAACACCTCTATCATCCACTTCTACATGTTCAACCCATGTAACCTACATTGCATAATGGTGGAGCTAGAATGATAGAGTAAAACGAACACGATCCGAGGACTACGAATCCTATGAAAATTAGGTTACCTTTGAGTACCCATTGGGCATTTCTTGAACCAGGCAACCAGATGGTCTTCTTCTGCACCTGACGGTGGGACTCGGGCGTATATTATCCAAGGAAACATCAACCACTGCCCATGTTCCCTCTGCATGCTGTTTGCAGTATCTAACATAATAACTCTCGCGAGTGGGTAAAAGAGGTGAAGGAACTTGAAATTCAGCTGTCATCTGAGAATTTAAATAATTTTTTTATTAATAATTGATTTAACAATTTATCTAAGTAAACATGAAATTCCACATTACCACTTGAATGGCTCCATTATAATTCCCTGCTACTCCTGTTGACAGAACATCCAAGGTTGAAGCTTTTGAAACTATTCCCGAAAACACAGTTGACCACTGGTGCTGAATTTCAAAACAAGACACCAAATTTTAGTGTTTTTCTAGCTTGCGGTCAGGGTACATATTTATTGATGATGGTCATTACCAAAAGCTTACCACATCCATGAGAATCTCAACTAGGTTAATGTGGTTCATAATAATAACAGCAGTTTCTCTTGAAGCTTCACATTTGAAGCCGTTAGGTTTTGGGCCAATTCCACTAGGAAATGTTCTCATATACTCTTCTTCATTCAGCATACAGGTTGTGCCGTCAAGACTGGCAATCCATAAAGGTTCATCCATCTGAGCCATTATAACTAGTTCTTCCATAGCTGCCACCGCAAGCTCGATAATCATCGGCTTATTGGCCTCAGACGGTGTACTTATCGACCTAAGTAGATCACCAACACCATACATCTCCTCGGAGACAGGTTGTGCACTGAAATCGAATGGTCGAGGAGGCACAGGAGAAGAAAGAAGAGGAAAGTTTCCCAGTGGCTTGCCAACATACTTTGCAGCTATTGCTGATATACGATCAATCTCAATTGTTTTGAAAAAGAAAAAAAAAGAATTAGAAAACATATGAACAAACATTATTAAAAGTTGTAAAAATATAACCGGATACCTCTTCCCTCAATCGAGCATTCTCAAGTCTGAGATTATGTTCATCGAATGACATTTGTCCTACAGCAGTTGGACATCCACAATTTGGCCACGACGCAGTGCTCAAAGCTTCCCTATACCTCATGCTGTCAGCCCTTAGCTTGTCGTTCTCAGTTCGAAGCTGTGTGTTCTCTTGGCGTTCATGCTGAGTCTGTAGAAGAAAAACATTGACTTTTAAACCTAAGCTAGCACGGTTTCAGGCCCTTAAATATAGGACATAGGTAAATTTAAAGCCAAACCGCTTAAATTAAGGGCAAATGTCATGTTTTTTCTTACATATGTACCTTCATCTGGGTGCGCTTGTTTTGGAACCAGAATTTGACTTGCAATGGTTCTAACCTTAACTCACGCCCAAGCTCCTTCCTTTGCTTGTCGTCCGGGTGAGGACACTCTTTGAAAAACCTATAAACAAAAGTAGAAAAAATTTCATAGGAAAAATTGAAGCTCTTTAGCTTGTAGATGTACCATTGTATAAATTAATGTGTTAAATACGAAGGGTTTTTTAGCTTACGCCTCCATTTCTTGGATCTGGTGCGGGGTATGGCGATGGTAACGCTTCTTTTTGTTGGGACGAGGATCTTGATTGTCTCCGGAGCCACCGAGATCGTTGTTTTCGCTACCGGATTTGTTCGTACTGTCGAATTCGTCGTCTTTCATTCGAGCAATTTCACTTTCCGAAGTGTTTTGGGTCATCTCAAGAGGGTGAAGATGACCTTTCATCATGTTGTTATGCTGCTGGAACATTATCTACATATCTTTAAGATTCCAGACCTTATGGTTTTTCAATCTAACATACATAATCGAAAAACAAAAATCCCACATAGGAAAGGAGAAAAACGAAGTAAATTTAAGCATACGGATTTGTATATATGATACGTAGACTAAAGTTATATGCGACAAGCGCATGTTATGGCAGTACAGTTAATAAGAATCAGGGGAGCTAAATTTATGTATTTAAAAAAGAAAAAGAACAAAAAACTTTAAAATACAGATTTTCTCAGGTTCCAAACAGTGGGGAGGCGAAGAGAGATTTATTGTTTTATTTAGAGTGCAATGGAAAGGAAAAGTAATAGAACGAAAACGAGGGATGTGAAACCGCTTTGAATGCGCAGATTTGAAACGGCAGAAGAGATGGAGTTCTAACCTGACCAAGGGTAAGCCCTGAGGATGATGTTCCGAAACCGCTAACGTTCCCGTTTCCTGCGATCACTGACGGCATGTTTCTCGCCGGAATCATTACTCCGGCTGGCATGTTTCAGAATCCCGAAAACCCTAACCAATATTTGTACATATATCGATGGCTGCTTCCTTTAGTTTTTTCTAACAGTGAGAGACAAAGCAGATTCTGGTTTTGTTTTAGCAGCTGATAAGGTTCCCTTACGTGCAAATGTACGAGCGAGAGAGGATCTATACAAGAATGTAAAAATGTTTACAAATTTGAAAAAAAGAGAATCTGGAAAAATATATATATAAAGAAGAAGAAGATGCAGAAGATTGAAGAAGGAGATGGAGAATCAAAGAAGAGGGGGAAGATAGAGTGAAGAGCCAAAGAGTTATTGCAAAGCGTATTGAGAAGGTGCAATTACATTTAATGGAGGAGAAGCTGTAAATGCTATTGATAAAGAGATAGAGAGAGAGAATTCCAAGTATTTAAAAGGTTAATTCTAAAGAAATTATTTGATGGACTCGGCTTAACACGTCATATGTGATATTAATTAATAAGATTCATTCATCTCAAAGTAACTTTTAAATAATTACTCATTCTTTATTTACGCGTAGTAAAGAGCTGAAGATTCACCTCGAAAAAAATTAGATAAAGGAATAGAAATCATCAGCCCCTTTTCGGTGCTCTTTCTATGTCTCACATTAAAAAAAATTAGGTTTAGGCTTAATGTTTAAGGAATTATGGGTAAGGTGTATTTTTTAAGGTTTATGATTTAGAATTTAAAGTCAGGACTTAGAATTTAATATATTAGTATTAGAGCATAAAAAGTGACATCGATGAGACTTTATTGACTGAGACTATGAATAATGTGATGAACCAGATAATGTAATAATTTTTACATTCATTCAATTCAACCCCATAACTTTTTTTTTCTGAAATTGTGCAACGAATGACGGCGACTAAAATTTCGTAAATTTGTATATTTTTCATCTCCCTTTTCTACCTTTCAAAATTCTATTACCAAATGGATGTTATCTTATCATCTCTCCTCTATGAAAAAATTTAAAACAAGATTTAATGTTAATTAGAATTAAAATAACGTCAGTACATTATAAATTTAATTGACGTGAAAGTCTCCTTTTTCGTTCCTTAAGGTCGAAGGAAAAGAATGGGGGAGAAGGTTGACGTCAAGATTTCCATTTAAAACATGATTTAGAATCCACAGTATGTGTTTTAGGGATCATGACATTGATCATGCATTAGCGGCGGAAATAAAAGGTTTTCGCAATCATATTAATTTTAAGGTTTATAGATTTAATTTATAGGGTAGGGTTTAAGGTTTAGGTTTAAGAGTTTAGAATTTAAGGGTTGTGGTTAGAATTTAAGGTTTAGTGTTAGAGATTTAGGGTTTATAGGTAGGCCCGACCCTGGTCAAGAGCAATAATGGCGCCCGCCCAGGGCCCACCTTTCACAAAAATTAAATTGTTGTATTTTTTCTCAAATTATATTTATTATTTTTCCAATATTTATTGTTAGAGGTCTACTTTTAATATTGATTTTTGTTCTAATACTTGTTATTATGGCCCTGTTTTTTTTTTCAATGTTTGTTATTATGAACATAGTCTTAAATTTTAATTTTTTTCAAAACTTATTATTAGAGGCTCAATTTTTTCAATACTTGTTACTATGAACCTACTCTTAAAATTTACATTTTTCATTACTTGCTATTAGAGATTTAAATAGCGGTATGCAAGCACGACAAAGATCGTTATATGACAATAGTGACACCATTTGAAACCACGATACTTGTAATCGTTATATCAACAATAGCACATGTTATTAAAAAATTTCACAGTCGCGATACTCGTAGTGGCCGAAATAGCATATATTAAGACCGTAGTCGCGATATACGCAATACGACCGAAAATACATGTGTAACTGCAATTACAATTTAAATCCCTGATTCAGGGTCTATTTTTTAAGTTCGCCTAGGGCGCCAAAAGCCTAAGATCGACCCTGTTTATAGGTTAAATCTTAAATCTCTAACCACATTTCCTAAACCTTAAATTCTAACCACAAACCGTAAATTCTAAATCTTTGGAACTAAATTCCTAAACTATATACTCTAAACTAGATCCTCAAACTCTAAAACTAAGACGCTTTGTAAATTTTTTTATCCCATATGTATCAATCCCATAACGAAAATGGTATCATATCTGCATCAGTTGCTGTTTATTATGCAGTTAAACATTTTTTTTATATTTTAAATGAGAAAACAACTCATATTTGTTTACGTTTGACAAATTCGTTTAATTAAAAAGTTGGGGTTAATTAGTTTAGCAATAAGTTTAGGTTAAGAATGATTAAATTACCATTTTAGGAATGTCTTTACAAAAATAATCAATTAATTAATATTTCATTTCCTTAAATATATATCACCATAATATTTCTCAATAAATTGTATGGCTGGTGTATGAAATAAAGAAGGTAGTATTAGACTATTAGTAATGGTTTTTCTACAATTTTTTTGAAAGTGGGTTTTTCTACAATTGATTTGAAGACATTTTTAAATATATTTTATCCAAAGTGTCACCGCCATTACTCTTTTTTCAAAAGATATGTCTGGTACGATGTGCAGTGCCACCGTATTTATATCTCAAGACCTCTATTTTCCTTTCTGATGTGGGATTAATGACCCCGCCTCTTCTTAGGCGTGACATTCTCCCCCACTCAATCTCGTCACGAGCTTTCGCTCTCGTGATGGGTCACCTGTCACAATTGTTCACCCTGCCTACCCCACTCTTGGGCGCTCGGTGTGAAATCGAGCAGTCAAAGAGTCGCTCTGATACCACTTGACACGAGCCATTACCCTCTTCTCAAAAGACATGTCTGCTAGAATGTGCATCGCCACCGTATTTATATCCCAAGACTTCCCTTTCATTTTTCGATGTGAGATTAATGATCTCGCCTCTTTTCAAGCGTGACAAAAGTGCAATAAGTAAACGGCGTATAAATGTTGATCGATTACATAATTTGTTGTTTTCTAATTCAATTACTAAGGGTAAAATAACGTAATCATTCTCAAATTTAGCCCCACATTAAAAAAAATTACAAATAAACTTTTGATGAATTAAATGAAAAATAAAAACAGATGAGAGGGATAGATAAATTAATAGGATTTATATTCAATACACATATGGTGGAGATAAAAAAATTCCACAAACGCCCTAGTTTTATAGTTCATGGTTAGAATTTAAGGTTTATATGTCAGGAGTTTTAAGTTTAGGGATTTAGAATTTAGTGGGTGTGGTTAGAATATATGGTTTAGAGTTATAATTTATGGTTTAGAGTTTAGCATAATATGGTTAGAGATTTAGGTTTTAGCTTATAAGCCATAAACACTGGCCTTAAAATTTAAATTCTAACAACAACTCATCAATTATAAATCACTAAATCTAAACTCTTAACATCTAAATTCTAAAATCTAACCCTAAACCGTAACACTAAAATACTTGTGAAATTTTTTTTCCACCGCACATGGATGTAATAATTACCCAAATTAATACGGTGATTATGAAACGTATTTTGGTCTGTCACAAACGTAATAATATTAAATCCAAAGAGAAGAAAAATATGTGAATTATAGGGATGGAAACAAGAATGAAACATACGAAGGCAAAAGTCACAATTGTTGGTATTTATCGTAGAAGTTGAAATGTTTAAATAACATGGGATTGCAATATTTAAACGACCTTCAAATGTTTAGAAAACGATGTAATATATTAATTTATAACTGATAACTATTCTCTTTGACTATGTCATTGTTGAGGTTTAATAGTTTACATGTTGAGGAACATTGAAAAGGTTTCGTACATAACGTGCACGGGAAATTATTACTATTTTGAACATTACATATCAAACCGGTTTGGAATAGAAAATGATTATATTTTAATACACAAGCTGTATAAAAAAATTTATACAATTCTTTATATTTAAATTATAAAATCTAAATTTTAAGTCTTTAGCCCTAACACCCTATAATCTAAACCTTAAACCCTAGCCCCTAAACTCTAAATTCTAACCATAAGCTTTAAATTCTACATCATACACTATAAACCCTTAAACCCTAAACTACAACCTAAATATCCAAACCTTAAAATTAAAAGGCTTGTGTAAACTAAAGTTTACACAAATTTGTGTATTAAAACATTTTCCTAGGGGGATTATATGGGTACGGTTCGGGGATTCTCACGATGCTGATATAGCAATCCCTGTCCACATCCCCATTTGAGTTTCGGGGATAAAATTTCCCTTGTCTCCATCCCCGTGAGTGAAGATTTTGGTTATCTCTCATCCCGTTGGTTCGGATCCTCATAGTTTCCGGTTATTCTCCACCCGATTTCCACCCATAGAATAGTCCTTATAATGAATTTTTGTAGTATCCTATCTAAACTATTCGATTAATGAATCAAATATTGATGATTATATTAAAAGTATTAAATTATCATTATTATAATTTTTCGTTTCAAAAATCAATGTTATAATTTTTCAAAAATATATAAAAGTGAAAATTCTTAAATTTAGATATCTGTTTATATGTAGACATATCCAAAATATTTTTTTAAACATTTTTAAGAATACAATAGAATCGAACTCAACAAGTGGTCTCGATAAAAAACGAATAATGTTTATTTTAGGGAACTTATGTTTAATAATTTTGTCTATAAAATATATGTGTATTGTTAAAAGATTAAAAATATGTATAAACAAATAGAATAGTGGCAGAGTGGAGAAAGTTCAACTAACGCGCCTCCTCTTTACGGTGGTCACGTTTTAGTGTGTCAAGTGCGCGCGTGGGATTAAGATGAGAGCCTATTTGACTTTAATGCTAGTCAATGTTCGAGGTGGAGCCGGAGGAGCATTTGATGGGTCCCGTTAGACGTGGTAAATATAAAGTTGGACTCTAAAAAATGAATTATTTATTGACATCGGCAAGTAAGGTCATAATTTTGCCACACCACCCATAATCTTAATAACTAATTGTTTTTTTTTCTTTCTTTTTGTTTTATTTGACACCCATATCCCTTCTCTATCACTGTCTCCCTTATTTATCGAGTAGGAAAAACGAGACGAAGAATGCCTTTTTTTCATTAAAATTCTTACTTTACTAATTTCTTTTTTTTTTAAAATTGAGATTTTAAAAAAATTATTTGGTACATAAATTACGTAAAATTTAAATTATATAATTTAATAAATTTTAATATTATTTGTTATATTTAAAATCTAAAGTTTTAATTTTATATTTAAAAAATCGAGATTTTAGTATCTCACATGTTAGGTTAAATTATGATTTCGACCTTGTACTCTTACCAAACATGGATGTAATCCTTGTACTTAATGTCGGCAAATTTTGATCTCTTACTGTTATTAGCATTATGATTTAATCCAAACGATTAATATTAACACCATGAAGTGGTCAATGTTGATTTTTTTCTAAGGAGAAAAGAAGTCTAATTATGAAGCAGACATTATTTTTTTATAAGAAGTATTAACAATATTCTAACTTTTAAGGGTAAATTACCTATTTTATCTTTAAACTTTCTTCTTATTACTATTTTGGCCATTAAATTTTTAAAAATAATATTAAAAATAAGAAAAAAACCTTAATTACGCTATTAATTTTAAAATAGTTTATCAGAACAATAAGAAAGTGTCCATTGATTAACAATATTCTAATCATGAATGTCGGCCTTAGAGATTATGGGATTATTTTACTAAGATTGAGTCGGTTGTTATGTCTTCATGTGTAGGCCCGTAAATGAACACGAACGAGGGTGTGTTCATGTTCGTTCGTTTAACTTTAACCGAACAAACAAACGAACACGGATATAAACGAACAAAAAAATTCTTGTTCATGTTCGTTCATTAAGGAATGAGGCTTGTTCGTGTTCGTTCATGTTCGTTCGTTAACATGATAAACGAACATAAATGAACACAAATGAACATAAACGAACATAAACGAACACAAACGAACATAAACGAACATTATAATGTGTTAAATATTTAATATTTTGAGTTAGTTCGATTAATTCATTTAATTAACCAATTTTAAACGAATTAATCGATAATTGAAATTTCAAAAGACTCTTAATCATTAGACGAAACCTAAAATTATCTAATAGATTAACCAATTTTGTTTTAGTTCAGTTGGTTAGTTCGGTTTAATCAAACAATGAACACCCCTAAACATATGTGAATAAACTTAAACGAACATAAACGAACGGATAACCGAACGTTCACGAACATAAATGAACGAACAAGCCCTTTGTTCGTGTTCGTTCATTTAATTAAACGAACAAAAAATCTTATTAATGTTCGTTCGTTTAATAAATAAACAAACTTCTCACCGAACCGAACGATTCACAAACGATTCACTGTCATTTACAGCCCTATTTATGTGTGTGTTTATTTTGTGCTACTTGTCGAGTGGGGTGGGAGGGCAGCAACTTTTGGGTGTAGCTTTGGGTTCGTGGTTGGGCTGTGTGCAGAGGGTTTGTTTTTGCGTTTTATTTTGGTGTTTTGTTTTATTAAATTTTATATTATTATGTTGTATTCTTTTCTTTAATATAAGACTAAGAAAATTTTTTAATAATACACGTGATAATGTTTGAGCTATATGATTTTGCACTCTGAATAAAATCATATTTTACTGATGAAAGAATATAAATATAAATTTAAAAAATTAGAAAGATTAGTAAAGTTATTTATTCCAGATAAGCAATAAATTTTTGTCTTTTTTCAAATTTAATCATGTGAATAATTAAAAATTGTCAAATAAACTTAATTTATTACTAATTCATATATATAAATAGAAAAATAATACGTTTATCAAATGCAGCATAAATTTTAGACTATTTAACTCTCAATATTCCATTCTAATTATCATCTATTAAATACGAATTTTGTATCTTAAATGTTTGGGATAAATTATATCATGAATCTGACTTACCACATCATTTATAGTCTCAACTAATAAAAACTACTCAATTCACTATTTTTTCATGTCATCAACACAATTATATAATAATTAAAAAATTATTTTTCAAATGACATGTAAAAAATTAGTGAAGATTCACTGGGAGAAAAATAAAAATATATATATAATTTTTATTAATTGAGATCATAACTGATATGATAAATCAGAGCCATAGTATAATTTTTCAACATTTTGTTAATCAATTGACGGTCAATGTTAGAACACGGCATTGCCACGTATCAAAGGGTTTGCTGCCACATACATCTCTTTCCTTGTTCTTTAGTATAGAGACGCCATTAATCAATGGACACTTTCTTTTCTTTTCTTTTTTTTTTGTATTTTTTTAAGTTTGACTTTATTTCCGTTTTTCTACTAACAAAAAGGGCTACGGAACATTAAAATAACAGTAAGTTACTAGAAATGTTTATTAACAAATGCAAAAATATTATTATTATTTTTTGAAAGAAAAAAATGTTATTATTAATGTTGATACAATATACAAAAATATGTGATTAAATAATATTTAAAAGTTTAATATCTTTCCATTTATGAGTGAAGAGGAATATGAGTAGTATAGACAATGTACACTGAATGTAAAAGGAGAGTATATAACATTATAAATATGTACTCAAAATGTTATAATATTATAATAATTTATGAGAAAAGACTTTGATACACAAGCTTGTTAAATTTAGAATTTATAAGATTAGTTTAGGGTTTAGTTTGTAGGTGTAGCGATGTCCCTTTTTATGTTCGCTAAAAAACGGGGTTTTAAGAGTGTTTGGGGTCTTTCGGGTATTAAAATATTTATTCCGTGTTTTTTTTAAAGAAATCGTATTTTATTTAAAAATAGAGTCGTCACCGGCCACTAAGGTAGGCCGGACACCATAAAACCAGAGATTTTTAAAATGTTGGGTTGGGGAGTCGGTTACGGATGAGGAAGGGTTAGCACCCCACACCGCCCAAAATTGGTACTTTAATAATTACCGCTTTATTAATATTAAACTTTTCGGATTAAAGTGACGATTAAATTAAAAATTGGTTATAAGTGCGAGTAGATTTTTAAGGCCCCGTTATTCGAGAATAAACCGATAAACCACTATCACTGCACTTGATACTGGCCATGTTTACGCTCGAATAAAAGGGCATCGCATTGATAATTAAATATCCATTATGCAATCTTAGAAAATAAATAAAAAACATACAATTTACATTGACATGATATTAAAAAACTTAAAATATGGATATTACAAAATTAGACAAAAATAACTAAATGCATGAACATAATATCACAATAATAAAAACAAAGTATGCACATAAACATAAAAAAAGAAAAACATGCTTTCGAAATTAATTAATTAAATCTAACATGCCTAGATACATGAATATGAGCCACAACTAAAACACGTGCATAACATATATAATATGATGCTAGATTAATGAAACATCATCTTCATGGTAATACATTAAAGCTTAACATATGACATGTTTTATGAACACATCAAAATAAAAACAATACATTATGTAAAAAATACATAACATGTAACCTAGAAAAGGGATATGGAAATTTATGTTAGTATACACAAACATGCCAACATGCTAACATATAACATGATATTCAAAATAAACTAAACCTTACATATAAAAGATATGCATGCAAACACGAACAAATGAAGTAAAAAATAAAACAAGACATAACATACCTAAAAACAAAAGAAAGCATGATAGAAAAATCATAAGTAAATAATGGGCAAATTATACATACTAAAAAACACATAATATAAAAAATAACAAAAATATTCAAAAATTGACCAAGGACCGAAATGAACGAAAAATAAAACAGAAAGCTCAAATTAAATAAACAAAATGCACACTTAGGGACACAATTGAAAATTGGACAAAACCTAGGAGAACTAAGAATGCGATTAACCCATGCAGCAAGCTCAGACTGAAAACTTTAGAAACGCGGAGTGACTAAGCACGTATTTTTTCCTTTTTAAAACTGAATTCGGTTTAATTTAGGGGTTGAATTGAAATTTTTGGCAAACCAGGGAGGACTGGGGTTGTGATTATACCAAGGGGCAGACTCGTTTTGAAAAACTGAGGTAGATAAACCATTTTAAAATTTTCTTCATATTCAAAGCATGCATGCAAAGTAAAAAAAAAGATACATTTCTGGATTTTTTTTATTCGAAAATAAAACGAGAAGATAGGATTTTTCTTTCTGAAAACTGGTTGTTTTTTCTTTGTATTTCTGAAACTGCCAAATGGTAACTGATGATTACAGAGATTTTTTGCTTTTGGTACATATATTGTGATATCTGATCTGTTTAGGTAGAAAATAAGACATGAAAAATACACTTGATTTGATTTGGGCACTAATAATCTATTTTCTCTGTCTTTTGCACGTTCTGAGCGGTGGTTGAGCTGGTGGTACGGCGGAGTAGTGCCGACGTGGAGAGAGTCATGGTGGTGGTGTCCCTGCCAGATCTGTTCTCGGCCGTTGGATCAAATGCCTTGAAGACCAAACGGCTCGGATGCAATCTGAACTGGGCGGGCTTGCACAGGATGATACCACGAGCAGACCCAGGGGTGAGCCTCACGCGCGCCAACTGAACATTCTTGGTGTCATCTGGACCGTTGGATCAATATTTGATCCAACGTTCAGGATGATGCGGTTGCCACAATAAAAGGGAATGTTAGATTAGGGTTTAGCTTTGTTTTTAGGGTTTTTTAGGATATTGGTTCTGGGTTTGGGCCGATCAGGCTATGTAATCATAATAATTTTTTTGGGTTTTTTGTAATAATAAATGGACTGGACTGTTAAATTACAATTTGGATTTTAATATATATATATATATATATATATATATTATTTTTTTATTTCATTTTTAATTTAGCCAATAATAATAATAATAATAATAATACTTATACACACATATATAGCATACGCGTACATTCAAGCACATAATACAAACATATACACTTGTTCACACATAATTAATATAACTATACACCTATTGTACATATACAAACAATTAAAACATACGTGACATGCGACATACGTACGATACAGACACACCATATTAATTATTAATACGTACACATACATAGTATATAATATACATGCACACGTTACACACATTTTACGTACACATTAATAACATATACATAATAAACACATAATATGATATGTATACATGCTATATATTAATCATTAAACTAATTAATATATTAATACAGTAATTGCAAACCAGATAAAAATGAGTGATTACAGTTGCCCCTCTTTGCTTGTTCTTGTGGAACGAGAACAAAGCAAAGATTATAAGCACTTATTTTTATCCGACTTCCCTGTTTAAGGCTTCAGAATCGTATGTTCTTCTGGAACTCTCCACTTTTCTTCAGTCGGATCCTCGAGCGGTATGCACCTGAATTTAGAAATCTTGATCTTAAGACAGACAATCCTTGCGAAATGATTAAACTAAGAAGTTGATTTTAAGAAAAATATCCTTATTAAGGAATTAATTTTTAGAAAAATATCCTTAATAAAGGATTGAATTAAGAAATTTGATTTTAAGAAAAACATCCTTATGGAAGGATAAATTAAGGAATTAATTTTTAGAAAAATATCCTTAAGAAATGATTGCATTAAGAAATTTGATTTTAAGAAAAACGTCATTATGGAAGGATAAATTAAAGAATTAATTTTTAGAAAAATATCCTTAAGAAGGGATTGAATTAAGAAATTTAATTTTAAGGAAAACATCCTTATGGAAGGATAAATTAAAGAATTAATTTTTAAAAAAATATCTTTAAGAAATTATTGAATTAAGAAATTTAATTTTAAGAAAAACATCCTTATGGGCGGATAAATTTAGGAATTAATTTTTAGAAAAATATCCTTAAGAAATGATTGAATTAAGAAATTTAATTTTGAGAAAAATATCCTTATGGAAGGATAAATTAAGGAATTAATTTTTAGAAAAATATCCTTAAGAAAGGATTGAATTAAGAAATTTAATTTTAAGAAAAACATCCTTATAGAAGGATAAATTAAGGAATTAATTTTTAGCAAAATATCCTTAAGAAAGGACTGAATTTGATTTTAAGCAAAATCGTCTAGACATCACGAGGAATCCATCCAAGGTGACGACTCGAACATCTAGTGACATTTTTCTCTAACTAATCTTTCTTCTTCTTTCCTTCTTCTTCTTCCTCCCTTTTTTTTCTTTTTTTTGTTTTCTCTTCTTTTCTTTTCTCTTTCTTCTTTTTTTTTTGCTTTCTTATTTTTTTTCTTCTTTCTAAGGTAAATATCCTTATGAAAGGATCTAACTAAAGAAGCTGATTTTAAGTACATCATTCTTAAGCAATGATCCAACTAAAGAAGTTAATTTTAAGAAAAGCATCCTTATGAAAGGATGTCACTAGAAAGTTTGGTTTTTAAGAAAAACCTTAAGTGATACCTTGGCTTTATCCATCTAGAAATTCGTCAGAGTGGTGGCTCGAAAATGTTGACATTTTCTTTGGTCAACCGATCTTCTTTCTTTTCCCTATTTTTCATTTTTTCTGTCTTTTTTGTTTTTTATGGAAGGCCACACCCAAGCGCGTGTCTTCTGGATCGATGCAGAGGTGCACGAAGTCTTTGTTGAAGTCATCTTCTTGGAAACTATTTGTCCGTCTTCCTATATGGATGCTTTCCAATTAAGGATGATACATGAGCATACCTTATGATGTAAAGATGCACATGTTCATGTAAAATGCTATTCTCGCGATTGTTGGGGATGCAAAGATGCAACCTATTCATGTAGACTCATAAAGATGCAATGATGCATGAATCCCTATCACAGTCTTCTCAGACATATTAATACTCGAGTCACCACTTGCTGGTTAGGTAGGCTTCGTCATGTGACTACAACCTTAATCATTCTGATGCTCCAACAGCTTTCACCCCCAAAACTTTGTTGCTCATTCCTTGTTCAACATTTCAGGTCAAATGACCTCGGTCAACATCATCTCTTCACCCAAGAAAGTCTTTTGTCTTCTTTATTAATCAAAATCTTTTGAACCACCTGACATCTCGGGTCTATTCTGACTTGAATTCTTATAACTATCTCTGTTGTTTTACGGACAATGGTGCCCCACTAATTTTGGGCTCGAATTCTTTATTGTCTTTGACCCATCATGTAGAGTCTCTATCTATCTCAACATCGAGGTGAGCTAAAATGCCCCAACTTCCCCAAATCCATCTCTGAGTTCAGTCTATATCTTTGAACTTAAAAGAAATATTCTAAGGGGAACCGAATCTATGTTTATAGGCTTTAAATCTTAAAGAAATGTAAAGAGGCAAATTGCCCGTGTATTATTTGAAAAGAAATTGGATTTTAAAATGAACGGCAAAATTTTAAAAAACGAACCTTTTTTATAATGCTTGATCAGAAAATCTTGACAGCCGTAGTGATACGTCAAATCATATACCCTGAATATCAAGTGCAAAAACAACATTGAGACAACTTACCGACAATTGCCCCCAAGCGTATCCTGTATATAGGGGAACTCAAAAGCTGAATTGTTATCTGAAACTGTGAAATACATTTCGAGTTATTTTAGGTTTTTTTTTGGCTGAGTTAGGACCCTATCAGATAAGCCTCAATTCTAAATTATCATTTTTTGGCTCATTTTCTTTTTGTTTGGGGAATTCAACTCATCACATTCTTTTGGGTCGAGAATAATGATGGAGCAAACAACAATACCCCGAGTTACTCAGCATTGTTATGAGATAAAAATATTACCATCACTCATGAAGCGATTTTCTTCTCTATTTTTTTCTTCTTATTTTCTTTCTTTCTTCTTATTCTCTTCTTTTTTCTTTGTTAGATGGTGTGTTGCCATCTTATCGCTTCAGAGGAGTGCCCCAAAGTTGCCACACTCTTATCCAAGACTTCAAACATGCCTATTACCAGGCTTTGAACATGTCTATTACCAGGCTTTGAACGTGCCTATTACCAGGCTTCGAACATTGGAGTGTTTTTTTCTTAGGATTTCTTCTCTCATTCATCTTAAACGTGGGGATGCCCTTTTTTAAGTACAATAAATTATGCTTAAGTGGGGTCATTAACGATCGACCAAAATAACTCGGAAGGTAATTACGAATTCGTCTTCGCTGCAGCTTTTGATTTCTAGAAGATGCAGGTTGCTCAAAACCAATCACCTAGGTTAAAATGATGTCCCTCATGCAATTGATATACAGAGACACAATATCTGGAGACATGTGTTTTTTTGTTAAAATATAAGTATGCACATGGAAAAACAAAAACTAACCCCTACTGATGAGTGAAATGTTTTAACAAATCAAAGAATGAAAATCGTTTACTAAACATGCACAAAAATGATATGCGAAAGAACTTTCATTTTACAAGACATATGCCCCTATAAAAATGTCTTTACTACTTTTCGGGCCCAAAATAGTAAAGCTGACTTTGCATTATCTTTAAAAAGCATGAAATCCATTTAAACACCTAACTAGGAAGTTAGCACCTCCCCAAAATTTATATTTGTCATTGTCCTTAAAACTTCAGATGACCGGCTTCGATCAGACTTTGGACCTTATTTTTCAGAGCTCCATAATTTTTAGTTGTGTGGCCTGTACTCACCAAATGGTAATCATATACCGCATTGACGTCATACTCCGTCGGATATGAAGGATCTTTTGGCTTGGATTGGACAGGGGCTAGCAGTTTCTTATCGATAAGCATCAGAAGTAACTCAGTGTAGGTCATAAGAATGGGATGAAATACCTTTGCAGGTTTTGCGTATCATAAAGACTGATTGTGAGGACGACCCTGGGGCTGACTGATTGGGCGAGCACTCACCATATGAACATGAGAATCTTTTTCCTTTTGAGGAACTATGCTGTAGGGATCTTTTATCTTCCCCCTCTTAACTGCATCTTCAATGCGCTCTCCAACCATGACTAAGTCTGCAAAGTTATCGGCATGGTGGCTTACCAGACGATCATACAACACTCCCTTCAAAGTATCCACAATCATGGGTGTAATTTCACTTTCCTGAATCGGGGGTTGAACCCGAGATGCCATATCTCGCCATCGTTGAGCATACTGACGGAAACTCTCATCAAGCCTCTGCTTTAAACTTTGCAGCACGAATCAATTTGGGGTCAAATCGGTTATATGCTTGTACTGTTCTATAAATGCTTTTGAAAGATCCTTCCAGGACTTGATATCTACCCGACTCAATTGATTGTACCATCGGATGGCTGCCCCAGTCAGACTACCCTGGAAGTAATAGATTAAAAGCTTTTAATCTTTTGCAAAAGCAGCCATCTTCCGGTAATACATGGTAATATGCGCGGGAGGACACGAAGTTCTATCATACTTATCGAAATTAGGGGTCTTGAACTTCGGTGGTAAAACAAGGTCGGATACTAGGCTCAGATCACTGACGTCATTCCTTGGTTCCTCTACAGTCTGCATGACTTTGAATTTTTCCTTCATGAGACGAAACATTTCTTCCCATTTCTTTTCCACTTCGTTTCTAATTTTCTCGACCAAGTCTAAATCCAGCACCTCTTCTTTGTAGAATGCCTATGTATCCACGGGTTGGCTTTCGGATGCCCCTGTTTGATGACTAGCAGATGCCCCTGTTTGATGACTAGCAGATACCCCTGAAGGGTCAATGTATATTCTCCCAGCATGACTTAGAGTCTTTGGTTAAGCCTTGTTGTGAGATGCGGTATATTATGGCTCCTAGGCGACTTCGTCTTCAACCTTTTCTTTCCCAAGGCTTTTTGCCAGTAATGTAGTTATGTTGGATACTATCGCAGCTTGCGATTGAGCGATCTAATCACTGAGGCTCTGTTTGGCTTCATCGAAGCGTACTTCTAAATATTTATGTCCTTTTTCCAAACTGACTATTCTGTCCTCCATTAGTTTGCTTTGGAACCGAGTAAGGTATGGATGCGGAATGGTTGCGGCTTATATTTTAGTCTCACACTGCCACAATATTTACATTATCAATATTATTGCAAAATTGATGAATGCATGTATAATGATGCAAATGCCATGATGCAATGCAATAATGTATGCAAATACAAGTATTGATTCCACAAGTGATTTGTCCCTATAGAACATCTTTCATTCAGACCAAAAGTTTTCATTACATCAGGTATTAGGAGTTTACAGGTAGCGGTGAGCTCTAGCTCCTAATTTCTTGACCTTATTCAATAGTCCTGTCAGCTTTCCTTCGCGGTCCAACGCTGGGTCCATATTCTGGCTTATCGGCGCTGCTGCATCAACTAAGTCTGCTACCTGTTGGGCCACTTGTCGCGCTTGAGTCATTACAATATTCATGTCTTGGTCTTTCTCCTGTATTTTCTGCTCGGCCTTTCGCAGTTTGACAGTGACTTTTTTGAAACTTTCATACCCGGCCTGCTTGTATGCTTCGACACGAATCTCGCTGGTACGTAAAGAAGTTTTGAGCTTTTTCATATGTTCTTTGAGTGCTGCGTTTTTCGTTTGAAGGGCTTGAGATTTTTCCCCTTTCTGCTGCAGACTTGTTTTCAGGATCTCGTCCATAGCCAGACTGCTTTATAACTCACTTTGGAGGATGTCACGTTAGCTCTTAGCTTCTTTCAGCTTTTGCGACAATGATCTGGCTTTATTTTTACTAGTCTTGCATTTTTGCTTCAAACGTTCTAAATCGTTCTTCAGCTGAATCATACCATTAACCCATTCTTCAGAAGTGTCACCCAGATCAGAATTCATAAATTCAAGGTGCAACTTCTGGTACTCGTCTTGTATGCTCTTTGGTTTTTTACTCGGATCATACATTCCCTGCTTGAACTGGCAGTACTCAAATGCAAGTTTATCTTCTGAGATGCTCTTACTTTCTGCTCCTGAATTGGTCTCACTTGAGTGACCCGCTTCTGTGTTACCCAAACCTTGGACTGGGCATTGACCTTTCTTCGACTTTGCCCCTCGGATAATGGTTGGCTTATTGTAGAATCAGGGTTGTTCGTATTCGAAACCCAAAACTCCCATCCCGATAAGATCTTGAACTCTATTCTTCAGGGCTCCGCAGTTCTCAGCGTGATGACCCGAATCCCCCATGTAGTAACTGTACTAGGTACGACTATTGTAACCCTTCAGATAAGGAGGTCTCTTGGTACAGACTTCACCGGTATAATAAGATTCATTTCAAGAAGCAACGGAAGCAGCTCGGTGTATCTCACAGGTATAGGACTATGCCTTTTTACGTCACTTGATTCGCGGGCTTCTCCTAGTTTTGCTTCAATTTTATGGGTCTCTACCCTAGACGTACCACCTGTCTGTTTCTTAAGACTGATCACAAAAGGATTCAACTTGTCGTATTTAACGGTGTTGTCTATCTTAACATTCTTATCATTCTGTTCTATATTCTGATCCTTGAACGATTATTCTCTGAGTTCGACAGGCTGCTTACCTTTCATCATAGCATTTATCTAGTTCATCATCTCAGCCACATGCTTCTTTAATTCTTGTACTCCACCTTGCTTGCTACCAGGACTGACACTGCTTGTTGAATCTGATCTAAAGTCTCTGAACGATACTTCTTCTATTGTCTCCAATCTAGCCTCAGGATGAAACTCCGGAACTGAACCTCTTATCGTCAGGTCAAAGAACCCTTGATCCATCATGAACAATCTCTATTGTAGGAGAAACTACTCGAGAATCAATACCCTATGTAATGTGAATGCGATGATATATGCAAAAAAAAAACAAAAGAGGAAACAAGTCAGTACCGATTAAAATCAATAAATACATAAATAAAGGGTCAAATTAAATACGATAAACAAACAAAACAACCCTATTTACATTCCGTCTAAAGCACCTAGGTTATCCGCATGGCTCTAAAAGTATGGGTTTTCAATATTCTCTACATGCAATGTTGGTTCTAGAAGGTACCCGAATTGTCCTTACTGTCCTATACTAAGAGTAGTAAGGCCCCCGATCATCAGCCATTATAGGCTCATTTCAATCGGGTTTAACTCAGGGGGACCCATTCGCTTATGCCTCTACGAAGGAACGATATCCTTACGAAAGCATAAGGTACTCGAGCCCCGGAGGTACTTGCTAGGCCTACACGGAGGAACAATATCCTCACGAAAGCATTAGCGTTTTCCCCCCACTTAAAAGGATGATTTTATATGCCAAATTTTAAATGCGTTAAAATAAACGCGAACTTATAATCGAACGTTAATTTAATAGCCACTTTAATTCGGAACTTCCAATATTAATAAAGCGGTGATTATTTTAAAAAAGCTTGACTCTCATTTGTTTTTGAAAAAACAAAAATAGTCCCCTGCGAAGTCGCCATCTGTAGCGATGTCCCTTTTTATGTTCGCTAAAAAACGGGGTTTTAAGAGTGTTTGGGGTCTTTCGGGTATTAAAATATTTATTCTGTGGGGTTTTTAAAAAAATCGTATTTTAGTTAAAAATAGAGTCGCCACCGGCCACTAAGGTAGGCCGGACACCATAAAACCAGAGATTATTAAAATATTGGGTTCGGGAGTCGGTTACGGATGAGGAATGATTAGCACCCGCACACCGCCCAAAATTGGTACTTTAATAATTACCGCTTTATTAATATTAAACTTTCCAGATTAAAGTGACGATTAACTTAAAATTTGGTTATAAGTGTGGGTAGATTTTTAAGGCTCCGTTATTCGAGAATAAACCGATAAACCACTATCACTGCGTTTGATATTGGTCATGTTTACGCTCGAATAAAAGGGCACCGCATTGACAATTAAATATCCATTATGCAATCTTAGAAAATAAATATAAAACATACAATTTACATTGACATGATATTAAAAACATAAAATATGGATATTACAAATTTAGACAAAAATAGCTAAATGCATGAACATAATGTCACAATAATAAAAATAAAGTATGCACATAAACATAAAAAAAGAAAAACATGCTTTCGAAATTAATTAATTAAATCTAACATGCCTAGATACATGAATATGAGCCACAACTAAAACACGTGCATAACATATATAATATGATGCTAGATTAATGAAACATCATCTTCATGGTAATACATTAAAGCTTAACATATGACATGTTTTATGCACACATCAAAATAAAAACAATACATTATGTAAAAAACACACTAACATGTAACCTAGAAAAGGGATATGGAAATTTATGTTTGTATACACAAACATGCCAACATATAACATGATATTCAAAATAAACTAAACCTTACATATAAAAGATATGCATGCAAACACGAACAAATGAAGTAGAAAATAAAACAAGATATAACATACCTAAAAACAAAAGAAAGCATGATAGAAAAATCATAAGTAAATAATGGGCAAATTATACATACTAAAAAACACATAATATAAACAAAATAACATAAATATTCAAAAATTTACCAAGGACCGAAATGAATGAAAAATAAAACAAAAAGCTGAAATTAAATAAACAAAATGCACACTTAGGGACACAATTGAGAACAAGACAAAACCTAGGAGGACTAAGAATGCGATTAACCCATGCGGCAAGCTCATACTAAAAACTTTAGAAACGCGGAGGGACTAAGCACGTATTTTTTCCTTTTTAAAACTGATTTCGGTTTAATTTAGGGGTTAAATTGAAATTTTTGGCAAACCAGGGAGGACTGGGGTTGTGATTATACCAAGGGGCAGACTCGTTTTGAAAAATTGAAAGACGCAAGAGTCCTTATGAGGTAGATAAACCATTTTAAAAATTTCAAGACTCTATAAAAACCTCCTAACCGACATGAACTCAAACTTTTCCCCATTTTACCCTTAATAACATTCTCCCTAATTCTCTCTAAATTCCAGAAACCCCAGTCCAAAAAAAACACCACAAGCCGCCGCACCAAATGTTCTCAGGCGAGGCTCGGCCGCAACGACCGCCTCGAGCCTTTCCTGAATAGGGCCTCTAGTAACCTAGCCCACCGTTAAACCAATAAATCCCACTAGAAACCCTCACTTCGAACCCTCAAACCCGTGTTTCAAACCTAAAGAAAACTAGATAACCCTACTTTGCCCAATAAGAAAAACCATCTTTTTAAACGGCTCACCAAATGGTTTATCACCGGCGAAGTGATAAAAAAAAGATGGTAAAACACCCCTCTGTTTTGTTTGTTTGTTTTCTTATTTCTTTATATTCAAAGCATGCATGCAAAGTAAAAAAAAAAATACATTTTTGGATTTTTTTTGTTCGAAAATAAAACTAGAAGATAGGATTTTTCTTTATGAAAACTGGTTGTTTTTTTTCTTTGTATTTCTGAAACTGCCGAATGGTAACTTATGATTACAGAGATTTTTTGCTTTTGGTACGTATATTGTGATATCTGATCTATTTAGGTAGAAAATAAGACATGAAAAATACACTTGATTTGATTTGGGCACTAATAATATATTTTCTCTGTCTTTTGTACGTTCTGAGCGGTGGTTGAGCTAGTGGTATAGCGGAGTGGTGTCGGGGTGGAGAGAGAGTCATGGTAGTGATGTCCCCTGCCAGATCTGTTCTCGACCGTTGGATCAGATTTGATCCAACGGCTGAGATGCCTTGAAGATCAAATGGCTCGGATGCAATCTAAACTGGGCGGGCTTGCATAGGATGATGCCACATGGCGATGGCAAGATGAACGGTCTCGCGCGTGCACGAGCAGCCCGGGGTGAGCCTCACGCGCGCCAGCTAGACATTCTTGGTGTCATCTGGACCATTGGATCAAGATTTGATCTGACGGTCAGGATGACGCGACTGCCACAATAAAAGGGAATGTTAGATTAGGGTTCAGCTTTGTTTTTAGGGTTTTTTAGGATATTGGATTTGGGCCGATCAGGCCATGTAATCATAATATTTTTTTGGGTTTTTGTAATAATACATGGACTGGACTGTTAAATTACAATTTGGGTTTTAATATATATATATATATTTATTATTATTATTTATTATTTCATTTTTAATTTAGCCCAATAATAATAATAATAATAATAACAACAACAATAATACATATACACACATATATAGCATACACGTACATTCAAGCACATAATACAAAATATACACTTGTTCACACATAATTAATATAACTATACACCTATTGTACATATACAAACAATTAAAACATATGTGACATGCGACATACGTACGACACAAACACACCATATTAATTATTAATACGTACATATACATAGTATATAATATACATGCACACATCACACACATTTTACGTACACATTAATAACATATACATAATAAACACATAATATGATATGATACATGCTATATATTAATCATTAAACTAACTAATATATTAATACAGTAATTACAAACCATATAAAAATGAGTGATTACAGTAGGGTTTTGAATTTAGGATCTAAGTTTAGAGTTTAGGGTCTCATGGTTAAGAATTTAGAATTTAAATTTTAAAAATGGTTGCTTATTTTTTCTTACGCACGTGTATCAAAATATATCATATTTTGTATATTTTTTTAGTTAAATAGAGAGGTATTACATTCCTATATCGAGATTTGAACCCATACAAGATGAACATCTTTAGTCACTAGACAATTAATAGATCTCATTTTTATTATATTTTAATTATTTTTTTACCTTACATTGATGTTCTTCATCCTAAAACTATCTCTTAGTCCAATTTGAAAATTTAGAAATTATTTATAAGCTCAATTTCACTAATATTACCAAATTATCCAAATAAAGGAGAAGTGATTGGGACTATATAATATTATCTGTTTAATACTTAAACTCTAAATCTTAAATCCTAACCCTTAACCTAAAAATCTTAAACTATAAACACTACAAATAAAACATCTAAACCCAAAATATGATAGAAACATTATCATAGACAAAAATATAAAGTGTAAATTTTATAGAATCAATATATCAAACAATTTTACTTAAATTTATGACTTAGAAAGATTATTGAGATGATAAATTCCTCAGTGGGTCTACCACCCATTATTTAAGGAACGGCTTCCTCATCCAAAATATTTTATTAATTCTTCGTACCCCCACCTATGGACGGAATTTATGACTCTCGTGATACTTGGCAACCAATCTATTACATTTTTTTGACTAGTTTTAAGACGAGAGATTTAATTTAAGGTAAAATATATAAAATGTTACAAATGTATATACAATATATATTCAAAATTATTTTGTTAGTATACACAAATATATTACTTTATGTATGTATACTAGCGTCTCTAGGTTTAGCGTCGCATCTTTTTCTTCTTATTTTACTTGTCCGGTAATAGTGGCACTAATTTTAGTGTTGATTGTCGGTCGTCGATAATTTTTTTATATTTCATCTTTGTTTTTTTATTTTAGTTTTTATTAAGAATATCTTTGTCTTTGTGATACGTTTGCCTCTGTCTTGTGGCACGTATTACTCTTTTTTTAACACGTTTTTTTGTTATTTTCATTTTTATTTTTTTAGAATTAGATTTGACGTCACCTCGGCTGGTCAAGATAATGCTTATTTGGTTATCTTGTTTATCTTTCCTGCTCTCGTGGATAGTTTTCTCAGGATGCTCGGCTCCGATTTACGGTTGTCGGTGGTCTTTCAAAAGTTTGATCCCATTTTATTCTCCTATGAAATAAAGTAAAAAGAGTGAAAAATAAAGAAGAAAGCTAATTTGAAAATTAGTTATTTTTTTAAAAGATAATTTGGTCCTCTTGTTACTGTTTTTGTTGTTGTTGTTGCAAGTCCTATTATTATTAGTTTATACTTTAAGAGAAAATATTTAATACAATAACAATGAATTTTTTCACCATTAGATCTATTTTAAGAGTTAGGGTTAAGTTTATGGTTTTAGACTTTAAGTGTTTATGTTTTAGAGTTTTGAGGTTGGTGATTTAGATTTTAAAATTTAAATAGACATGCTTGTGCAATTTTTTACACTGACATTGCATTAAATAATATATTAAATATGATAGAGTAGAGAAAAGTGTATTAAGTGAGAAATTATATCGCGAGCCCTCCTTGTCACGTAATCTATAGTCTCAATTAATAAAAACCACTCAGTTCATTATTTTTTTCATGTAATCTTTTACCAAGTGAAGATTCACTTGGTAAAAACTATTTTTAAATTTAATTTATAGTAAATGTGAGTGAAAATTAACTTGATAAAAAGTTTGACATGAAAAAAATTAATGAAGTAGGTGAATTTTATGGGCCGAAACTATATATATGATGGGGTGAATAGGGCCCATTATATAATTTATAGTATTAAGTAGAAATATCATTTATTGACATGTTTGCACTGCATGCAATACAACAATGTGAGGGAAGTGTGAACAGAACAGCTGGTGAGAAAGTAATAAAAAGGAAATGTAGAGCCAGTGGAGGGCATGCAGAAGGTGTCCGGGCAGCATCGATCATGGGGTCACGTTGTTGCTGTCATCACTTTTCATTCAAGGCTGTTGCCAATGCCAATGGCCATAAGGGGTGGGAGGGGGTCGCCCCATAAAATTTTTAAATTTACATATAATTTAATTTTTTTAATTATATATTTTTATTAAAATATATATATATTTATTTTCTTAAAAGTTTATAAATTTACCTTCTATCACGTAAAATTTTGTGTCCGTTTTCTGACAATTGCAATGGCAAAGTTGCCTCAAGTCCTGCTGCCTCAGTATTGACTCGCCCAATACATTTTATGACTTGAAAACACAGGTGAAAATGACGAGGGTTGAGGTCAATACATTGAAACCCTAAAAATTAAATATGGTTTTTTTATTGATTCCATGTCAATTGCAGTCAACCGGCGCGATTGGAGAATACTTTTTTTCTGCTTGTTTATTTATTTAACCGCCTAAAATAATGAAGTAGTCAACCCTAATTTATTTCGTTTTGTTTGCTTCCCATTGAAACTTTACTCCCGCAACAACCTCGATTGAATTCCAGCTTCTCTTGGACTTGTTAAACTCAAATGTGAGAATTTGTCATATTTATATTTTAAAATTTAATATTTTATTTTAGAATTTTAGATTTAAGATTAAAATATATTTTAAACTATAAAATCTTGTTTAGGTATGTCAAGTGGATGAGACGGGTGTGAAGGGTGATCCCTACATTTATCTTCGTCAATAATTTTTATTTTCATCCTCGCTCTGCGACCCATTACGGGTACAAAATTTAAAATTATCTTTGTCCCCCGACTTGCAAGACTAGAACCATTCTCGTCCCACTACCTACGTGAGTCCTAATCCCCGCAATACACACCCCGCGATCTAGTTTCTATAACATATTTATATGTAACAGTTAAATAAATATAAACTATTTTTAAAGAAAAATATGAAATATCTTTATTTTGGACTCCCACCACACACGCGATAATATTTCAACTGTCGCCATTTTAAAATAATAATAATTCGTCATGACTCTTTAAATGAGTGAAAATATAGAAATTGTGACTCCGTGAGTGTTGTATTTTTTAAAATAGCAATGAATGTGAGTTGGATATTATGAAAATTAGTATTATTTAAATATTTTTTTTAAATTTGCTTGTTATGTATATTGACAGATGAGAATAGGGCAGGACGGGTGAAGATTGAATGTATATAAGGTCATATCCACGCTTGTCCCACCACCAATGCCGGGTCTAATTTTTATTCCCATCCTCGCTCTACCACCCGAGAAAAATATATCCATTCTCGTCTAATTGGATACGAAGTGAGACGAATTCTCATGAAACCTGTCCCACTGACATCCTTAATCTTGTTTGAATTCTAAACCTTAAATTTAAAATCTTAAATCCTAAACCTAAACCCTACAATCCAAAACAAAAGTATATTACATTGGAATAGATAATATTGTGTAGTCTAAATTTTATATTGTCTATAAATCCAATAATTTTTCATATATCAATAATATGTATGTATATTTAGCTGTGAGTAAAATTTGCTGGTTCAAACTTTATTGAAGTTTAGGCTCAGTGAAATTGAATTACTGAAGGCCAACCTAATTAAGCATGGCCTATGTCACTTTGTCCTTTATAAGTCGGGACCATTTTCACATCCAAATCTGGTGGATTGAACTATGTGTTATTGACACAGCCCACTATGCACTCGTCCCAAGATGAGTTAAGGGTTTTATTTTATTTTTTTAATCTTGAAAAGATACTAAATTTTATTAAAATAAAAGAAGATATAATTTTAACAATGCAACCACTCAAAAAGAGAAATTTAGGAACTATGTCTACAAAAAAATTCAAACAAAAAATAAAATGAAAAAGAAAACTAGAAGGCGCAAGGCAGTCGAAGCCTTCTTTTGAATCTTACGCCTGTAATCACTCATTTTTGTCCTAATATATTAGTATATTATAATACTATTACTTATTAGCATTATTTGTATAAGTATTATTTAATATGTTAATTACATTCTATATGTGTATTGTATATGTACATATATGTATGTCTAGTATGTATGTATTATGTGTTACCATTACTTTTGGTATTAATGATCGATAATTAGATATAGGAATATGGTATATATATGTGTTGCATATGGTTAATATATGAGTATTTATGAATGTACATATTATTATTAGTTATTATTGGGTTATTAAGATTAAAAGTAGATCTGTAGCGATCTTTTTTCGAGTGTCTTCGCTAAAAAACGAGGTTTTAAGGTGTTTAGGGTCTTTTGGGTATCTTAAAAAATGTATTCCATTGGGGATTTTAGAAAAAATCGTATTATTTAAAAATGGAGTCGCCACCGGCCACTAAGGTAGGCCGGGCACCATAAAAACCAGAGATTTTAAAAATGTCAGGTTCGGGAGCCGGTTACGGATGGGGAAGGATTAGTACCCCCACACTGCCCAAAATTGGTACTTTAATAATTACCGCTTTATTAATATTAAACTTTCCGGATCAAATTGACGATTAAATCAAAATTTGGTTATAAGCGCGAGTAGATTTTAAAGGCGCTGTTATTCGAGAGTAAACCGAAAGACCACCATTACTACGCTTGATACTGGCCACGTTTACGCTCGAATAAAAAGGGCATCACATTGACAATTTATATTCGAATATGTACAAAACATAAAAAGCAATAATGTGAAATATAAAAAAAAAACCAATGTAATTCATATATACAAAAAACACATAATGCTACGTATATGTTAATGGTACTATATAATATCATATATTATTTACAAAACATTAATATATATATATAATATAGAAAATAAATACACGGTAATTAAAAGGAAAACAATGATTTAGGATAGGTCAAAATACCACATTTAAATATGTACAAAAATAGGCATTAATGACTAAAAAGGAATAAAGCAAAACTTGAATAGCTAAAAAAGGAATAAGAAAGATTTGTGGATTTGTTTTAGGAAATAATAATAATAATAATAATAATAATAATAATAATAATAATAATAATAATAATAATAATAATAATAATAATAACAACAACAAATTTTATACGGTATTAAACTATATATATAAGAAACTATGCTATATATATAAGAACATAAAAGCAGTATATACACACACCATATCTATATAATATATACAAGCTACATCTATAATATAATAGCCCATATATATACGCGTAAACTACATATAGAGCATATAATGGTACATATAACATGCTAAATACCAAGGAATATTAATATATATGTATATATAGAAACAATCATACAAGAACAAATAAAAGAAATATTACAACAAAACCACATATTAATCATATCAAAAACAAATATATACATACATACCGTACATGTAGAAACAAATAAGAGAATAAAATAAATACGAATCATGATAAAAACACATATTTATAGATGAGAAGATAAAAAAATTAAACAACCACCAAAAATTAATATAAACACATTCTAACAAGATATAGAAACATATAAACATAAATATATATATAAAAAACGTTAGAACTAAAAATAAATAAAAGATTACTAATAAAACATCATTTCTATTAGATCATAAAAAATGATTATACCACAAACATACACCAAAAAATAAATATCCAAACCTAAATATGGTAGTGAGTTTTCTCATTTTCTTTTCAATTTGTGGTATCTTCCCCAAAACCAAAAAATATGAGAGTCCCTCCTTTTTTTTTTCAATCTGCCGTGAGCTCCCCCTCTTTAAAATGAAAATGAAATGGCCGGGCTCCCTTTCTTCAATTTGTGGTGTGGTTATATAATGGATGATGGGGAAAATAAAATAAAAAAATGTTGAGTGGAGTGCGGGAAAACAATGCAAGGCATGGGGCAAGCATGGATGAAGCAAGGTGCAAGTATGGGGGAGGCAGGGTGGCAGGGCATGGGGCGGCATGCCTTTTTTTTGCTATTTTATTTTTATTTTTTTATTATTTTTTTTGAATTTGGTTTAATTAGGATAAGTGGTTCGAATATAACTTGTGGCCCGGACAAAAAATGGGTATTACAGCTGCCTCTCTTTGCTCATTGATGTGTAACAAGAATAGAGCAAAGACAAGAATAACCATTTTTGTCCGATCTGGCTGAACTTCTCTTCTTTTGACGTGTGTATTTTTTCTTTGGTAGATATTCTTTCTCTTTGACGTATGTCCTCTTTCTTGTCTTGGTTGATCCACCTTGTCACTCTTGGGAAGCAAAATCTTCACAATAGGGGGTTGTCTGTTGGGGAAGTAAAATGAGTTCAACTTGCTACATTATTGACGATGAGCTAATACCTAAAGAAACTTCGATCCAGCTGCAACACTGACAAAGAGACAGGGTCTACAAAATTCGATCCCGCTGCAACATTGATGAAGAGGCAAGATCGATGGACGAAAGTTTTGATGTCTGATCCAGCTACAACTCCGACGAAGAGGTAGGATCAAAATATTGAAAGCTCATTTTGATTTTCTCTCATTTTTTCATTTTCATTTTTTCTTCTCATTTTTGTTTTTTTTTTGCTTTTTTAGTTTTAGTTTTTTCGTTTTATTTTTATTTTTTTCTTTCTTGCTACAACATTAATAAAGGGAACTTGAAGGTCAGTAAATTTGGATCTAACCACACCATCAGCTGAGGGGTAAGATCGAATAATAACATTTTGGACCATACTATACCATCAACGGAAGAGTAAGATCGGATGATAATAACTTGGACTCATTCACACCATCAACGGAGGGAAGAGAACAAATAACAAATTGCATTCCACTACACCATCAACGGAGAAGCAGAACACTAACTGGAACCATACTACACCATCAACGGAGGAGCATGATCGGATTGTAACTTGGACCCAACCACACCATCAAAGGAGGGACATGGTCGAATGATAATTTGGATTCTACGACGCCATCAACGGAGAAGCAGAACACCAACTTGAACCCCACTACACCATCAACGGAGGAGAAGGATTGGATGTCAGCAACTTGGACCTCAGCCACACCATCAACGGAGGGATAAGATCGAATGGTAATTTGGATTCTACCTCGCCATCAACGGAGAAGCAGAACATTAACTGGAACCCTACTACACCATCAACGGAGAAGCAGGATAGCAACAACTTGGACCCCAGTCATACCATCAACGGAGGGACAAGATCAGATGGTAATTTGGCAACTTGAAACTAGCATCACCATCAATGGAAGAGCTAGATCGAATAACAACAACTTGAATCTTACTACACCATCAACAGATGAGCAAATTCGGTTAATGATAGCAACTTGGACCTATCTGCACCATCAACGGCGAGACAAGATCAGATGATGAAAGTTGATAAATTTTCTTTTGATTTTTCATTTTTGATTTTTTATTCTTTTTTGACTTCTTTTTTTAGCTTTTTCTGATTTTTTTAATTTTTTTATTCCTTTTTAATTCTTTTTTTAAGATTTTTTTATTTTTTGATTTTTTAATTTAATTTTTTGACCTACAACTATAAGGAGGATACAAGATCCGAAGAAAACATTGGTCTAGTTGTACCATCAACGGAGAAATGAGACATTGACAAAAATTTGATTTTTTGCACCATCAACGGAGAAACGAGATCTTCAAAATTTGATCTGCTACATCATCAATGGCGAAGTGAGATCTGGAAGAAAGGTTTGGATCTGTTGCACCATCAACGGAGAAATGAGATCTTCAAAATTTGATCTGCTACATCATCAACGGCGAAGCGAGATCTGGAAGAAAGGTTTGGATCTGTTGCACCATCAACGGAGAAATGAGATCTTCAAAATTTGATCTACTACATTATCAAAGGCGAATCGAGATCTAGAATAAATGTTTGGATTTGTTGCACCATCAATGGAGAAGCGAGATCTTCAAAATATTTAAACTGTTGTACTATCAACGGTAAAAATCTGGAAATGTTGGACTATCACCAATGGCGAAGGTAAGATCTGAAAAGGTTACTTTTGTTGCTCTACTGGCAGAGATGTGTGACCTGAAAATGAGAAAACATTAATCAATAAATGTTCAAAAATTTTGCTGCTAGTACCTTTTATTTAGATGTTTCAGCATTTTTCTGTGTTTGGCCTTCTCCAAGACTAAGGTTGACCATCATGATTGTCCTCATGTTGAGGATGTTTAGTCGCTTTGTTGAACCTGTTTGTAAGCAAAAATGGATGTATGAATTTTATGCCTAAATGCATGTGTCTACCCTAGATGCTTGGTGACTTCGGAATATGCACTTAATCTAAATGTGTGACGTATGCAAAAATGGTTCAATGCAAGATGAATGCAACTAAATGTATGAGTGTGATATGATTTCCTTTCTTTTTGCCCCCAAAGGGATGCCTCGACTCCTCACTGTCCTGTCGGGCTATTGGTCTTTTGCACACGAGGATGCCCTAGTCTCCCTTAGGTCCAATTTTCTTCCTTGAAGTCAATCTCTTCGAGAGAATGCCATCAAAATTCCCATATAGAACATTACTTAAAAATCTTAACATAATGCCCCCATATTTGGTTCTTAGCAGCATAAGTCATTTTCCATCACTTTTTTCAGCTTCTGGTTATGTAGGAGTGCGATCGAAATATTTTTATGAACAAAATGCATATTTTATTGAAACTTGTAGTTTTTGGCCCTTACAAAGATTCTCACTACCTTTGGGCTTAGGATAGCGAGACTGGTCCAAAAAGTATTGATTTGAAAGAAGTAAAAACTACAAGGGACCTATTGGTCATGGTCAAAATAATTTGACGACTAGCCTGGCTAAAAAGAGTCATAACAAGGCATGCCCCCACATCTGGTCATCGAGAATCTTAATTGGTACCTTCATGCTTTGGTAAGGGATTCCCGATAGTAGATGGCCCTGCATGATTTTTAATACTTACAACACCGAGCTTGGTGTGCCTCTCTATTAGCCTCTTAAAGCCCCAACAATTCTCAATTGAGTGGCCAAATTGTCCTGCGTGATAATCACATCTTGCGCTGGGATCATACCATTTCGGGAATGAAGGTTGTAATGGGGCCTTGTGGAAAGGTGCCACTACGTGAGCATTGAGCAGCTCTTTGTACAAATCCCCGTACGAAATTGGTAGTGGAGTAAACTCAATCTTCACAGTGTTCTTTTTCTGACTCGGATCCTGGCTTGAAGAACCTTGAGCATTTGCAACCTTGGGAGTGACCACTATCATTGGCTTTGAATAACCGATATTATAAACTCCTGACGAGTTCACCTCATTGTCTCTCTTCCCATACGAAGGCTTCTTGTGAGATGAACTTCCACCAACATCGATCTTTCCACTTTTAACGACATTTTCAATGAGCTCACTAGACAGCACTAGATCGTCAAAGTTGGTGGTTGCATTACCTATAAGGCGATCTAAGATAGGACCCTCCAAAGTCTGGATGAATATGACTATTGTTTCTTTCTCACCAAGAGAGGGTTGGACTTGTGCAGCTATGTTTCTCCAACGTTGCGCGTACTGTCTGAAGCTTTCATTAGACCTCTACTTCATGTGTTGCAAAGTCCAACGATCAGGTACCATATCACTGACGTGTTGGTACTGCTCTAGAAAGGCTCTAGCCAAGTCTTTCTATGATTTTATCTGATGACGGCTCAACTGATTATACCATCGGGTAACAGATCCTGATAGACTGTCCTAAAAATAATGTATTAATAGCTTGTCGACTCTTATGTATCCTATCATCCTCTTACAGAACATAGTGAGGTGAGCGCGAGGGCAACTGGTTCCATCATACTTTTCAAACTCTGGGATCTTGAATTTTGGAGGTAATACCAAATTTGGGACAAGACTGAGTTCACTGACATCGAATCCACTGAAGGTATCCTCTATCTCCATGGCTTGCATTTTTTCTTCGAGTCATTTGTAACGCTCCTCGATCTCTTTCGACGGCTCATTTCTTGATTTGTTAGATTCAATCAACTGATCCATCTCGGAGACAAAATTTTCAGCCTGATTGCCCCATAGCTTAACTTTTGATACAACAGACAAATTTGCCAAGATAGGAGCACTGGCCTGAAGTGGTTGAGATTTTTCCATAGAAATTACCCCTCGAGGATATGTTTGATTTTTAGCTTGAATAGGGGTGAACCCTAGAGGATATATAAGATCTTTATTTTCCTCGTCGGGACCTGCCCTAAGGCCAATAGCAGGGGTCTCTCCTTATTCAGGAAACTTGCATCCGAGCGTCTATGCCAATTTACCGAGTATGTCTTGTTGAGATTTCGCAAACTGATCTCTTATCTCTTGCTGGGCTTTGGCTAACTGGTCCTCCAGTTTTTGGGTTAAATCTGCTTGTAAAGTCTTCTGGTTCTGCTCAATCCTATCCAGTATGTCTTCATTTGCCATCTTTGTCTTACTTCTTGTTCTGTATGGATGTTGAACCAATTGATCTTTCGTCTTTCCCAGTATTACTGTCACAGGGCATCCCGAGGATCAGTCTCAAAATGAATGCATGTAAAAAAACAAAGTATATGTCCTATATGCGAATGTACCAATGCAAAAATCAAAGTGTCATGATATGCAATGCAGTGAATGCCAAAATGAACAGATATGATGCGATCACAAAAATGGGTCAAATTGAAATTAAAATAATCAAATGAATAAATTAAAGTAAATAAGGTAAAAATGAAAGATTTCTGATCGGGCAAACCACTTGAACCAACACCTTTATGTCATGCAATGCTAATGCAACAAAAATATGTGTAAAGTAAAAAAATAGAATAAAACAAAAAAAAAAGAAATGAGTTAGCACCGAATAAACTCAATAGATACATAAATTAAAAAACGAAGTAGATAAGGCAACAAGCAGAGCAAACCTATTTATCCCATCTAAAACACCTAAGTTATTCGTATGGCTCTAAAATGGTGGACTTTCTATATTCTCTACATGCAATTTTGGTGTTAAGAGGTACCCGAATTGTCCTTGTTGTCCCCTACTAAGAGTAGCAAGGCCCTCGGTCATCACCCATTATAGGCTCCTTTCAACCGGGTTCAACTCAGGGGGACCCATTCACTTATACCCATACGAAGGAAGGATATCCTCACGAAAGCATAACGTACTCGAGCCCCGAAGGTACTTGCTAGGCCCATACGGAGGAACGATATCTATACGAAAGCCCTAGCGTTTCCCCCCACTTAAAAGGACGGGTTTATATGCCAAATTTTAAATACGTTAAAATAAACGCGCAATTATAACCAAATGTTAATTTAACAGTCACTTTAATCCAGAATTTCCAATATTAGTAAAGCGATAATTATTTAAAAAAGCTCGACTCTCTTTTATTTTTGAAAACCAAAAAAGTGTCCCCCGTAGAGTCACCATCTGTAGCGATCCTTTTTCGAGTGTCTTCGCTAAAAAATGAGGTTTTAAGGTGTTTAGGGTCTTTTGGGTATCTTAAAAAATGTCTTCCATTGGGGTTTTAGAAAAAAAACCATATTATTTAAAAATGGAGTCGCCACCGGCCACTAAGGTAGGTCGGGCACCATAAAAATCAGAGATTTTAAAATGTCGGGTTTGGGAGTCGGTTACGGATGGGGAAGGATTAGCACCCCCATACCACCCAAAATTGGTACTTCAATAATTACCGTTTTATTAATATTAAACTTTCCGGATCAAAGTGACGATTAAATCAAAATTTGGTTATAAGCGCGAGTAGATTTTAAAGGCCCTGTTATTCGAGAGTAAACCGAATGACCACCATCACTACGCTTGATACTGGCCACGTTTACGCTCGAATAAAAGGGCACCGCATTGACAATTTATATTCGAATATGTACAAAACATAAAAAGCAGTAATGTGAAATATAAAAAAAAAACCAATGTAATTCATATATACAAAAAATACATAATGCTACGTATATGTTAATGGTACTATATAATGTCATATATTATTTACAAAACATTAATATATATATATATAATATAGAAAATAAATACACAGTAAGGAAAAAAATGATTTAGGATAGGTCAAAATACCACATTTAAATATGTACAAAAATAGGCATTTAATGACTAAAAAGTAATAAAGCAAAACTTGAATAGCTAAAAAAGGAATAAGAAAGATTTGTGGATTTTTTAGGAAATAATAATAATAATAATAATAATAATAATAATAATAATAATAATAATAATAATAATGATAATAATAACAACAACAACAACAACAACAAATTTTAAACGGTATTAAACTATATATATAAGAAACTATGCTATATATATAAGAACATAAAAGCAGTATACACACACACCATATCTATATAATATATACAAGCTAAATCTATAATATAATGCCCTATATATATACGTGTAAACTACATATAGAGTATATAATGATACATATAACATGCTAAATACCAAGGAATATTAATAAATATGTATATATAGAAACAATCATACAAGAACAAATAAAATAAATATTACAACATAACCACATATTAATCATATCAAAAACAAAGATATATATACATACCGTACATGTAGAAACAAATAAGAGAATAAAACAAATACGAATCATGATAAAAATACATATTTATAGATGAGAAGATAAAAAAATTAAACAAACACCAAAAATTAATCTAAACACATTCTAACAAGATATAGAAACATATGAACATAAATATATATATAAAAACGTTATAACTAAAAATAAGTAAAAGATTACTAATAAAACATCATTTCTATTAGATCATAAAAAAGGATTATACCACAAACATACACCAAAAAATAAATACCCAAACCTAAATATGGTAGTGAGTTTTCTCCTTTTCTTTCCAATTTGTGGTATCTTCCCCAAAACCAAAAAATATGAGAGTCCCTCCCTTTTTTTTTCAATCTGCCGTGAGCTCCCCCTCTTTAAAATGAAAATGAAATGGTCGGGCTCCATTTTTTCAATTTGTGGTGTGGTTATAAAATGGATGATAAGGAAAATAAAATAAAAAATGTTGAGTGGAGTGTGGGAAAGCAATGCAAGGTATGGGGCAAGCATGGATGAAGCAAGGTGCAAGTATGAGGGAGACAGGGTGGCAGGGCATGGGGCGGCATGCCCCTTTTTTGCTATTTTATTTTTATTTTTTTAATTTGGTTTAACTAGGATAAGTGGTTCGAATATAACTTGGGGCTCGGACAAAAAATGGGTATTACAAGACCTAAAAAGTATAAAACCCAATTGAATAAAATGGTCCAGTCCAATTACAAATATTAGATACCCATTACATCAATACATGCCCGTTTGGCCCAAAACCCTAACCCATATCAGATAACAAAACCCTAGTTATAATGTTTTTCTTTGCGCAGCCTAATCTGGACCGTTAGATCAGATCTTGATCCAACGGCTTCAGATCAATCATGACGTTCCATTTGGCCGCGAGTGTGATGCACACGCAAACCGATCTTCTTTCACGCTTGATTGTGGTGCACGAACTGACCGTTTGTATTTCACGCGCCACGTGGCTTCATCGCGGGTCGCCACGTCACCCTTCCAAGGCCATCTGGACCGTTCATCTTCAAGGGATCTTGGCCGTTGGATCAGATCCCAAATCATAGCTGGCCAAAGTGATATTTTCCCCTTCTTCGCCTCGATAGCCACCACGTGTTTGGATCAACAGCATTTTGCCTAACAAGAAGCGCCATGCCGCCGTAACACCGGCTCCCTTAACTGTCGTACACATGAAACAATAAAAAAATAGATATCAAAACAACAAGCTCAACAACAGTTTTTGCATTAAAAGTTTATCTATTATTGTAAACAAAATGAGGTGATATATAGATCTAATACCCTCTCACCTATGTAATACGATTTTCCAGAGCCAATACAAAGAAAAAATCCAGAAAAATTCCCAGTGGTAATCCCCTCCCTTTTTTTCTTTCTTGCATGCATTCATAAACATAAATAGGAAGTAAATAAAAGCAAAGAAAAAAAGGTTTTTTTTAGAAGTTTACCAAGGGTTCGGTCTCTCCTTCTTCGGTGAAAAGCCTCCGATCTCCGATCGAAATAGGTGAACCGATGAGGGCCGAACTTTTCAGTATGGGTTAGGTTCTTGTTTTCGGGTTTTGAAGATAAAAAAAAAAGTAAAAAAGGAGGGGTTTTAAAAGTAAAGAGGGTTCTTTGGTTTCTGATTTGTGCTGATAAACGGTAGTCGAGGAAGGCTAGAGGCGACCGGCGCCGAGACCGGGCAAGCGTGATGGTTTCTGGGGAGGGACTCTCTATTTTTGTTTCGATTTTGGTTTGAAAATAGAAGAAATGGGATAAGGTTTCAAGAGTTAATTTTTTTTTGCCAAAGGATTGAAACAATGGTCGGATAGATTATTTTATAAAGTCTAAAATTTTTAAAAATGGTCCAATAGCCCTTTAATCCCTCCGCCTTTTCATTTTTTCACTGGTAATCCTTCCGCATTCTTTAATTCCTTCTCCGGTCCTTCAAAGTTTCAAACCGTTTTCAATTCCATCCCTAAATCAAGCCGAGTCAGATTTTAAAAGGGGTAAATTACCTCATAGGTCCTTCCGTCCGTTGTGTTTTTCATCCTTGGTCTACCGCATGGGCAAATTCCCCGAATAGTCCTCGATCGTTTTTAGTGATTTTCAATCAAGTCCCTCAAACGATTAAAATCAGTTTTTAATGTGTTTATTACAGTTCTGGTCCCTAAAACTTATCCGTGTTTTTTAATCAAATCGTTTTCCAGTGGTTTAATCATTTTTAAGGGTTTAATTAGTGTTTAGTCCTTGTTTTATTTTTTTTGTTTTTTATTAAAGCTTTGTAAATATCCTTAATCATGCATATTTATATTTTCATTATTTATCTTTTATGATTGTACATATTATATGATTTGGATCTATTTTTGTTTAGTGAGGATGTTGCCTATTTATTTTGTTGTCAAATATGTGTTAGCAGTATAAAAAATATTAAGTATATATTATGATTATTATCTAAGTATTATTGTGCATACGATATAAAATGGCTACATATGTTTATGTATATACGTATTTTAAGGTTGTATACTTGTTAATATATATTTATGGTTACATACATGTACGTTGATTATTTAATATGATAGACCATCTAATTTATTTTTATATAATTGTGTATTATATTTGCAATTTTGAGATGTAAATTTATTTAATGTTTATTTTATGTTGTTATGTTATTATTCGGTTAATATTCGCATATGTTCATGCATATAATTGTAGCATATAATTCTAAGCCTTATTATTCCGGTATTCTAGTGGGAGTGTCATCCCGGCCTCCGGGTGTCATCTCCCTTGGTACCGTAAATAAAGGCAAAATCTTTATTTGACATCATTACATGCATTTTAGGAATAATTTTTTAAATTAAACCGAATTTTTATTTTTCTTAGAAAATACAATACAAATCCTTAGGTACCAATTTTGGATGTAGCGGGGGTGCTAACCCTTCCCTGTGCGTAACCGACTCTCGGACCCAATTTTTTAAAAATTCTCTGGTTTTGTTTTTTTACGGTGTCCGATCTATCCTTTTAAAAAAATGATCGGTGGTGACTCCCAGTTTTCCTCAAATACGATTTTTTTTACAAAATCCTCTTTTATAAATTAGATTTAAAAAAATGGAAAACCTTTTTGTTTTCGAAAATAGTCGCTACAACATCCATCATCAGTAGTAATCCAGTAACCGTCAATAGTACTCTTTTGTCTCTATCAACTAGACGTTTTTGAGATAATGAAGGAGTGCCGAGCGAACCAAAGCAAATTTATAATCTGCTTCGCAAAACAGATCTGAATACATAGGCAAACAACCACAAAATGAATTTAACCGTTGAAAGACCACTGACAATCGCAAATCAAATACGAGCGATGCGAGAATCTCTACACAATAGTAGATTTGTCCCAAAGGTAGACGAACAACATGCCATAAGTAAGAGAAAACGTGTCATAAGGTAGAGGAAACGTGCCACAAGAGCAGAGTAAAACATGCCACAAAGACAGACGAACATGCGTACAATATGCGAAAAAAAGAAACCAAACAAAAGAGATTTTCATTAAAAATTAGATAAAACTGAGAAAAAAATAACAAACCAAAACAAAATATAAAAAAAACAAAATATTGACGGTCGACAACCAACACTAAAACTGATGTTGCCGTTGATGAAGGCAAAACTAAAAAACCAAGCGGCATATGGTTCTTAGGAGAGGAAAATTAAGGATTTTATTTACATTTAATACATTGTTTTTACTAATATTCTAAGTTGAGAGCATAATTAATCAGAATATCAAGCTGTAAAATTAATTAGTGAAAGAGAAGTTGCTTTAACTATCTTGGCCCTCTTTGGGTTTTGATACATATATAATATATGCTGAATGAAATTATATTTACATTTTGTTTTTGAGGGAAGAGAAAGGGGTATTTCTCATGGTCTAGAACCCATGAAATTATATTTACATTTAGGCATGCATAAATATGTACAATTATATCAAATCAAAGGGTTGATAAGAGCAAGCAAAGGTTATCCACTAAACACCAGGTGGGGCTGGCTTAATTAATTCAAAACTTTTGATCTTAAGTCCAATTTTTAAGTATTATTGGGATTAATAACCTAACATTAATTGAATTCTTACGTAATAATGATAGCTAAACTATTTTTTTTAAATGAATCTGTTCACCAAATCAGGTGGTAACCAAAGTGAAAACAAAGCACAATTGTAGCATAAGTGGGATTTGATCACAAGACCTACCAAAAAAGAATCCAACGCCTAACCATCAAAGTTAGGTTGGAATTTAGATGAAATTCACCATCATTTTTATTTAACTTATACTGGATTATATTAAAAATACAATTAGAGTAAATTGAATCCGAATATTTTAGATAAAAAGTCCAATGTCCAACTACTGAATCAAGTTACACAATTATTATATTTTTAACTAAAATAATATTTAATTTAAAAATTGATTAAAATTAAAAACAAACTAGAATTATTTTCTCACTTCATTTGGGAATAAAATAAATCAATTATATATATATTATTTTCATAAAATTAATATTAAAAATTAAATTTATAATATTTATTTGAGAAAAAAATATAAATTCTAAAATATTTTCCTACTTTGAAAATTAAATACATACTTTTAAAAACTTTAAATATTTTTTTGATTACTAAGGGAAAGCATTACCTAGATCTCGTTAAAAAAACCAACCTAAATCTAAATATAAAAAAGTGCCCTAGGTACTGCTTATCAAAACAAACGAGAAAACCTCAATAGAAAATAAACTACAATAAAATTATCCTGGAGAATCTAAAGTGACTAAGTTCAAAATAGCGGCCGGTGGTTCAATAAACTCATAAAAGTCAAACAGAAATTTCCAAGTGGGATGAACTAGTGCATCCGCCACTTTATTACTATCACGGCTAACCAACACCATCAGAACCTCCCAATGCTTATCCAAAAGGTCCAAAATATGATGAACGAGTGACGGTCGGTTTCTACACTCGGTCCCTCAAAACTTGTAATGCTTGGCCACAATTCGATTCCAACCGTAGATGACTTAGGCCAAGCTCTCAAGAAATCCGGAGACACTCATAGATGCCCTACAGCTCGGCTTCAATAGCTGAGCACAACCCAACGCTCTTAGCGTAACCCACAATCCATTCTCCATGGTTATTTCGAAGGACACCGTCGCATGTGAAAACCACATGTTGTCGCACGATAAGAGCCATCCGAATTGCATGTCACCCATCCGTTTGAGGGAGGTGCCCATCGCCTAGGCCTAACCTGGGAACGACTGCTGCTAGCTATAGATGCAGTCGCTAAATCCCTCCCTCTGTTGGCAGTAATTTCTGTAACCAGCCTGTGACAAGGAATAAGTAGTGGCTCCTGTACACTCCTATCGGGATCAAAAATACTCTTGTTACGTTGAGTCCACAAACTCCAAATGATGTACCCAAAAATATTCAAATTATCTTTTTTTGGTAATAATTTGAACGTGAAATTATTTTATTCCAATAATAATATATAAACAATTATTCTAATATTTAATTAAATCTCAAGATTCAAATCTTAATTGATACTAAATCTAAGGTTTAAACCCGACAACGCCTTCCCATCACTTTGATGAAAACTATACATATCATATTTGCTTTTGCTTGATTAACAAACAAATACTATTATTTCATAAATTTATTATTAAGAGCCTCTCCACCCTTATTTTCTGCTCAAGCAACTAAACCTAAAATCTCTAATCTTCTTGTTAGATTAATGGAGAAGACTTCATCTACACACAAATCTGTTGCTTCCGGAGGAACAACAACAACAACCATGGACTCGGCTGAAGACAGTGGGTGGACCGGTTATTTTGAAGATTTATCTAACAACAACTATATTCATCAACCAAAGACCGACTCTCCTAGTTTCAGCTGTGGCTCTTCCTTGATCTCCGATGCTGCAACGACGGCTGCCGCTGCATGCAAAGTATCCGACGATAACCGTCGTGTTCTTTCCTCTGTCGGTTCGTTGAAAGTTCCCGGCAAATTAAGGTTCAAGGAAATAAGTAGTAAAGAAATGTGTGCGGATGATTCTTTGGAGGATACGGCTAGTTCTCCTGTTAGTAGTCCCAAGGTACCAACTACCAATACACATGGATAAATAACACATTTTGGGGGTGTGATTAGTTCCATTGTCAATTTTAGTTAACCATTTTGGTTAATTTTATCATTAATCTTTCTCTCATCCAAAATGTTAAAAAATACGGAAACTAAAATATTACTCACACCAACCGAAATGTTACCAAAATATTTTTTTACGACAGGTTTCAGAACTCACCACCGACCTAAAATGTTATTAAAAAGTATAATAGTCTAGCTTGGAACCTAAAATGTTACCTAAACATTTTTTTCAGGACAAATTTCGGAACTTGACTAAGAATTTTTAAACTTACCACAAACCTAAAATATTATCAAAAAGTACATTTCAATTGTATGAGTATTATTTTAAGTTTCGTATTTTTAACATTTTAATTATACTATTTTTAACTATAAATTAGACTGTTATATCGTAGAATCGTCGTTCCCCTATCCATTCTCGGTCAGACAATTGGCCAAGTAATTCATCCCTACACGCGAGACCTATACGAGTTCGAGTCGTCCTAGGAACTACACATTTTGTATTCGGGCTGGAAAATCCCAGTTTGATATTATAGGAACCCAAATTCTTCCAATAAATGGACCAAAACTTAGGTTTTATACAACGATGGTTTGGGTTTATAATTTATTTATTTTTTTGTTATATAACATACACAAATTTTAAAAGATATCTTACCGCGTGATTAATAAAATAAGAAATCACTGCCCACTACGTGGGCAAAAATATATTGATTTTAAAATAATAATACTGTAATAAATTAGAGGAGATTATAATAATACAAGTATTAAAAAGGATAATAAAAGAAAGGCTTAACTACAAAATAAATGTCCAAACTATGTCTCTTTTTTGCAATAGGTGCCTAAAGTATTTTTTGGCTGAAATATGTGCCTAAAGTTTCATTTTTGGCTGAAATAGGCGCCTAAAGTATTTTTTGGCCGAAATAGGTGCCTAAACTTTTTTTTGTTGAAATAGGTGCCCAAGTATGTGCTAAAATTGACTTTAAAACAAGCCAAAAATGAAAGTTTAGGCACCTATTTCAGCCAAAAAAAATAGTTTAGGCACTTATTTCAGTCAAAATGAAAGTTTAGGCACATATTTCAAACAAAAAATACATTACGCACTTATTACAAAAAAGAGACATAGTTTTGGCACTTATTTTATAGTTTAGCCTAAAAGAAAATATAACTTGATTACTTCAATTCTAGTCGTTGAAGATTATTTTTCATAAATTTTTCGAGAACAATTGAGGTTAAATATATTGATAATGAATTATATGATTTGTAGCGAATATCAATTGAAAATTGGTTATAATTTTGAAACAAGAATAAACAAAAATTTAAAATAAAATATTTTAATTGTTATTTATACTAAATAAACTGGCGTGTAGTTTTTATACTAAATAATATTTTTACCCTTATTTCATAATTTTATTGTAATTTAATTTTGATTTTCTATCATTTTATTGTTGAGTTGGTGTTAGTGAAAAGTGATATTAAACTCAATTAAAAAAAATTGTAATTGTATAGAATATGGATTTAGGAGAGAAAAATTATAAAACAACTATATTAGGATATGTTATTTTCAGCCAAATGGAAGAATAAAATTACATTTCTAAAAGAAAACTGTTTATTAATTCAATCATTAATGAAAACAAAAATTAGTGAAAATTGGAAAACAAAAAAAATATGTTTTGACAAAGTATAAAAATATTAAAATAATAATATTTTAATTTTAATTTGGATTATAATCCTTTTAATGTTATTTTTTAAAAACTTTAATTTATTTACTTTTAATTTATTTATTATTATTATAATAATAATATTTTTTAACTATATTTTATTTTAATTATTTTTTCGTTACTATTTTGAAAAGTTAGATATTAAAACAGAGTGATGTTTTTGAATTTTTTCATCACGGTGCTCAAGGGTGTTCTCGGGTAGTAGTGAATGGCAGAGTGATGTGGTGGCCTATTGTAGATGTTTGTGGGACGAGATTCAGGGGACTGAGCTGAGTCGGCCGATGTTTATGCACGACACTAGACCGACTATGAGATGGAGTGCACCTCCAGTGTCTGGATAAAGGCAAACGCTAATGGCGTCTTCGGGGGCAGTCGAACATGACTGCTGCAGGAGTGGTGTTGCGTGATGATGCTGGAGCTTGGTTGTTTGGTGCCTCGAGAAGCTTGGGATCGTGTACGGTCCTTGTTGCGGAGTTGTGGGCTACGCACGATGCACTTATGCATGCATGGCGTCTTGGTCATCGGAATGTTGAACTTGAACTAGACAATCGAACGACGACCCAAATTATGAAGGGAGAATCTTTGACCTTATCGAATTGTGGTCTTGTTGATCAGATACGTGGTTTATTAAGTCGTAGCTGAAATGTTCGGATTGCTCAGACTGGTCGCGAGGCAAACAAAGTTGCCGATGGCCTTGCCGGTATGGTTAGGGGTCATATTGTGGGAGAGTGGTTTCATGTGCAACCCCCTGCATAAATTATTCCTTTGTTATTGCCGGATGCCTCTGGTTCCTAGTTTGTATTTGAACTAGGGGCGTGTTGATTTTTTATGGATTCATAGTTGTTTTGTGTTATTTGTAATTATTATCGTAAGTATTTTTCTCTTCTATCCAGGCTTAGGAAGATTTTTAACGAGACTCGCGGTAGTTATCTTTCCCTTATATATCGAAAACATTTTTACTGTTTTCGTTTTTGAAAATAAATTTCCATCCCTATTAACCAAACGTGTTTTTTTTTTATTTTTAAAAAATTAAAAATAAAATTTATTTTCTGAGAATAAAAATAAAAAACAAAAATAGTAAATATTTTTAAAAACCAAACGGACTCTAATATTTTCTCTAAAAAATTAATATTTTAAACATTGATTGTATATAATTTTATGTGCAATCAATGAATTAGATATCGACACGATTAATACATTAAATATTCAACAATACTTTAAATTCGGTTTTAATATATAAAATGAAGAATGAAATCTGCAAAGTTTAGTGGGAATTGCATGAATGTGGTTACCTTGTGTTCCTCGATCTACTAAACACCACATCTCGATCAGCAGCAATTTAGGACCACATTCAAATAGCCAAATCACTCCCCTTTTAGTTTTTAACTATTTTTATGTAACGATAATGCTAACTTTATTTAAAAGGAAATATAATAAAACAATAAAAAGAATATAAAAGATATTAGAATAGATTAATCATATTAATTGATATTTTATCAAGAGTCATCAAGTTACACAAGCTAGTAACTAAAAATAAAATAAAACCATATAAAAATGTTTAAAATCCGACCAAACAACTCGAAAAAATTATAGATATAAATAAACACTATTATTGTCGGTGGATAATAAACACCATTAGTACTAATATAAAAGGTATATAATGATAACATGTTGATAAAACTGACTTTATCATAATTCGATCACGAACTATTTTTAATAATTACAAACGTTTATATCAACATTAAAAAACCACCTTCTCAATTATTTATCGGTGTTTCTCTAAAATGTTTCGGATACTAGAATTAAAATATAAAACTATATTCTATATTAGTTCCAACCTTATCACTTTTCTAGAAAACTCAGAGACAGTCCAAATAACAAATAAAAGACTAATACATCATCTCTTTGATTCGGCCATGACATGTAAAATCGATCCTTTTGTTTGGATAAGCTTTGACACACCGTTTTGCATTTGCTTGTGTTTATTGCTTCAAAGTAACCACATATGGAGACGTGGGTATTCATAGTTTTTCTTTCCTCCAAGTAAAATAGTCTATGGAATATGACAAATATTATTCTAACCATACATCTTAATCAAATTTACAAATGTAGGTTTTTGGATTTTTGTGTTGGGATTAATGCATCATTTCAATGTCCAATTAACTTATTTAATCACTGCATTTAAGAGTCTAAATTAGGAATAGAAATTATTTACCCTTTTCGGCACTCTTTCTATACTCTCACACTAAAAAGGTTAAGTTTAGGGTTTTAGTTTAGGGAAATAGGTATAGGGTGTAATTTTTAAGGTTTAAAATTTAGAATTTCGGATTATGACTTAAAATTTAATTTTTTAGTGTTGCAAAATAAAAATAGCACTAAAAAGGGGGCAGATGATTTTTGTCCCTAAATTAGAGGAGAATAATCAGTTTAAACAGCTAGTTATTTAAACCGAAACAACTTAATTGATCGTAACTTAAAAAAAAAACTGAATCAATGGACTTGAATGTGTTATACTTTTTCCCTTCAACTAGGAATAGGGAGGTTTTTAACGAGGCTTACATTCAAGATTAGGTTTTTTTAGAATTAAATGAATAAAACCAAATTTGCCGAGCAAAAAAATCGACTTGAATGATCAGAATAAATTTAAATAAGTCGATATAATTCAACCAGTTTAGTTGGTTTAATCAATTAACTAAACTAATTTGAACTAAGTGATTGGGTTGGTATAAGTTTTAGACTAATTACCCATTTATTAATTCTAATTATATATATTTATTACGTATTATAAATAATTTAAACACTCGGTGTGTCTTAATAGTTTTTTCTTAAAAAATAGGAAGAATAATGTTCCTAATTCTAGCATCTTATTTAGTCTAGCCCATTTTTTTTTTTTGAAGTAGACAAAATGATTGAGAAGATAGGATCTGCTGTATTCATCCAAAGCATTAAAGTTCGGAGGTTTGGTCTTCTGCAAGAATTTCTGGGTTTTTTTCTGCCCTAATATTATTTTTGTACTAAATAAACAAGCAAAAGAAAATGGATTGAATTGGCAAGTTGTTTATATGGTTAGTTATTGACACGAAAAATTATACAAAAGTGAAAAATATATATATATATATACATGAACCGATCAAGTGATGAAAAATAGAATGTTGTTATCTTTAAGTGGTCCTGGTTTGAGCAACTTAATTGCATGATGTGTATGTTTTATTAAGGGTTACGATTAATAAATATATATTATTTTATAATTAAACCAAAAAATTAGGAAAAAGAATAATTTATATAGCAAATGAATAAATAAAATTTAATACATAAAAACAAATACTCAACAATAAATCTTCAAAATTACAAACATAAATAATAAATTTATTTTTACCAACAAACAAAACAAATAATTTCAAAACTATAAAACATGATTAAATTATTAACTATTGAAACATGACAGTTTGTACTACTTTTAAAAGAAAATATGTAACTAATAATTTACAATTTCAAATCATGATCCGTTTGTTCTAAAAAGGAACTAGATTCGATAATCTTTTCAATCATATAAATTATCTCTTATAATTTTACTCATACGATTTATGGCGAATTTTTGAAGTCACTACATTATTGTTTTTGAAAACATTATGCAGTCTTTTCTTCTGATCTTTTCTCACTCAAAAATTAATAACTCCTAATATATAACTCGAAATCAAGAACCATTCATTTTAAATAAATCTAGACTTTCGTATGGTTATAAAATATAATGCTCACTTCTTGATTTATCTTATAATTTTTTTGTGATTTTTCAAAGTTACTACTAAAATTGTTTTCTAAGAAATTTGTTGTCAAATTTTTATGACATTTCAACATTCAAATATTCATATTTTTTAAAATACATATCAAAATCGATCATAGTATATTTTAAACAAAACTAAACTGAATCATGTTTACAACGATGCATACACCACTTCAAATTATTTTTATGAAATTTACAAAGAATTTCTAAACTTACTTGACATGTATTTTTTGGGATCCCCACGGTGATTTATACGGTACTTCTCCATCCTCATTTGAGCTTCAGTGATAAAACTCTCCCTGTCCTCGTCCCCGTCTCTGTAGGTGAAGATTTTGATTATTCCCCGTACTCGATTCGGATCCTCACGATTTTCGGTTATTCCCCACCTAATTGCCACCCTAATTCCATCGCTCTAGTTTACGAAAACAAAAACTTAACCTCTTTAATTTAATTTGTTAAAGTTTAGTATTCATATTTTATGAAAATTAAAAAAATAGTTTAATCGGATAATAGTGAAACCTTGTCATAAAATTGTTGACCTGAAAATCAAACTTTCAACAATTTATTTGCATAAGATTAATAAAAACTAATAATTTAACAATTACTATATGATAAATTAACAAATATTGAGTAGTTCAGAATTTTGTGTTATTTACAACTAAACTAAATTAATCTCTCAAATTCCATAAAATATGAAGATGTATAACATATTAAAATTGAAGGATTAATTTATTAATTTTATAAATGAAGAAGAAGTTCATAATTAGAACCTAACCTGTCAAATTTTATGTATACGTATTTTTATACATAAATTATTAATTTTTAGATTAGAATTAATTACGTTTAGATATATTTAAATCCTGACCTCTTAGATTTGTAACGATATTATTGTCGATCAAAGTAATAATTAATCAGTATGTAGACATATATATTTAATATTAATTGAATTTCGTAAACTATACATGTGGTTCATTCTAGGTGCCTAAACTATTTTTTTTCTCTAAGTAGGTGCTTAAAGTTTTATTTTGGTCATTTTAAATGCCTAATTGTTAACTACCGTTATTTTTAAAAATATATATTTTTTAATTTATTTCTTTTTTTTAATTTAATTTATTTTTAAATTTATTTTTTTTTAAAAACCCAAAATTTCTCAAAACTCACAAAATGACCCTCAAATTCAAAATCCCCAACTTCCCCAGTCGATTCCGCCGCCACCCACCATATCCGTCGTCGGACCACCACAATCATTTCTCCAACCACCCATCGCCGATAACTGACGGTAGGTGTGCCGATTGGCTTCCTAACGTTTAAGGAAGCCAAAGTCGCGAAAAAGAAGTCGGACGACACACCTAACGTTGGTTACCGGCGATAGGTGGTTGGAAAAATGGTCAACGGCGACATCGACGACAATTTGAGGATTTTGGGTTTTGGGTTAGAAAATTGGGACTATTTTGTAAAAATTTAAAATTGTTAATTTTTTTTTAAATTTGAATTTTTTATTTAAGAATTAATTAAAAGAAATTAAAAATGTCATGTGTCGCATTTTAATTGGTTAACGGTTTCTTTTAACAGTCAGGCACCTAAAATGACCCAAATAAAACTTTAGGCACATATTTATAACAAAAAATAATTTAGGCACTAAAAGTGAGCTACAAGTATAGTTTTGGCACCTATTTGGCTATTAAGCTTAATAAAAATATACAAAAAAATTATGATAAAGTGATAAATATTAAAATAAGAATCGGAGTTGGAAGGATAGATAGGGCTATCTCTTGGTTGTCCTTAGGAGTCCCAAAATTTCGAATTATTGTAACCAATTTCTTTTGTTTGTTTCGCCAGCATAAGCCAGGAATGAATGGAAGGGTACATTCGTAATCTTCTAACAAACTTTTATTAATATTTTATTTTTATATCTTTAAATTTTAATATAATTTTAAAAGTTCACCCTCTTAAACCTAACAAGTGGTCCTAGTAGAAAAAACATATGATATTCATCCTAAGAGACTCGGGTTCAATCTGTCTACAAGGTGTGTGCATTGTCAAAGGGTTAAGAATATTATGAACAGAAACTACCATTTAATTACCTTTAGACTCTTCAAAAAAAAAACTAAAGTTTAATGCCTATTATATATGCTTAGTGACTATTTTATAATAAAAGCTAAAATTTAATGACCATTATATAACTTTTAAAAGTTTAATAACCATTTCATATTTTTGGAGATAATTTAGTTATCATTTACGTACTTTACCCTATAAAATTATATGTCCATCCTTCTGACTAAAGACAATATCCCATGGCAAATGAGCAATTGCAAGAGAAAGGGTGGTTCAAAGATTTTGGGGGTTCTGTGTAATTTTTAAAATGCGGCCCTTAATTTATAATCAGTAAGATGTATAAATTTTTTTTCTTTCAAAAAATTATCTTAATAGAAAAAATATTATTATATTATCCTCTTGAGTAACAAAAAATTGACTTATATACATCTAAAAATCGTACATTTTCACTTAAAAGGTGTCATTGTTTTTGCATATTTAAAGTTTTAGATAATTGTTATATATATACACATAATTATATATACAAATTTATAATTTCTTTTTACAAATATTTAACTTAAGTTCTCTATTTTTTAGGCCACTCTCTCTTGGGGGCCCTGTGCGGTCGCTCCTATTGCGCCCCACTGCAAGAGAATAACCCATTAATAATTTCATTTTAAAAATACCTCTTATATTTTTATGTTATATTGAATGCTAGTATTATTTTTGAAGTCAAATCAAATTATTAATAATTTTATTTTAAAACCTTAAATCTCTAATTACTTGACCTACAAATATTCTTATTTTTTCATGAAATTAGAATGTATGAAAGTGAAATAATAATGAATTAAAAGATAATGTATTACTTTATGTTCCACATTCACACATACCCTTTGTTTCTATTCACAGGTTTTTATGTTAAATTTTCAACAACAAAAAAAAACTTGTTAAAATTTATTTTATCTTTTTATAATTTATGTTTAAAATTCATTATTTCTTTTAATAATTATTTTATTATATTTTCTAGACAAATATTATGATTTGGACGCATACAAGATGATACAACATAAGCATCACTAGCTATTCGACCAATTAATAAATCTAATAATGTCTTCTTTAAGGCGAGTTGGAACATGAATTCATGTTTAAATCTTAGTGGCAACGAATGGTGGTTTACAACAAAATTTGAATCTAAAAATTCCAGTATTTCAAGATTATAACAACTAATTGATCAAGTATTAGGCCCTGTTTTTTATTGAGTTTAGAGGGCCAAAATTACTTATCCGCCTAATAAACAATGAAAAACACTTGAATTTTGATAAAAAAAAATCACTTTTGAAAAGTGATTATTGACTCAAACTCAAAGTTATATTTTTTTAAACTTTTGAGTTGAAAATTCCGTTTAGATTTAAATGACAAGTTTAACCCTTATTAATTTTTAAATTCAACTTTTACTTTTTTAGAGAATATTTTTTACAAAATGTCTAAAATAGACATTTTATTTTTTCAACAACACTTTTTAACTATAATATCAAACACGTATCTTAAAATTACTTTTTTACAATACTTTTTAAAATTACTTTTCTATCACAATTTTTATAATCATTATAGTACTAAACCTAAACACTATCGTCAAGTCTCCATTCAAAAAGTGAAGAGGGGTTTAAATCTAAAACCAGAAATCGGTTATAGACGAAAAAGGAAACAAAAGTCGAAGTGAAACAAGACAGTGGCATTATGTTACACATGTCTGTAAAGGCAGCTTCCAGGGGAAACTTTTCACTCACTTTCTCAAGATAAAAATGCAAATAAAATAATGTATTTTTCTGGGAGAAATTATTTAGATAAATGTTAATGAAAGAAACAGAGAACTTGGAATATTTTTACAGGGGAGGTGATAACCGATGCCCATTTTTTCCTATAAATTGAGAGACATGGAAGAGAAGGGGAGCATTGCATTTGCATGAACTTTTAGTTGTTTTTTCAATACTAAAACCAAAGCTTCTATCCATGGCTGCATCTTTCTCTCCGTCTTCAGTGGTAAGCTTCATTACTCTGAATTCATCTCCCCTGTTTCTCTTTGCATTGCAAGTGTTTTTGAATTGTAAAAACTCCAGGGACATATAATGGAGGAAGAAGGGAGATACGAAGCCGAAGTAGCAGAGGTGCAAGCATGGTGGAACTCGGAGAGGTTCAAGCTTACCCGGCGACCGTATACGGCTCGAGATGTCGTGGCTTTACGAGGCAACCTCGAGCAGAGCTACGGCTCGAACGAGATGGCAAAGAAGCTATGGAGAACGCTCAAGACACACCAAGTAAATGGCACTGCTTCAAGGACTTTCGGTGCACTTGATCCAGTCCAAGTCACCATGATGGCCAAGCATTTGGATTCGATTTATGTGTCTGGTTGGCAATGTTCCTCCACTCACACCACCACCAATGAGCCAGGTCCAGACCTTGCCGACTATCCTTACGACACCGTCCCGAACAGTAGAATTAAACCATAACTAAATATGAAATCTAAACCCAGGATCTATCATGTCAAATCATCAAGAATAATAAACCGAATGCGGAAGCGTACCTGAATTAATTGATAGATGAAAACCTTGAATCTTTTGATGAAGATTGCCTAAAAGGTGGTTGTGATCTTCCAAGAAGATAGGTTTTCTCTTTATGTAAAACTCTCTGACGGGGAAGGAGAGAAAAACAAGTTAACCTATTTCTTGGGGACCACTACCTCTTTATATAGTTGATTTAATAATCAACTATTAAGTATTTATAAATCTGCCCCTCATTGAATTATAAATACATCTTATGGTATCTACACTTTTATTTCTATGACATTTTAATACCCATGACACGCCTAACATAATTGGTCACTTAATTTTGTGTCATACTTTAAAATAGCAATATACATTATACATATGTGCCCACTATTACGGATTTTAATCCAACAATCTCCCACTTGGGCAACATATGTTTCCTGACAAATGTATAACCTTATGAGCTCAAAAATTTGCTATTATATAATAGGTATTCTGTAACAATCTCGTCCATCAACTTTATCCATATAGGATCAAAGCAGCCTTTGTCGTATCAATCATGACAAGACCCATCAATGGTCACGTATACAAATATAGTCAAATGACATAGATCAATCATGGATGCGTAGCATGGAAAATTACATGAAACGTGAACCAAACATGTCTATTTCCAACTGGTCCTTCTAAACCTTAGCGAGATCAAACTTTACTGAATTCAGAGTGTGCATAAACCAAAAGAACTTTATTTCTGCAGAAAATAATCTTAAAATAACTTTAAACTGAAGTAACCGAAATTGTGTCTAAACCAAATGAGCATTTTTCAAAATTACAAACTCCCACTAAAACTGAATATCTTTATATAACATTACACCCACATGAGTAGTGTGCTCATGAAAGACCTAGGGTGATAGTTTCTTAATAAGCGCGCAAATATGGAGTTTGTACCAACATGCTCTATAGACACACAATCACTCTGAATTTTCTTTAACAACTAGGAATTTAATATTTATGTGCTTCAAATTTGAAGTGTTCCTATTGTTCATAGAATAAATGAATGCATATTTATTGTCACAAAATAATCAAGTGGTCTTTCTATTCAATCTATAATTAGCAGCCCATGTGACAAAATTCTTTTGCATCAATATTCTAATAGAATCAAAAGTCTGTAAACTTGATGATCTCTAACTTACAAGAACTTCGATATGTGAGCATGTAATTTTTGTTCTCTAAAGATATTTCATAACCCTATTGGCTGCTATTCAATGGTTCAAACTAGAATTGCTTAAATATCTGTCTAACATTCTAACAATGTACGCAATATCGAACGCATACATACTTGAGCATAAATTAAATTCTCAATAGATTATGCACTTGGAATCTTTTGTATTTTTTTTTAAAATTTCAAGGTTACTTTTAGGGCATTGAGTAAGACTAAATTTGTCTTCTTTAGTAATATGAGTATCACTTGGTTTACTCCCCTTTGAACTGTAGTATATAGAATTGTGAACCAAATTTATCTCAAAACCAAATGAGATAAACAATATGAAATTTATAATTTCGTTAATGAGAGTCCAACTTAAGCTCATAGATGAATTTCTTTAATTTACATATCATTGATTTTGTATCATTAGACACAAATCTATGATTGTACCATATAATTTGTTTCTTCAATGTCACCATTGAAAAACACAAGCGTAACATCCATCTTATGTAGCTCAAGATTAAAATAAGCAATAAGCGTCATGATTATCTTAAAAGATTCTTTCAATAAAACTTGAGAGAAAGTCTCCACAAAATCAATGTCTTCTTTTAGAGTATATCCTTTAGATACAAGACATGCCTTATACTTGTCCACATTATCATTTGCATCCCTCTTGGTTTTAAATATCCATTTACAACCAATTGGTTTGCACCTTCACATAATGAGACAAGTTCTGAAACTTTATTGTCTTGCATAAAATTATACTCTTCTTGAATGACATCAATCCACTTTTGAGAGTTAGAACTTTTATGATTTGATAAAAAAATGATTGAATCATTTTCTATCATTCCATTATTATCCTTATTTTCTTGAATAAATACAAAGTAATAATCTAGAATAGTATTTCTCCTTCCTCTCGTGGATATCTTTAATGACACTTATTTTTTTTTAAGGTTGTTGAGTTTGTTCTTCTGAAACAATTACCTTATCTTGAATGAGAGTTGTTCAATATTGTTTTGCTGAGGTACTTAATTCACTTCTTGATTATGATAGGTGTAAAAACCTAAACATCATTAAAAGTGATAGTATGAATTAAATTATAATTCAACTTACCCTCAATAGCAATGTATCTAACCTTATTTCTCCCTCCAAACTCAACATCCTAAAAATTTTATAAACCTCTCCTTAAAATAATCCTTATTGTGGGATCATAAAATTTACAGCCCATGGATCACTCAAAATAACCGAAGTAGTTGCTCACTTTTGAAGTTTAATTTCTTCACATGTGTCCTAACTTATACAAAAGAATCAATACTTTGTAACTTATTGTTGTTTCTTTTGATTAGGACCTTTAGCAACTTTATTCTAATATATTTTTTATTGCCCTTATTCTTAGAGACACTAACTAAATGAGCACTAACCGAATGAGTACTTTTACACTTATAATGCTTCAACTTTTCTTCCTCTTTAACACAATTAGAAATAAGCTCATTTAAAGTCTATTTCTCCTTTTGTGATTGTAACTAATTTTGAATTGGTTAAATCTGTATAGGAAGCGATACCAAAATCATAAGAACAAACAATTGTTAGAAAGTTTGATCTTATGTGCCTTAAATTTTGAAGCAATATTAAACATTTTTCATAATGTACTTCCTCACATTTCCTTGACCCTTATACTTCATAGACATCAAAGAAGGCATAACTGATGTCATCTTAACCTTAATGTTTTGGGTAAATTATTTCTTAATTTCGTCAAGGAAACCCTTAATATGAGTAATTACTTTAGATTTGTGCTCCTAAAGACTTATAGAATGTTGTTCTTTATGATCATTAGACTCGTGCGATTTTAACAATCTCACCTCTCAAAATTCTTTTTATGGGTGCTTACCGTGGTGAGAGGTGCAAGTTATTCTTCCCTTACTGCAAAGTCTATGTTCATACAACCAAATACTATATGTAAGTGTCTTTTCTATTCCTTGAAACTAGTTTCACTAAATATGAGTGTAGAATGTATTTAACATATATTGTGACAACAAAGATAAATTACCTAAATATAGAACAAAAATAAATAAATAAAATAAAAACAAGCTCACATAAATATTCATAAGTAAACAAATAAATTCAAAATAATGGCTAGTTCCCCTCAAGATACCAAGCACAACATTAATATCAAGTCTTTGGACAGTAATATTAACTGTAAGCGGTACTCTTGTTGTAGCAATCAAACATTGACAATAAACTATGTCAAACAATAGATTAATCTTTAGACTAACGTATTGCTTACATAAAATACCTTATAATTGTCACACATTTATCGCCATTAGATTGTCGTTGTAATTCTCGCCAAATATTAACTTTCCTTTGGGCCAATTAATAAACGCATGAATTACAAAAACCCATAATTATCTTAATATTTTAAATAAACTAATCTACACAAAAGCGGTCACTTTGGTGACATTATGTTTCAATTAATCCATTAAAATATTAGACATCCGAAACCAAAATATGAATTTAATTGTTTCAAAATATTTGTCTTAATTTTATCTTTCAATCAAATTAAAAGATAACCAAAATAATAATAAATTTGAATAAAGGTAAACCTCATATCAAGATACGGACACTCCATTAATATTTCATCTTTGGACAAAATATTAACTTGTAAGTGATATCTTGGTACAAAGAATCAAACATTGATAATAAGAACATGTCAAATGTAAATCTTTCTTTGGGCGATTTATTGCTCACATATAAAACTGAATAATTATCACATGTTTATTACCATAGTTGCACATATAATAATGTTAATTATTAACCTTCCTTTGGGCCGATTAATACTAACATAATCCGACTTACATGCACAAAACCTTCTATATATTAAAATAAAATAATTTCTACAATAGAAGTCACTTTGGTGACTTAATGCTTCAATTAATTTATGTTAAAATATATAACATAAATGTAACCGATATCCAAATTTAAAATTATGTAACAGTCAAAACTGAAATTTTCGATAACACTTAAGTTTTTGAAATAACCCAAAATAAGGTTGTCCGAATGGGGCTATCGTAAACCGAAAAACCATTGAAATTTTTTTGTTTCTCAAAAATTCCTTAAACATACATTTACCAAAATAAAACTTGAATTCAAAACAACTAATCTTTAACTAAAAGTCAAAAACAGAAATATTATATAAATGAATAATTCATATATTGATCACATGAAACTTTAATGTGCATAATAATCTAGCGATCAAAAGAAATGAATTATTGATCAAACTGAATCGAATATGAATTCCATAACAATATTTCAACTTCTTTTAATAATAATAAGTACGTAAACAAAATACTTACTGGAACTTATAAACTAGTATTTACTAGTAACTAAACCAAACAAATTTGCAATATGCATATCCACCGCCATTCGAAAAAAAACCATAGTTTATTCTCCAGAATAAAATATATTTATATACCCTAATTCATAGCATTAATGACAAATTCTTTGCATATATATATATTAGCGTCAAAGAATTGCTCATGTAACCTGATAATAATCGAACAACATTAATAATTGTCACCTAATAATATTGATATATTATTCTTTAATTCTGAATCCAATACAGAAGCATAGTTGTTTGTAGCGTAAAGCTATAGTTCTATTTAATCTTAATTGTGCATTTAATACATATTCACAAAACCCTAAAATATGCGAATCATTAATCGAAGATTCACCTAAGAACAATGCACAAATATATCTTAAAAGCATATACAATCCCAGATTCATAACAAAAAACCATATGGCAACCCATATTGATTCAAAAATAATTAGAACCATATCAATGAATTAATCTGAAAACCATAAAAAAATGGGTTCCTAATGATTCAAAGTTGAAATTCAATTTCCAGTGACCTAAATTAATGAACTAACAGAGGAACATAAAAGCCTTTAAACGTTTGAAATTGCATAGAAACATCATCGCCGATTCCCAATTCTTAGTGCAACAGAAGGCTATTGCATATGATAAATCAAAAGAATAATATACTGACGGTCAGAATTCCAAAATTCAATTTCCAATTTGCCGATTAATTACGCATATGGGTTATCACATATAGGGTAATCGGGAAATTTCGAAACATGCGAGAGATCAAACGCTAATACATAATTAATTCTCAATGATTCAACATAACGAGTCTCTGATGCCACTTATTAGAATTAAACCATAACTAAATATGAAATCTAAACCCAGGATCTATCATGTCAAATCATCAAGAATAATAAACCGAATGCGGAAGCGTACCTGAATTAATTGATAGATGAAAACCTTGAATCTTTTGATGAAGATTGCCTAAAAGGTGGTTGTGATCTTCCAAGAAGATAGGTTTTCTCTTTATGTAAAACTCTCTGACGGGGAAGGAGAGAAAAACAAGTTAACCTATTTCTTGGGGACCACTACCTCTTTATATAGTTGATTTAATAATCAACTATTAAGTATTTATAAATCTGCCCCTCATTGAATTATAAATACATCTTATGGTATCTACACTTTTATTTCTATGACATTTTAATACCCATGACACGCCTAACATAATTGGTCACTTAATTTTGTGTCATACTTTAAAATAGCAATATACATTATACATATGTGCCCACTATTACGGATTTTAATCCAACAAGTCGAACACCTTTTCTTCGCACAACAATACCATGACCGGAAACAAAGAGAGGCGAGAATGAGCATGGGCCGGGAGGAGAGGGCTCGGACTCCTTTTGTTGATTACCTGAAGCCAATCATAGCAGATGGTGATACTGGCTTCGGTGGCACCACTGCAACTGTGAAGCTTTGCAAGCTTTTCGTCGAACGTGGTGCTGCGGGCGTCCACATTGAGGACCAGTCGTCCGTCACCAAAAAATGTGGTCACATGGCTGGTAAAGTACTTGTTGCTGTTAGCGAGCACATTAATCGGCTCGTTGCTGCGAGGTTGCAGTTTGATGTTATGGGAGTGGAGACCGTGTTGGTGGCCCGGACTGATGCTGTTGCAGCTACTTTGATCCAAACCAATGTTGACACTAGGGACCATCAGTTTATTCTCGGTGTGACGAATCCGAATCTTCGAGGAAAGAGTCTGGCCACTATGTTAGCTGAAGCAATGGCAGCCGGAAAAACTGGGGCTGAACTCCAGGCCATTGAGGATAAATGGCTATCCATGGCACAGCTAAAGACATTCTCCGAATGTGTTATCGATGCGATAAAGAACATGAATATCGGGGATGATGAGAAGAGGAGTAGAATGAATGAATGGATGAATCATTCCGGATATGATAAATGCCTCTCAAATGAACAAGCTAGAGAGATTGTTGAAAGATTGGGGCTCAAAAATCTTTTCTGGGACTGGGATTTGCCCAGAACCAGAGAAGGTTTCTATCGGTTTAAGGGATCTGTAATGGCTGCAATCGTTCGCGGTTGGGCTTTTGCAGCTCATGCAGATCTTATTTGGATGGAGACATCTGCACCGAATTCGCTCGAGGGGTGAAATCAATGCACCCTGAGATCATGTTGGCTTACAATCTCTCACCATCCTTCAACTGGGATGCATCGGGAATGAGTGATGAACAGATGAGAGACTTCATCCCAAGAATAGCCAAGCTCGGTTTTTGTTGGCAGTTCATAACACTAGCCGGTTTCCACGCCGACGCACTCGTGACCGACACGTTTGCCAGAGATTTCGCGAGGAGGGGAATACTAGCTTACGTCGAGAAGATCCAGAGGGAAGAGAGGAACAATGGAGTGGACACATTGGCTCACCAAAAATGGTCAGGCGCCAACTTTTACGACAGATATCTCAAGACAGTCCAGGGAGGAATATCATCCACGGCAGCCATGGGCAGAGGCAAGTCACTTGTTTACATTAAATTCTGCAAAATCAAAAGAATTTGAGGATTGAAAGTTAACTTTTGTGTGCTAAAATTTATGCAGGAGTGACTGAAGAACAATTCAAGGAAACATGGAGTAGGCCAGGAGCCGTGGAGGTCGGAAATGAAGTCAATATGGTAGTGGCTAAGGCAAGAATGTAAGACAAAGCTAAGCTACATGAGTTATACGTAACATGGTGGTCTAATGGAGCGTTACCCAATTCTTGTATTTTGGAATTGGGGTTGAACCAATAAAAAAAAATTTATAGTGTTGCTGGAAATTGGAGCATTACCTTGTATTTGTTGTACCCCCTGTTTTGCTTTTGATAATGTTTCTGTTATAGTTTTACAGTGGTACTAGAAAATATTGGTTTTTTTTCTAAGTAAATATTATGGGTAATTATTCCATGCACTTGTGTAAATAAAGTTTTCACAAGCGCCTTAGTTTTAGGGTTTAGAAATTCCGTTTTGAGTCTAGGGTTTAGGGGTTTTAGTGTAGTCTTTATAAATTTAGGGGTTGTTGATAGAATTTTGGGTTTAGAATTAAAATTTACGGTTTATAGGTTAAAACCTAAATCCCTAATCATATTACCCTAAACTCAAACCATAAACCCTAAATTCTAAACACACACTAAAACCCCTAAACTCTAAATCCTAAACTAAAATTTTAAACCCTAAAATTAGGCGCTTGTAGAAATAAAAAATTTCAACCGCATATGTATGAGATAATAATCCAAATATTATTTCTAAGCTTGGATTAGATTACTGTTGTTTTGAAGATTATATAACTCCACTCTCCAACCACACCACCGCTGGTCTATTGCATACGGAACCGTCTCCAATATAAAAATACATATCTATTTCATCTATTTATGTATCAATTAAATTTCTTGTATTATATAGGGGTGTAAATAAATAGAACGTTCGACGAACCGTTCCTGAACTTTTCGTATAACTTCGTTTGAGCATGAACAAAACTTTTATGTTCGTTTAATAAACGAACGAATACGAACAAATGTGTGTTTGGTTCGTTTATGTTCACAAACAAACTAGTTTATATGCTCGTTTATAGGATGAAAATGATTGTGGATGAATCTAAAACTACTTTTTGTTGTTACTAAGGATGTTATATAAGTTCATGTTGAAATGTAAGTTTTATTTTGTTGCTTTTGATTTATTTATTTATGGTTAATTTAGTTAACATTTCTTAACATATAAACAAATACATTCGCGAACATTTAAACGAATATGTTCGCGAACACTTAAACGAACACGTTCACGAACATTTAAATGAACATGTTCGTGAACACTAAACAAACGAACACGAACACCTTCAAAAATAAATAAACGAACACGAACATATTATTAAAAATTTAAACGAACACGATTCGAACATGAGCACCTTTAAAAATAAACAAACGAACACGAACATAATCTTGTTTGTTCAAGCTCGGTTCATTTACACTCCTAGTATTACATTTAAAAATCATTTTAGTCTTTTTTATTATAAAAATATTTTAATTTTTATACATGCGAAGAATTAACATTTTAGTCCTAAACATTTTATTTAATATTTTAATTTTTATATATTTTAGTCCTAAACATTTAAAAGTTGATTTTTGTTTCTGAAATACTGCCAACTATACTACAACAAAAATATGTTTTTAGCGACGTTTTTTTAATTTTATAGCAGCATTTTTTTAACGTCGTTAAAAACTTTCTCGGCGTTTAAAAATATCACACTAAGTGCTGCTGAAACTAGCATCGCAACAGTTCGAGGCGTTTTTGGGCAAAAAAACGCCGCAAAAGGTTAGGATCTATAGCGGCGTTATAAACACAAACGCCGCCAATAACTGTTCTTTAGTTACAAATGCCGCGAAAAACCTGTTCTCTAGTGTCGTTTGTGTTTACAAACGCCGTTAATAACTTTGCTTTAGTGGCTTTTGTGTTTACAAACGCAGCTAATAACACCATGCTTCCAAAAAATCTTAAATAAAAATAATACTATATTATATAATAATCGATAGATCAACCATGGTGGCTAGCAGTCTCCTAATTGTACTACTCACAGTCATGGCGTTAGCAGTGCTGTGAAATTAACAAATGTTGCACCAAGTTAAGTTATTTGGACATTCAAAGAAAAGAAATTGAAATGAGAAGGGAGTACAACATGATTCCTTACTTTAATCTATTTACATGACTAGGAGGGATGTGCTTCCCACTAAGTAGACCGAAAAAAATAGTGCCAAAGTTGTAAATAGCGCTTTTTGGGTGGCTCTCCCTATTCCCTATCTGTTACCATGTCCAGAACAGCTCCAAATGTCGACGCTGAGAAAAAAAAAATATAGATTTTGTATCTTAGAAACGATTTCAACGTGATACGCCTTTCTTTTAACATCCCACGAAGAAAGACAATTTAAGTAATTAAATTTCTCTATGTGCTATATTTGATCTTAAATTTAGACTGCATACATACCATCTTTACATTATTGTTTGGACTACTTTCATATCTTTTAAAGATAAAAAAGAGTACAAATCATACCTTGGTTGAATTTGCGAGCACGCCAACCATCCACAGCATCACAAACAAAGCTGCAATTCCAAATTTAATCACATACAACTACAAGTTTATGGATTCTATCAAGTCTCAAAAGCAGACAAGGCGTCCTATGTTGGATACAATTCTCACCTTAAAAAATAGAGAGCAGAAGAAAGTCTTTTTGTTGGAAAAGCATGTAGCAAAAGCATAGCAATTCAAGAGAATTCTTAGATAACCTACAATCACAAAATGAAAACACTTTAAAAATTAAAAAACCAAAAAACCCAAATTAAAATTTTTCATGCATAACCACAAAAAAGCTTTTAAACTCAAAACCCATTAAGAATTCAAAAGTTGAGAAGAACTAACCAATAATATTGGGAATGTAAAGATAAACAGAGAGTTGGCTTGGTTTAGGCTTAGGTTTAGACTTGTTGGCCATTGAAATTTATAATCAAACCTGCAAGAAAAACAATGGGTTAAAAGAAATTGAGAGCAATAATTAGCTTAAATATATGAAGATTACGATTACAATAATATTAACCATTACAAGAGTACCTTAATGAATTCAATTTCCTTGGCATTGTTACGGAAGCCTAAATGCCTAGTGTTCAATCTGATTCGATTCCAAACACAAAATTAAAACTTGATATGTTAGTAGCTTTCTAGTGACGACAAACAAACATTTAAAATTTGAAGCATTATAAGTAGTAAAAAACAAAAAAAAAGGCAAACAAACCTTACATGCAGCACATAAATCACTAGCAGATCCTGACAAATGAAAGCGTAGCATTTATGCAAGAAACCCTCTTAAAGTTCTCACTCTTCACAGCAATCCTTTCCTTTAGTGCTACAAATTCATGTTCAGCCAAGTACCTTTTATGATCCTAATACTTGAAAAAGATTATATGCTGTAAGTATCAATCATAATAAGAGTATAATAGATAGAAAAATTACAATCCTTCAGGAAACATTTTTTTTTCTTGTTCATTTTTCTTGTAATTAAAACATGTCAATCTAAGAGCAGCTGCTTGCTGTTCTTTTCTACAAATTTCGACATAGTACTGAGCTTGTTTAACCTCTAGGCTGCAAGAAGATGCCTATGATTGAAAAAGTCTTGGACACTTAACCATAGTTCTTAAAAGTTACTATTTTTATTATTTTACCAGTTTCCCCAAATAATCAGCTTTTCATAGAAAGGAAAATTACAGAGACTCAGGTGAAAGTCCCCAAGAATTTTTGAGATGAAACTCTAAGACTAGGCATGGACAAAAAAAAGAGCAGGAAAAAAACTCTCTATTTCAGCTATTAACAAGATAACATGAAATTTCCTTTTCATAAACATAAAAAATTGGCAATCCTTTAAAGCTTCAATAACTTGTTCAATGCCCTAAACAAACTGCTATCAGATAGACAATTTACCTTTGTTGTTGCTTCTTTTGGAGCTGAATGGGGGAAAGCCAACGTTCGCTGCTGCTTCACTTGGAGACGAACGGTGAAGGGGTGAGAGACGACTGAGATTAGGGATTGTGTGGGTTTAATTTGGGGATCGGATGAGGGAGATTGGAAGAGGTGTTTCTCGAAATTAAAACAAGTTTTATTCCCTTTTGTGTCGTTTGTAAAAACAAACCCACTACAACATAAACTATTGCGACGTTTTACTTAAAAACGCCCTAAACCTAATACCTCTTGCGGCGTTTTTGAATAAAACGCCACTAACGTATGAGTATTTGTGGCGTTTTCAAAATACACCATTAGATATAAGTCTTATGCGGCGTTTGTAAAATAAACGCCACTAAAAAGCGAATCTATTGCGGCGTTTCTTGTAAAAACTCCACTATAGGAACTTGAATATTGCGGCGCATTCCCATAAACGATGCAATTATTGTCATTTGTGACATTGTATCAGCAAACGCCACGATATGTTCAAAATTAACGGCGTTTGCTTTTAAAATGCCGTTAAAAGTGCCGCTATTACTAAGTTTGGTGTAGTGCCATTACTACTTTGATTTTAGTTTCAAAGTGTCAAATTACTAATATGGTGACAGAGTTGAGACTAATTTCATGCTGCAATGTGATTTACATGTTCATCTATGTCTCATGATTTTAGACCAATGTAAGGTTGTAAAAATCGTACCGATATCGATATTATTAACCTATGAGTAGATGGGAAAAATTTATTATAATGTCAAAAGATTACGAAATGATGTGTTTGCGGCAGTTAAATGACTAAACCTTAAACATTATTTTATATTGACAAAATTGTTAGTTTTATTTTTATAAAAAATAATATTATCTATTTAAATATTTTTATTACTATGTATTACTTAAAAATAATATTGATAAAAAATAACAATAAAGTCTGAAATGACACTAAAACATATCGATATCGGTATACCAGTGCCACAAAAATAACTACTAGGATTTAGAATGAAATAAGAGCTAAAGAAACAAAAGTCCACTGGCACAATATTATTTGGTTTCCATTTCACATTCCAAAGCTCTCTTTTATTTCCTAGATGGTTTTGCTACACAAACTTTCAACCAAAGATAGACTTTGCAACTGGAGTTTAAATATTGACTGTCAATGCCTTTTATGTCTGGAGTCAAAACTTATTAAATGGATCCGGCTCACACGTCATTTGTGGTTCCAGCCAATAAGATCTATTAATCTCATTTTTTTCAAGGTGAATCTTCACCTCTTTCGTACATATAAATAAAGAGTGAGTAGTTATTTGAAAGTTACCTTGAGATGGATGAATCTTATTGTAAGACCACGGATGATATAGTGAGCCGAGTTCATCTAATAATTTTTCGTCCAGAGAGAAGTTGAAAGCCTATATCTATTTTTGCGGATTGTGAATTTGGAAGATATATTTGGAATAAATAATGAATCTCTGCGAATTTTAGAATTTAGAAAATTTATAAAAAGTCTTTTAAGGGGAAGAATTGCCAAGCGGCTAAGAAAAGAATAGGGGAAAAATGGAGAGCGGCTAGGGTTTTGATTCTTTAGAGATTCGTATTAAACATTATAGTTTTAGAATATTTTAAATTAAATCCTCTAAAATTTTAATTTTCCCTCTTCAAATCATATAGATTAGACTTTACCTCTAATTTTTAATTTAAATACTTAATAAACCCTTAATTTTTTAAAGTTCAATAATTTAACCCCTTCTGATATTCCATCCCGACTTTGTCCTACAATCTTTGTAGAGCAGGAGCTAATAGTTGAGTTTTAATTCTTGTACAACTAGTACTTTGGATGTACCTTTGAATCAAGAACGAATCTTGAAGTACAAGTTGGTACATATTTTATATAGTTGCCTTCAGAACAACATGTATTATATAGGCGTTTGGGCATATTATTTATCAAAGGTCAACCAGTCACTCCTCATACAGCTTATACTTGAGAAACTTTTTTCTAATACAATAAATTAAAAGGATAATTATCTAATATACAGGTTGGGTAAATTTTAGTTTACATAATATTGACAATTTAAAGTATATGGGTCCTATTTAGGATATAAGGAACTATGTTTAGGGTTTAGATTTAGAATTTAGGGATTATGATTTAGAATTTTGAATTTTGAGTACTTTTAGGGTTTATGATTTTATACTATGTTCAAATAGGCAAAATTGTGTAAACATTGGTGTAATTAGTGTATCAAAATAACTTCATAATTCAAATAGTAATGTTATTGCATAGTAAAATTTTAAAAAAATATAAGTATTAACATAAGAAAAAACTAATTATTACATGAATTTTAAAATATTGTTTATAATGTAAAGAAAAATTACTACAAAGTTAAACTCAAAATTAGAAAGATAACAAAACCTCGAGTAAAAATAAAATTTCTTCAAAACAAGTAAAATATTTTCTTTCTTTTTGTTCAAAGTAAATCATAAAAGTGGTTAGAAATTATTAAATTAAATTAAAACATGAGAAATAACATAGCATTAGTGATTTTAATGGAGTGATATTAACTACATTGCTATATGCGATACGTTGGAAGAATAGAAATCTTCTATTCCTTTTCGGTGGTCTTATGTATATTTCAACATAAAAAATCAAGTTTATGATTTAGGGTTGTGGTTTAGGTTTAGATTTAGAGTTTATAGTATATTGTATAGGCTTAATATTTAGAGTTTAGGGTTAGAATGTAAGATTTAGATTTTTAGTATTGTGGCATATATAAAGACACTAAAAATGGATAGAGAATTTTTGTTCCTCGAGGACCTATAGAATCGAGATTAATTTTATACAATAATTTAAGTTTTGCACGTCACAAGTCTAGCCAACTTTTCTTTTAACATATATATTGACTTTTATTAAACAAATTTTATTTGCTTTTAAACCCCTCAAAATAAATTGAAATACAAGTTGGGATATGCTTTTAAATTTCAATTTGTGATATATATTTCGGAAGTCAGCTCTTAGGTTGTTTGACCTTACCAACTCAACAGTAATCTAATACAAGTGACAGTTCTGCAACCTAACACGTTCAAAAGGAAAGGATCCTAAAGCTTAGCTATAAATATAAGCCATTGTTGATCAATTTGCTCAGACGAATCAAACTCCGATAACACTTATATCCTTGAAGCTGCAAAAATGGCAACCGGCCAAAAGCTGCTCTCATTTCTCTTTATTCAGCTGATTGTTTTTCTTATGGTCTCGAAACTTGGCAATGCTAAGGGGTTGAGACTCGGGTATTACCACAAGACCTGCCCGGATACGGAGTCGATTATCCAGAAAGCAACTTACCGAGTCATTTCTCGAGCGCCAACTCTCGCCGCTCCTTTGCTCAGGATGCATTTCCATGATTGCTTCGTTAGAGTAAGTTGTTTAAAAGCTCGTCTCTTTCTTATGTATAGATTGGAGTTAATTGCATCACACATCCCTAAGCTATAACCTTTATTTTAAATTGGTTCCTAAACTTTTAAATGTTCCAATTTCATCCTCAAACTATAGCTCACATTCTACATTGGTTCTCAAACTTCTGAATGCTCCATTTTCACCACCAAACTATGACCCTCATTCTAAATCGGTCCCAAAACTTTTTGACCGTTCTAATTTTATCATCAAATTATCGTTTATGTCACATCATATTATTACATAATTCACAACAACATCTACATGATAATTAACATTTTTTATAATTGTTTTATTAAAATGAGATGATGTTAGCATTTGCTGATGATTTGGGATGAAATTAGAACGTTCAAAGAGTTTGAGGACCGATTTAGAATGGGATTCATAGCTTGAGGAAGAAATTGGAACGTTTAAAAGTTTGGAGATCAATTTAGAATGAGAGTCATAGTCTGAGGATGAAATTATAATATTTAAACGTTGAGGATCAATTTAAAATAAGGCTTATAGATTGAGGACGTGTGGTGGAATTGAAACTGTGGAATGCAACTAACTACAAGTGTTTAATAAGTTGATGATAATTTCCAGGGGTGTGATGGTTCAGTGCTTCTAAATTCCACAAAGACCAACATAGCCGAGAGAGATGCAATCCCCAACCTAAGTTTACGAGGCTTTAATGTGATCGATGCTATTAAGGCCGAAGTCGAAGAAGCTTGCCCCGGTGTGGTCTCCTGTGCCGATATCCTTGCCTTGGCAGCTCGAGACTCGGTTTCAATGGTAGAAACTGTACCTCTCGTTGTTTCTCCCATATCTCTCTATATTGTATCAACAACAAAATTAATACTTGGTTTAATTTCAATTTTAAAGATCCACGGACCCTATTGGGAAGTTCCTCTCGGACGAAGGGATGGGAGAGTTTCAATCATGAATCAGGTCTTTGCAGAGTTGCCTGCTCCTTTCGCCAACATAACACAACTAAAACAAATGTTTGCTGCCAAGGGTCTAAACATGAAAGATCTAGCGGTTCTATCAGGTACATTTTGGTACCATTACACTATATTCGACTCCAAGATTTAATCTTTATACTTTAATTCGGTCGTAACTCGTAAATTCATACAGGAGGGCACACCATTGGGACATCTCATTGCCTCGGATTCACCAACCGTCTCTACAACTTCACCGGCAGAGGCGACACCGACCCGTCGTTGGATCCGAATTACATTGTTAAACTGAGGCAAAAATGCAAGCCCGGGGACACCACAACACTGGTGGAGATGGACCCTGGAAGCTTTAAAACCTTCGACGAAGCTTACTTCACCCTCGTGGCTAAACGAAGAGGGCTTTTCCAATCCGATGCAGCCCTCCTCGATGACCCAGAGACTAAAGCTTATGTTATCCTTCAATCTTCCACCCATGGATCCACCTTTGCCAAAGATTTTGCTGAGTCAATGGTGAAGATGGGTCGAGTTGGAGTCCTCACTGGGAACCAAGGTGAAATCAGGAAACATTGTGCTTTCGTGAATTGATGTTTGAAAATTTAAAACCCTTTTCTATTTTTTTCACTGAAGATCACTTGTTTGATTTGTGGCATCTTTTGGCCAGAAAGAAAATTCAGATGTGAATAAATTTCCAACCATGTTTGTGCTATGATTTATTTGTATATATGGCTTTTCAATTTGCAGCCATAACCGAGTGGAATGTTGTCTACATGTGTGATATGTTTGGTTAATTATTATAATATTTTTTATTAGTATAAAGGTGATTACATGATAATATATGTTCATAGATATTTTTAATTTTTTGACAATAAATATACACCTTGTAGACAAAGCTGTTTGAACCTGTATCTCATAAGATGAACATCATTCGCTTTTTTATTGAAATACTTGTTGGGTTCAATTATTATAATAATTAAATCTCATTAAATTAAGTGTAGTTGAAACTCTTCAATTACACCATTCGATTCCTAGAGAAACGATGGAAATTGAAAAAAATACGCGAATAATTACATACTCAACATAATTAATGCATCTAATACACATGCCCATGATCGAACAGGAACAGGTAAAAATATTGAATTTTAAAAAATATATGGGCTTATTAAATACTTAAATTCAAAGAACAAAGCTTAATTTGTCTAATATTTAAATTTATTAGGACCTAAATTGTTATTAGACTTAAATGGCACGAGCCCATCTTTCTTTAGTTCAACATCTATTAAATTAAATATTTAATTAACTCTTATATTTTTAATTTAAATATTTATTTTTACAGAAACCAAATTATGATTAATTCAAAACTTATGATTTATAACAGGGCCAGAGGGGCTAAGGGAGCTAATGATTTAGTGTAATTTAGTGTTATTTTAAAAAAAATAATAATTTAGTGTATAAAGAAAAAAATTATAAATCTGTTTGAGAAAAAATATTTCGAATATTATTTTTAAATTTTTAGATCCGTAATTACTTGTACAGTAAATTGAACTAATGAAATGTGCGGAACTAATGTATGAAGTTAATTATAAATGCATGATTTTTTTTGTTTAAGCACCGGTTAAATACATGATTTTTTTAAAACATAGAGTTTGAAATTTTGTTTTCAAAAATAATTAAATTTTATATAACTGAATGTTATATATAAAATGATGATTCTATAACCAATGTCACACATCAATATCTTACAAAATATAAAATATGGACTTAACTTACTAACGCCCAATTGATACATTTCAAGATGCATCAGAAGACTAAGAAAATAAATTTATAAACAAACATTTCGATAAAAAAAATGTCTAGATATTATCCAAAAAATCTTCACTAGTGAGTTGATGCTCCAAATTAGATGTTATCAAAAAATGTCTAGATGTTATCTAAATAAGTTATTCCTCTTATGCATGCATCAGTTTTTTTTTTTTTCATCATCCATATGCCAACCTTCTATGTCTTCACCGTCCCTTGCGCCGAAACCCCAATGTCATGGGTAGAGACAAATCAGAAATTAAAAGTAAAAAATAAATAAAAAAATATCACTAATAAGATTTGATCTATTGACTTCAAATAATATTTATGGAACGTTACCACCAAGACAAAATTTATTCTGTGATATAAAAACAAATAAAATAAATTATCTTTAAATTATATAAGGACCAAATTAAAAAAAGAAAGAATGCACCATAAAGGTGGGCCACAAGGGCCACCCCTTGTGGTTTTGCCCTTGGCCATGAGTTTTCCTGACGGGTATGATGCACGAACATGATTTAGGTACTTATTGTTGATTTAAATCTATCTTTAGAGTTTCGTTTGTATTTCGTAACATCTTTACGATGAAGAACTCATTGCTCATTCTCACTATCTCGATAGTTAGACAAGAAATCTTCTTCCTCCTCAAAGATCCTACGGGTATAGTAATTCGGATGAAGTAAAGAGTTTAAAATCGATCGATTTTGTTACATTTTCTTTTTTTGTTTCTGTTTTTTTTCCTTTAAACTTCAAATCGGGTGTACTTCAATCTCCATCTAGTTCGTTGCCGTTTTTTTTTAGGTATTGAGTTCCTCACTCGTCCAGGTTTTTCGTTTGACTCTTAACCTGTATTTAATGTTTCACGAGCCCCAACTGATGTATGTTGAGGATGTCTTCTCCCATTGTGTTTTGTAATTCTTATTCTTGGTTAATTTTTTATTATTAAAAAAGTACATGCAATTTCGTAACATGTTTATAAAAGAACCCCCTAAATTAATTTCTTAAGAAATAAAAAAAATCCCTAAATCAATATTCACCACTAACCAATGAATTTTAAAATAAAAGAGAAAGCAGACAAAGATTAGACTTTTGTTCTCTTTTTTGCATCCAAGGCATCTGGTTAACCATGTGTTTTTGTTCTTGTTCTTTTCCTTTTTGTTTTTGTTTTTAACATTTTCTTTATTATTTTAAAAAATAGATTTGAGACTCTTTACTTAATCAAATGATCAATAATATTCATTTGTTTTTCATTTTACGTGAATTTGAATCCAGATATCTATAAAATATAAATATTATTCTACTATAAAAAAAAATCCCGATCTAAAAGATTAAAGAACTAAAGGTGGCTGATTTACTTTAATAACTTTCTTTTAGTGCAGATGTGATTTATTGATTCTCCCCTTTCTTTAACATTATTTTATGGACTTAAATAATATTTACTTTTAAAATATGAGCTGAGATTAATCAAAATTATCAATATATATATAAGTATTCAAAATAATTTTGTATTATTTTATAAAAGGGTAAAAATTTATTAGAGAAAATTAGGGTTCATCTATATGTCACATGGCCATTATTCTCTTTCTAAAAGACATCTGATAGGATGTACAGCGCCACTGTTTATATATCTTAAGACTTCTCTTTTTTTTTTCTTTCCGATGTGGGATTAATGTCCCCGCTTCTTGTTATGTGTGACATTCTCTCTCACTCAACCTCCTACTTATGGGCGTTCGGCATGAAATCAGCAGTCAAAGAGTCGCTCTGATACCACTAGTTATGAGGTTATTACCCTCTTCCCAAAAGATATGTCTGATAGGATGTGCAGCACCACTATTTATATATCTCAATGACTCCATTTTTCTTTCCAATGTGGGTTAATGTCTCTACCTCTTCTTAAGCGTGACATATATTTATATATATATATATATTATTTTAAATCATTATTTTGTCATAAATGTTTAAGTAATTTAAATCATTATCAAAGCATCAAGCATGCGTGTCTCATGGGACAACTAGGGACATAAAGCTGTCTTCCCTTGAGCGTCTTCAATTGCTTAAAGCCCCAGTCCATCATGTTTGTCCGAAACAAACAAAATATACGAATACAAATTATTTTAAACACAATTATATAAACAAAAATACTTATGCCCCATGTGTAATAAATTATTGGTACAATTATAAATTATTGTTTTTCAAAAAAAAATAAGGAAACCACTTAAAACCCATTTTTTGGATAATTATTTTTTATTATCCAAAAACAGAAAATTTTGCTAAAAAAACAATTCAATACAATAAAAAAAACATATAAGCACTATATAGCCTATATCAACCTCATGTACAAGTATACCCCAACTATTGCAAATCTGTACAATAAAACTCAATTTTATTATGGCGCGAAACATAAGATTATTCATATTAATTTGCAGTAGTTCTCAGCTCTACTTAACCTCTTAATCAAGTGGTGTATTGACAAAAAAACATCGTTTAAATTTTAGTTGACATTAAATCCCAAAATTGATCTTAGACACCCCTCATTCTTCTTTTATATAAAAAAAAACCCCTCTATTTAATCACTTGAAGATTATAATCATCGTGTATATTAAATCTAAATCGTTAGGAAGTGTTACATAATTATAATTCTTGAAGGTGAGGAAAACTATATAGTATATCTTATATATTAGATCTAAATGATATTTTCTCTTTCTCAAATTTTAATGATTTTTGCATCTTAAGAAGATTCGAATAGTTATAAGATGATTATAAGATAATATCTGATGATTATTTTCGTATATAAAGGATACTAATGTATATTTTAAAAGAAACATACGAATAAACAAACACTGCAAGTAAACAAATGTGGTTCGAAGATCCATGTTTTTATATTTCATCAGTACATACAAATTCTCAACGTGAAAATCGGAAGGGCAATAAAAATATAAAGAAAACTGTTTTTGATGCATTAGACCCTTATAAGCTTCCATGTAATCTTTATAAACATAGATGGACCGAGGGGTGTTAGGAGGCAATCTTACCCCTCTTGTAAATTTCAAGTTCTTATATATTTTAGAAATTTTCTTTGTATTTTATATTAATGATCTAATCTTGTATATTCTAAAATTTAAAATTCTCATTTAGTTTTATTAAGTATAAAAATCCGCACCCCTAACATAAAAGTTTGTGCCGTCCATGCTTATAAAATATAAATATTGCAGCAATTTGATATGCTAATAGAAAAAAAAAGAGTTGTAGATAATGAAATTTGAACAACAATAATGAAATGTTTGGAACCTAAACCCTAAACTATAACCCATAAACCCTTAAATAATGTTAAAAGTTCGAATACTAGTGTTGCGAATACGACAAATTATGCTGGAAGGATTGTCTCTATAATAGATCTCTGTAATATCCAATTCAGATTAGTCGATTAATGAATTGAGTACCAATTGTTATAAAAAAATAGATATAGTTTGAGATTTCTTAAATTTTGTTTCTTTTGTCGAGTTTTTGTTAGAATTTTGCTGCATGCACCCTATACCTTAACCTAATCTGCCCTATATTAATGTTTTTTTTTACATTTTTTATCTAGGGAGGAGGAAGGAAAATTTTACTCTTATTGAGTTTTGAACCCGCAACTTAAAGGAGGGGGATGACGTTAAATGAGAACTTTAATAACTTGTTCTAGAGATTGTTGACATTAACGTTAACATTTGTATGTACGAGTCATATGCTCTAAGACAGTCCAAATTACAATGAAAAATATTACTTCTACTGGGATATGTTCAGATCACATATAGATATAATTCTATGTCCTTTTTTGGTAGCATATTTGACAGCTTGCTTTTTTTATTTCCTTTGGGGTTATTTTTGTTTTTTTGTTTTTATTTCCATATTGTGCATGAAATATTGAATAGTACAGTGTTATTAACTAAACATGTTGACAAAGTTTGAACGTTGATAGTTGAAAGCTTGTTCCAATCCAATTATTATCGGCTATACAAAGAGTGGCAAAGCAGCAGGTACCAAATTATTGAATGGAATTTGCAAAATATTTATATGATATCAGGGCAATCGAGCAGGTGAACTAATTGCTACTATTCTACTCTCATCTTGTTCTTTTCTCACATGGTTTTGTTCTTCTCTTTTTTATAACCATTGATATTTGGTTTACTAATCGACTAATTCGAATCGAGTTTTGCATAAGTTTAATCAATGATGGATCTTGGTGATTTTGGGGGGTCTAATCAAAATTTTCAAATATTTTGAGGATTTAATGAGAATTTTTAAAAAAAAAAAAAATTGAAAGTCTAATTAAAATTTTCAAAAAAATGGAAAACTTAATGAAAATTTTAACTATTTGGGGAACTTATTTAAAACTATTCAAAAATGTTAAGAATTAATAAGATTTTTTAACAAATTTGAGGTGCCTAATTAAATTTTCTAATTTTTTATGGTGTAAATTAAGTTTCCCCAAATCTTAGGGGTGCCAAAGCTCCAATAGGCCATGGTTAACATCCGCCTATGAGTCTAAAAATGATTACAATGTAATATTTGTTCATATATATTCTTAATCATTTGATAATACATACACCTTGCAGACAAAATGATTGAATCCGAATTTCTTAAGATAAATATCATCTGTTTTTCTACTGAGACCATTTATTGGATTCTTAAAAGATGTTAATTTTATTATTTATGTTTGAGTTTCATGATTAATTTTTAATGTCTAAATTTAAATTCTTATATATTATTATTATGGTTAATATTTTTCGGCAATTTAAAACACATTTTAATGTAACATGATCAATGAAGATCAGTTCCCATTACAAGCAACTCTCTCCGGGTAACAAGTTGTTCACAAGGGTAAAATACGATCACCCTCTAACGTCGTATTATTGGAGGTAAATAAAATTCGACTCGATTAAAAAATATAAAAAAAATATAATAAAATAGAACATAAATATTAAAAAAAACTTAAAAATTATTTCTAAAAAATGCAGAAAAAAATAATACATAAAAACTCAAAACAATTGCAAAAAAGCAACAAAAACTTATCTTGAAAAAGAGACAACTGGCGATAGAGGAACTACTCGAGTATATCTTTGAAGTTATGTGGCTAACGGGCTTCATTATCTTGCATTTTTGTGTTTTCTTTAAACATCGGAGTAGTTCAAATCAACCTCGATAAATTATAAAGGAAAAAATTTTGATATACAGGCCGTGTAAACTTTAATTCACACGTGCCTTTTAGTTTTAGCGGTTATGGTTTTAGTTTAGGGTTTAAAGTTTAGGGGTTTAGGTTGTAGAATTTAGAATTTAAGGTTAGTGTTTAGAATTTAGTGTATAAGGTTTAAGGTTTAGGGTTTAGTTTTTTAAGATTAGGGTTAGGAATTTAAGATTTAGGTTTTTATAGTGTGAATACAGAAGCTTATGTAAAATTAATTTTACGCAGCCTGTGTATCAAAATTTTACCCAATTATAAAATCCTCTCAGTGTTTTCTAAATCAACATAGACCACTTATGAGAAAAGAGAAAATGACATGAAAAATTAAAATATATAAAAAAATGAACGTCAGTGTCGTGATGTTTTTGACGAAAAATTTAGTTTTGTGATCAAAAGAAAAAAAACATAGTTTGGTGATCATATAATGCATTTTTACTTTTTTTTTATTGTAACAACTCGTTGGATTTTAAAATATTTACTTGAATAAGAGACGATTAGCGAGGTAGAGGAACTATTAAAATATACTTTTAAGTAATGTGGCTAACGGGCTTCATTATCTTACATTTTTTTGTATACCTTTTTTAAAACCTTAAGAGCAGTTAAAATCAACCTCTATAAATTACAAAACCCTCCCTGTGTTATCTAAATCACAAACACCATCAAACTTTGCTTTCTTTCAAACAAGTCAAAAAATGGCAGGAACCGGCTCTCCGGGGATTATTATTATCATCGCCTTTGGTCTTTTGGTATGTATAGGCTCAACTCATGCTCAATTGCAGATGAATTTTTACGCTAAAAGCTGCCCCAAAGCTGAGAAAATAATCTCAGATTACGTTAAAAAACACATCCCCAACGCCCCATCACTGGCTGCCTCCTTTATTCGAATGCACTTCCATGATTGCTTCGTCAGGGTACGTATTTTCCCACCTATTTTTCTATCGATATAGTAAAAAAATTGTCATGTTTTAGCCGCATTCCAGACTCACCCGAATTCAAAGACTGGGATTTTTTTTTCAGGGCTGTGATGCGTCGGTGCTTTTAAACTCCACCAATGGCCAGTCCCCAGAAAAGAATGCTGTCCCGAATCAAACAATCAGGGGCTTCGATTTCATTGACAGGGTCAAAAGCCTGGTCGAAGCTGAATGCCCAGGCGTTGTCTCTTGTGCCGATATACTTACTTTAGTTGCAAGGGACTCGATCGTCACCACTGTAAGAAAATCGGTTCCCTGTTTCATGATTTTTACTGTACGAGAAAAGAGTATTGTAATGTAATTTTGTTCCGACAGGGAGGTCCGTTTTGGCAAGTTCCAACAGGAAGAAGAGATGGTGTGATCTCCAATGTCACCGAAGCAAGCAACAACATTCCCAGCCCATTTAACAACTTCACAACTCTCCTTAGGCTTTTCAACAACCAAGGACTCGACACCAATGACTTGGTTCTTCTCTCCGGTAACACGAACACCTTCTTGACTGAGCATATTGATGCTATAATGAATAATCTACTTTTGTTTTAGGGGCTCACACCATCGGCATAGCTCACTGCCCGTCGTTTTCGCGTCGGTTGTACAACTCGACCGGCCCCGGCGGAGTAGACCCGACGCTGGACAGCGAATACGCTGCTAATTTGAAAGCAAACAAGTGTAGAACACCCAACGATAACACTACAAAAGTTGAGATGGACCCCGGGAGCCGTAAGACCTTTGATCTCAGCTACTACACTTTGTTAACCAAAAGAAGGGGTCTTTTCAATTCCGATGCTGCTTTAACTTCCGACTCGACTAGCTCGGCTATCATCAACCAGCTTCTTTCGAATCCTCAATTGTTCTTCTATGCTCGGTTTGCTAAGGCTATGGAGAAAATGGGTCGGATCAACGTCAAAACCGGATCCGAAGGACAGATAAGGAAGCAATGTGCTTTTGTTAACAGTTGAAGTTCTTTCTCTTTCTTCAACCCGGTTGAAAAAATGTATAGTTTGTGGGGTTGATGGGTACTGTGTTGCCATCTTCTGAATAATTGAGCTCACTGTTTTTGTTCTTTTGGTGATTGAGCTCAATGCAATTCATATTGTTAATGTGTTGCCGGATTGTTGAATAATTAATTATTAATCTATCACCTTTTCTTTTTATACTCTATTTTTTTATAATCACTTTGTCTGATTTTTTATAGATTAATTAGAATCGAATATTACAAAAATTTATTATATGAGAACCAGGGGCGGAACCTCTATGGGACTAGAGGGGTCATGCCCCCAAAATTTTGAGAAATTCAAATTTTACCCCCTAAACTTTTTAAAAATTTTAATTTGACCCTCTCAAGATTTTTAAAAATTTATATTAAGTTTCAAAAGTTTGAATTTTTTAATTAAATTTTCTCTTAAATTTTTTAAAAATTCTGATTAAATCTCTCAAAATTATCAAAAATTTTATTTAAACCCTCAAAATTTTTTAAAAAATTTGTTCAAACCACTGAATTTTAAAAAAAATTATTTTGGCCCACAAGCTCTTACTCTAAGTTCCATCCCCGAATTGAGAACCACCTCTTAACTTAGTTTGTTTTGTCATCCCACCTCATAAATGATACTAGTCGATGATTTATTTGTTATTTTTGTAATCCGCGTGTTAGTTGGATAAATTTATTAATGTATGGCCCCAATCTATCTCAACCAGGGATTTAAATAGTGCTCCGATAACGCGATAGCGGCCTCGAAATTGCGGTTGCGCCGTCGTCTGAAATCGCAATCGGAGAAAATTACGGTGGGCAACTGAATCACGACGATAGCGGGATGTCGCGGACGCGAAATAACAGGATAACGTTTGGTCGCGACGATAGCGGAACGCTATCCCTGTTTTCAGACCAATCGCGATGGTGGCCGGGGACTAAAAGGGAAGGAGGAAAATGTTGCAGAGAATGGGTTCGGAGTGGAAGAAGAAATTATAATATTAAAAGGGTAAATGCGGGAAGAAACATTCAATTTTTAGTGATTTTTTGGAGAGGCTTAAAGGTTTTAGTACTCTTACAAATTAGTCCTTTAAGGAGGATTTTTAGTTTAATTAAGATGTTTTATTTTATTCTATTTCCAATTAAGTTCTCAAATCCATAACAAAACTTCCAATTGAGCCTCTAAGTCTTATTTTCTTTCAATTAAATCCATTTATAAGGGTTGGAAATTTTTTTATAATTATAATTAAAATTTCCCATTGTTGATATTTGCCTTGATCATTTTTTTTAATTTAGGTATTGACCATTAGAATATATATATTATTTTTGAGTTTGCTGGTGGAAAAGAACTCTTTGATAAAATCGTAAGAAATTTAATCTTCTATCTCACAATTATAATTTATAATAGATATTTTTTAATCCATTTTAATTTATGTTCGTTTTTTGTTTAGAAAATACTATAAATGTCATTAAAAATAACTTTTTATAATTATAGTTATTATATTTTACAATAAGTTGTATGAATTTAAAAAAAATCACGACAACGACATCTGCAATGACCGCAATGGCATCCGTTACGTCCGCAACCGCGATAAACGCGACAGCAAACGCCGTTTAAATCCATGATCTCTAACAACTGTGCTAAAATTTTAACGTTATACTGAAAAGTACTTCATGTGTCTAATTGGCTAAATATGATTTGAGAATTAATTTCACTACTTTTGCTTTAAAAAGTAGTGCAAACTGTTCTGAATTAAGGCTTGACATTTTATGTGGACCTCTCTAATGATACGGTAAATATATATATATATATATATTAAGTATAAGTATAACTTTAAATTTATGATAAAAGGTATAATTTTAAATTTATATTAGATTTTGTCACGGTAAAATATGGATAAATAAAAACATTTTATATTAAAAATGTTTTTTAAAATTAATTCCAAAAATAATTACTGATAGAAAGATTTTTAATTATTTTGTTTAAAGATTATAAAAAGACAAAATAAGTTACGAAAAAATACACTTAAAGCACAGGTTTGGTGGAAATTTCACTTACCGACCTATAGTTTCGAAAATACCTACTTAACACCCTAAGGTTTAACGAAAATACTCACTTGCCCCTAAGATTAAATACAAAGAATATTACAGCCCTATTATTATTTATCTATTTGTTTTTTCCCCTTTCACTCAACACTTGAATAAACAATTAAATCATATGAGGTTTCATTAATCGGAGATACATGAAATTGATTAAAATATAAAATAAAATAAATAAAAGGAAAATTTATTTCGTTTCAAACTTAAAAGGCACAATTGAATTAAAATTAAGTATAAAACGTTTAACAAGTATGTGCTCGAATATTGATAAAAGAATAAAAAAGAAAACAAGTTATTCGTGGAATTTAAAAAAAATAAACTTACATATATTATTTAAAAATATATATATTTGACATATATTTATATTAAAACTATAATGCATTTCGTAATTTTATTTATGAGTAATTTAAATAATCTAACATCTAATTATATTGTATTTTCTTAATCAAATTTTATTGAATAAAAATATTATTAAAGATAATAAAAATTAATAGAATAGTAAGTAATTGATCAAGAGTAAATTTATCACAAAAATATCTAAGGGGCAAGTGAAATATCCACCAAACCTTAGGGAGAAAATGCATTTTACCCTATATTAATTGTCATTTAAAAAAAAACTTAAATATACATTGGTACCTAAATTAGACCATTTCATCTGAGTTAGTGCTTAAAGAATTTTTGCTGCTAAACTGGTACCTGAACTAGGTTTTTTTCTTTCAATTTGACACCTAAAGAACTTTTACTCCCATTTGGTACCCAAACTTTATTCCATCCGCTATTTTGATACTTTAGTCCCACAACTTATACATTATATCAATTTGGTTCTAATTCAAAACAATTTAATAAATTTAACCATCAATTTAGTTATTTTTTCGATACTGTCAAATCAAACAAGCGTAACAGATCAAAATAACAGTGAGATAATTGCATTCTACCATAAAACAACATCAAATTAGCATTAATTTTTTATACCAAAAAAATAATATATAACATTTATAGGAGAAAAACAAACTAATTAAGTGAAGAACAAGGTGTAAATTGATAAAATATTTTTTATATATTAAAAATGGAGTGCTTTACTCCATTCGGGAGCTTAGGCAAGATCATAGCTTGAATGTGATGATTGCCTTCTCTTTTTTCATGCATATATTAAAAGCATCACCAACATGATAAAGTATAACCTACAGAAAAAGAAAAGGAAAAAGAACTAATAGAGGGGGATTATTCCTAAACTTGAATAATTAGAATTGGGTTAAAGAAGGAAACGACTTTATTTTTTTTAGATAAGTTATTTAGCTAAATTTTTGTATCACTTCCCATTGCTTTCACTCAAAGGATCTATTAATTCTCTCATGATTAAGCTTCCGAATGTGGAGTAAAATTATTAGAGTAATGATTTTTATCAACGAGATTAGTCTACGTGGTAAGCAACTTAGTATTGCTTAAACATGTTTCAGGTTCGAGGTTTTGTGTATACAAAAAATCTATATTGAGAGACTCACCCACCAATATCAGTTGTACGACATTGGTCGGCCCAAATTAATCAATGCAAAATCATATGAAATCGAGAGGACAACAAAAAATTATTAATAATTTTAAATTTTCATTTAAATCGAAATTTTAATATAAAGTCCAATGAATCCCAACCCCACCGTTATTGGTCCTACATGTAGTCACATGAAAGATCGTTTTGGACAGGTATATGAAGGTGCGTAAATTGATATTAAACTCAATTGCACGTTTTACTTTTGAGTCTATCCATTCATTAAAAGATGTTCATTTTTCTAAACTAGTACGATAAGTTACGCAATGGATTTCCTTTCGGATATAATTTTCTTTTCTTTTAATAAATTTCTCTAAACTTATTAATTTATGTCCATTTTCATTAAAATATGTACAACAGTACTCATATATTTATATTAGAAGTTAAACTCGGACAGACATGTGAATAGAAGAAAAAACTTTCTCATAATATATTTTACTTACAAGACTTTAAGCACTATTGAATTCCTTACTACTCCACACACCAAGTATTAGTGAAAATTTCAAATATTTTAACTACGATAAAAATTAGTTGCTATAAGGTATGTTTATTGTCTTCATCATAACTTATTTCTGAAGTTGGTATGATTCTGAAGTTGCTATAAGTTGTTAAGAAATTAACGACACGATAATAAAAATGATCACCCTCAATAGTTTAGTGGTGCATGACGTAGTTTATTTTTTTATAAAAAAATTAAAAACTTAAGCATATGATTTTCTACGTGCAATAATTTGTGGGGCCCCTTTGCCTATGACCTGTTGCGTAACTTGCAATAAAAGCACCGATGGCTATATTATCAGTGCCGTGCCTGCATCGCTACCTTGTCCTGCTTCATTGCCTTCAGGGCCGGCCCACCTATTTTTACTTCCATGCATTCGACCGGTTTTTCTTGGAAATATTACATTTTCTTTTTTATGTGGTAATAATACTGTATTAAACTAGAATTTATTACATCCGGGTAAAATCCAAATATTTTACGTCTGGAATTTTCTTTTTAAAATGGCGATATTTGAAGTACTTGTTGTTTTTTAAGAAATTGGAAAAAGGGCTGGATTATTATTGATGAGAAGTTGCAGTTTAATTAAAATTTAAATTATTAAAATCAAATACGTCTAAATTTAGTTGACATAATGATTGTTATAAAATATAGAAGGACATAAATTCAATGCATTCAAGTGTAATATTTTTTATGGAAAATACTTTGATACATAAGGTTGTGGTTTAGGATTTAGAGGTTTATGTTGTACGGTGTAGAATTTTAAGGTTTATGGTTAGAATTTAGAGTTTAAAAGTTAGGGTTTAAGATTTAGGTTTTAGGATGTTAGAGCTAAGGATTTAGGTTTTAGATTTTATAGCTTAAATATGAAAGGCTGTGTAATTTTTGTACGCAGTTTGTGTATCAAATATAACATTTTTTATTGCGTAAACTATTTGTGTCACCACCCAGCTATAGGGTATGTCTTATTTTGACCATTCAACTAAAAAATGGACAATCACACCACCAAACTTTTAAATCGATCCTAATCAAACCACCAGCCATTAAAATCTAATGGAGGAAATGGCGTGACCATTAACAGAAATTTATATAATTACACATTTGGTCCATGTTAGTTACTTGTTATAGCAATTTAGTCCTAATTTTAATTTAATTAAATAAAGTAATCATTGAACTAGGTTGCGACACGTGTCACCACCTAAACCAATTAATCACCACCTAACAGAGACCAAATGTGTAATTATACAAATTTTCGTTAACTGCCACGTCATCAATCTGTTAGATTTTAACGGCTGATATTTTGATTAGGACCTATTTAAAAGTTCGATGGTGTGATTGTCTATTTTTTTTAGTTAAGTGGTCAAAATAAGACATACTCATACTCTATATTTAAGTGGTCACACATGTAGTTTACTTTTTTTTATTTAGAATGAGAAGGGGTTGGGGACCTCATCTAAGGATTCTATCGTAAGTTTTTTTGAGAGAAAAATAGTGGGTAGTTATTTCAAAAAAAATGATAAGTTTTAAAAACTAACTAAAAATGAAATATGTAATTACTTCTATTTTATCTTTTAATATCCAATTTTATTTTTTCTTGTACTTTCACTAACTTTGTAGGCGTTAATCAACACATGACATTGAATTCAATTAGATAAATTATAATAGTATAAAAAAATAAGAGCAAGAACATTTGATCAATTGACCAACATGTTTATCTTTGTTTCATCATATTCTCTTAAGTCATAGTTCTAGACCTATTAGGAGCACTCATCTTCATTTCCCTAGAGTCTCTCTTCTCCTCCCTTCTAGATAAGATTATGATTAGATTTAGGATTTGTCAAAAAAAAAGATAATAAAATTCATGAGACTTCGATGAAATTATAAGGGTCTTTTCTACATTAATTAGTAGTTGAAGGTTCGATTCTCATTTTGAGCATGAAGTACAACTTTAAAACTTTTGGTAAACGTCTATCCTTATATTTTTTAAGGTTTAAGGGGTAATTTTGTCCTATAGTAATCTCAAGTTAGCAGTGTTACCCCTTTCTTTTTAATCTCTCCAATTTAGCCATCGAACTCCTAAATTGTACCACTCTCGTCCTTTGATTAAAAGAGTCGTTGAATTATGTGCATGTGGTCGTTATTTGCTTCCACATCAATCCTTATTGACAACTGTCTTGACATGTTGATGATGACGAGTCAGTTTTGATGACATGATAGCACAAACGGAGAGTTCTAAAATTAACTATTTTAAAATGTAATTTAAAAAAACCACGTCAATTGTATTGTCATGTCATTAAAATTGAGTCATCGTCATCTTATTGGAGAAAATTAATTTATTAAAAAAATAACATATGGACATGCTAACTCAGACGTTGTTCATTATTTGACGACACAATGTCTGATCTGAAAAAGAGCGACTAGTTATAACGATTTTGTTAGTAAACGACGGTCAAAGGTCGATATTGATGCTATTCATGAGTTTGAGGGGTAAATTGATGAAATTAAAAATGAGGGGCAACATTGTCGATTTTGAAATACTACATGAGCTAAATTAATGCAATTACAAATGAGGAGCAACATTGTTGATTTGAGATTACTATAGAGACAAAATTACCCTAAGCATGTTTTTAATTACATCTATTTATTTTAATCTCATTTTTTTTATAATTTTGTTGTACTTCCGCTACCGTTGTGGGTGAAAATCAACACATGGCATTGAATTTAATTAGATAAATTATGAGTAAGTATATTTGGTCGCTTGACTAAGCTGCTCATCTCCGTTCCTTTATTTTCCTTAGGTCATAGGTTCTAGACCTAGTAAGAGCACCCCTTCTTTTTCTAGAGTCTCTCATCTCCCTCCCCTCTAAGTAGGATTAAGATTAGATTGGATCTGAGTTTAATCGCTTTGTCGACAAGATAAATGTGCTTTGTTAAAGGGTTAAAAATATGTATGAACAAATATTACCTTATAATCACCTTTAACAATTTAAATCCCTAACTGGAATTCATCGCAACGTGCAAGATCTAAAGTGGGCATAGACTCAAATCAGCATTAGGTCCAAAATATTTTGTTTAACTACCTTCAATTATGTAAGGATTCTGCTGAGATTTGTGTCCAAAATATTTTGGTGGGCTTGAAGATGACGAACCATCATGGTGTTTTCCTTCACCAAAATCACAGCTCAAGTTGGTTTCAGCTCTCTGGGCTTGGACGTGGGTAATGCGCGCCATGTTTGTGTTATTTTCACATTTTATTGTGTGCTTTTATAGTTTGTATGGTTCAACTTAATTTTGTTTTGAATATTTTAGTGTGATTATATGGTCATATTTGTTAGAATTGACATCATCTATTTTTTTACTGGAGTCATCCGTTGAGTTCAGTTCAACAACAAAAATTATGTACGTCTTGTCGCATTCAATCAATTTATATTTTAATAGATTATTTTTTTAAAGGCTAATATATCTGATGCACGATAAGTTCATATTTTTTTACATAAACATATCTATTTTAACTCCAAAATATAAAATCTAAATCTTAACTTTAAAGCCAAAATCTTAAATCTTTTAAACTTATACCCTAAATTGCAACCTTAAATCATAAATTTAAAATCTTAAAAACTAAATACTTAGACCTTAAAACTTAAACTAAACTTCTAAACTCTAAATTAAAACCACATGTGAAAAACAAATTTTTCGTGCATAAAATATTTTTTTAACATTGAATATGTTATATTGAGGGAGTCTAACGTACAATAGGATTACGGTATCGATACTCAAAGACAAGTTTCGATAACATTTTAGGTTGGTGGTCTCACGACAAGTATCGATATTCAGAGGCAAGTTTCGGTACTCAACAACAACCTAAAATGTTATCAAAAGTGACAACTATTGAGAATAGTAGATAAGTTTCAATACTTAACTACCAACCCAAAAGTTGTCAAAAAGTATAACATTTTAAGTTGGTGAATAATATTTTAAGTTTTATATTTTGTAACATTTTAATCGTACTATAACAATGCTGCACTCTAGACTCACAATGTTATAGTTGTAGTTTAAGGGTTAAAATTCTCTCTACTCTAAAAGTTTCTTTCTTGACTTGTAGGAAATGTTCTTTGAACCAAAGCATCATTTTTTGGTCAAGAAAAAAAAAACAAAGCATCATTTGGAACTTGAGAAGAAAATTGTGATTGTTATTTGCTGGCACCACTCTTCTGTGTCCTTCAGATGCTTCAGGTGTCTCCATAGATGGAATGCCAACTCTTATTTTTCTTTCTAAAAGGGGGCCTACTGCCTCAACCTCCAAAATAGAACTCATCCTAGATTCTCAATAGTGATACTGATATATATAGTAATAATGTATATTTTATTGAGTCTATAAGCAGGGATAGACCCGAGTGTTAGAGGATATTCGGATTCTTTAAAAAATTTAAATTCTTAAATATTTTATAATTTTTCTTTAATTTCAATTTTTTACTTTTTTTTAATTTTTTATTAAGTATAATAAATGTTTGCGTCTTAACATAAAACCATACGATTAAAAAGCGTAATCCTTACATTGTCCCAACTCAGTCCACTCTCTATAGAACTTACAAGTCTTATCACATAATATTCTCACGTTGAAGCTAAAAGATGGCTTAAACAGAACCACAAAAAATCTCTTTTTAAAGGATCCGAAAGAAAGAAAGAAAGAAAGAAAGAAATTGGAAGTGATCTTAGAGAGCAATGTCCAATGAATGTAGCTGTGATTTGAGAAGTTGGGTGCTTGGTAGGTGGCGGGTAGGAACCTTTGTTCCAGTTTGGTGCATAGCCCTTTATTATTATTAGTCTTAAATAAAAAATTAGTCCTTAAATTATGTCTTTGATTTGTTTTTATTTTTTAACTATTTTTATTAAAATAAATCTTTAAATTATTATTTTTAATAATTTTAAGTTTTTAAATTATTTTTTTAGTCTCTAAATTATTTATTGATTAAAAAATCTTTATGATGTGTTAATATTTTATTAATTTAAATAATTTTTTTAACTTAAATAATTATTAGACTTAAAATAATCAAAAATAATAATTTAAAGACTTATTTTAATAAAAAATAATTTGAAATTAAAAAACAAACAAAAAGATATAAGTTCAGTGTTGATTTTTTTAATTAAGCCTTATTATTATTCTTATCAATTATTTTATATTTGACCTTTTGTCTTTTGTCCAAAGTAGATATACAGATTGATAATTTGATACTGTATGTATAAAAAAATATACACTGATATACGCTCGCACCAGACCAGGCTACAAGATTTCTGTTTTATCTCTTGAAGGGGGTGTTTTAGTTTTAGCTTATAGGTTCATTTTGCTTCCCCTGTGTTGCCATTGTGGACCATGATCCTCCCTTTTGAAGTTTAGCAGTAATATTGTACTCCTTTTTTTATGGCATACACACAGTAGAGAGAAAACAAGTTATTGGTTTTTGGTTGCTGTGATCTGAATTTTTAAGGTTTGTTTATTACTTCTTTTCTTCCTGTTTTAAATATTGTTTGGTTTCGGTTCAGTGGTTTAAGATTAATGGATAAACGGCAGCTGTGTTCTTCTTTTAGTATTTGAAGTAAAGTTTTGGATTTTCGGATAAAAGAATGTTCTTTTGGTATTGTTGCTGAATTGGGTTGTCTTGTTTTTTCGATTTCGTTAGTGGGTTTTTGGTTAAATTTCCATATCTTACTGCAATCCTAAGAAATTGTTTTTTTTTTCCTCTTTGTTTATTGGAACAAGTTGGAAATTTTAGAGTTGAAAACTTGAAATCTTGCCCCCTTTTTAAATTCCTGATTGGTGGGTGAAGAAAATCAAGGAAAATGAAGGGTAAAGCTGGGAATTTCTTTGTGTTGAATACTGGAGCTAGAATTCCTGCCATTGGGCTTGGAACATGGCAGAGTGGAGGAGACCTCTGCGTCGACGCTGTGAAAACGGCATTGTCGGTCGGATACTGCCACATAGATTGTGCACATCTTTATGGCAATGAGATTGAGGTTGGGGAAGCATTGGCCGAAGCCTTAAAAGGTTATTTGAAAAGAGAGGATGTTTTCTTAACCTCTAAGCTTTATTGTACTATGAATTCATTGAATAAGATCGAGAACTATGTTAAGGTGTCTCTCAAGAACCTTGGAATCTCCTACTTGGATCTCTATTTGATGCATTGGCCTGAGAGCTCAGCTTTTGGAGATGCAACTGATCCTCCTTCGAAGTCGGGGAGCGAGCATAGGCAGTTTTTAAATCGGCTAAAGAAGGTATGGAAAGCCATGGAAGCCTTAGTTGAATCAGGTTTGGTTAGAGCTATTGGTGTAAGCAATTTCAGTGTGCATCAGATCAAAGAACTGCTTAAATTCGCGAAAATTGTACCTGCAGTTAACCAGGTTCGATAGAGATCACACCCTTTTCTTTCTTAAATTTGATTTTATTCCGATTTCAGTGATTCCTGCATGAAAAGGAATTTGTTCTTTGCATTGATTTATTAAGAACTTCTGTACTGTAAATTCATAACTAACTAGTTGAAGATCCTGCCACAATACACACTTTGGTTTGCAAAATGATAAAAGAAAAATGGCCTCAGAAAGTTTGTTTATTGTTGTTGTTTTGCTTTGGTTTGGAATTGTGATGATTTGTAGTTACTTGATAATCACTGTATTCGAAAGTCGAACAAATTATATCCGGCATGGATTATCTATAGTCATAGGAAAGCACATGATTTTACTTGTTCTGCTGTTATTGAAGTAGTGTTCAAATATTAGGCTTGAATCTTATGCTCGAAAAATAGTTCTTATTTGTTCATCTTGTAATACTTTTCCAGTAATTCATTAACAAGGTGTATAATTGGATTGTAATTTTTAATAGGTGGAGTTGCATCCTTTTTGGAGACAAGATGAACTGGTGAAGTTTTGCCAATCAAAAGGTATCCATGTGTCTGCTCACACACCTTTGGGAGTACCTACATCAAGTCCCGGAGTGTCTGATAGTGGATCGGGTGGGGAAGATGAACCCGGAACTCCTCGTATTTCATTTCGGAGGTCTCGATCGGTACATGGACCAATGTTGAAATTGTCAGTTGTTGGGGAGGTTGCGGATAGGCACAAAAAGACTCCTGAGCAGGTATTTCTTTCTATGCCAATATCTTGTCTGTTTTACTATTCATCGAGATAACTTTTTCTTTCTATGTTTCTCTTAATCTAAAGTATGATAATGAGTGACTTAGAATATTCCCGCGATAAGTTTTACAGTTAGAAGTTTTGAATCCCTAGTAACGATCCTTGGGTTAAAGCTTGAGCTCGCCTCACGAACTTGATAAGCTTTTCCATACCGAGTTCAAGCAGCCTGTTTTAAGCTCAAAATGAACTTGTACTGAACTGAAACCTGGTAAACTTTAGTCAAGCGAAGCCTGAATAAAACTCGCCTCAGTTCATTTAGTTACACTTTGACCACTCTCTATTTGTACCATGTATTGATAATCCATTTATTATTTTCAAGTGTGGTACTATTACCGAAACAAGAGCTGAATGCATAAAATGGTGAGTACAATCTGCCCCAACACATGAATTTGATTTCATATTACCATCTGTAACCATGGAAATCAATATCTTTAGTATTAAACTCAAGTTCATAACATTGTTAGAAAACCCCTGAATAACTAGTAACGAAGCGCATCTGTAGGAAAACTGCTAATATTATGTCGAGTCTCTTTCTGTTTAAACTTTTGCCTATAGCTATACCAGAGAACTTCCAATTGCCAACTACTGCCAATCCCATATACCGGGTTTTCCATCACTTGTCCTTTCCTTTTCCGCTTCCTACAAACACCGTATGAAGAGCGGATTCATGTGTTGTCCTTGCATCAGAAGTTTAGTGAGCTGTGGAACAACCTCTTGTTCAAGACATTTTATGCAGTTCAACCAGAAACATAGGTGGCAAATGTAGTGAATTTTCACCATATTCCTTCGACTCCGAGGAACATGTAGCAGTAAGTTGGTTGTTCTTTTAAGTTCTTTATGTAGCATCATGACTCGATGGTTAGAACTGAATAATGCTTTTGATCAGGACCTCTCGGTTTCGGATATTTTAAGTACTTAGAGCTTCATTTGTATGATAGTATTCTTTTAGCTAGCTCGATTCAAGGTTTTCTTAATCAAATATTCTTGAGATTTAGCTAAAGTGAGAACTGGTTCATCTGAGAACTTCGGTGTTCAGTTCACTTATTTCCCTTACAAATCATTGTCGGCTTCCCGTCCTAACGTGCTCCGTTTAACTACACCAGCAGTTCTCATGGTTCTAATTCAGCTCATTCGGTTTTGTTCATATGTAGGTAATTTTACGGTGGGGGTTTCAAAGAGGAACCAGTGTTCTACCGTGTAGCCTAAAGCCCGACAGGATAAAGCAAAATATTGACATATTCAACTGGTCTCTGTCGGACGTTGAGTGGAAGCGATTGAACCAGATCGAACCACAGGTATGTTTATTTGGAGATGGTCCTCTAAACAATCTCTCAGGTCTCATCTTTGGTAGCGGTCCCCTTCAAGCTGTACGCGAGACGGAAGATGACGCAGAATCCAACGCCTAAATATACACAAGCATGTCGATTTTAAGATAAAACGCCCCATATACAGTCAATCCACGTCGTTTTCGAGCGGTTTATTATATTGTTAATGCTCCCCCATTGTTTGCAATGCTTTTGAGCTCATAGAAGATGAATAGAAAGTCAATGGAAGACATGATTATATGATGTTAGTGGCACTGGCAGGGTTTTCGTTGTAAACAAAACAAAACGGTGTTCCACATGTTTATGCAAGTGTGTCTTTGTATGTAAACATATCATAAAATGCCAATTATATCAATTAGAGGTTTTCCAAAACAAGATGGTGGTGGTGGATGGTCCAAATTAAATTACAAACTAGTCAAAGAAATTAAAAATGCTTCCCGTTGATCTTACATTCCTGTGGATGGTCCAAATTAAATTAAAGATGTGTGCATAAAAATTCATAGAACTATTATCATTACACTATGTAGAATTTATAAAAATTTTAGATTATAATATTTATAATATATTAAACAATTTTAAAAAATATATTTTATATTTACATATTCTCATTATTTTTAATGCTTTTGTCGGTTATTAAATATTAAACATTTAATATGTTTAAATTCCTAGTTTTTTATAACTTGTAACAATTTGTCAAATAAATTGGAATAAATAATAAAGCAAATCTAAAAGTAATCAAATAGCGATGAAAATAAATTAACTTACTAGAATGTTTTCTAAGATATATATATTAAAATATTCCTGTGTAACACCATTTAAATATTAAACTAATATTAAATAAAAATATTTAATAAACGATTAAATTAAATAAATAGTCCTCCAATTATAAGGTGCTTTTTGTTAAGTTAATTGGCTACGAAAAGTTACAAAATAATCGATGACTTAAAAAAATAACTGTCAAGCTGTTAAAACAAATTGACATAATAACAAATTTAATCCAACACCTTTACACATTGTTTAATTTAGACCTAACTCTAACAAATTAACCCTTAACATCTCAATATTATTTCAATATAATTCATTCTATAACCATTTTTTCATTTATTTACGCGTGGCGGGTAACTAACAGATAAAATGAAAAATTTTAAGTTTTTCTTTTAATTTAAAATTAGGGTAATTATTTAATAGACCGGTGAAAACTTTCAGTTTCTACAAATGCTTTAGTTTTAGTGTTAAGAATTTAGTTTAGGGTGTAGGATTTAGGGTTTTAGGTTTAATAGTTTAGAATTTAGTAATTGTGACCCTAAAGTGAATCTCTAAATCTTAAAACTAAGAAGCTTGTGGAAACTAAAATTTTTCACCACCAATGTATTGGATATAAATTCTTTAAATTAAACTCCTTTATATTCGTTTTTTCTCTTTTTCTCGCCTTAAGCGCCTATTATCGCTGGTGACCGTCGCACCAACCACACACCATCACCGATCACATACTCCCCCGTTTTCAGATTCATCGAATTGATAATTTTGTTAAACTTCAAAAGGATCGTTTATATCGATTAAATACTAATTCAGTTGATATTATTATTATTATTATTATTATTATCCAATATATTGGCGGTGAAAACTTTTAGTTTTCATAAGTGCCTTAGTTTTAGGGTTTAGAGACTCAATTTAAGGTGTAGAGTTTATTGGTTAAGGTGTAGGGGTTTAGAATTTAGGGGCAATGGTTAAAATTTAGGGGTTAGAGTTAGTATTTAGGGTTTAGAGATTAGGATTTAGGTTTTAGTATAAGATGTTGAGGATTTAGGTTTTAACCTATAAAACCTAAATTATAACCCTAAACCTTAATTTCTATTCACAATCCCTAAATTCTAAACTACTAGACCTAAACCCCTAAACCCTACACCCTAAATTGAGTCTCTAAACCTTAAAATTGAGGCACTTAAGGAAACTTGTAAAGGTTAAGAGATCATTAATTCGAATATGTTTAACACATTTACTTTTAATATAAATTCGTATCTTAAAACATCATTTATAAAATTATATTTTTATTTTAGATTTCTTAATATTTTTACTTAATACTAAATTTAAATCTCTAAATTATTTTTATTATGTACTTTTAAGTTTTAAAATTTTTAAATATATTTTTATTAATACAATATTCGAAAGAAAAAAAATGAGATTAATATTTTAATTTTTTTGTGATAAACTTTAATATATATATCCAAATATTCATCTTAAAACTAACTTCAAATCACTAATTTTTGTGTTTGGATTAAGTATTATAGAATTTTAAATTTTATGAGTTTACTATGTAATTTTTTAAAAAACTTTTAAATTTAAAAAATATTAATAAAAATATGAATCGGATACCTATTATCCAATTTTCTGGATACCCAAATTTTACGGGTACCTAAATAGCAAGTATCTGATTAAAGTGGGTCGGAACACGGGCCGGCATATGTGATACTCGGAAATGAACACCCCTAAGTATAACTGAATCAATTTGCACTAATTCAAAACAAATTCGAGCAAATGAAAAACTTCGTCAAGTTAGAATCTTCAAAATTTTCGGTTGAATTGGGTTTTATTTTGCATTATTGACTTGGCTGAAAATGAGACTAGGCACGTCCAATGTTCAAGTTGGACATAAGTGGTTATTACACTAGTATGACTGGTTTTTAACGTATGCAATAAGAATAATCTTATAGTACCCAAAAAAAATAGAGAACTCCGAGTCAAATACTTACAAGAGACAAAATATTAGTTATGGATTAATAATAAATCACATAAGAATGCAAAATGATTTACTTCATGAAGTTTTGAGCTATGTCTAACACGATATTTATTCAAAAGTCAATCTATCACGTACACAGTAAATCAATAATTTTTTTTAAAAAAATAAAAGCTCTAACCTAATAAATTATACGAGTCAATTGAATCTTTGAACTACTCTTATACAGCAGAGATGTGGATATTATATTTTAGAATTTATCGAGATATGAAGAAAAAACCAGCCCCATCCTATCCACGCCGGTGAGGCCTAAAACCCCACGTTTCTTTGCTTGTAAGCAAACAAGTCTCTCTGTGGGTCGTTGTGATATATTAGTACTACGTCTATGAGAATGTAGCGTGCTGGAAGGGCATGGAAGGAGACGGATTTGGCGACGCCATGTATATCCTTAAAGTCAACAACAGCCAAGTCAAACTAAAACAATGCGATTCATTCAACCATCCCCAAAAGTGTGTTTTTTTATTCAACAATGTAAATTCAACTCGTAATGAATATAAATGTGTTAGGCGGTTCAAGCAAATGCCACTTGGACGGATGCTGATTCGGCATTTCTCCAATAGCAAATGGACTTTTCGTAAACCCCATTTGACTAAAACCCCAGATCCACAAAACAAACATATTCATAGTTGTTCTCCCCCCCCCCCCCCTTAAACCACGCTAAAACCGGGACCAAGCGGAGGTGGCTAAAATACGTAACTCAAAAAAATTAAATTATTCGATTCGATATGAAAATATTTATCTTAATTTAATTTAATTCGTAATTTTATAAATTTGATTCGAAAAAATTACAAATCAATTTTGAATTTTAAAATATAAATTCACATAACTCAATTTTTTTATGAAAATAACTCGAAAATTTTTAATAATTAGTGGATCAGTTTTTAAGTTTGAGTCGAATTTATCAATTTTGTTTGATATATATAATATATACATATAACATATAGGGTTGGGCTTTCGATCGAGTCGAGTAAAAAAATTTAGAGTTATTCGAGTTTACAAGACCTATTTCACGATTCAAAACGTTATTTGAAATTTTTTCGAATCAAGTCGAGTTTAAGAAATTCGAGTTGAGTCGAATTGAGTCAAGTTTTTGAGTTTCTGTACAAATTTAATTGTAATTATTTATAATGTTATAATACATATTGATTCTAATTTAAACGACTTTCTATATCCATATAGGATATACATATATATTTCTTCATATTTTCACATGTGATATACATAATTACCAGCCAGAATTAACAGAGTCGACTCTAACTTGAAAAATAATAAATTAATTGCTAATTTTTTTGAGTTATTCGAATTTCCATTTTATAATTCAAACTTTATTTAAAAATTTGTCGAGTTTATAAAATTACGAGTCAAATAAAAACGAGTCATGTTTATTCGCATTGAGTCGAGTCGAATAATTTAATTTTTTCGAGTCTAGTTTTGCCATCTAATAAAATGAAAAAAATGAAAAAATATACATGTATCATATATAGTTATAAAAAAAGCTTTTAAATTTAATTAATTAGTATCATAACAGTATAAATATTTACAACTAAATTTGACAAAAAACTCGAACAATTTAATTTAAATTTCAAATTCGCCCAAAAAATTTAGATTAAATTTTAAATTATAAAGTAAGACTTTTTAACCAAACCAACTCGAATTTTTTTAATTTGACATAATTAAATGTCCGTTGAAACGGTGTGAGTCAACTCACAAAGCTCATTGCCAATTCCACGTTTGTTTTTGGGAAGTAATCTTAGACAGGAAGCCTCTCTGGCCACGTCTGTTGACCTCTTCTTTATATATTTCCTTCTCCATTTTCCTTTTCTTTCCATCCTATCTCTCCGTTTTCATCGCCCTGCGTTCCTTTTCTATCTTTACTCTCCTTTCAGAAATAATTATATCAGAAAAGGAAATGAACCCCGACCCACCCAAAGACATCGTCGTCGACGTCGATGATCGGAAGTTCAATGTTTCCAAAAGCGACGCTAATGGAACCGCCATGCCGGATGATCAACCCGGACCTGAAACCTCTGATGTCCAGATAGATCAAAACAGTTGTGAAAAGGAGAATTTGAATTTCGATGATGCTAATAAAAACGCCGACTCCAACGCTATGGAGGTTAATCTCAATCATAAGATTCAAAGCAAAGGTAGTAATGGCTATAATAACTACATACTCACCATCAAGGCTCAAGCTCAATTCCCAAAACCGCAGCCACCGCCGGAGAAGCCTAACCTGGAACGCTCACAGTCCGTATCCCTAGCCGAAAGCATGCCCGGCATAGGGAAATACATCAGAGACCGAAGCAGCACTCTCTCGGCGGCGATCATGAAACGTTTGTCGTCGTTAAAGGAAGACGGCGAGGATTTTGTCGTGAAAAACGATCCGTTAAACATTGAGGTGACGGAAATCCAAATCCCCGGGGTCAAAGTCATAGTGAAACTGAAAAGCGACGACGATAGGTTCGATTTAAAAGGTCGAATAACGTTTTTCTCAAGGTCGAATTGCCGAGACTGCACCGCCGTTCGGAAATTCTTCGGAGAGAAAAGGCTACCGTTCGTCGAAATAAACACCGACGTGTTCCCCAAAAGGGCGAAGGAATTGATCGAGAGGACGGGGAAATCGGAAGTGCCCCAGATATTTTTTAACGAGAAGTTGTTGGGCGGACTGGTGACGTTGAATTCGTTGAGGAATAGTGGGGAGTTGGAGAAGAGAATGAGGGACTTGTTGGGCCAGAAATGTCCTGACGCAGCTCCTAAAATACCTGTCTATGGATTCAATGACGATGACGATGAAGAAGAAGATGAATTGCTGGGGATTGTGAAGATGCTGAGACAGAGTTTGCCGATTCAGGACCGTTTGATTAAGATGAAGATCGTCAAGAATTGCTTCGCCGGCGATGATATGTTGGAAGCCATCATTCGCCACCTCGACTGTGGCAGAAGAAAGGTAATTTAGTTTTCTATTTTTCCTTATAATAATTATGATTCATAGAAACTGAGATTTATCTTCTCGAGACCAAACCAACACGTTATACGACACTCACTAATGGACTACACGATGCAACTATGATCGCTCTCGCCCACTACTCCCAAAATCATCATCATTTATCCAACTTATTATCATGAATTAAAAATACAAATATTGTTTTTTATATTTAATATACTTAGTTTTAAAAAATCTAAAGGTTTTATTTTAACAAAATGTTAAGCTATATTATTATTGTTATCGTTGTTGTTGAAAAGGGTGAGACGATGATAATTATTACTTTTGATTAATACTACATATTAAGCACTGATTATTATTATAGATCAGCAAAGCTTAAGTTATACATAAATATTTTAAAATCGAAAAGACAAGTTTATAATTCATTTATTGTTTAAATTTTTTTATATTTAAAAAGTAAAACAAATTAGGATGGGGAATGGCCCTCCACCTCTCAACACTTCCATCCCTTGCGTATAGGTTATATATATATATATATATATATATGATCTACTTATATATAATGTAAAACTCATAATTTTATACGTGTGAAATAGATGATTAAGATTAACTCTTTATTTTTTTTCTAAGCGATAATCTTCACATAACTCACTGTTAATCTCAACCATCCATTTTACACATCTAATGATTTAAAAAAGTGTGTAAAAGTTAAAAACTCTTACAATGTATTCTATATATATAGCAATTTTATCTCTTACCTTATAATTGGATAAATATATAGGGTTATGATCCACTTACACATAATGTAAAACTCATAGTTTTACACTTTTTGAATCGTTAGATGGGTGAAACGGATAGATAAAATTAACTCCTTATTTTTTTCCAAGTGATAATCTTCACATATCCTACTGTTAATCTGAGCTATCTGTTTTACTCATCCAACTATCTAAAAAACGTATAAAACTTAAAAATTCTTGCATTGTTTAAACGGATCTCATCCCTAACGTATATACTATATATTTTTTTGATCAAAATTTATATGCTATATCAAGCGTATTGCATTCGTATGATATACGTTAAGGCTGTTCTAAGTTAGATACTCTAATCAAGGCAAAAACTATACATAGCATTTATTTATCATTAAATTATGGGGTCTCTCACCTATCTATTTCATAATTTAAATAAAAATTAGTTACATCGAGTCGAATAGAAACACAAAAATAACACATTTTTTTTTATTTTGGGTCCAATCATTATATCAAATGCAATTTTATAAATATTATATTTAATTTAACAATATTAATATTAATAATATAGCAAAAATAATAATTTTAAGGAATTTGGGTCTAGTTATTTCTTTAAAATAGTCTAAAGGTGATTACAAGGCAGTATCTGTTTATAGATATTTTTAACTTTTTGACAATACACACTTTGTAGACATTGCGATTGAACTCGAGTTTCTTAAAATGAACATCATCCGTTTTTTACTGGGATCACTTGTTGAGTTCAGGGTCTAGTATTTTTGTATAGGTTTTTGGATGGTAATGTCATTGAATTGATTGTTAGTTTGGGTAAAGTGAACCAGCACGTTAACGAATGACGATTATTCCTTTAAGACTTGGATGCTCACATGGATGTAAACTTTTGGTGTAAGGGTATTTTAGATTTTTTAGTTTAAATATTAATTAAATAAGATATATATTTTTTAATTTTAAATTTAAATATTTAATTGATCTTTAATCTCTCCTAATATTTGATCTTAGTTGACGTTCATAACAACACCTACTTGATTTGAATGCTTAAGTCCTCCTCGTCGTCCATCTTCCCAAATTGAATTAATTGGTTATTTTTTTCTTATTTTACAGGGAATCGAAATTGCAAAACAGATTGCCCGGAAGCATTTCATTAAACATGTTTTTGGGTAGAAACACCTTCTCTCTCTCTCCCACTGCTTCCAATCAAATATGTTGCTTGAATTTCAAACCATTAAATACAGGTCGTACCAATATGATTTTTAATTTTGTATTTGTAATTGATTCTCGTTTTACCATATGGTGCAGGGAACATGATTTTGAAGACGGAAAACATTTTTATCGTTTCCTGGAGCACGAGCCATTCATTACAACATGCTTCAACTTCCGAACCTCAACAAACGATGGTGAGCCCAAATCCCCATCTTTTCTAGCAGACAGGCTTGCCAAGTTGATGTCCGCCGTACTCGAAGCATATGCATCGGACGACAGGCACCATGTTGACTACTACAGAATCGGCAAAAGTGAAGAATTCCGCAGGTCTTTTATTTCCTCCTCTTTCACGTTACTAAAAACCAATTCTTTTAACTTGTAAATCATTGATTCCCTATGCGGCTATGCCTTGATTTGATGCAGGTACTTAAATTTGACTCGAGATCTACAAAGGGTCGATCTCCAATTACTATCTCCCGATAAGAAACTAGCCTTCTTCTTGAACTTGTATAATGCCATGGTCATCCATGCCGTAGTTACTGTCGGACATCCCGAAGGAATACTTGATAGAAGAGCTTTTTTCTCCGATTTCCAATATGTAATCGGAGGGTACCCTTACTCCCTCAGCATTATACGGAATGGGATCCTTAGAAACAATAGAAAGTCCCCTTATTCCTTGGTCAGACCCTTTGGCAATGGAGATGGACGCTTAAAGGTCCCCCCACGGCCCGAACTTAATCAGTTTTTTAGCTTCATACACCAATGCCTGATCAAATTTGTTGTTCTTCATTTTTCTTAAATTGACAGTTTGCTCCGGCCAAAGTTAATCCATTGATCCATTTTGGACTATGCAATGGAACAAGGTCAAGCCCCACAGTTCGGTTTTTCAGTGCTCGTGGTGTTGAAGGTGAGCTAAGATCTGCTGCAAGGGAGTACTTCCAGAATGGAGCCATAGAGATCAATTTGGAGAGGAGAACAGTTTCTTTAACTCGGATCATCTATTGGTAAGTTTCCGATATATATCCAACACGAATACATTGTTTAGAACATCAAAACTAGAGATAAATGGATGGCATTGAAATTGACACAGGTTTAGCGTAGATTTTGGAGCAGAGAAAGATGTGGTGAAGTGGGTGATGAATTACTTGGATGCAACCAGGGCGGGGCTTTTGCTGCATCTTTTGGCTGATGGAGGCCCTGTTAACATCGTGTACCAGGATTATGATTGGGCTGCTAATCTATAACTCCCCAACCTTTTCTAAGATTTTTGGCTGTTACACCGGAGTACAATTATTTTTGGGATGGAATGAAAGCAGTAAAACAGGCAATAGCAATTAGAACGGAGCTGCAATTATAATGACAGGAAGAGTTTTTGTAAATATAGATATAATGAGGGACTAGTTTCTAACCTTTCAGCAAAGGTATGAAAGATGGGAATTATATATAGATAGAGATTTTATATGAATTCCAACCTTGTGGTTGGTAGGTGGGAAAAAAGAAGAGCTTTAAACTCTGTTGTCTGTTTTTTTTCCCTTTCAATATGACATTGAAAGTTGAAATCATGGAAGTGAAATGTGTGTTATGTAATATTATCGGTCTAGTATAAATATACAACAAATGGTCATTCACGTTTGAATAAATATTTATTACATAGCGATTTCAAAAATTATTAATTTATCGTTTATTATCACTAACAGTACACACTATAGATAAAATTGTTCGAATTCAAAATACTTAAGAAAATATTATTTCCTTTTTCGGAGACAATTCTTTTGGCTCCTTAGTATTTTTTATAAAAGAAATAAGTGATTGTAAAAAAGAAAGCTAATTATCTTTGGGGAAAATATGGGGAATATGTGTGATAAATTGGTGAGTAACTTAACTCTTGCTAAATATAAGCATAAGGTCTTAGCTGATATCGTTTGCTCCAATTTGGAGTTAATATATATATATATATATTACATTTTTTTCCTTTTTTTCAAGATTATATAAGTAAATGGAAGGTTTAATTAAAGCTAAAATAGGAGATGAAGTGTTTAAATTAAAATTTCAATTATAAATGACTCAAAAGGGAGTTTGTTAGGACTTATGAGGCCTCCTATGCGATTAGACCATATCCCACATCGCGCAGAGAATAAATCGACAATCCTTGCATCTATTATAAAAGGGAGCTAACAGGTAGAGAACAAACCATCTTTGCGCTTGGGGCAATGACGCAGCTCATGAGGTTCTAACCGAGGCGCGTCTATTGCTGGTTGAAAACTATTTCCAAACCCCCTCTTAGGCCCGGGTTAAGCCCTGGCCTTCGAGAATTTCTGGAAGGGCTCCCTTCGGGGTAAAGCCCCACACTTTCTAGTTTTTAAATGTTTAACGTCTCTCTGCTCCTTGAAGAATCTAGAATTTCTATTAAGATTCACGATAAATTCAAGTTTCTTTTGGGTTGTACTTTTGATGTTTTCTCTGGAATATGTAATAGTGGAAGGTCTCTTCTGTAGTACAGGTAGAAGTCGACGTCTGCTGCTAAATGGGTGAAACAGATTAATGTTCGTTGGGGGATCGAAAAAAGATGAAATGTACATTCAATGATGAAAGATCAATACTTATGGATATAGGACACCAATCGATGGATTGGCTTCGTGTGGAGGATCTGTAAGGGATGTTGTTGGACGATGGTTGAATGGTTCTTCGAAGACCATAGGCTGTCGATCCGTTCTGTGTGGCATGCAGGTGTAGATCTTTACAACACAGTTTAAGTGGATCTTGACAACAGAGTTTAAGGGGTTTATTTAAAATTTTGAAAAAATTAATTAAACTCCTACATAGTTATGAAATTTTCAAATTAAACCTTTTAAAATCTTCAAAAAATTTAATTTAAGCTTCAAATTTTAGGAAGGAATTTAATTAAAATTATTTAAATTTTTTGAAATATAATAATAATTTTGAAAATTTTAAAAAGGTCAAATTAAAATTTTAAATGACTAAAATGTAAAATTTTAAACTTTGGGGGCATGGCCCTCACTGACTTCAATGAGGATCCGCCTCGTAACATGTTATTGTCGAAACAAATAATTTGAAAGTTCAACTAATGCTAAAACAAATATTCACGGCATGACTGTAATATGTTGCCGACACATTAATATTTTTAAAGAATTTAAAGTACATTTATCTTTTAAGATTAAAATATAACACGATATTATCGCAGATTTACAAATGAATCAAATTTCCACTATTACATATCAATGTGATACAAAAATCAAAGGGCTAAATTAGCTTGGAACCTTCCTTTTAAGTGACATTTATTCCATAACGTGCCTGATACGATTTTAAGGTTTACCGCATGACAAGTGGTATGGATTGGAACAAGAGATAAGTGTTCTGTAGTTAGCACTTAGCAGTACTTATTCTCTTGTAATAAAAAAGCCCCTGCATTGCGGCCCATGCTAATGTCAAAAATCCAATTTATTTCCCTCCATTTTCTCCCGCCACTTACATAACAGTATATATATACTACTACTAAATGAAAACCTCAATTTCTGATACAAGATGCAAATGGAGAATGCGAATTCAGTCCCCACAGGTTGCTACAAATGCGGAAGAACCGGCCACTGGTCTCATGACTGCCCCGATGCCCCCAAATCGGACCAGCCCAATTTCAGAAGAGTCGGATCGGAGAATCCAAACCCCGCCGGTAAAGGTTGCTACAAGTGCGGAAGACCGGGTCACTGGGCACGTGACTGCCTCGATATCGCTAAGCCCGATCAACCCAATCTCAGCGCTTCTTCTTCCGGCACCGGCTTTATTCCGAATCAGTTGCCTAGATCCGAAAAGCCCAAGAAAGTATCCAAAAGCAGAACCCGGCCCAAGCTTACGCCCGAACTTCTTCTTTCCGATGATGGTATCGGTTACATCCTATGCCACTTCCCTCGGTCTTTTAGGTATCGCGGTCGCTGCCACGAGGTAGATTACTAGATTAATCTTCTTTCTATTATTCATGTTGGAGATCATAGCAAAGCCAACACCAAAGCATGGGTTAAAGAGTTGGCAAAATCAGGCTAAATGCGGAAAACCCAAAATCTTTCACAATAACCTTCTGTAGCATTTGGAATAAGAAAAGCCATTTTTTGCAACAACGCAAAACATCTTAAACAGACAAGCGTAGAAGAGAAACAAATGCCGAGCTATACTATAAATCATGCATATGGGGACTTCAGTCGGGCAGTTAACAAAAGAAGCAGGGACAGAATAAAAAAAACAATTATGGTCCCCCAGTGGGCAGTCAAGCTGACTGCAAAGAACGAGCTCTAGCTGCAGCTCTTTCTAGTGCTTTTAACTTACTAGCTTCCATTCGAGCACGCTGCTCCTCTGTGATTTGAACACTAGGGGTGGCGGCAGCAGCTCTCTCCAGTGCCTTCACTTTGTTAGCTTCCATCCGAGCTCTCTGTTCTTCTGTGATATGAACTTCAGCAGAACAGTTAGCTTCATTATTTGGCACTTTCTGTTGTGGCCCAGAGTCACTGGCTTCAAGTACCTCAGCAACAACCGCATGAGTATGTATGTCATGAGATGGCTCCTGTTGTCAAATGACAAGAGCATACGGCCGTTAAACATTAGTATTATGAACAATTATGTATATTTTCAACATATACTCTACCAAACACAGTAATGATTTTCCTTTTTTTTTACTCTTCAATAAGAACTCGACACTACTAGCTCCGGACTTGAGAAGCGACTGCACAACTGTAACAAACAGAACCAAGTTAAAAGCAATATGGTTACCTCAGAAGCCTTCTGGTAAATCTCATTAAGCATACTTTCTTGAACCTCAACAACATGATCTCCCTCATAGTGGTCATTAGTTTCTCCCTCGGTCTGTCCGGCCGCTACAATAAAAAAAGCAGATGCTTATTTTGTTCCCTTTAAGCACAATATTTATGCATGATGCATGAAATAGGCGACATGGAAATAGGATCTGTTAAAAACAAAAGGAATAGCACTATTGCTAGCACACTTTGGTCATCAGTGGGAGCAGTAAACTCATCTGATCTTTCATGCAATTTTGTAGGATCCCCTCCTCTAGCAACTCGCTCTCTTAAGTCTTTAATACAATTCTGCCCAAAAGAGATGCAGAGATGCAGCAAATGAAGCATGAGTTTCTTTACTCAGAATTACCTCAGCTATCCAGTGTATGCAGATTTCAAAGGAAATTCCAACAGAGAATGGGATTTAAGTTTACTGTTCATCTAAATCTGCATGTAGCTTAGGAGAACAAAGAAAATCTAGTCTAAATCAACATGAACGATCTCCAAAAAGAACTAATGCCTAATGCAGAATTTGAAATTCAATTGTTAAACGTCAATATTCACATTCAAATCTTCAAAGTCTCAATCGGTAATATCCTTGAAACAAAATATAAGAACCCTAAATTCAGTAGTAAATCATTAAACACTACAACTAAGGGATGAATGAGTTACCTTGACACGTTTGGAAGAAGCAACTTTCTCGACGTTACGTACAAACTGATCAAAAGAGTAGTAAGGGATCAGATGCTTGTGCCATTCTCTGTACAACTCAATTACGTTTCCCAAATCACTGACCTAACAAAAGAGAATATTAAAAGCTCAATTAAATCTACCAAAAATGTTGAAAGGAACGATCATTTCAATTTATAATTCAACAGCTTTGGTTGTGGAATGTAAGAAACTACAAAAAAAAAATCAATCCCAGATGAAATGGACCTGGTCAAGCATTCTAATTGGTCTAATGCTGAAACAAGAAGGTAACAAACTATAAAACACTTACTAATCAAGCACCAAATAAGGATCCACCCCATTATGTGGCAAATTATTAAATTGTACACATCATAAGTATCTGAGTTCGTATTATCTGGTGATGGGTTTCAAATCTGGCGGTTGAAATTTTTGGGACCCAAAATTGGAGTCGCTACAAAATTTTCCATTGTGGCACCCAAACGTGATGTGTATACAAAAGGAAGAAAAACATATCCTACCAGCTTCTTATGGATTTATAAGTAGAAAATTGTTTGCAACTTACATAGATCAGATATATCCAACCTCAATCTCAGCAATTCCGTACAAGCATCTTGGTGCCAGCTTGAGATCGATCCCGCTTGGTGAGCTAAAAATCATTGACTGGATATAGGCGAAACTTAAAACAAGGTAACACACAGTGTAGACAAGTATTCACTTTATCTGACCAAATTACACACTAAGTTGACTGGATGCAGATGCCAGGTCGCAAGTTGTCGACAAAGAGACAAAACCATGAAGACAAGTATAAGAAGGATGCTTTGCCAACTGACATGCTAGCCAACAATTAGAACATACTGCAATAGCAGATGTAACAATTGAGATAACATGCAATACTATACGAGGGTTTGATCAACCAGCTATAAAACAGTTCAGTACGAAGACTTCACAGAACAATGAATTTGTCAAGGAAAATGAGGTTTGCAGCACTAGCAGTACGATAATATAAAAACAGGAAAGGATTAACCAGCTACCTCTGAAATAGATATGTGGGAAGGTGGAACCAAAAGGTCCATGATGGTCATGGTAGTCATGCTAAGAAATGAAGTCTGAAATGCCAGCAAACAAGCTAATGCACAATTGAATGCAAGACTCAAAACATGAAACAATACTGATATTTTATAGGAAGGGACAGACTGCAAGACACTAGGCTAACACATTCATAACCTTGCACAATGTTCGGTGAATAGGCAATTGAAAGTGAATTCTTATAGAGAGAGAGATCTCTGCAACAGAAAAAACAAGGGGAAAATAGAGATGAGGATGGCAGACCTCACTACAATGGGAGCAGGGGTGTTTATATTTTCATCATTTTGGAAGAGAGTACAAAATGTTTTACAAGTGAATGTTACAATGCAGTACAATTTGATATAAAAGTACAGGTCAACCTAGAAAGGTTACAATCGCAACAAGAATAAATTAGGCTTTGAAAGAAAACTTAATTAGATTAAGTTAATTGCAGATCCTATAAAGTGAACTTCTTTAGCTTACAGTTGGTTTATACAACCCTACCATTTTGGCCATCCACTCCAGGACAAGCAAACTAAATCAATTTAAATGATAACCTACCTGAGTTTCACCAGGCAAGATGCAATTTGCTAAATCTTCATTAACAGATACAGGCAATGGCGGCATCTGGCTCATTAAACCCGGCATACCTCTCATGCTGCAATTGCAAAAAGTCAATGTAGAAATTAAAAACCTGAAGCATAGGGGACAATAAACCCAAAGAATAACCAAAATGCTTTCCAGATGGTGTTAAGCAAAAGTTAATAATTATAAAGATTCACGTACTCATTTAGAATGGTGGTAAGGTTGTTCCTTGCGTGACAAAAGAGATCAATATTATCCTGTAACTGTTCAAACAAACTGTACTTAATAAGCCAGACTAAGAAGACTTAAAATGAACCATATATAATATGAGGCGATCACATACAAGATTTACATGAGCATATAAAAGATCAAGAATAGATCGAACCCATGACCTCTTGAGAAAAATAAGAGGTCCAATTGACAATCAAAATAATCAAATAGAGTACACAGCAGTATACACTGATAAAAATGCAGGGGCATGCAACAATAGAAGCACAACTAGAAGCATATGGGGTTCTATTTATAGTCCTAACGATCAACTGAATAGTTGAAATCACAGGTATCTCACAGGCTACCTTATATCAGATCGTAAATGAAGCCAACAATTATAGACAATAATGACATATCTGAATTTTTTTCCTGTTTCATCAGTGATGTATTTTTCTGATTTTCTAATACCATTAAGAAAATCTGAAGCTAGTAGAGAATTCTCATCCCATAACTACTTCAATGGAATTGGGACGCCCTTAGTACTGCTAAGTGCTAATTCATAGCTGGTCAGGGAATAGGATCCTTAGTTTAAATACAAGAGAAAGGTCTATCACCCCACCATCTAAGGGAACTTGAAATGAAATATGATACACGAGCAAGCATATTTGGCCGGTTGGCCAAGCTGCTCATCTTTGTTTCCTCATAATCCCTTAGGTCATGGGTTCTAGACCCACTAGGAGCACCCCCTTCCTTCCCCTAGAGTCCCCCTTCCCCTCCCCTCTAGGTAGGATTAGGATTTGTCAAAAAAAAAAAAAAGAAATGAACTATGATACACTCTGGAGATATGGGAGTAGAACCATCTATCATGTAATACACATCTTTAGAAGGGATCTGTCCTGATTCTTGAACAAGAACAGTGACTTTTTTATCATATGTAAATTCCTTCATTCATAATTTAATGGAACAGTTGTCAATGTATCTAATCTCTTGAACAAGAACAGTGACATTTTTTTTATGTAAATTCATTATTTAATGGAAAAGTTGTCAACTTATTTAATCTCTTGAACATGACACAAAAAAGCTGACAACCTGCAGGCAGCATTGAAATGCAGCACAAACAAGAAGACAAGGTATTCATCTCATCTAACACCTAAAAGATTACTGTATGATTTCATATTTTCCAAAGATAAATGTAAACTAGGGCATGACAGATATACTCACCTTGTATCCAGAGAGGTTAGACGTGATTTGACTAAAAGCATGAGAATTTAGCTTCAAAAGTTGCATAGTTGTGCCATTTATTCCTGAAAAGCAACAACAAACACGTAGCAATGCTATTAAGTTTAAGCTTATCCTCCAGAAAAATTGTTTTACCTTGTCTTGTGAACTATATTGTGTGTTTGAAGCACCTCTTAAAACAAGTTCTACATGCACTGGTCTACTTACCATACTCATTGTATCATAATATATTTAGTATCAAAAAATGGATACAAATGTTGACTCTTGACATGCAGTTATACAATTTGATTAAATACTTTCAACCAAAACATTTTCTATCTAGATTGCTTTCATCAAATCATGTTGTCTGTCAAGTTTTTCATTTCCTCAACTTGGTTAACTTTAAATGCCTAACAATCAACCTCATTGACACCCAGTCCCATGTTCACTGATGGAGAAACTAATTGAAACTTTTCCCAGGTAAAACTTATCGACACAAATGCTTGTAACATTTCCAAATTTTGCCTGCTGTTTCAGAATACCACAAATCAATCTCATAATTCAGCACCAATTTGATAACTAGTGTCAATCTAATTCCTTAGTAATTGTAATCCACTTCATATTACAACTCAAAACCTCAATCCTAATTTCCTAAACCTAAATCCATCATAAATAACATCTTGGAAGATTACCCAAAAGTTTGTATAATCAAAAGCAATTACAACTAAGAGAAAGATATCAACACTTCTAGGTGGTATTATAAAATACAAACCTTCAGAAGACATTCTTCCATTCTGGTCCAGAGGGTGCATCACAAGAGGATATGCAGCCATGTTCTGTGGCAATGCTGAAGGCATATTCAAATTTGAGGATGATTCCACTTGCTTACCCTGAAAAAGTATGAGCCTTAGAGTACTGGTTCTTAAATCACATCACATCCTAAAGGCATTAGTTGATTCAGGAAATCAAAACGCGAACTCCATTTATTCCATTCAACTTAGCTAAGTGAGGCACAAAGAATAAATATATGTTTATTTTTAGCATTAGCAGTTTTGTTTGTAATTTGACTTGAAGGAAAGAAAGCAATTGAGAGAAACTGTAGTTCTTCCCAACAAAAAAGGTTAAAGCTTCAAAGCCAGATGTGTGAGAGAAGTGCTCAATGAATTAGAGAAGAAGATTGAATAGAAAAGGGTTAATCAGAATGTAGCTTCATAAGCTAGGAGTGCATCATTGAGCTTAAGACAATATTCTCAGGGCCCGTTGAGCAGTGCACGCTGAACAGTCTTCGGACAAGAGATTGTTATAGTTGATACTAACATGTTTAAAATCATTTAGGGGGAAAACAGAAAGAAATCAATATTAATTATTATACAACTTTACATAATTCATCAGCATACCTTCCTATTGTTCACCTTCTTTCCCGCATTACGTTCTTCAGGTTTCCGTCGCTTTCTCTGCCAATTTCCAGAATATAATTTTCTCTCTTAAAGCAAATGAATATACAGATTTTAAATGCACAAGCATTGTCTATGAAATAAAAAAGTATAGAAACACATTAACAGCTTGGTTGGGTTCCACTTGTTGCAGTCAATGCCAAAGCTAATAATTTTACATTTCCGCCAGCTTATCAAAACTAATAATTTTGCACACCACTTTTTCATACACAGACATGAGAGTGTAGATTGCGTGAAGCAAGAGATTAAAAAATAGAACAAACAATGGAAGAAATGCATCATTAAAGAAAGGAACTTACTTGAATCCACCTACACCTCCATGCAACATCACGCACAGTTTTATCTGGCAAGGAAGCTGCAATCTTTATGTAGTTCATGATATTGGGTTCGTCTTTATACCTATATACATGGACATTAAAACAAAAATCAGCACTTAATATCGTTTCCGAAACAAGACATACCTAATAAGTACCTCCTTAAAAACAGGTTCTACCATAAAAAGCATAAGCAAAAACACACAGCAATCCGAGTAAAATCATTAGGGTAGCAACTACTTATTATTAATATGATATATTAAACTAATTTACTAATATTAGTGGCACAATTTAAAACACTAGCATATGCAGTAAGGAATACGTCTACAAAAGGCTTTGAAAAAAAAGCAAGAAAAATTAAGGCATAATGTCAAAAAATGTCACTACGTTTGAAGCACTTTAACCCTCAACGTTTTATTTTGAGTTAAAATCACCACTCCATGGATGAAAATTATTAGTCAACTAATGATAAATAGCTTGAAATAACTTGATAGAACGACACATTAGCAAACAATAATTTTATAAAATTATTTTTTTACTGATAGGTCATTCTGTCAAGTCGAACACCTTTGTCTATATGACAATACCATATCAACGTGCTATTTTTTTGAAGCACTGTCATGTTAGTTACAATTTTCATCCATGGAGGAACTATTTTGGCCTAAGATGAAACTTTGACAGTTAAAATGATTCGGAAAAAAAATAGTAGCTAAACTATCCCGTTAAACATCAGAGACATTTTTTAGTTTTATGCAAAGGATTAATAAAGACATACCTTTCAAGGCTGTCTTCCAATATATACAGTTCATCAACAGACCATTCGGCATCGAACCCTGCATCATGTTTTTGCCCTGAAACTGAATCAACAAGTAGGGAAGATCCAGGTTGAACTAATGCTGGGGAACTTATAATCACACAGGAATTCCCAGGCAATATCATGGCCGGCGGTGCAAAGCATTCACTTATCGGAATCATCTCAGAGCTACTGTCAATAGCAGCTGATTGGGAAGATACGGCGTGTCGATTCATTATAGAACCTAAACTATCTTCATGATTAAACCCACTATCCGCTTCTGCTTTCATTTTTTTCCGTTTCTTTTCCTCACACGATAGCTCATTACCTCATAAATCTCGAAAATTCAACCAAAACCGAATCCTATAAACAAAAAACGCCATCAATAAGCAGAGGTCTAAAAACGACAGCAACAAACAAAAGTAAAAGAGAGGGGTGACGAGAAGGAGAGCAGATTACCTTTTCGAGGACAACTTTCCTACCACAACCTGATTGGTTTTGCTCCCCCCCCCCCCCCATTCACTATAAGCTTGGCTACTACAATTACCCAAATACTGCTGTTTTCGGGCAGCTTCCTTTCTTGTATGGAGTGTGGCGTTCTTTGGTTTTGCTTACTATCTCCATTTTTTTCTTCTGGAGAGAGCAAAAGATTAGCTTACACCTCCATAATTTCCACCCAATGGAAAGCAAAGCAAGGAATTCAAAGGAAAACAAAAAGAAGTTCGGTTTTTTTTTTGGGCTGTTGATAAAGTGAATTTAATTTTTAATATTTGTTGATATTGAATTCAGCAACAGTGGGAATCCCCGTAAGCATTTGATGCCAAATATTGTGCACTCTCCTCCTTCCCTCCAAATCTTAATTTGGTTAAAATATGTTATTAGTCATTGAACATTAGATGCCATCTAATTTTAATCATTAAATTATAAAAAAATTCAATTTCATCAGTAAACTTTTTTAAATAGTTTTTCTTTCATCAATGAGCGTTAAACCATGCTGGATCTCGAGATATTTTTGTGGCTATACGTGCAAACGTAATAAATTTTATATTACTTTAAATCTTAACCATTTGATTAACAAATTTTTTAAATAGTTTTTCTTTCATCAATAAGCGTCTAAAAGTTGAATGATTCTTAACCACTTTCTTACTTTAAATCTTAACAATTTGATTAACAAATTTTTCATCCTTTATACCAAGAAAAACCTAACTATAGTTTGGAGTTTAACATTTAGGTGACCAAAATGATAAAATTCTTTAACAACCTTGACTAAATTGAAAGGATTTTATCTCACATGACCAAAACATTAGTACTCTGAAAGTTGAGTGAACATTTAGGTAGTTTATGTTAAAAAAATAAAACAAAACTAATTAAAATACTAACAAATAACGACCCAGATAGATTTGGGCCTTAATGAACCCGACCCAAAACTCAAATAGAAATTTCCCAAACATGAGAATGGGAGAGCCCAAACTACTACAAGTTTTCCATGTCCTCATTAAGGTTTCGGATAGAGCTTGTTATGGAGAGTGTATATCTGTAAGGTAATATCGATAAAATAACGGCAGTAACATCATGTCGCAGCCGTTGTTTACGTCCCGAACCAAGGGCTGACAGATAAAATGTTTTCCTCTGGTTTTATACAGGGAAGTGATGATGGATGTTGCGGCTGCCATGTCGAAGTTGGCTAGACTTCTAGGAGGGGGTTTGACTGAGAATTTGGGACACGGAAAGGAAGCAATTGACGATTTATCAACGAAAGCACCTGCTTCCTTCGCCTGAATCACTACCCGGCCTGTCCAATATCTCCGGTTTAGTGCCACACACTGACGGTGATCTCCTAAGAATTCAATGTCAAGATCAGGTAGGAGGACTTCAACTCATGAAGGACTCCAAGTGGGTAACTGTCAAGCCTAAAAAAGATGCTCTTAAAGTCAACATTGGCGACCTCTTCCAGAAAAAAGAAAAAGGAAAACCAAAGCAGAAATATCCAATGCGAGTAGAATCAACTTTTCAACCACCTGTGTATAACTGATACCTGAAAAAGGTTTGTTCTAAAAGGAAAAAAAATTATACACAATCACTTAAGTACAGCAGCTAAAAGAAAAAATTCAGAATACCAAGGTGGGATTAGACCTGAATTTCATGTTCGATTCACCATACGATGATTATTATTAACAGGACCTTGGTTCTTATTAATCGAGCAGCATTGCTACCTTATCCCTGAGTGTGCACTTCTTCTTTGTCAAAGGGATTGTTTCTTCTTTAACGTCATTCCGATTTCCCTTTCCTAATTCATTGGAAAATGTCAGAACCCTCGTAATGAATTCACTTCTCTTCTCCTCCACAGTTTTCTTTAACAAAGGACCTAAAAACAGATCCAGCATGTCCTGAGTAGGATCTCCTGTCCTGCTGGTATTGATCAAACTTTTGTCATCTTTCGGACATTGGGTTGAATCAGAAGTTGTTTCATCAGCTGGTGATTTCCGGTTACCATCAATGGCAATACAAGAACTTTCTGTCTCGGCTTTGGGAGAGGCTGTAGTTGATAATTGCCGTACAAAATCACATTCCCTAGTTGATAGCTCTTGCAGCCCTACGTTCTTATCAGCTTTGACATACTATACATAAAGTAATATGAAACAGAGATCTTTAATACTGATTATTAAAATTTAAAGACAAGAAGAAATCCTGAAAGTTTTCAACAAGCTAATTACCTCTTCGGCAATGCTCAACAAATCTTCCGGAGTCAGTTCCTCATCGTCCTCAACGGGAGAAGGGCTTTTATTATCCTTGCCACTTCTTGACCTAACACTTGTTGCTTTTCGTTTTCGCCGACGAGAAGGTTCCCGGACTTGTTTTTCCTGAAGACCGATACTCGTTTTTGTCGGCGAAGCAGCTCCATTATCAGATGGTGGATCTTGTTGACTAACTTCCCTTTTCCTCCTCTTGGTTTCACCTTTTTCCAGAGGCAAGGAAGCTTTCCTAGACTGTTTCTCGGGCCTTGAATTGCCAGAGACAAGTTCATCATCAACCTCTTGGAGTTTATCACAGTCGCTGGCAGGTGTACTTGCTTTAGCTTGCATCCACGGCGGCAATCGCCGTCGTATTCCCTCACCACCAGCAACTTCAGCCATTTATTCTTCTTCTTCCTTATTACTTGCTATAAATCGTTTCTAAAAACTCCAAAACCCTAAGCGCATATGCTGTAAAAGGGGAAAAAAACTTCAAATCAACAAAAAGAAGAAAAAAATTTCACCAAAACACTAAAATGAAACAGATTTTTAGGAACAGTTTCCTGACAGAAGTGATTTTTTAACAATTGAAAAAAAAAGTAAGGCAGTGAAAATCAATAGAATTAGACACAACTGAAAACGTTAATAGTAAGGTCCAAAATTCAAATCAGTACTAGGATTCAATTCCTCGATTTCTTTTCTTTTTCTTCAAAAATCCTCCCTACGCTTGAAGAATAAATATAGAACGTTGATCAAGAATCAAACAATAACTGGAACATAAGAAGGATTAAAATGAAACACGGAATCAGGAATAAAAAATAAAACTGTTTTGAGGATTTTTTTTCCACGTACCTTACTCGACACCATCCAAAAGTAAAATCAACCGACTCCGGTGTCTCGTTTAGAATTCAGCGCAAATGGGGTATCTTCTTCTTATAAAAATTTGAAAACGAGCGTTTCCGATTTCTTCTTTGTCTTCCTTGTTATGGAAGATTCATTTGAACAAGCCATTTATTTTATGGGTGTATCTCAATTTTCCCGACGGTTATAATTATAATTTTTAGGTTTCTTTATGGAAATATGGAAAAAATAAAGGGTAAACTATATGGAGACCACCGATCTTTAGAGTTAGTGTCAAAATGACAACCGATCTTTTAATTTTATCAAAATGACCACTCAACTATTGGTATGGTTCCAATATAGCCACCAGCCCTTAAAACCTAGCGGATAGGCTGACGTAACAGTTAAAAGAAAATTATTTAATTACGTATTTAGTCCCCATTATTTACACATTTAATCAATTTGATCATAATTTTAATTTAATAAAATAAATTGATTAATTAATTAGGTAGTAACGTACTAGAGGGATTTATTTATCTATATTAATTTATTTATTGTTCTCACCAATTAAATGGTGACACGTGTCACCTGATTGGAGGGGAAAAATGGAATTGGAGGTTAGGGGAATTGAACCAAGGACTTTCAAAACAACTTTTTATATATGTTTTATACCGTTTTGATGCCCAGAAAATGAAAGGGAAAAATGACATCAAGGGGATTTGAACACATTAACCTTATATTGTAAGGTAGTGTATGCTTGCCACTGGAACAAGCATATTTTTTATGATATAAAATACAATATTTAATATATATGGTATACAGTTGTTAATGCCTGGAAAAATAAGGAAATGTGGTTTTAGGAAACTCGAACATGACATACTTATGATACACAAAAACATCTAACCCAATTAAATAAATCTAATAATTAAATTAAAGTTAACAATATTTTGTATATATTTTAAATTATAGTTTAAAAATTTAATATAATTCGTGAATTTGTATTTGCTAAATGAATATTAAATCTCGGTTTCTTTATTATAATTCGTGAATTTGTATTCGCTAAATGAAGATTAAATATCGGTTTTTCAGTTTTATTGTAATTTAAAATATATACAAAATATTGTTAACTTTAATTTAATTATTAGATTTATTTAATTAGGTTAGATGTTTTTGTGTATCATAAGTATGTCATGTTAAAGTTTCCTAAAACCACATTTCCTTTTTTTTCCAGGCATTAACAACTATATACCATATATATTAAATATTGTATTTTATATCATAAAAATATGCTTGTTCCAGTGGCAAGCATACACTACCTTACAATATAAGGTCCTGTGTTTGAATCCCCTTGATGCCATTTTCCCCTTCATTTTTTTGAGCATCAAAACGGTATAAAACATATATAAAAAGTTGTGTTTTATATGGCTTAGCCCAGTGGCAAGCATACAATACTCTCATTGCTTTGGAGGTCCTTGGTTCGATTCCCCTCAACCTCCGATTCCATTTTCCACACGTGTCATCATTTGACTGGGGAGGAAAATAAATAAATTAAATTAAATAAAAATAAATAAATCCCTCTGATAAGGTGGTGACACGTATTACCACCTAATTAAATAATCAATTTATTTCTATTAAATTAAAATTATGACCAAATTGATTAAATGTGTAAATAACAGGGACTAAATGCGTAATTATACAATTTTCTTTTAACTGCCACGTCAGCCTCTCCGTTAGGTTTTAACGACTGGTGGCTATATTGGAACCATATCAATAGTTGAGTGGTCATTTTGACAAAATTAAAAGATCAATGGTCATTTCAATACCATCCCTAAAGATCAGTGATCTCCCGTATAATTTACCCAAAAATAAAATAAAACTTTAAGTGTTTTAAGTACTTTTAAAGGGTGATTATTCCATATACAAAATGGTAGAATTTTTTTTATAAGTGTTTCAGTTTTAGGGGAATTTTTTTTACAAGTATTTTAGTTATAGGGTTAGATTTTAATGTTTAAAGGTGGTATAAGTTTAATTGTTAAGGGTAAAAGAGTCTTTACAATTTTTATATTAAAACTTATAATTTTAAAAAACTCATACAAATAGTTTTTTAAATTAGAGGTTTATCTCAATCCATTTTTACAATTCAGTATTCATCAAACATCTAAATTAATAAATTTGACTGGTCAAATCTCAAAATTTTAGCTCAAAACGATGTTTACCAAATAGTATCAATGTTAATTAAGTTGATAACTCTTATGTTATCAACTAAGTTTAATTTGATGTACGGATTAAGTGAAGTAAAATAATTTTATTTAAGTTAAATTAAAATTTTAAATTAAACAAATTAATATCTTATTGATAATATAATTAATTGCAACACACGTTCTTAAATTATGACCTATATTTTAAATTGATCTTTAAATTTTTAAAAATTATAATTTCATCCTCAAAACTATGATTTTCATTATAAATTGATCTCTAAACTTTACAATATTTTGGTTTTATCCTTAAACTATGATCCTCATTATAAATTAGTATCTAAAATTTTGAACATTCTAATTTTATTCTCAAATCATCGTTTATAATAATAATAATACAAAATTTGGGGGTAAATTCAGGTTTTAATAACGCACCGCCCTGTTTCCGACGTAATTCAACGGGCACGTACGTCCATTTAAAATAGCCTCTTTTTGTATTTACCTTTTTGATGGATTTAGTTTAGTGGGGTTTTAGCCTTTTAGGCTCAAGCTCAGTGAGCCCAGGTAGGTACCCCTGGTTCGCCCGCGAACCCAGCTACTTACATAGATTTTTCAGTTCGTGGCGCGCCACTTTAAATTGACCTTCCTTTAATTAAAGTAAGTAATAAAACAAACAGCTTCATCAATCATTTGGTTTCCATTAATATCGTTTTGGATCCGAGACGGAGTCCCTGCGATCTCACGGGATTGAATTAAAAAAAAAACAAAGAAGAAAAAGAAAGCAAATTAGCAATGGCGACCTTTATGAGGCTTGAAGATTCACCCATGTTTCAAAAGCAGGTAACTCCAAAACTCTCCACATCTTCACTATTCTACATTTGTGTTTCCAGATTGTTATTTTTCGCTTGATTCCTTAGCCAATGATGCCTGAAAAGCTTTTTCTTCCATTTTGAATCGAATTGTGGTACAAGGCTTACCGTTTTATTTGAATGTATATGTTTTTTTTTTCATTTTGTTTTACTGAATAGTGAATAATCAAATTTCGCTCGAATCTTATTACCGGAAAATGTGCATTGCTTGAAGTTATGGCTTATTTTTATATTTCCATGTTCGTTGGGAATGGATTATGTTTATATTTGTTTAATTGATTAAAACAATATGATTCTAATATGTTTGTTGATTGAACAGATATGTTCTTTAGAGGTCATGGCTGACGATTTGAAAAATCGCTGTCAAATACTATACAAAGGAAGCAAAAAGTTTCTGTATGTATCTTTCTATTTCTAAATTCCCTAATTATTTTTTTACTCAATATAAATGCTTGGATTCAGTTCTTGTCAATAATGACTTATCGAGGTCAAGTTTTCTGACTATAAGCTTTTGTTAAAATATGAAATTTTATTCTTGTTTTTTTTTTTTCATTGTTAGTGTATTATTACTTCTCTCAGAACTGTCTTGATATCATATTCTCAGTACGTTGTATTCTCCATGCTCATCAGCTTTGTAGCAAGATCTTGGATTCAAACTTTGATCTTTATTGCAAATGTATCTTTTTGCCTTGGACCCTGTACATCTGGCCTTTGATTTGTCCTCTCTCCCCTACTATGATATAATTCCAGATGCAATCATGCATAGGATATGATTAAGTTAACTGCCCTAGACCCAATAAAACAAGGCAGAGAACAAGTGCTCTCGTTAGTGACTCAAGTTGTAAAATAGAAAAAGAATTATTGAAGATCTGTCTCTCTTTATCTCTCTGTCACTCTCTTTCTTTCCATATATGCATGTTATTTATTTTGCTCCATCTCTACTGCTTTTGCAGGACAGCCCTTGTAGAAGCACATAATGGAGAAAATAGCTTTGCTGATTCTTTAGAAGCATTTGGTAGTGGGATGGATGATCCTGTTAGTTCATCCGTAGGAGGTTGCCAAGGTGTCGTCTTATTCAAACTTCTTTTAACTGCAAAACCTGTCTTACTATGTCAACAATTTTGATTAGGTTTAAAGTTTTGTCTCTAGCGTTGCAACTTGCAAGCTTTGTCAATTATTGGGGATGAAACAAATAACATATGTGTATTTAACAATGTGTGCTTATGTGCTTCGCACTTCTGATTCCTTTTCTCTAGCAAATTCATGTTTTCTATCAATGGCAGAGAGCTTAAGCCATTCGAGAAATTTGCTTTTTGCAGAACAAATGCTATCAGGCGGCAATTGCTTTTTCCCTGTTTGGTTTACATTTAAAAGGCTTTGTATTCATCTTCTTTAGTCTAATGTATTTAAAACATAGGGAAAAAATGTTAGGAGATATCATTGGGTGGAATATGAAGTTAGTATTGAGGTCACTTGGTGAATACTTAGAAGTAATCATGCTTAGTCAGAGTGGTAGATGTAGGCGGGAAACAATGTATTTGGCGTTTCATTTTTTTTTTACTTTAGAAGTAGATGCCTTGGGGACCGAACAAGATCAGATCATATACATCTAGCTCTCCACTCACCTCAGAATATTCTAGTTCACTAAAGATGTCTCCCACTCCAGAGTTAAATGGTAGGTGAATAAATTGAGGTTTAGATTTAGAAAAATTATTCTAGTAATTTCTTATGGAGTTGTGTGACTTGTTTAAAATATGCGGCAGAAAGACATGCTGTGATGGAGTTGAACGATTTGGGTGAGTATAAATAGTAATGAGAAACTTCTATAAAGTTAGATTTTTTGTGTTTCTGATGCTTATATACAGATTGTGTATTGTCTGGAAGATGGAAGAGAAATCTATTCTACCAATATTATTGACCAATAAAGCTTACATTATTGTTGGTTTTCTTCTTTTTTTCTATGCACGAAGAAGCTAGGAGAATTTGGGTTAACTCCCCGAAAGTTGAACCTAGCAGATTTGCCGTTTGGCATGATGACAATGAACTAATAGTGGTACTTGTAAAAAATATTAAATGAGTGTCTGGGTTCCAGTGGTGCCACCTAAGATCATTGTTTAGAGGCTGCTTGGAACCTTATTTTAGTAGATTTTAATTTAATGGAAATGGCAATGGTATGTCAGACCTTTTCCCCTCTCCTTGAAGAAAAGATGCTAAAAGTGGTTTATGTTTTATTGTGTGGCTGCTAGAAAGTGGTAGTCCGTATTGCTTTTTCACTCTTGTTTTTTGTTGGCTACATCTCATCCAGTAATAAAGTTCCCTTGGTGGAAGAGAATAGGCTATTATCTTGTTGCTTCATTAGCTTACGAATTAGGGGTAACATTTTCCATTCCCTTCCTCCATATAACATGTTGCTTGGGCCCAAATATTGTAACCTCCGTTTTATTTTTCTAAATGGAAATTTTTATCTGGTCATACTCCACTAGCTCCCTTGTTGGTGAGGTTGAGGTTTTTCTTTTTCTTTTGTAAGGAAATTGAGAATTTCAATTGATTTTGTCCCGGATGATCTATCTCTTTTTGTGAAGCCTCTGTACATGTCCCAATCAACGTCTTGCCCCGCTGTTGCATTGTACACAAATTCACTAAATAAAAAATTATAATGCAAAACGAAAAAGGAGAAGATGACATATCTGACATAAAAAATAGAAGAGCTGCTTGTGTTGTTGAGATAGAATAACCAAGCTGAAAATTTGAGGATTTTACCTGAAAGCATTTTTTATGCTTCCTTTTTGTAGGGCCAATCATGTCCAAGTTCATCGATGCTTTTCGGGAGCTAGCTAGCTATAAAGAGTTGCTCCGTTCACAAGTGAGTGACAATTTATCATCTAAAGAAAGCAATTCTTTCTTATACAATTGAGTAACACAGGGATAAGTACCTTTTTCTTATTGCCTACTATAAATGTATCCATTTAGTTAGTTACAAGCAACACTTCACTAAATGGTATTTTTTTTGCCCCTGTACAATTTTCTTTTTTATTAAGCATCCAACCTAAAACCAGTTGGTAATAGGTCAAGGGGCCAACTATAATATAAGACCACAAGAAACCTAATACTTAGCAGTGGACAACCTCGCCAAGGGTCGTCAGAACAATATGGAAAACCTAGACTTTGATACCATGTTAAGAATCCGACCTAAATCCAATTGGTAATAGGGGGACCGACTTTAGTATAAGACCATCGGAAACCTAAGACTTAAGATGTGGGATAAAACCGCTTAACACTTTTCTTACTTGAGTGTGCTTGATTACTTAGTGTTTGGTGCTTTATTTATATTTACATCTCTATGAATGGATATGCATGACTATACTTTTAAGTTGTGTGAAGTAATTAATCATGCATGAACAATTTGTTAATCGGGTAATTTTTGTATCGGATCATAATCACCTTACCTATACTCCCAAAATGAGTTTTAAAGACATGATCAGAAGATGAGCTTCTAGATGGTAGATATCATGTACTCTTAAAACTTGTATTTTGTTAGATCTGCAGCTGTTAAGTTTTTCAGTCAGTTTCTGGGTTAATTTTGGGAGGTAAAAAGATCTCTCGAAGTACCTTGTGGGCTGGTATTACCAGATGTAAATGTAATCTGCCATTGGCAGTAAAGTATTATCTTAGTTTCCTAACATATTTGTTAAGATATAGCATGTGTCTATTTAAGGTATGAACTCCTTTAACCAGATTTTAATAAGGAAATAAGCAGCCATATAATGGAACTGTAGAGAGGTGAGAAACAGAAAGAATAAGGTTTCTGTTATTTTCTAATTATGTTTTAGTTACAGGAATTGAGTCTTTAAATAGACTCGGCAGTAATACAAAGTTTTCAAGACTCCTTGTTGAATAAGGAGTTATACTAAAGTTCAAACTCTATCTATTAGATAAAATTTAATCTAAATATAATTCTAATCTATTTACAATAGCAGTCTTATACTTCTACACTCCCCCTCAAGCTGGAGAATATATATTATATATTCCCCAGCTTGGATGATAGCTTGTCGAATGCTGGTTTTGGTAAGGCTTTTGTGAGCAGATCTGCCAGCTGACCTTCTGTAGGGACATAGCTCAAGGAGGCTGTCCCATTATAATTTTTTTCGAGATGAAATGTTTGTCAATTTCAACATGTTTAGTGCGATCATGTTGGACAGGATTTTTTGCTATTTGAATTGTTGATTGATTGTCACATAGAATCTCGAATTTTCCTTGTTGGTCTACATGTAGTTCCTTGAGTAGCTTGAGTAGCCAAATTCCCTCACACATTCCTAAAGCCAATGCTCGAAATTCAGCTTCCGCACTGCTTCTAGCAATAACTTGCTGTTTTTTGCTTCTCCATGTTACAAGATTTCCCCAAACGAAGGTACAGTAGCCACTTGTGGATCTTCTGTCAGTAAGCTCCCCTGCCCAACTCGAGTCTGTAAAACTTTGACAGTTCTATCTTGTGTCTTTGTAAACATCAAACCGTGTCCGGGGGTTTTCTTTAAGTATTTTAGAACTCTATTTGCTGCAGCCAAGTGTTCTTTCGGGTTTGACATATGTTGACTGAGAACATTCACAGGATAGGCTATATCTGGCCGAGTTAATGACAAGTAGATTAGCTTACCAATTAACCTTTGAAAACTGTCCTTATTTACTAAAATGACAACATCTTTACCAAACTTCAAGTTGGCCTCCATGGGTGTATCGGCTGGCTTACATCCCATCATACCAGTTTCACTTAGCAAGTCTAAGATATACTTTCTTTGGTTGATCACCAATCCTTTGCTTGACCTTGCCACCTCCATACCTAGGAAATATCTGAGTTTCCCTAAGTCATTTGTCTTAAACTCTTTGTTCAGAAGATTCTTTAAGCAGCCAATCTCTTCTTCATCGTCTCCTGTCATTATTATATCATCCACATACACAATTAAGATAACCTTTTTATTTCTGTGAGTTACCTTAATGAACAAGTGTGATATGCTTGGGATTGTTTGTACCCATTCTTCAAAATGACTTTTGTAAATCGGTCAAACCAGGCTCTAGGTGATTGTTTTAGGCCGTATAGAGATCTGTTAAGCTTACAGACCTTTTGTTCTCCCGCAACATGTTTCAATCCTGGTGGTAGCTTCATATAGACTTCCTCTTCTAGCTTCCCATTTAAGAAGGCGTTTTTAACATCAAGTTGATGTAATTGCCAGTCACAATTCACTGCTAGACTCAAGAGAACTCGGATTGTATTAAGTTTAGCCACATGTGCAAAAGTTTCAGTGTAATCGACTCCAAAAGTCTGTGTATACCCTCTAGCAACTAACCTTGCCTTGTGTCTTTGGATGCTGCCAACAGAATTAAATTTTACAGTGAATACCCATTTACATCCAACGAGTTTTTTACCTTGAGGAAGATCTGTAACAGTCCAAGTGTCGTTTTCCTCTAGAGCATTTATTTCTTCCTCAACAGCCCTTCTCCATTTAGGATCTTTAAGGGCCTCATCAATGGTTGTAGGAACTTCTTCCTGATCCAAGCAAGCTGTGAAGGCCTTGAAGGAGGGCATCAAACAGCCATATGAGGCAAATCTCTGAATGGGGTGCTTTGTACATTGCCTAACACCTTTCCTTATGGCAATAGGAAAATCATCAAGATTAGTAGAAATGAGAGGAAGTTCACTGATCTCATTACCTTCACCTTCACTATTAGCATCTGAATTGAAATCCAACTCTTGGCAAGTTTCTGATTGCAAAATGGGCTCGGATATTTTCTTCCTTCGAGTGTAAACCTGCAGCTTTTTGGTTGATTTAGGTGGAGATGTGGTTGGCGGATTGAGGTGTCTATGGGTGTTTTAGTCGAAGTAGTAGGTGGATTAGAAGATTTGGTAGATGCAAACTCTGAAGGTTCTAAAGGATGATTAGACTCAAAGTCTGAAGGTTCAGAAGAAAACACAAGAGAGTCAGAATGTACCTGAAAAGGCTGAAAATCACTCCAATTCTCCCCCTGAATTGCAGCCTTGGTAAAGTAAGGTTCCTGTTCAAAAAAGGTAAGATCCATGGTGATATAAAATTTATGTGTGGGGGATAATAGCATTTGTAGCCCTTCTTAAGTCATGAATAACCAACTAGAGCACATTTAAGGGATTTAGGATCAAGTTTGGATGTATGTGGGGCAGAGTTATGGACAAAAACAATACAACCAAACACTTTTGGCAGCAGTATAGAAGAAACAGGTTTAAAAAATGGGTAACTCTTCAGGAAAACTGTTTGAGGTGTTTGAAACTTCAAAATTCTGCTAGGCATGCGATTAATTAAGTAGGTGGCGGTTAACAAAGCCTCACCCCACAAGTATTTAGGAACGTTACCAGTGAAAAGCAAAGAGCTGGTAACTTCAAGGAGATGGCGGTTTTTTCTTTCAGCAACACCATTTTGCTGTGGTGTATGGGTACAGGAACTCATTTGAACAATCCCTTTTTGGTAAAAGAAGTCTCCCAAAGATTTAGCAAAGTATTCACTGCCATTATCAGAATGAAATAATTGAACTTTGGTTGCAAATTGAGTAACAACCATATTATAAAATTTTTCAAAAATTGCTTTGGTTTCGGATTTTTCTTTCATCAGGTAAGTCCATGTTAGCCGACTGTGATCATCAATAAAAGTTATAAACCAGCGGCTGCCATTAACGTTTTTCACTTTAGAAGGGCCCCAAATATCACTATGAATAAGGGAAAAAGGTTTGGAAGGTTTGTATGGTGAAGGATAGTACGAAGATTTCGTTTGTTTTGCAAGAGGACAAATATGGCATGTAAAAGAATATGGATTTTTATGAACAAAGAGATTTGGATGCAATTTAGCAAGATATCGAAAACTGGGGTGTCCTAGTCTGTAATGCCATAATAGAACTTCATCAATTTGTCCTATAGTAGTAAAAGAGCATGTAGGGGGATTTGGGAAAGAACTAGAAAGAATATAGAGCCCGCTTTGCAATCTAGCACTGCCAATCGTCTTCTTCGAGTCCAGTGCCTGCAAAATACAACCAGAACCATTAAAACTGATTGAACACTTTAAAGTCTTCGATAACTGACTAACAAATACAAGGTTGCAAGCAAGATTGGGAACAAACAAGACATTGTGCAAAACTAGATCATCATTAATCCGAACAGATCCACAACCCAAGATAGTAGATAGGGAGCCATCAACAGTCTTAATTGAACGAACAGAAGAGGTAGGAAAATATGTAAAAAATAATTCCTTGTGACCAGTCATGTGGTCGGATGCCCCGGAATCAATAATCCAAGAGGATTTTGATTGAGCCGAAAGGAGGGCGGTGGAGAAAGGAGTATCTTCAGCCTCTTTTAGGGTCAGATTTGCCGTGTTGGATGCTGGAAAGTTACCAAACAACCTCTGTAGATCATCAGAACCAGAATAAATTTCTGGCAGAGATGTAACTTCATTAGAAGAAGAAGATGTAGCGGAAACAGTGGCCATCAACTATGTTTATTCGATCGGAACCTAAGCTGATACCATGTAGAGAGGTGAGAAACAGAAAGAATAAGGTTTCTGTTATTCTCTAATTATGTTTTCGTTACAGGAATTGAGTCTTTAAATAGATTCGGCAGTAATACAAAGTTTTCAGGACTCCTTGTTGAATAAGGAGTTATACTAAAGTACAAACTCTATCTATTAGATAAAATTTAATCTAAATATAATTCTAATCTATTTACAATAGCAGTCTTATACTTCTACAGGAACCAAGGACCTTTGCAATTTGTCTTTTGAAATCGAAGTAGGTGCACTGTGACAAACAGTCTTATGACATTGGATTTTCTGCTGAAAATAGATTTCAGTATAGCTTTAACCAAGACAGTATTTAACATATTAATTTCTACATAGGCAATTATAAATTCTTCATTTGCTATCGGATGCCTTTATCTCAATCTGGTTAATTACCTTGCTCATTAATGTAATAGCATTAGTAGACATTAAACATATTTGTTGCACATGAAAGCTAACAATCTTGAGGTTACCAGCTGCATAACTTCAGATAAGCAAAATTATCTTAAAAAACTTCTTATATTTGAGAGTCAATATTAACATTTTCCTCTTAGCCTGCTACATGACCTAGAGAATTGGAACTTATATTTTGCAAATTTTATTTTGGATGTTCAATTTTGTTTTTGAGATTTGAATATCAATTACAGGTGGATCATGTGTTAATTGACCGGCTAATGCAGTTTATGACTGTTGATTTGCAAGATGCAAAGGTAAAGATAATTTAGCGGCCATCTCTAAATTTTGTAAATGTGGTTGTTTTGATCATCAATTTATTGGAATTGTTATTAACTAGCCCACTTTCCAGCTCTCTGTTTTTTTTTGGATAAGTTAAACAGAAATCGAGTAACTGAGAGATTGAACACAATCACTCCTTGAGATTTTTCTATGAAACTTTGTTGTGTGCTACTGAGCAGGGGAAAAAAAGAAAAAAACTTGGTTGTGTGCTTGCAATAGGGGGTTGTTAGTAGTCCTTCTTGGAATCTGAAACTCAGAATGTTTAGAAAATATAGGACCCTCAAATGAGTAGAAAACCAAACGTGGAGCCCTATCATGTTCCTTGTTGAATGGTACTTATTGCAGTTTTACTTATCAAAGTCATGGACATTTCGATGTCTTTTAGGAGAGACTGTATATTGCCCGCTTAAGAACTCATTGTGGATGAACATTTTGAATCTACATGTTGATAACTATGGAAGCCAAATAATTGCAAGATAGGATGAGATGTCTCCTTAGAATATAATAAATTCTGATGGTGGGAGCTTGGGTGGTGGGTGTGCGAGGTGGTTAATAAATCAGATGAGAAAATATAACAAATAAATTCATTATTGAAGAGCTCAACATTTTTAATATTTTTTTTATTTCTTGGTAATTAGGTTAGAGTTAAAAGCTAAACTTTATTCATCCCTTCTCAATTTGTCTTAGGAAAATACTTTGATGCACAAGCTTGTGTAAACTAAAGTCTACACAAGCCTTTCAATTTTAGGGTTTAGAGATTTAGGTTGTGGTTTAGGGTTTAGGGGTTTAAGTTGTAGGATGTAGAATTTAAGGTTTATGGTTAGAATTTAGGGATTAGTGTTAGGGCTAGAGATTTAGGCTTTAAATTTTATAGCTTAAATACGAAGGGTTGTGTAAATTTTTTTTACACAGTTTGTGTATCAAAATATAACCCTTTGTCTCACTGCTTTTGTCCTCTGTATTCTGCAGGAATGTCGTCGACGGTTTGACAAAGCTATAAGTGCATATGATCAGGTATTAAATACTATGTAAACTTCCTTTCTGACATGAAGATAATTATTGGGTTTTTCATCAAAAAAAATTATTGGGTTTGGGTCTTAGTGACATTTTGAATCTCCTTCATCGTTTCTCTCCCTCTCTCTTGCCTGTGAGGTCGTCAGGAGTAAAGTTTTAAAACTATCCAATTATTAGGTAAAAGCATACTATCGTTATATGTAATACCACTGAGAATTCTTCTGAATCAACAGCTATCCAATAGAAATGAGTAGCAGAGAATTCAAATCAGCAAGTTGATGACATGTCCTGAAACCTGAATATTCCTTGCCGAAAACATATTAAGCGGAAAACATTGATGAAGACGTCTCAGTTCAAAAGTTGTTCTCCAATGGATTTAATACAAGTGCTGACATTTCTGAAGAGATGCATATGGTTATTCCTATTAGAAGTTTTAAATGTCTGTAACACCCAACATCCGGCCTAGACGTTACGACCGAATGTCGGCTGTCACGGCGATCGCCGACACAGAAATATTTTATAAAGTTACAAACTTAGGTAGATATATAATGTGTAAAAACATGCAAATCCAAAATCTGTCAATAAAACCCAAGTTTACAAATAATACTAAAACAACCCAATGCCACAGTGCATCAAAATAAATCATAGTGTACAGTAAATACTTTAGAAGTTACGGAAAATGAGACTTAAATCGTTCGAGTGCTGAGCCCGAATCATATTATCTTGCTAAATCTGAAAGGGAAAACAGATAAATGAGGTGAGCGAAAGGCTCAGTGTGGTTCGGCGACTTAACAGTTAAAGTTATTGACCAAAAAACGCACACGAAACAAGCAACATGATAATAGAACACGAAATGTGGAATAACATGAATAGTGTTGTAGAATATCGGAATAAGAGATGCAAGAATATGAGATAATAGATGCAAGATAACGAGATGCAATATGCATGAACAATGATACAACTAATAAGCCCTAACTACCCATAATATTCTGGTGTGGTTACATGGTAGTATTTGTTCTTTACTTTTAGTTCTTTGAAACAGCACTGCAGATAAGCTGCTTGGAAACTGGGTCTCCTAGGGATAACAATTATGTATATATTTTTTTTATGAAAATAACATTTATGTATATTAATATTGGACGAATACAAATTAAAATTGAATAATTCCAAAGTCCAATTAATTTAAACAGAACTTCCAAACGGAATTTAGGGGGCATTACAATACCAACTTCATTTCCTGACATTTATTGAAAAGTCACCAATCAAGCATAATAAAACAGCATTATATTCCTGTGTTCTTGTAAAATATAATGCCTTCCTCTTAATGTTTTTTTACTGCCAGTCACGTGAAAAGTTCGTGTCTTTGAAGAAGAACACGCCAGAAGATATTGTTGCTGAACTAGAAGAGGTATTCTCTTTCCTTATGTAATTATTGACTTCTCATTGTTCTGTATGTTTCCCTAGTTTTCTCATTGTTCTGCTCTATGGAATCTGGTACACTAGTTAGAAAAACATTTAACTGTTTCAAAACCATCAAAAAGAAACAAAATACCTGTTTCTCTGGACCATGGAACTATGGATCTGATATCAATTTAGCTAGTAGTCACTGTAATCCTCTTTGTTTTTGAACTACACATCCTGATCTGTTGTTCCCTTTTTCTTGATAACTTATGTGGTTCATTGATTCTCTTTACTTGCCTTTATCTGAAGAGAGTATGTTCCAGTTACTTGGATGAAATGTTTGCACAATATAGTCTTTTCCGCTTAGATATTTGTTACGGGATTGATAATTCAGCTCGTCAAAAGGAGACTGAAACCTCAGTACTCATTAGAGAGAGACCTAGATCTCTTATGTTACTGAATACTGATAGAAATTCTGCTTAACTTTCATAAATTCCATTTGTCCCTTTAAAAAAGAGATTACAATAATTAAATAAAGTATATCACTAAGTAAAATCCTTCAAAAATACAACTTCTATTCTAAGAGTCCTAAAACTTCTTCTAAGAATAATAAAACTTCTTTTATTAAGGTTCCTATCTAACTTCTCCTAAGAAAAAAAAAACTTCTTTTATCAACTATTAAGAGTTATATGTCCATAATAATATCCTTTATTTTGTTTCCAGTATCTACTAGCTCATTATGGATCTGCTATGGACACTTTTTAGTTGCAAAACTTGAACATTGTTTCTCAGTCCCAAAAGTAAATAATCATTTGCTTCAAGAATTGAGAATATAACTAACTAATCAGTTCCTTATATTAAAGATGGAACTTTGGCTTGGTTTTTTGCCAATGAAGAAATCATTTGTTCAGATTATACCATATTATTATTCACATCTCTTATGTTTTCTTGATACCTTCTAACTTGTCTGTAGGGTGCAGTCGTCTTATTCATTAAAAAAACTTACCTTGCTTATATTCTGGGTGGGTTTGGATTTTGTTTTTGACAGGATCTACAAAATTCAAAATCTACTTTTGAGAGAAGCCGCTTCAATTTAGTATGTTTGCTGTAGCTGCAAATCCCTGTTTATTTCTATTAAGATTATGTTTTCATATTATTTCATGCTTCATTTGGTGACTTCTCTTTGTGGTTTAAGGAAAACAGGTAAATGCGCTAATAAATATTGAAGCAAAAAAGAAGTACGAGTTTCTGGAATCTATAAGTGCAATTATGGATAGCCATCTTAAATATTTTAAGCTGGTTTGTATTTCCTTTTATGATGTATTTCTTTATTTTTTTCATTAGATGATTTAGTTGACAAGTCTTGTGTGGACTGAATATGATTGGTTTCTTTTCGTTAAAGGGGTATGAATTATTGAAGCAGTTGGAACCATTCATTCACCAGGTAATATTTTGCAATTCTTTCCTTTTTGTATATAAAAAGGTGAATAAGAGGAAGTTAGAAAGGTGTTGACTACAACTGTCCGATTAACTGGATTAATTATTTAATGAAGGTTGATCTACCCCCATGATGTTAAAAACAAGTTATTGACATGTAGTTAGTGGAATCAATAATTTCTAGAAATTTCATCAGAGAAGTTGGCATTGCAAATTACTGATCTTATGACCTCAGTGTTGGCGATTAAAAGAGCATTTTGATCAGCCAAAATAATCCATGCAATTATAGGAATATTGTAAATGTTTTCAATTACAAAGTATTACTAGATAGGGAGGCAAATACAAGAGACATTCTTGTGTTTTTTGGAGCTACCATGTCAAAGAGTATTTTTTTTGGTCATGCCAATGCATATGAATATATCATATCATAGAACCATCTAGTTGCATAGTTCATCCTTTGAAAATTTTGAATTAAGAAATCAATCTCCTGATATATGCATATATATGCATCTATATTCTGGGTTATATAAATGCACAGCTTAACTGTATATCTCTGTTAGACCTTGACATTGGCTGCAGATTGTGTGCACACTTATCATTTTAAACAGGTGGCTTTGGGAAACCATCTCCTTACATTGTCTATCAATTGTATTAAGCTTAATTTAATCTGATTTGGTTGGTTTGTTAATGTGGTTTCCATTGATGACAGAAATGATTTATTTTATAATAGGTATATACATATGCTCAACAAGCAAAAGAATCAGCAAATGCTGAGCAGTGTAGTCTTGAAAAACGTATTCAAGAATTCAGGACCCAAGCTGAGATTGATACTCTAAGAGCTTCAAGTAACATAGAGCCTTCAACGAGTTCTGCTGGTATTTGTGTTACGAGCATGAATGCAGACAAAAACATAGAAGCAATCATGCAGTCCTCAATAAATGGGGAGGTGAGTAAGTAATCATATATATATATATATATATATAATATATATATATATATATATATATATATCGTTTGGCTGTTACTTTTAGGCATTGTGTTTATTTCATCAATGGTATTATTGAGAGATGATAAAATCATTCATTTTACAGGTCCAGACAATCAAACAAGGATATTTGTTGAAACGTTCTTCAAGTTTGAGGGGAGATTGGAAGAGGAGGTTCTTTGTACTTGATAGTCAAGGAACACTATACTATTATAGGCATAAGGGTGTCAAACCAATGGTATGTAGTATTTCTTTAAAACTGTGCTTGATTGTTCAAGTTTAATTATATAGGTTGAAGCTTAGTGTTTGCTAATTATGATTATGGATGATGAGACATACAACTGTAACTGTATTTTAGTCTAGGTGCTTGCTAAATATTGGTTTAACATATTTGAGGGTGTGCGAAAGAGATAGTTAAGTGTTTATCTGTTGTATTTCTAGGGTTTTCTCCATCACTATGCTGGTGCAGTTGACCAGGTCCATAATAGTAGTGTATTTGCTAGATTTCGTTCAAAGTATAAGTCACCATCTCAAGAAAATCTGGGCTGTCATACCGTTGATCTTCGTACTTCAACAATAAAGATGGATGCGGAAGATACAGATTTACGGCTTTGCTTTAGGATCATATCTCCACTTAAAACTTACACATTGCAGGTGATGTTGACTAGTCATTGGATTTTTTTGCTTCACTTTTGCTGAACTTGTCAACAATATGGTTAAATTACCCTAAGTCTCAATATCATACATTTAGCTGACTACATATAGTACGATAGGGAGTTAGTTCAGTGTTCTTACAGTTACCTGTTGGATTTTACTTGTGACTTTGTGTGCAATTAATATCTCATGATACCTTAATTTAGTTATTTAAGATTGACTAAAGTTTGAACTACTGATCTTATGATTCATAATGATAGATGAAGGTATATTAGGCACTTAACTATATTCTTCTACCTTGCTGCTTTTGCAAGGTGTTGTAGAGTTTATAATATATCATTTCATATCTTTAGGATTTAAAAATATTTTGGATAATGCAATCAAATTTTATACCAAATTTCTAGAATGGGATTATTTGAAACATGAAATAGGTCATATTAGCCTCTCCTTTTGTTGGTGGCACTTGTTTTCAATGGTCATAATCGATGAAGATTCTAGTGTAGAATTAGAAAGTTATTATCAAAAAGATAGAACCCGATGATTGCTCCATATAGACTTGTTCAACTAATTTTTCGTCAAGAAATGCATTGTTAATTTAAATAAACATAACAATAGAAAAAGAATCTGTTGTATTTCTTATGTTTAGGTTACAGCTTTAGAGACCTATATATACATGTATTCTAGAGTTCTAAAAAGAAAATCAACTATACAAAATTTATGGAAACATATTGACAAAAACATGTCAAAATTAAACATGGGAAAAACTAGAAATGGTAAGTCAACTAACACTCCCTCAAGCTGGAGCATAGATGTCTAAAAGTTTTTGGAATAGCTATTTCTTGATGCCTTTATTTGTCACTAAATTATTGGTTACTTTAATGTATGATTCAGAATAGTTATCTAGAAAAAGAAGCAATGAAACTTCCCAAAACACAACATTGTATTTCCAACGATGGCATGCCCTTTAAAAGCAAAGTTGAAACCAATAGTTTTATTCTTTCTTCCGTATAATTTTGCACTCACTACTATGCATTATCTAGAGAGAACGATGCATGTGTCAAATTCTCTTGTGAAAACGTGAGTGTGAACATTATCTAGTGCCCCAAGAAAGAGAGCGAAGCATGTGTCAAATTCTCTTGTACAAACGTGAGTGTAAAACAATTATTACAATTATATTTGTATTAGATAATTGAATGTAATCAAACAAAGGAAACTATTTTCAAACTGCCTAAATTAAGCTAGACTATAATGTTTTCTTCGCGATGATTGTGCTGATACTTTTGTCATTGGTTTGGGCAGGCTGAAAATGCGGGGGATAGAATGGACTGGGTTAATAAAATAACTGCAGTTATTACATCTCTTTTGAACAATCATATCCTGCTGCAGGTTCTTTTTTGCCTCTTAAGACACATTTTTCCTATGTTTGCGATGTTGAAATATCAATTCTCATTAACTTGCTACTAATGGTCATTTGTTTGTCTGTTGTGGCTGCATCCGGGAAAAAAGCATGTGGAGAATAGTGATTATGCTCGCAGAGCTTCTTCTAACGTTTCGTTACCTAATAGCCAAGGTACTTCAGATGATCAAATAGGCACCAGAGCAGAGCCTGTTTCTGCAGTCCTCCGAGAAATTCCTGGAAATGATGTTTGTGCAGAGTGCAATGCCCATGAACCTGAATGGGCATCTCTTAATCTTGGCATATTATTATGCATCGAATGCTCTGGTGTTCACCGTAATCTTGGTGTACACATTTCAAAGGTGCAATTTATTCTTAAGATAAGAGACAGAGACCTTTTGGGCCTTTTTTCCTCCCTGGTTATAGGGTTATAGTTAGTAATTTATATTTGGTCTTCAGCTAGTTAAGGTTGACATTCGAGACTATTAGGTTGCAGAAAAGGTTTCTTCTTACTATTCTTGTTTTTTTTTTTTTACATTTTAAGCTTTCCACCGAAATTTTCATGAAACTGCATGAAGGATTGTAAATCATGTCTTAATTATTAGTAGCAGTAAAGTTGGTGCACCCAGGTAAGAATTCCTCCATTTCAGATTAAATCTATTAGATTGTTGAATTGCATTCAACATTATTGTCTCTTACAGTATTTAGTTCCCTTCATTTCAAACACTCGGGTGTTGCACCAATCGGTTGTACAACACAAACTAGCTTTGATGGCATATGATTTATATTCGGAGAATATATTTAGTTCCCTTCATTTTGTTGTGGGTGCAGCAGCAGGCTATTGGGAGAATCAGTTGTACAGTTTCATCCAGCTATTATAATTACATATGACTTTTCTGCCATTGACTTGCAAGTTGTTTTGCCTGTGAAAATATGGTGTGCAGGTTGAATGAAAGTTTACTTAAGTGGTGAAGTAAGAAAATTTAAGAGTCAAAAGAACAATTAAGAGGGAGGAAACTGATAGAAAGAAATTTATTTAATGATCTTTCCTTCATTTTAAGAGTCTTTAATAAAATAATACTTTCTTCTGTTTGCAGGTGAGATCTTTGACATTAGATGTCAAAGTGTGGGAACCTTCAGTTGTGCAATTGTTTCGTACTCTGGGCAATTCTTATTGTAACTCCATATGGGAAGGTTTACTCCTTCAGAATGAGAGGTAAGATATCCACAGGTTGAAAATAATTTGTGTGTGTATACTGCTCTGTTAATTTGTATTGTCATTTCTGCCTTGATTTCTCATAAGAATATATGGTACCTATAGAAGATAAGGAAGACACAAAAAATAATGTGCTTTATTAATATTGAAACTATGCTAAAGATGAATTTGTATGATTGAGGCTTTGTCTGTATCTACTTATTGTTCTAGGAAATGGAATTTGTACTTTGCCTTTTGTAGGTTTTTTGTGATATTTCAAATGCATCTCTAAATAGTTTAAATTAGGTTAATGTAATGTCTTAATCAGGAGGACATATACAAATCCTTTAAAATTTGGTGCTCTTTTTGTGTTCAGAACTTGAACCTTTTTTTTCTTTTGTACATTAAAAGGGTTAAAAAATCATAGGTTTTTCTTTGTAACAAGCATGAATTCATATAAAAATCATGTTAAGGTCTAATGACAAACATAACATCAATGTCGATTAACCAGGTCATCATCTATTGAGAGAAATAATGGTTTTCAGAAAAACTTGCCCAACTTGTTTTAAACTTGTCATCAATAGCCGGTAGCAACTTTATGTTCTATAAATATGTGTTTAATTGATGTGATCTCTGATATTCTAAAATGTAAAAATGTAATCTAAAGAAGTGGGGAATAATATACCAATAAAGAGATATCCTCAGTTCTTCGTTTAGTCTTCTTTTAAACAATCATTTCTTCATTCTAAAATGGCGTTGAAGGTTTTAAGCAGAAGGATGTTGCTTGATCATTAAATTTAATTCTTTTGCTTTTATCTTCAAAAAGATGAACTTTAAATTGGAGAAAATTGTCTTTTTTTGTTAATATGGTATAATGGAAGTATTTTGTTTATCTTTCCTTTTTTATGGGAGTATTTTTTTTCTCCTTTTCTTAAGAAAAAAAGGAAAAAGCCTCGTTCTGTTTTGTTCTATTTGTGTCTACATAATATGAGTTGGATAAGAGTTAATGAAGCCTTTCTTTGTGTCCTATTCTTACCCTTATTGCACACATGTGGCATATTTTCCCAAGCATACTGTTTTTATTAGATATGTTATCATACAAGTTCTAAAAGATAATTTTGAAAAGGCAGTTGTAGAGTTGAACTGATGATCTATAAGTGGTTAAAGTAATGCTATTTCTTTGCAGTGTGGATGAATCAAATGCTATTAGCACATTAATAACAAAACCATGTCCCAAAGATCCGATTTGTGATAAAGAGAAATATATTAATGCTAAGGTACATAGTTGGATTTTTTCCCCTTGATGTTCATGTCTCAAATTTCATATTTCACCATCCATGCATTTCTTTCCCATTCTTCCTAGCATTGTGCCATGGGGCAGTTGGCTGGTTTTTTCATTAAGCCGGAAATATCTTTCTGCATTGTCATTGTTGTCTCCTTTAAGAAATTGTGGTTATATTATCAATCTTCTGCTATCTTTAGTCATTCTCTAAATTGATCTCTGGATTGTTTAGCTTCTTACGCGAGAAGGGATTAAATCACTCCGGGAAATGATGTGTTGTTCTTCATATAGAAGATCGTTTCATGTTGATTTCTTTTTTCTTTATGCTAAAAGTCACACACATGCAAACCTCTCCCATTTTGTTAAGTCATTTCATGATTGCAAAAATGTCATGCTGTTTAGATTAGTTTTTCATCTCACAATGCTATGTTTAGAAATGCTGTGATCTCCAATACAAAGCCTAACATTATTCCTCTCTTAACCAGTATGTAAGCAAATTGCTAATCATCAGAGATCCGGAGCAACAGGGAATGTCTCAAAACCACCTAAACATCTGGCATGCAGTTAAGGCTGATAATTTACGAGAAGTATATCATCTAATTGTAATGTCGGACACCAATATTGTAAATACCACCTTTGATGATGTCTTCAGCGTCAAGTGGTATCACCATGTTGATGCTTACAACAAATCAATTGATAGCCACACTGAGCACTGGATGCAGAATGATCCATCAGCCTGTCAGAGAATCAAGAATTCAGACGACCCGAGTAGTTGCCTACAAGGTTGTTCACTGTTGCATCTGGCATGCCAAAGTGGCAACCCTGTGATGGTTGAGCTGTTGCTGCTATTTGGTGTCGATATAAATATGCGTGATTTCCATGGCAGGACTCCTTTGCACCATTGCATTTCTACAGGCATCAACAAGTTGGCAAAGCATCTACTTAAAAGGTAGGTTGCATATTTAGCGTGCTTATCCGTAAGAAATCTGGTACTTCATGAAAACAGATGACACCATCTAAGCATGTCTTAAGCCTAAATGATTGAGCACTAATTTTAGCCTGGGGTCCTGTAGATAAATAGGGAATTCTAGTAGAGACATAGGAAAATTCCAGCAAAGAATGATGTATTTTCAGCAGAGAAGAATATATTTCTCTGTTATTTCATATCCCTTTAATGTTACAACACAACTCTTATATAGGCTTTTTACAATAGTCCTACAACTATACAACTCTAGAATTCAAACTAGAGATAGGATAAACTAGTCTAAATTTGAATTTGTATTCTAATTATCTATAGATAATAACTAACTTGATTTACTAATATTTACAAAAGATCTTTTATTTGAATATATTCAACACCCCCCCTCAAGCTAGAGAGTATATATTATATAGTCCTAGCTTGCACGAAAGCTCATCGAAAGTAGGTCGTGGAAGGGCCTTGGTGAGTATATCAGCAAGTTGATTTTTGGAAGGCACAAAGCTGAGTTTTACCATTCCACTATTAACCTTTTCGGAAATAAACTGTCGATCTATCTCCACATGCTTGGTTCTATCATGATGAACTGGGTTTTTAACTATACGAATGGCGATGGTCATCCTTTGTACAATTCAAAATTTTTGTTGTCATTCAAGCCCAATTCGTTAAGTAATCTTTGTAACCAGATTCCTTCACACATTCCTAGTGCAATGGCCCTATATTCAGCTTCAACACTGCTCCGAGACACCACTGACTGTTTCTTGCTCCGCCAAGTAACCAAATTGCCCCACACAAATGTGCAATACCCACTGGTAGATCTCCTATCAATTAATTCTCCTGCCCAGCTGGAATCAGTAAAAACTTTAACTGATATGTCTTCATTTTTCTTGAAGATTAAGCCATGTCCAGGGGTCATCTTTAGATACTTTAGGATTCTATAGATGACTTCAAGATGTTCTTCTCTAGGATCACTCATATATTGACTTACAATACTAACAGAAATGCTATATCAGGTCGAGTAAGAGAAAGGTAGATTAATTTCCCTACTAACCTTTGATAGAGTCCTTTGTTCTGTGGCTTCCCAATTCATCCTTCTTCAATTTGAGATTAAATTCCATAGGAGTTTCAACTGGTTTACAACCCTTCATTCTGATTGGTGAGTAAATCCAAGATATACTTCCTCCGATTAATAACCAAGCCAACTTTAGATCTTGCAACTTCCATTCCTAGGAAATATCTCGAGAGAACCAAGGTCCTTAGTTTGAACTCACCAACAAGTATTCTTTTTAACCTTTCAATTTCCCCAATATCATCTCTGTGATGATGATATCATCCACATAAACAAATAAGAATGGCTTTCTTCTTTTCTGAACTTTCCTTAATGAACAAGGTGTGATCTGTTTGACACTGCTTGTATCAATTCTTCAAGATGGCTTTTGTGAATCGATCAAACCAGCCCTAGGAGACTGTTTTAGGCCATACAATGATTTTTCCAGCTTGCAAACTTTTTGTCTGTCGAAATGACTCCTCATTCCTGGTGGTATTTCCATATAAACTTCTTCTTCAAGCTTGCCATTCAAAAAGGCATTTTTGATGTCAAGTTGATGTAATTTCGATCTTTATTCACGGCTAAAGACAGAAGAACTCTTCTTGTGTTCAATTTTAGCTCTTGGTGCAAATGTTTCTTGGTAGTCTATACCATAGGGTGAGTGAATCCTTTGGCTACCAACCTTGCCTTGTACCTTTCAATGTTGCCATCAGATTTAAATTTGACAAGAAAAACCCACTTGCTGACCAACTGGTCTCTTTCTGGTGGAAGTTACGCTAGTGTCCAAGTTTTGTTGCCCTCTAGTGCCCTCATTTCTTCTTCTACTGACTTTCTTCCAATTAGGATCTTTCATTGCCTCCTCTCTTGTTTTTGGGATGAAAGTGTTGTCAACACTAGAGGTGAAAGCCTTAAATGTAGGCTTTAGATTTCCATATGCCACAAACTTCTGAATGGGATGAGATGTGCACCTCCTTACACCATTTCTTTGAGCAATAGGCAACTCGCCAGTACCAATAAAAGGAATAGGAGCAACATTCTGAGAATCTTCCATACCTTTCAAATTTTCCACTATTGCAGGACCAAGATCCGACTCTTGGCAGTTTCAGTTGTATTGTAGTCTCTTTGTTGGGCCTTTTTCTCCTTCTATAGACACTAAGCTCTCTAACTTCGAGTTGTTCAGGTTGTTGTTCTGTTGGAGTTCTTTGTGGGGTGTGAGGTGAACCTGGTGGTTCCGAGGCAGTTGGTTCATTGTCTGGTGGTTCCGAGGCAGTTGGTTCATTGTTTGGAATAAAGGTAGATTCAAATGAATTAATAGTAGGGTTAGTATTTGGCTGTAAAACAGTAGAGATTTCGGTAGTAGGAAACAAATCATGGTGGAAATTATCAAGAACTGGAAATTCATGTAAATGTCCCCCCTGAATTTTGAGTTTGGGGTAATAGGGCTTGTGTTCAATGAAGGTAACATCAAATGAGGTATAAGTTCTTTTAGTGACAGGAGAGTAGCACTTGTAGCCCTTCTTAGTTGAAGAATAACCTAGGAAGATGCACTTTAGAGCTTTAGGATCTAGCTTGGATTGAGGAGAAATATGAACAAAAACAGTGCACCCAAATACCTTTGCTGGAATATTAGAAGAAAGGGGTTGGAAATTTGAAAAAGTCTTAAGAAACACATTCCTAGGGGTTTGAAATTTGAGAGGTTTACTAGTCATTCTGTTTATAAGAAAAGTAGCTGTAAGAATGGCTTCCCCCCAATAAAGCTTAGGAACATTTGTGGAAAACATTAAAGATCTAGCCACCTCTAACAAATGCCTATTCTTTCTTTCGGCAATACCATTTTGTTGAGGTGAATCGACACAAGATGTTATGTGAACAATCCCTTTTTCTTGAAAATAAGATCCTAAGGTTTTGGTAAAGTACTCACTACCATTATCAGAATGGAGAATTTTGATTTGGCTCCGAAATTGAGTTTCTATTAGAGTCTTAAATCTTTTAAAAATACCCTCAGTTTCTGATTTTTCTTTCATAAGAAATGTCCAAGTAAGCCTACTATGATCATCTATGAAAGTAATAAACCACCTAGAACCATCAATATTCCTAACTTTAGAAGGGCCCCAAATGTCACTGTGGATTAAGGAAAAGGGGTAAGAGGTTTTATAGGTAGATGGAGGATAAGAACTTTTGGTATGTTTGGCGAGAGGACAAATTTCGCATGAAAAAGAATTTGGACTTTTATGGACAAATAACTTGGGAAACATCTTTGCAAGATACTGAAAACTGGGATGGCCAAGCCTATAATGCCATAACAAAACTGATTGTGAAGAATTTGAAATAGTAGGAAAACAAGGAAAAGTATGGGTACAACTCGAATTTGCTTGTCCATTAGGAGAATTGTGCCCTTGGAAGATATAGAGGCCACCACACAACCTAGCTTTGCCAATTACTTTCCCCGAGTCCAGAGCCTGAAATTCACAACCATGAGGAGAGAATTTAGTTGTGCATTGAAAATCAGCAGATAATTTACTCACGGAAATAAGGTTGCAAGTCAATTTTGGAACGTATAACACATTAGACAGTGTAATAGTCTCAGAGATTTGAATAGAACCACTCCCTGATATTGAGGAGAAAGAGCCATCAGCAGTCTTTATTTGAGAGGTAACCAATGAAGGACGAAATGTATGGAAGAGAGAGGCATTTACACTCATATGGTCTGATGCTCCCGAGTCAACAATCCAGTTGGAACAATTATTTTTACCAGCCAAAAAGGCAAAAGTGGAACTACCTTCTTGAGCAGAATATACATTGTTCGAAGAACTGGAATCATTCCTTTGACGAATTTGGATGGTGGAGATATCAAAGACAACATCAGGAATGAGACTATTTGCAGAAGGGAATGTATCAACCATGTTAAGAGTTTAGGGACCGGATATTTAGATTGATACCATGTAGATAAATAGGGAATTCTAGTAGAGACATAGGAAAATTCCAGCAAAGAATGATGTATTTTCAGCAGAGAAGAATATATTTCTCTGTTATTTCATATTCCCTTTAATGTTACAACACAACTCTTATATAGGCTTTTTACAATAGTCCTACAACTATACAACTCTAGAATTCAAACTAGAGATAGGATAAACTAGTCTAAATTTGAATTTGAATTCTAATTATCTATAGACAATAACTAACTTGATTTACTAATATTTACAAAAGATCTTTTATTTGAATATATTCAACAGGTCCCAACCCAAAGGAATAACCTATTAGGTGAAGTGACCAAATTCATTCTAGGTTGCCTGCAAAATTCTAAAATGTTCGAACGAAAAAACAGCCCCTAGATCTAGAGATGGAAGCTTTACTACACACCAAATTATTTGATAAACCTTCTTTCATACTCTCGAAATATTGCATGATTTATGATTTCTCTGCTTATGTAGTGCTTGATAGAAGGATTGATGGAATGACAAGATACAGAATCCCTTTCAAAATTTATAATGTAATTCATTATTTCTTAGTCTCATACGCTCATCTCTGTTAGATAAATGGTTTTAATCTGTTAATATGGTGCAGAGGTGCAAGGTCTTCGATTAGAGATGGTGGAGGATTTAGTGCATTAGACAGGGCTATGGAGACGGGAGCAATTACCGATGAGGGGTTACTTATTTTGCTCAGTGAAGGTGATTGAAGAAAACTCCGTTTCCCCCAAGCTTATAAAGCTTGCTTCTGTCCCATGAATATGATTTGCACTAATGTTGGCAGGTTGTTGCCTATTTGCATAATCTTCTGGTTTTGAATTGTTTCTCCTTTATAAACTGGATGGATTCTTGAAAGAGTGTTGGAAACTTCCCTTTTGTGCTTTACAGTGTCGCATGATTTGCTCTTTTGATCGTATGGTCAAAGTTTTACTAATATTAGTCTTCTAAGCCTCAGAGGGAAATTAGACTTGGTAGTCGATTGTTGACTGTGTAACAATATATGAATTGAAGGCGTAAGGGTCGATCTGTTATGTTAAAATGCAGTCTCACCGTTTTTATAGTCTACAGCATTAGGGTTCAAGTTTTAGGGTTTAGATTTAAGATTTAGAACATATGTTTATGTAGTTAAACAATTTATTGTTAGTGTCCTTATTGTAATTAAAAAATATTAATTAGCTTTGAGATCAAGATAAAAGTTCCCCCTTGCAATTTCTCATCAGCAATATTTTCATGTGTACCCATTGCACTCTCCTTATATATGACTGACTGACAAATTTATGGTTTCTGCAAGGTTAACATATTTGTCATACATTGGTCTAAGATATTCCAAACAATATATACATATAATTTATTTTTTAAATTTTTATTTATCTTTATGATATCATATTATATTATTAATTAGGTTTATTTATAATATTTATGCTTGATTTAACCTTTTAAATGTTTATATTACATTTATCTAATACTAGATAAAATACCATTTTTTTAAAAATATATGTAATTAGATAAATATTATTATAGCAATTAAAAGTCCATGCATGGTACAGTAAAAACTAGTATAAATTTCAAGTTCAGAAGCACAAAAAATGTTTAAAAGTATAGTTTACTAAATAAACATTTAATAAATCTGTGAATTTTAAAAATAAAAAATAATTATGGATATTACATTTATGTGTTTAATTGTACAACTTACATTATTTTTTAGAAATTAAATTCTCGAAGAAACCCCTCCTACAACTTCCATTGTAGCTTTGCGAGTACGAATTATAACAAATCTGCAAAGGGCAAAACTTTAATTAAAGAAGAAAAAAAGGTAGGACAGTGAGGCCTGGCAAGAACATTCTAAGAAACCAAATGCATATTATGTGCCTAAAGAGTCATCAACAGAGAAGTTTTTCCAGCAGGCAGATGGCTCGGCTTGCAGACTCCTTATTTGCTGATGGCAAATGCTTGGCACAGACTCAGACAACTTTCCCTGGCAAAAAAAAAAAAAAAAAAAAGCATTGGAACAATATACCTCTCTTTCAAAAGCCTCTCCGACCAACCACACAACATACCCGAAACTACTCTAGCCTTAATCCATAACTATTTGGTATAAACTTTGTAAGTATATCAAGGGATATATTCGGTTCAAAATGATGAAAACAGTTAACTGCAAAAAATGGTCAAATTTGCATGTAACCTTTCTAGCCTTCCATCATCTCAAAGGGCTAACAACCCAACCAGTGGTGGGGTTTTGCCTGCGAACTCTGAATTTCTTCGGTGGACCACTTTGCAGCCGTTCGAGCACTGCGTATGTAATTGAACCAGGTGTCAAGCCCTGCTGTTTAAGCTTTGTGTAGAGATTTACAGCTTCTGCAGTCCTGCCACTTCTCTCAACACAGTCGAGTAAAATGTTGTATGTCACAATGTTAGGGTAACAACCTTCGGCAGACATTTCATCGAATAGTGAGCAAGCCATCTCAACTTTATCTGTTCTGCCAAAGCACTCGATGAGTGTGCTGTAAGTTACAACATCTGGATTTAATCCTTTCTCTTGCATGACCCAGCTTACTAAGTGTCCTTACAAGATATGCATATATTGACTTACTCATTTATGTCTTCGATACTTCAATAACTTCATCTAGTTTACTAAGCCGCCCTTCCGCAACCAAAACATTTAAAATGACAGTGTACGTAAATTCATTGGGCCGACAACCCTTCTCCACCATTTCATAGAAGAAGCTAATAACCTTGTCAACCATCCGTCCATTGGCTAGTGCCTGAATCAGAGTATTATAAACAATCAAATTAAGAGAACAGCCCTTTGACATCATTTCATCAAAAAACTTCAGTGATTCATCACATCTACCAAGTTTTCCATTCAATCTGATCATAATTGTGAATGTATACTCATCCGGCTCACAATGCTTTCGTTTCATGTCTTCAAAACCATGTATGCCTGGTCCACCTGTTACATGCTGCAGATTAGATTAGCACTTCAGGGCCCATGCAGCAGAATCATTTAGTAACTGATATCAAAACTTTATATATTTTGCTACTCATGTTTTCTCGGATGTTTGAATAAAGAATTCCATATATATATATATATATTCTGATGCAAAAAACAAATGCTATCGTGATCAAATCTAGAGAACAAAAAGCATTATTTTATTTCCATGTAAGATTATCAATGTTAGAAATAGTGTTACAATTGAGTTCATAATTCATTTTTAGTCAAACTTAATTCAGAGTTTGCTGCTTAAGTAAAAGCAAGCAACAAAATGAGACTTTGAATCAATGCTGTTACAATCAACTATAGGATTTGCTGTTATACCAAAAACTCAAATCACTATTTCTCATGGTTCCAATGGAGGCTGAGCCTATAAAGGATCAAATCAAAGGCTACATATTTCAACTCATTTCATGCAAAAACAGAAAACCAAACAACAATAAACCATTAAGCAATATCAATCGATTAAATGAAAGATCAAACCTTTCCATCCTTAGCTAAAGCACTCAACAACATGTTATAGCCAAAGACATCTAATTTATAATCGTTCCTTCTCATCTCCCCATAAACCGAAAACGCTTTCCCAGAGTCATGCGACCTTAAGTAAGCTTGAAGCAAGCACTTGTAAGTGTAAGCATTCATCTTCAATTCCCATTTCTTCGTTAACCCCATACACATGTTCAAATCCTCAGTGTTCCCGAAAAACCCTATAAGATATTGACGGTGGAGATGTTTCCACGTATGCCGGACATATACATGTCATCTAGGAGTGATCATACAGTGTCGAAGCGATCGGGGCGCAAGGATTTGGAGAGAATGAGGAAGAGGCGGGAATAAGAGAAGGGGCCGTGGCGGAAATTTGGGGGAAGGGAGGGGCAAAAGTGGAAGAATTTTAAAGCGAGTGATGGGGAGTTTAGGGATTTGAGAATGATGGAGTTTCATTGGTGGTAAGGGTTGGGGAGACGGACGAAAGATACTGTGAGAGGACGGCGAAAGGAATGTAACAAGTAAAATCTAAAGAAATAGAATTAAAAGGGGATTAAGAAGATCAGAAGAGGGAGATAAATCTGATTTTATTCGATAAAGATTCTCAAATCAGTTTTAGACAATTGAACTCTAAATTTTTCAAAACGAGAAGATATTTATTTTGATATAATAAAGTAAAAAGTATTTTTAAATTTAAATAAATATTACAAAAATAATTTAAAATCTATTTAATTTGAAAAATATGTTTGAAAGGTTTTAAAAGTATTTTTGACTCAAATATATATTTTCAAGTAATTTAAAAGTCTCTAACGGCTAGTTTTTCAACGGCTAGTTTTTCAACAGCTAGTTTTCTAACGGCTAATTTTTAACGGTTAGTTTCTCATTCTACACTATAAATGCATGCCAAAGACACTTGAAGAAGATGAGAGAGACAATATCCAAGCTTTATGATCAAGAGAAAAAGTATTTAAGTTTTTTCTTCTTCATTTCTCTTGTATATATTGTATAAAGAGTGTTTTTCATTGTTTTATTCTTTACACTCTTCTGAGCTTAATTTTTGTAAACACCCACCTTGTGAGGTTTTCATTGTTTACACAAATTACCTTGTAAAAGGAAGAGGTTCTTATTTAGCCTAAGTAAAAACTATAGTGGTTCTATCTTAGCCATTAAAAAGATAGGGTTGTAAGGTTGCCTTTTGATCCTAGGAAAAGGAAAGAATTTAAAGTAGTGAATTGGAAAATCTTTAGTGGTATGCTAAGGCAGTGGGTGTAGATTTTGGTTAGAAAGTCGAACTACTCTAAATCATCGTGCAAATTGTCTATTAGTTTTTGGTTTAGGCAATTCATTCGAGAAACAACTTTCAACTCTATTGACGATTATTCAAAAGATCAACTCGAGCGTACAACAAGCTTAACAGAACGTTTACACACCACACTTAGGATCCAAAACGCACCGGATTATTAAACTATTTAACAGCTAATAATAGCAATTAACAGTAATTAAACTTAACAAAAATTCAAACTTAAGCAGCAACGGTAACTCAATGGATTTGGCTCTTTACAAAACTCTCTTCTTCAAACAATCATTGACCTCAAGGATTAAATTCTGGAAATTGAGTTTGAAGCTGATGAAGAACCTCCCATGTAGCATCCTCCGGAAAAGAATTAGTCCACTCAACTAACACCTCTATTACAGCTCGGTTACTTCTTTTTTCAATCTTTCTCTTCCAAATTTTGAATGGCTCATTGCTTATACTCGCATCAGGACCAATGATTGACAATTTTGTAGCGATATCCTTATCTTCCGCTAAAGAAACGGGTTTTAAAGTGTTTGGGGTCTTTCGAGTATTTTAAAAATTATCCGTGAGGTTTTTAAAAAAATTGTGTTTTATAAAAAAAACAGAGTCGCCACCGGCCACTAAGGTAGGCCGGACACCGTAAAACCAGAGATTTAAAAATTAATGAGTTCGGGAGTCGGTTATGGATGGGGAAGGATTAGCACCCTAATACCGCCCAAAATTGGTACTTTAATAATTACCGCTTTATTAATATTAGACTTTCCGGATTAAAGTGACGATTAAATTAAAAATTGGTCATAAGTGTGAGTAAAATTTAAGGGCCCCGTTATTCGAGAGTAAACTGATAGACCACCATCACTGTGCTTGATACTGGCAACGTTTACGCTCGAATAAAAGGGTACCGCATTGACAAAATATATATTCGTTATGCAAACTTAGAAAACAATTTTAAAAAACATACATCCACATTGACATGGTATAAAAAACATAAAAAAATGAATATTACGATATTAAACAAAATAATAAAGTACATGAAAAAACATAACATATCATGATAACAAAAAAAAAACAAATCATAAACATGAACAAAAAACATGCTTCCAAAACTAAATTAATTAATCCTAACATGCTTAAACATATTAAAATGAACCACAACTATAACACATGCATGACATGAATAAAATATGATGCTAAATTATCAAAGCAATATGCGAACACAAAAAGACTAACTTGATACTAAACATATGACACCATTTATATGCATAAATTAAAAAAAAACCATGGCATTATATGTAACAAAACATCACACTAACATATAACCTAAAACAATAAAACTCATGCTAACACAAATAAGCATACCATGAAAACTAAACCAAGACATAGCATTTAAAAACGAACATATATACCGTATGGACGAATAAATTAAAACATAAAAGAAAACAACACATATAAAAACATAAACTAATATGATATAAAAAAAACCTATATGAAGATGATAAACAATATAATCATGCAACAAAGGACATAAAATGAAAAAAACAAATGGCATAAATATTTAAAACATCAAAAAGGACTGAAATGGAATAAAATAAAACATAATGACATAAATCAAAATAATAAAAACACAAATTAGGGACGGGATTACAAACTAGCCAGAACTCGGGAGGACCTTTAGGGTAATTTACCCATGCGACAAGACAATTTTGAAAATATTAAAAACACGGAATGTCTTCTAGGATAATTTACCCCTTTACAAGTCTGACTTAATGAAATTTAGTGACTAGATTGAGAAATTTAAAAAATAGGGGAGGACTGAGGTTGCAATTAAACCAAGGGCAAGCCTGATTTGAAAATACCAGAAATGCGGAAGGATTTATGAAACAATTAGACCCTTTTAAAAAATTAAAAACTCTATAAAATAACCTAATTGGTTCGGTTTTCAGACTTTTGGCATTTAAAAATTTTGGGTTTCAAAAAAACTCCCTCCCTCTGTTTATTCTCTGAAATCAAACCAAAGAACCACCAAAAAAACTCCTCTGACCACCATATTTTCCATAAATCGATGGTGGTTCGGCTACTCCGGCCACCACCCTCAGCCTCCAGTCCCCGCTAACTGGCGCTAGGAAACCCAAAAGGCCCCATATTTGAAATTATTTTTTCTTCATTTTTAAACCCTAATACCCCTAAAAATCAAAATCCCTAACCTTCCTCTTTACCGGCTCACCATACTCGGCTCAGTGAACCAATAGCTTGTCACCGGCGAAGGGGAGGATCAACCGGCAACAAAGGGTAAGATTTGACTCTCGGTATTCCTAATTTTCTTTTATTTTCTGATATGGTTTAGGAACATGCATGCAAAAAGAAATTGGGAAAGATGATCACCAATGGAAACTTTTGATTCTTTTTTTTTATTTCTGAAACTGGTAACTGGTAACCCATTTTTGTTTTTGGGTTCGTTTACATATATCTCTCTGGATCTGTGTTTCTGGTAAACTAATACATAAAAAAATACATGTTTTTACGATTTGGTACTGACATAATCCTTTTTCTCTGTCTTTGCACATCCGACTATGCTTGGTGGTTGGTACGGCGGCATGGTGGAGGGATACGTTCGGTCAGATTTGTTCCTGGCCGTTGGATCAGATCTGATCCAACTGCTGGGATGCCTTGTTGCATGGATGGCCCAGATTCGATCTTGGAGGCTGTAAGATTGCTTGAGATGGTGACATGTGGCGTCTGGGAAATCGAGCGGTCTCGTGCGTGGAGACGAACAGCCCCGGGAGTGAGCCTCACGCGCGCCAGCTGGATATTCTTCGTGTTATCTGGACCGTTGAATCAAATCTGATCCAACGGCCAGATCTTGTGGCGGCTGCAAGGGAAAAATGATATTAGATAGATATCAGATAGGGTTTTAGGGTTTTAGGATATTGGGTCTGGACTCTGACCGAATGGGCCTATGTAAACATTAATTAATTTTTTGGGTTTTAAGTTATATTGGACATGTACACTTAAATAATATTTGGGTTTTAATTATGTTTGGTTTGTTATATATTAATATGTGATACATATATATAATATTAATACCCTAATAATATTATTAATTCACCTGCAACACACGTACATATACTTATATACATACACGATAATGATGCACATACATGCAACATGCGAACACATTAGAACAATCATATTATACATACGTAATAAACATACACACCATATTAATTATTAATACGTATATACACATAATATATCAATACACCCACATACAAAACATTCATGCAAATTAACACATATGTCACATAACATTCACACATATAACATACATATACATATATTTGTTCACACCTAATTACTATAAATGTGCACACACAACAATATCATATGTATATATGCAATAATAATATCTATTAATTATTATACTAACACAATATTTACAAACCAGATAAAAATGAGTGATTACAATTGCCCCTCTTTGCTTGTTCTTGTGAAGCGAGAACAGAGCAAATACCAAAAGCACTCATTTTTATTCAACTTCCCTGTTTGTAGCTTCAAAATCATGTGTTCTTCTGGAACTCTCCACTTTTCCTTGGCCGAATCTTCATGCTCGTAAGTTCTTCCTATATAGAACTTTTTCACCTCTTGATCTTGTAATTATACGTCTTTCCTATATAGAACATTTATCTTCAAATTTGGGATTCACGCCAAAATGAATACCGATCTTTCTGGACTCACGCTACTAAGGCTTTCGCATCATGCCCAAATGACTTATTGATGGCCCGAAATACTTATCACTATGCTCGAAAAACTTATTGGTGACCCGAATGTCTTACTGATGGCCCGAATGACTTAATATTTGGCTTCACGCTACTATGGCTACCGTCATCTGGCCTCACGCTACTATGGTTGTCTTATCATGCCCAAAGGTCTTATTGATGGCCCGAAAGACTTATCACCATGCTTGAAAGACTTACCGATGGCCCAAAAGACTTATCATCATGTCCGAAGGTCTTATGATAACCCGAAGGACTTAATATCTGGCTCACGCTACTATGGCTAACGTCATCTGGCCTCACGCTACTATGGCTGTCGTTATCTGGCCTCATACTACTATGGCTGTTGCATCATGCATGAATGACTTATTAATGGCCCGAAGTACTTGTCACCATGCTTGAAAGACATATTGGTGGCTCGAAGGTCTTATCATCATGTCCGAAGGTCTTACTGATAGCCCGAAAGACTTAATATCCGACTTTACGCTACTATGGCTACCGTCATCTAGCCTCACGCTATTATGGCTACCGTCATCTGACCTCACGCTACTATGGCTGCCGCATCATGCCCGATGGACTTATTGACGGCCCAAATAACTTATCACCATGCTCAAAAGACTTACTAGTAGCCCGAAGGTGTTATTATCATGGCCGAAGATCTTACTGATGGCCTGAAGGACTTAATATCTAGCTTTACGCTACTATGGCTACCGTCATCTGGCCTCATGCTACTATGGCTGCTGTTCTTTCTTTAATAAAATCTACTTCTTAAAACTCTTTGACAATTCTTCAAGTACCTGTCTGAAACAAGCAAAAAATGACATACCTCTATCTATATGATACATGCAATGTAAAGCTTTATTTTTCTTCATATTCTTTTCTTCTATTTTTTCTTTCTTCTTCTACTATTTTTAATTCTTTTTTCTTTCTTTTTTCTTTTTCTCTTCTTACTTCTCTTTTTTTTCTTTTTCATATTCTCTCTCTTTTCTTTACTCTCTTTCTTCTCATTTTCTCTTTTCCCCCTCTATATGTTTTAAAAATCACATGCCCTGAAAAGTTATTTTCTAAATTTCTTTATTTCCTTTCTTTTTGCAATATGCTCAGTTTTGATCTTCATTTTTATCAATCTTTCCTTAATTATTTGAATACCCGTTCTTGCTCTCTTGCACAAACAACGGTATTTCTTCTTCGGGGTTTCTACCCACTTCACAAATAAGCTCATTCTAATCTCTATATAATTCTTGTGTAGGTATTCTTACCATTCTTCATGTTATGCATTGCCCCACTCAATCACAAGCTCAACTATCTTCCAATTCTTTGACCCAACATTCGGAGTATTTGTCAATTTCATCATCGGTACTCGACCCTCGGTATCGATACACAGACAGTCGTACCAATCGACCCTCGGTATCGATACACAGACAGTCGTACCGGTACTAGCATAGTCGTATAGATACGATGAAGCTTTCTAGAATTCCAATGATGAATTTTGGTACCGATACAGCCTTTCCTATATCGATACCTCAAGTGTGGTACCGATACGGACGTATCGCGTACCAATACGCCCGGCTTAAATGCTTTAACGGCTCTTTCCTGATATGGAAGGTATCGATACCAGAGTCCCGTGTACAAATATCAACATGTCCAAAAGTACATTTAATGCTGGGTTTTTTTATCTCCCAACGGTTCCAAACCACCCAAACGGCCATAAAATGGCTAGAAGCAAATTCCACACTTTAAAATATGACTTGAGACACTTGAAGATGGTTATAGAACACATCCAAACATAATGATCAAAGAGAAATAGTTTTTAAGTCTTTTTTTCTTATTTCTCTTGTATATAGTGTATAGAGAGTGATTTTATTGTTTTAGTTTTTCACTTTTGTGAGCTTAATTATTGTAAACACTCATTTTGTGAGGTTTTTACTGTTTACACAAATTATCTCGTAAAATGGAGAGGTTCTAGATTAGCCTAAGGAAAAACTAGAATGGTTCTATCTTAGCTATTAAAAGATATGCTTGTAAATGTTACTCATGTGCCTGTAAAAAAGGAATAATTCATGGTAATGAATTGAGAAATTTTAAGTGGTGTGTTAAGGTAGTGAATATAGACTTGGTTTAAAAGTCAAATCACTCTGAAATTGATTATGCAAATTTTCCATTGTTTTTTTGTTTTTTGCCAATTCTTTCGAAAAGTATTTTTAACCTCTTTGACGGTCTTCGGTTGATCAATTAGAGCCCAATATTGTTGTAGAGTAACACTCATCGACGACATCTATGGTAACTTGAAAAGAAACATCATGGACAGTCATGATAATTTGAGAAGATAAAATAAAGATTGCTTTATTTTTTATACCTACTTTTTTAAAATCCTTAAACATGAGTGATGTTCTTAGAATTTTTGTTTAGTTTACTATGTTGACGAGTAAAAATATCCGATGTTAGGGTTTTGGCAAACTAAGCGTGGGGCGGTGACGTTTGTTTGAGGGGTTTGGGAAGGTAAAGATGTGGCGGTGATGCTTGTTTGGGGGTTTGGGAACGTAAGGGTGAGGCGGTGAGGGTTTAGAGGAGGGGAGACGGTGAAGCTTCGGAGAAAAGAGGGTAATGCTAATAAGATTTAGGGTTTGGGTAGAATTTAAGAATTTTAATAATAACAAATTCTTACGTGACTAGAAGTATATTAAATTAATCTATACTAATAGAAAGTTGATGAAAAATAGGTGATGAGTGATCAAAAATATTTAATTTTAAAATTTAGTGAGTAAATTGTACGTTTTAAAAATTAAATAACTAAAATAAAATTAAAAATAAGTGTGTGATGATTTATGTAATTTATTTTTTTTATACTTTGATAAAAAAAATTAAAGAAAATCCAATCAACGGATACTTAATATTAAAATTTAAAACAAAATAAAAGTTTGTCGGGGGGCGATACGATACAAAAGCTGGGGAAATGACCGAAAACAGCTGGGCATCGCATTGACTTATTTGCCACATCAGCAAGGAAGGACCCACATCCAATATATTATGGCTTAAAAGGGCAAGTGGGATCATAAAAACCTTTTTAAATTAATTAAATAAAGCGCCGAGTTAAGTGGATAAGCACGGATAGTTGAGCAGTCTCACGTGGCCTCCAATACACTCGCCACGTGTCACACACAATTTAAATTTGCAAAGCAGCAGCCCCTCCCTCCCCCCCCCCCCCACCACCACCAAAAAAAAGCGAAGCGACAAAAACCTTAGCCGGCACCCGGGGTTTTGCACAGTTCCTTGTCAAATCTAAAGATAATGTTCTTAATTGAATTGCTGCCATTTACAACGGCGGTCCATTTCCCCATTGATGAACTGCTAACGTGGAAGGGCTCTCTCCTTTGACTACTAGCGTTCTTAGATCCAACGGATAGGAAACACAGCAGAAAAAAGTGAGGTCTTGGGGTTTTCAAAAACAACGACAGAAAAGGGAGAAAATCCTCAGCAAATTGAACATTAATAAAAAAAAGGTGATCATTGGGATGTTAGAAGGATTATAGTGGAATTGGACGGTGCGACGACAATTCACAACATTAATCGTGAGGAAAATAAAGTTACTGATAGTTTGGCGAAGATATTTCAGGATAAGCCTGTCGGAAAATGATGTTCTGTCATTACGCCGCCGTAGTCGCTTGCTAGTTTAGTACAATTTGAAGCTGCTAATAGCATGTAAATTCTGATATGTATTTTCAATATTATAAAAAAATACATGAGCTATCATCGTGTTTATAGTTTTTTTATTATTATTCTTATGAGAATCAGGACGAAGTCAGGATTTATGGGTGAGGATAAAATATAAATTTTGAAAGCCGGAGACAAATTTATAATGGAAAAAATTTTGATACACAGGCCGTGTAAATTTTAGTTTACACGTGCCTTTTAGTTTTAGGGGTTAAAGTTTTAGTTTGGGGGTTTAGGTTGTAGGGTTTAGAATTTAAAATTAGTGTTTAGAATTTAATGTATATGGTTTAAGGTTTAGGGTGTAGTTTTTTAGGGTTAGAGTTAGGAATTTAAGATTTAAGTTTTTATTGTGTAAATATATAGGTTTGTGTAATTACACAACCTGTGTATCAAAGTTTTACTCATTTATAATTATACCATTTTTTTAAAAAAAATATAAAAAACCAAATAGTAAAAAGAAAAATTCCCCAGTCAGTAGACAACAACCCCTCCCAAGAGCTTAATAGCTCCGTCATACGTACTATTGTATTGTATGAAATTAAAATTCTCATATTAATCAATGTTGATATACAACTTCAAAATTTATCATCATATCAACTCGAAAGTTTGAGATGTGAGTTGAGCAATAATTCTTTAGGGGTTTAAGAAGTCAAAGGATGTACAAATTTACATGAATTGAAACGTGACTTGAGGCATTTATTTGTTAGCAATGGAATATTAGCGGAAAGAAAAGTTTTTAGACTATCCTTGACTGAGTATGCATTGTAACATAGAATAGATTTATATATTTTGTCACATAACTTTTATGTGTTCAATTTATAAGTTCATAAATAATTTATTTTTTAAAATATATATAAATAAAAAGTAAAAAACTTCTATATAAGAAGGATAAGAGCCTTTCTACATTATACACAACTTTGTCACTGTTTTTAAGTTATTATTTTAAAACTCTTATTATTGATAGTTTAAACCTACATATATGACATATCATTCAATTGTGAGTTTGGTAATAAATAAATTATTTTTAAAAAAATTGTAAATAAATTTTAATTAAAAGATTGTTACAGATAGATCACTTACAATTAAATAATATATTAAATAATATATGAGAATAGTGACATAGCCGGGTATGCTAAATGCTTCAGCACTCAAAATTTAGAAAGTCTATTAATTTAGTCCCAATTCAAAATAATGCAATAAATTTTTCTTTATATTTAAGAATTTTACCATTTTAGTCTTTATTTTTTTATTAAATTACTTGTTCTTTGTCAGAAATATTATATTACTCTCATGTTATTTTCCTAATATACTATCAATTTAATAGTAATTTATTGTTGTTTTATAATAGTCGATAGAGTGCATTATCCAACTACTGCTTTCATCCGATGAACTCGCTTACTTTGACAATATAAATAAAAGATAGAATTGATTAAATTTATTAAAATATTTTGAGTTGTGATAAAAATTAATAAAATGTATAAATTTTAGGGACAAAATGTTATTATTATATCAAACTACATTAAAAATTTATTTTAATTTTAACAATAGAGTGGCATATTTGTAATAATATTTTAATTGATATATTTATATATTTTAGAAGATAAATCATATAGTTAGTATTGTTGAGCGGTTAAGTGAACAGTGATCTAGAATAGTAGAAGAAAGTGATTTTGATGGTGGTAGAAGGTGGTTCTAATGTGTTCTCGTTGAAAAAGAAAGTTGTGCCTTTACTTTGTGTTGTATGAATATTTATAATGATTTAGACAGATGTCGATATAAAATTTTTGTGACATTAATATTGATTAGACATCTTAAAAAGTAATGGTCTAAACTAATTTGTCATCAAGTGAAACCGCATTTATCGATACGTGATCTAAGATAATATGTTTTAATTTATTGGTAAGCCTTCACTAATGACCGTCTGTAGATTATGTTTACGAGAGATTACGTGTGACTGTCAGTATATCTGAATGTTCGCATTCTGAAAGATTCGTATGGTGGTGTTTTACAAGTGGTAACAAATAACAATTACCAAATTTATAATTAAGTAGCATTAAATATAATCTGAATCTTGCCTGTAACAAATCTGTGAACAACCCTCTCGTACCCCCGAATAAAGGGCAGCCTCAAAAGCTCGAAAAAGTTCCTTAACCCTTCACCACCTCAAAGCCCCAAATAAATTAGACACGATATAAAACGAACACAAGACAATACTAAAGATTGACAATGGATAATGCAAATTTAGATACGAATATTCAGGTTAGATTTAAATATGACTGTAAATGAGACGAGACATGTCACGAACTACTTGAGTTTGACTTGGTTAAAACTCGATCAAAGCTCGATTCAATTAGATTCAATTCGAGCTCCTACTTGATACGTGACTCAAAAAACTCGCGAACTACTCGAAACTATAATATATTATATTACATAGATTAATTAAGATTTAATTTTGGATTTTGGGGTTAATTTAGGGTTTAGAGTCTAGTTTGAGATTTAGGGTTAAGTTAGGTCAACAACGGCTTATAGATTTTTTTAGAATTAGGGTTTACTTCGAGCTTAAGCTTTAATTTTTGTTTTCGAGTTCGATTCGAGCTCGAACTTCAATCGAGCTTGATAATTTTAAGCTCGCGAGCTTTCGAGCCAAGCCAAGCTTAGCCTTGAACATTTCGAGTTCAAGTCGAGCTTAATGATACTTGAGTTCAACTCAGCTCGTTTACACCCCTAAATTTAAACACGAAGATTCACCAGCTCCATGCTCGATTTCGTATCTGTTACAGACTAAATAATAACAGTTCATAAGAAACCCTTTTCCAGAAGAGAAAACAAATGAAGGTACTGGAGCAAAATAAATAAATAAATCAACAACGTTACATTCATCAACTCACAAATTGCATCTTTGCATGCTACCGATAGAAGATAAATTTTATTTTTTGTATTTTATGCCACAAAAAAAAAAAATCGGTAGTGAAACTGAGAGGAACCTTGTAACACCTGCAGCTAGGGTCGTCCGAGCTAGTGAAAGAAACGTTTATCCGGCACATAGAGACTTTGTTATTGTTATACTAATATGATATGGATTCCACTGAAATTTTTTAACTAGTCCAAAGAAAATGCCCCGCCGCAATATCTGCAAAATTCGGTAAAAACAACATAATGATAAATTTGGCTTTCCCTTGAATACCATACCATAAATCAGATGTTCAAGAAAAAATGTGTTTCAAACTAATATGGACAATGGTTTTAGTCAATAATAAACAAGATACAGGATAAAGGATCTATGTTGCTCCAACTATGTTTTTCTTGAAACACCTTTATCCATGTCGTATGAAGATATGACCTATTAAGGATCCTTCGAAGAAAACTTTAAGCAAATTAAAAGTACCCGTGTCGGGCACATGTCCATATCTGACACTTATAGCCAAGCTCAAGTAACATGGCATCAGATTACTTGATAAATCGGTATTAAAGGCAACTGCATACTTCCCGAAAATGACTATAAGTTTGAAAATATTTCAGGGCAGTGGATAGTATGTGATAACAAACTTGTAGGAAAACAATTGCAGAATCACAACTAAAACCCATCACCTGTTACTGAATTTCTCAACGGCATCAGATGCATAGAGAAGAGTTTCATTAGCTTTCTCTAGAACCATATAAAGCTCCTTCCCTCCAGTAATACGGGCAACGACCCAAGCATTATTTTTCACTCTAATGCACACTTCCAAATCTTTTTCGCGACCTGGATTATCCCATTTTGCTCGACTCTTTTCAGCATCTACTTCTTCTCTAAGCCTATTTAAGGCAAGTAAAGATTCCTGCATTATAACACAAAAGAGAACCAGCGAAGGCTTTAATATTTATCTTGGTGAATAAGCAGATTGCAACAAGATGTGCGGGAGGGCGGCTTCTAGTTTCTCGATGACATCACAAAGCATCCTCAGTAACAGCTTAGATTTCTTCGCAGAGCTGAAATTTGATTGACAAAAGGGCATTATATTTGACCAGAACAAGCTTTATTACGGGGCAGTAAATAGAATAGTAAAGGCCTGTCTACAGGAAAATGATAATCAAATCCAACCTTAAATTCAATTACTAAGAAATAACTGAAAAAGAAGCGTGAAATTATGCTTGGTACTTCAGTTACTTGAACTTAGGGCACTTCAATCTTTTCAGAAGGACAATAATGAAATTCAATTCAGTTCTATTAAGACAACTCCTGAAACCCTGCAGTCTGTAGGAAGCAACAAAGCAAAAATAGCTAACAAATTTACATGATCAAGAAGTTGCAACACTGACTTCTAATAAATCAAGATGAGCATCTCTCAACTCATAAATACTCCCCTATCTACAATATTGCTCACATGTTGTTAAAAGTTAAATTTGAAGTCGATTATCAGCAAATTATAAGACGCATCAAATGCTCACACATTTAGTTCGAAAAAACTTATATCAATGAAATGATCATAACCTTTTTCTTGGCCATGTTAAGGCAAAAAAATATGTGTTAACCATATAAAACAACAGCAGTGCTTTACCTTTGATAATGTTGTAACCTTTGCTGGGGGTGAAGCCCTGGATATGTCTCTGTTACCATCCACTAACAAGTAACGATACCCACTGACATGATAAGCATTCTCTCCGCCCCAGCCCTTTGACAACTTTTCTTCAACTTTCAAAATCTTCAGCAAGGCCTAGAAATTTTAGAAAATACAAAAGATAAAAGAGATTGTCAGCCTAGCTATGTAAACATATCATTTCTAAACTTGGTACAATTATTGCACCTAATAATCAAGGACCTTTGTCTGTTAGGAATTGCTTCGATGCTTAAGTCGTGTCTGTTGTGCATTTGAATGTCCTAAATGAGTTATCATTTCTGATATGATTAAATCTATCAAGAAGACAAGGTTTTCAAAGGTCTAAACAATCCTTGTTCATACCATCAATAGAATGAAAAGGGTGGATGCCAAAATTTTGCATGCAACAAAGTGAATGAATTGGAAAGAAAATTCAGGTAAAAATCTTGAGAAGAAAGAAAAAAAATGTTCTAATATCAAACCCAAATAGTGCCATTGGTTTAGACAAAAAAGATTAAAATAAGATTTTCATGTGCTTGCATCTAAACTAGCAGAAACCACTTAGGCCGCAGACTATAAGGGAAAAGGCTTTACAACAAGGAAGATTTTGAAGGATAAGTGTGAAAGGCAACTAAATAAGAAATAAATGCATTAGACATGTGAGACAATGAGGACACATTGAGAAAACTTCATAGAATTTGTAAAACTAAACGAAAGTATTTGAACAAACTGGTTGATAAATGGAAATGCTTATGTTGAGTGTGATATATAGCCATGTAGGCACTAACATTTTCAAGAAGTTGTTGTTTCACAATTGAAACTCCTTGTTCCCCATTAAGGATAGAAGAAAGAGGAATAAGAAGGATCATCGTAAGGCTTTTGTACTGATAAGCACATAGATACATCCTCTCCTCTGTCTTCTGTAGCCAAACCGTTGGAGTGGTTACATTCAAGCTACCAATGTCCCCACCCCAAATATCAGTGATTAGAAAACCATCCTTCCCTTTGAACCACTTGTCATGCTGCAAGGGCCTTGTAACACGATATCTATCATCTCCAGCAGGAGAAGCATCGTGTGAGCCATAAAATTGTTCCGAAACAGAACCAGTGGAGGGCAAGGTAGATCCAGTAGATACATGCGATGAAGAATTTCCTTTCCGTAAATAGGACCATGACTTTGCTCCAGAGGATAGAGCATGTGGGGTTAGCCTTAAAACCGCATATGTGAACAAGTTTATGGTATCCTCCTGACAAGAAGATCATTAGAAACATTAGCATATAGTTTTAATAAAGCCTAACAGGAATAGTTCCGATATGAATTTTGACAAGGAAACTTTATTTATCCATTAAAGACTAATGACGCTTTGGGATAAAAGTTGAGGCAGCTAACAAAAACTAGAAAACTACTACATCAGCTTTGAAGATCAGTCAATACCGGAGAGAGTGTTGTGGACACGAGCAGATCTTGAAATAAAATGAGCGAGAAGCATGGCATGTTGCCAGCAGAAGATTCTAATATTCTGACAAGGGTCTGCCAAAACAAGAAGAAATCATTAAAACTAAAGAAATAACAACTGCCATATGAAGGAACAATTTATGGGAAAACTTTTACACCAAAGTGAAAAAAAATGAGGTTTGACGGTTCAGTATATACAGAGCAGTAATGACACCAGACCTCATTCAAACTACATAATTATGACAAATCTAAAGCACGACAGAGTCACTCAAGCATAGAAATTATCTATTTATCAGTATACTATACCACATTCCGGTCACTAGTAATTTAGTTACAAGGGAATATAACTTGAAACTATCAAAATATAAGTTTCTTCATCGAATGTAGGAACTTTAAACCACTTATTTTGGAAAATATGAAGAAGAAAAAAAGTACACGTGACTACTGCCAAACACACAATTCTGAACACAAACCTGAACTTCAATCGCAGCCTCTATACCTACAGTTAGCATCTGTACAGTCCTTCGTTCCATTAAACAGTCACGGAATGATGGCAACTGGAGTTTCTTCCCAACCAGAAAATCTGCCCCAAAATAAAAGTTATAAATAAGGCATGGGATTTATCAAGTAGCTACATCAGCAAAACTTGGAAGCACAAATCCAGATAAGGCCATTTGATACAGCAACTTCAGCATTACCGCAGCAACAGTTATCCAAGGGAGACCGCTTTTGACATGCTGACAATTAGTGGCTTGCAATGAAATATTTTGAATCAAAGACAAAAGAACAATAGAATTTCCAAAATTTTCAAGTGGATAAAAAATTTCATAACAACTTACCTCTTAGATAATCCATGACGAAAGGGTATAAATGAGCACGAGTTAGTCCTCCACCGGGTTCTTTTTCAAGCAAGGCTCTAATAGATCCATTGAACATCACGAAAAGAGAGTGAATTTCCTTAAGAACCTCTCTTAATGCATCAATCCGCCATATGGCTTCCGGCTCCTTACTTTTCTCCACTATCTACAACAAGTATAGCAGATATCAGAAACCAGAATTTTACAGAATGCACGAGATATACATACTTTTCACCATTTCCAACAAAATGCTGATAATGATTAAGGAAATTATTATAAAGAATGTTAAAACGGATTCAAGACAGCCTATAGAGACGACTAAAAAAGCATTTCATACATAGAATTATAATTCAGAAACAAATAAACATATAAAACTATTTCATGCTAGAAAATTACAACCACAACCACATCCATACCATAACCATCCAGATATCTGGCTCTGCCTCGTAAAAGACATGAGAGTGCCTCTCTGCTTCTATAACCTCGCAAGCAGCCTCCGGAGAGAAAATTCTGCAGAAAAAAAAAATTCAAATTCTTTGAAAAAGAACTAGCTTGACTAAGAAACGCTGCTCAAATTTTAATTCGAACATGGTCACGAAAGGAGATCCTTAGAACTAACCGCGTGAATGTAATGAGCCCTTCGCTGAGCCCAATCACGGAGAGTTGAGTTGAAAAGGGCAAATCAGCAGGAAAGAAGTATAGAATTTTGTCAAGTTCTTGGCCTTCATGTTGGCCTCTTCTCAAATCAAATATACAGAGTTCCATTCCTTCACTAGCAGTGCCAATAGACGACAAACCCATGAAACTTGCTGAATTGGCTCAACGGACCTGATTGAAAAAACAGATAAAAGGAGATTTTGAACGCAAAAAGCTACACAATTAAAAGAATGGAAGGAAAAACTAAGAACAAAGCGACAGAGAGATGCAATAAACACTTACTGTGTAAATTTTGGAGATGAAGCTTCTCAGATCCTCAGTAACCAAAGAAAGAGAACGAGAAGCTTAGTTTGGTTTGGTTTGGTTTGGAAAGGGAACTTTGAATCGTAGGTGGAAGAAGTAATTATTCGTTGATGATTGAAAATTAAATTATAAAAAATTGGGAATTTCATGCTAAAGCCCATTTGAGCTGGGTGCCAAGTTTGGGCCTAAAGCTTAACCTTCATCATTTTTATTAAAGGGCCAACATTTTTATTATATTTTTTAAATAATGGCATTTGAATTTTATTAAATACCATAAAAGTTATTACAAATACAATGCATCAAAAAGAGAGAAAAAAGGATTAGTCTACTAAAAATCTCATACAAAGATGTAAAAAAAACAAGCTCTTCCATGGAGTTTAGCATATTATCAAAACTCATAAATCTCTTTATCTCTACCAAACGAGACGCTTTATGAGATGAAAAATGAGTGGTAAGCGAACCAAACTATCAGGCAAATTGTTCCGTTATACAGTTCTGATTATATCGGCACGAGTGGGGATCTATCTTTTTTATGACCACCGGCAAAATCAAATCATAAAGCTAGCGCCGTGAGGATCTCTATATGAGCAACAAACGACCGTTAAGATATACTGAAATCGTGCCAAACGACATGAAACGAACCATAAAAGTCAATGAAAAGTGTGCTACAAAGGCTGAGGAAAAGCGTGCCACAAGAGCAAAAATTCTTATTAAAATTGAGAAAACAAAACATGAAAAAAAAAATGAACATCAGTGGTCGACAACCAGTACTAAGACTAATTGCCACCACCAGTTAAGCAAAAAGGAGATAAAAAAAACTTACAACAACGACTATAAGGAGAAAATTTAATTTTTTTAAGAGATAAAACTAGCTATTTGAACTACACATTTTTATTATTAAATTTAAAATAATTTGGATAAAATGATCTTAATATTAAGGTCGCGTGTAAAGATAAAAAAATTCACACAATGTATCACATAATGATTTATGATCTTCTACTGAAATCTTTTACCTAATATTATAATATTTGTGTTTGATATGATTCAGTAACACCAATTTAATTGAATAATAAAAAAATATTTGTTTTAATAATATTTAGAGTAAGTGGTTAAATTTCTCAGTTGACACTCTTTCTTCTCTTTTAAGTTGTGAGTTCGAAACCCATTGGGAATAAATTCCTCATTCCCTCCCTAAATAAAAATTATTAAAAAAGAATATAACAAAATTAATTTTAAATTTTTATTTAACGTTATTTTAAAAATAATTACTTTTTCTAAAAACTATCACATTTCAAATAAAAACTGCCATTTATTTTAAATTATATATTTTTACATTTCCCATTAGTGTGATAAAATCTAGCTATCTTATAGTCTAATTTGCATAGAAAATAGTGTTGAACTAAAAGAATAAAAAAAATAGTGTGTATCTGAACAGCACAATTAAATTGTATAAAATTGTAATTACAATATTTTCATGTAATTACAAAGAAATTTAATTTGCTAGACATATGACATTGGTACAAATTATAATTATACAATTATATAAATTTTATTTATAATATAATATTAATGATTATAATAATTGTAAATAATTGGCAATAAAATTACTAACTAAAATAACAAGAAAAATAAATCTTACACAGTTATATCTAATTCCTCTATTATTTCGAATTTGTTCGGATACTCCATCTCTGACATTATAATTAAGATCTTCTTATCATTTGTTGGTCCTTGGTTATATTCTTTATTGGGACATGTTAAGGTGTGTCACTCTTAGAGTACGATTAAAATACGGTTAATATAATTTTTTATTAAAATAATAAAAATTTATATAGTACTGATAATAATTTAGATAAAATTAAAATTCTTATTAATTTGATAAGAATTTAAGTTATAACATAATATTTTATTCAATTAAGTAAAAATTTAGATTGAATTTTACTTTAGGTGATAAAGAATAGAGAGTTATGTCGTGCGGCACCTACGGTGTAGTTAAATTAAGGCAAATTCATACATAAATTTTTATCCGGTTAATAAAAATTTGTGTATGAACTTACTTTAATTTAGCCGCACCGTATGTGTCAAAACTCCTCATTCTTTATCAGCCGACTCTAATTAAGATCATCTTTCATATACTCTTCAAAGCATTGATCATATTCACAGTACTAAAATTTCATTGATTTTTTTTTATCTAAAATAGCTTTACAAATTCATACACAAACTAGTTACGTGAATTGTTAAAAAACCCTAATATGTGATATATTTAAAATTAATGTTATATTAAAATATTATTTAAATTATAAAATATTATAATGTGTTATATATATAAAGCCCATGTTATAAAAATGAAATTCATGTAATAATAATAATAATAATAATAAGCGTAATTACTTGTATAATTATACCAATTCTTACTCTCATTTTAGCAAATGAACACTCAATTTAGCAAAACTCATAAATTATAATGATATGTCAAACAAATCATGTTTGAGGAATTACATCCAAATCTAATTATTTAAAATGTTAGTAAATTGAAATATAGATTCAAATACTAACATTTACTTTAAGAATATAATATTATCTCTGCTTAATCAAAGAAGCTCACTCGATCTAAAAGAAATTTAGCCTTATTACTGCTTTGTTTTTACGCTTTGTTCTCTTTGATTCCCTTCTTTTCCGTTGGGAAATTACTTAAAAACTTTATTTAAAAAACAGTATGTGTTTATTATTTTCATGTATGTTTTGTATATTTTTATATAAAAATAATTTAAAACTATAAATAATTAAAAATAAACATACAAATAATAATTTTTTTTCTGAACGTTGCAACGTTTGAGAGCGTCTAAGGCCGCACGTTCGAGACTACGAGGTTCTACGGGCGTGACACAATCATTTAACCAATATTTTTCCAAAATACATTTTTATTCAAATCATGAGTGTGAAAAAACAATCAATATTTTTATTAAACAGTATCATCTGGTCTTTATTAAATACCATGAAAGAAGGGAGAAAATGGATTAGTCCACTAAAAATTTTATACAAAAATGTAAAGAAAAACAAACTCTTCCATGGAGATTAACATACCATCAAAACCCAAAAATCTTCATGAATCTCCTTGTTTCTAGCCAAACGAAACGCTTTACGGGATGAAAAAAGAGTGGTGAGCGAACCAAATTATCATACAGCTTGTTCTGCTATACAGTTCTGACTACATCAGCTAACAACCAGCAAACGAGTGGGGATCGATCTTTTTTATGACCACCGACATAATCAAATCAGAAAGCTAGCGCCGTGAGGATCTCTATACGAGCACCAAACGACCTCTAAGGTATGCTAAAATCGTGCCAAAAGACAGATGAAATAAACCACAAAAACCAATGAAAAGCGTTTCACAAAGGTAAGAAAACGCGTGCCATAAAAGCAGAGATTTTTATTAAAATTGAGAAAACAAAACAGAAAAGAACAAAAAAATAATGAATACCGGCGATCGACAATCAGTACTAAACTGATTGCCGCCACCGGTTAAGAAAAAAAACAAGAAAAAACTAGATTTTCTCATAGAAAAATAACTTAACTATTTCCATAATCTTAAAAAAATAAAAATCAACAGGCATATCAAACTTAAATGTTAAAATTTTATTTTTGAACATACTTCAATTATTCCATTAATTTTCGTGATAGAGAAGAGAGGAGCAAACAAAAATTCAAATCATACAATTGTAGCATTAGTAGAATGCAGACGTGGACGGTTTAGATGCATGCATGCGGTTGCAATCGTGAGGCTACACGCAGCATATAAAAATGCTGTCACCCTCCCCAGACCCCAGTCCCCAGCCACTACTCCCACAACGTCCATAACCACTCAGCTTCAACTCCACACTCCACTAATCTACGTCATACACTTTACTTCATCAACCTTCGCCACCTTTCTCTCAATCTCCCTATTTCTATTCCCAAACGAAACTTTCAAAATTCAAATTCAAAGTCTTAGGCAACAATATCACTGAAAATGAATTTGAAGAACAAGAACATAATGGAACGACTCGCTGCAACGTCGGCGCTCATAAAGAAGAAACTCCGGTCGAAGCGACCTCGGCGAAGAAGCTCTCAGGTCGCTCCATTTGTTTTGCAAAATCAGACGGTTGTTGATCTCTCCGTCCGTTCCAGTTCCTGTTCTTATTATTTCGATGCCGATGATGTTTCTTGCGATTCAAGCAGATTTTCAAATCCGAAGAAGAGGAAGTTCAATGAAATTCAAGGTGGATATGGAGCTAAGAATCAAGGAAGTGAAGGAGCTGGAGAATCTCAGTTTAGGAGGATCACGAGATCGTATAACAAGAAGATAGGAGAAGCTAGAGGGAATGAAGTTGAAGTACTGAGTGAATCTTCTTGCGTCGAATCCAATTCTGGACCTGATTTCCGTGAACGGAGTTTTAAGTTGAAGAAAACGAGCGAAAGTTTTGAGGAAATTGAGAGAAACAACGCGATTACAGTTGCAGTAACGCAATCAAATATTTCCTGCGTCGAGGTGATTCCTGATGAAATCTCAAAACTCTCGCCGGAGTTTAAGGAGAACGACTTCGTTTCGCTGACGTCTGATTTTGAGTTTTGTTCAACATCGAACTTCGACACTGCAGTCGAAGATAATGAAAACAACGTAGTTGACGCCAATTTCACCGTTTCGAACTCGGAGTTTGTTGAGGATAAAAATCTTAAGAGTGTCTCCGGTTTAGACTCTTCGCATCTCGTTTGTGATGAACAGTTATCATTTGAGGAAGTCGTATCTGAATCATCGAGCCACCGGACTGTGTTTTCTGAGCTGCAATCCATTTTCTTCCCTGAAAGTTCGAATTTAGATTTCTCAGATTACACTCCTCTGTTAAATGATTCCGGAAGCCAATTCTCTGATCAGAAATCGACCGATAATTCTCCTACTTCATTGACTTACTCTCTTTTTCTCGATTTCAAACAACAATTCTCCAGATTAACATCTCCTTTAGATCCTAAATTTGCTTCACGCGCTGACGATGAGCGTCAACTTTATCCTACAGTAATACGTTTACTGAAACTTATGAGTTATTCCGTTGAAAGATAATTTTTTGTTGAATGAATCTAATGATTTAAGTTTTTATGTTTTTTTTTTTTTGTTTTTCTTAGAAGTTGGTGAGGTTTGAAGACGAGGAAGACGAGGAGAGTTACAAGAGGTTGAGGGAAAGAGAAAGAAGGCAAGTGTTTCTGCGTGATTATGCCGAGGAATACCGATTCACAACTGATCACGGCGATCTTATTCTCCAGCAACGGTCTTTCATGATCCGTTGGATCGTTGAGGTCAGTCGATGCACTAACTTTTTAGTTCTTTCTGAACTCGCTTGAATCTCACAAGAAAAAGTACATTTTGTATGTTCTTGCATTGGCGATTTTCCACATGCACTGCCTATTGAATCAAATCGTGACACGTCACCATTTTAAGGCATGAAAAGACTTGCAACCATTTTTCTCTCTTGATGTTCATGAAAGTTATAGGCGGGTACTACTAAGAATCAATACTTCTCTTGATTTTCGTCCTTCCTACTGGCCAATTGCTGGTTTGTTGTTTGGACCCTTTAGTGATACTGTGATAGACTGTTCTAACCTTGGTAGCATGTAGTTTCTGTGCCCTTAGAAGGGATTCTAGCGTATCTCCTCCTTCAGGTAGACTGTAACCGAATGAGACTTGGGTGTAAAGAAACTCGTTATATAGAATTATGGATAGCAATAGCATTGATCACCAAGGCCTTTTGTAACATTCTCTCTTTAGCTTTCAGCATTTTCTTTTAAATAAATAAATATATTATTGTTTTATTAATTTGCGGGTACCATTTTTTCCTTTTTTCGTTTCGTGATAATATATTGTCAAAGTTGATCGAGTATGTTTTCTGATTATGAAAGCAGCAAAGCAATGCAAAGGAGTTTCAGCAGGAAACAATATTCCTTGGAGTTAGCTTGCTTGACAGATTCCTAAGCAACGGGTACTTCTCAAGTAGTAGGAACCTTCAGATCGTTGGACTAGCCTGTCTTACATTGGCCACCAGATTAGAAGAAAATCAGCCCTACAACAGGTGACAATTAAGATAATTCCTCTCTTTCCATGAACCTATACAATTATTTATAGGAACTTGAAAATGGATTTCAGTTATGGCAAGAAATTTTGCTAATGAGATTTTATTTGTGGCAATACTCATATACCAGTGTGCGGCAAAAGAACTTTTACATTGGGAGCAACACTTACAGTAGAAATGAAGTGGTCGCCATGGAAAGGCTGGTGATGGAGGTTCTCAACTTCCAATGTTTCCTGCCTACTATCTATAACTTCTTGTGGTACGCTTTTTCCTCCCATGTGCCAAGCACCTTCAATCGAACACAATTAATACAGTCATTTAACTTAGACTTTTACCTATTCCTTTGAAAATTTATTCTGTAATTGAAGATCTTGTGATGCAATTTTGACTACTTCCCTAGACATGTTATAAGGTTCTGAAGCAAGATATGATCTTAAATTATCCTAGGTTCTACCTCAAAGCTGCTAAGGCTGATGCAGAGGTAGAAAAGAGGGCCAAGTATCTGGCACTGCTTGCACTGTCAGACCATGAACAGCTGCGCTTTTGGCCATCGACTGTTGCGGCAGGGATCGTTATAATGGCTTCCATGGACGCCAATCAACATGGATCGTACCACCAAGTCATCGAGGTAAAAATCTACATAAATATACATGTATTACATTCGACATCAAGGCGCACATCACCGGTTTGTCACACATTTTTGCATCACTATCTTAATTTAAATACTTCTCTCCTTTAAAAATGGTAAATATATTTATAATGTCTCACATTGGCTTGCACTAATCTGAACTCACTACTCTATATGTTTCGGCAGATTCATATGAGAAACAAAGATAATGATTTGCCTGAATGCATGACGGTATGGCTACTATACAATATAATATCAATATAAAACAATTTCCTTTTTGCATCATTTAATGTTGGATCCATCTTTTTGCCAAGCTTCATATCTATCATGGAATACTGATTATTGAGCTTTTGATGATGTTGAATAAACAGAGCTTGGACTGGTTGGTACAGTACATAATCTAGCTTTAATGGTAAAGAAAGGGTCCTGAACATACCATTTCCATTCTTTTCCCTCCTTTCACGAGTATTTGCTTGGAAGGTGGGTGGCAAAGACCTCAGCATAGTCTGATCAAACCACGGGTCACAGGTAACTGTCCATAATTGAAACACTATTCATTTCAATTCAAACCCCTATTATTGAAGGAAATATGTTGTAAGCTGTTCATAAATGTACTTGAAGCTCATTTGAAGTAGAATATATTGGGGTTTTTTTTGCATGTTTAACTGGTGGTATGATTTGAAAAGGCCAAAACTAGGGTTTTAAATTTTAGCACTTGCCCATTTAGTAACTAAGACTCCAATGGCCTCGTTTTTCCTAAAATTTTCCCATCTACCACAGGGGAAGCCCACGTTTCTGTTTCGCTAAGTCTATTTTATTTTTTGTCCAAAAGAACAAAGAAGAAAAACTGTTGGATCTAACTAAGCGAAGGGTCACATTCAGTAAAAACATTAAAAGGAAAAGGAGTAGCCGATATTTGAGGAATTGTAGAAAGAAGATTTACAAATAAACCAAGAATATCAATGGTACAGCAAACTGGATTGAACTTTGATAGGTAGAAACAGATGGGGATGGGGCAAAGGCATCTTTATCCAGCGTGAAATACGCGTGCTGATTTCTTTATCCAGCGCCTTGACTCTTTCTTTTACTTCATTTTCAGCTGTAAAAATAGGATAATTTAAATTAAATTAAATTTATTTTCTAAAAAATTGAAATTTAAAGTATCAAACGCATATTTTATCTATAAATACTGATTCCGCAAAATCCCCTGATAATAAGAAAAGGAGTAAGAAGAAGAAAAACCACATCCTTAAAGCCGAATATTTGAATTACCAAAAGATGCAAATGCAATGCACGCCGTAGCCTAATAAAGACAACATCAAATATATATTGCTTTTAATTTCCATTTCCTATTATGTACACATTACACTCTTTGACCGACACCCCCCAACACCTTATTTTATTTTCTCCACACTTGTCAACATCCGTCTGCATATTAATTAATTCAAATTGAACCCTTTTTTTACTTTTTCTAATATTAATGTGTTATTTATGACTTGTCCATTAATCCTCCCGAAAAGACAATATACTTTTAGAGAAAAATTTAGGTTTAGTTTAAGGTTTAAAGGTTAGGAGTTTGAGTTGTAGGGTTTAAAATTTAAAGTTAGTGTTTAGAATTTAAGGTTTAGGGTTTAGGTTTAATTTTGATTTATAGTATAAATAGGCAAATTTGTGTAAAATTTATTTTACACAACATGTGTATCAAATTTAAACCTATACTTTTATATATGTTTTTCATGTCCCTGAATAGATTAGACTAGAATAAATTAGATGTTCTAATTATCTCTCACTCACTATCCACCAAGTGTTTTTAATAGAAAAAAGAATGATACTTATTTAAAAAAAAAATAAGTTCAATCAAAAATGTATGTGTGTACGTTATTAAAATATTAAAAAATATGAACATATACAAATTATTACGGCTCCTTTTGTCTGCCACATTTCACCTGGGAAAAAGAAAAGGAATTAAACAAGACATTGTTGCCAACTTGCCATAATATAAGGAGGATAAGGTCCCCAAAACTAGATAGCCACCGAAGATCAGACGAAAATAGCATACCATTGCTGACAAAGCTTGAGACAAAGAACAACCTCCCCCAATAATTAACTACAATTACTCATGCCAACTCAACATTGCCATCAAAATCCAAAGCCCCAAAGTGTAATCAAAGATGTTACGATTAAGAGATTTATTAATAGGCCGAGTGATTAAGAATATTCATATTATTCCATTTTATGCGGGTTCGAATTTTAACATTTGCCATGAATGTAAAAGCTCTATATTTAATAAAAAATGGTACAATTCAAATCCATATAAACTTTGAACGGATATGACAATTTCTAGTATAAAAGAAAAACAATAATGTTTGGGGTTGTAATAAGGAATATCCTAGTGAACAATGAAGATAAAATTCCACCTAAAGAGAAACAAAATCATAATAGATCCAATAAAATCTGTCAAATATACCATCTTTTTTTTTTCATTTATATAATGCTGTACAATCTCAAGAAAATAAATGCACTCTCTCAGATCATGACAATGGTGGGGACTGCCCTCTGAACAAACACCAACTAAATTCCAAAATGAGGACTCATCTTCAAGAGTGACTTTCTTCAAACTCCATTGAAATGTAGCATCATTTCATCAACTGTTTCTAGCTATGGATTCTCTTATTATTTGTTCAAGTACCTGTGTATATAGTATTAACTGAGGGGAGCCCTCTGAGGGGTGCCTTTCCTTTTGTTCAATTGTTTCCGAGGCTTTAAACTTTTGATCACCCATGTTTTAGTCTCCTCTTCCGAAAGATCAGCTGACGAGAGTGACGACTGCTTTTCTTCCGAACTTGCTTCCAAATTCTGATTGTCTTTCCACGAGAGGTCTCGAAATTCTTGTATTTGTAGTTCCATTTTATGGCTTTGGCCTTTAGGCTTCACATCAGCAGCCGATGCCTGAAAACATTGATTAGATTGTGGTTTACGTTGTAAACAAGGAAATTCGAGTAGTAAACTCGAATTTTCAGAAATGAAACCCGACATTTACCTTGCATGCAATGGAACAAAAACGATTAGGCAGGTCTTGAAGGTATTTTCTACAAGCTTCACATGCAGCACCGGTTTTCGATTTCGTTGATGGTTTGGCATCTTTAGCTTGAGGCCTTGGATTCAAATGTACAGCTTTTTCGCCATTGATTTTGTACGTCTGTCGGATGATTAAAACACATTTCAGTAAATAAAACTGTATATGATGATCATTCCAATTACAACTAAAGTTCATCAAAAGAGAAAGAGTAAAAGCCAATCAAAGCAATCACTTAAGTAAACTATAAGTTGAAAATGTGGATGGAAAATAATTAGAAAGCAATTTAGTAATAGAACAACATGGAAAAGCAATTTGGATGGTTCAGTAAACATAATGATATGAAAATCCTCTATTTGACATCAAATCTTGGTGTTTGCATACATCTATGATTCTATAATATAATTTAGAGGCTCGATAATCACGAATTCGTATTCATATATGCATATAACAATAACAATTGGAAGAAATTAATAACAATATCTCCCTATCTTAACCGGATTCTTCAATTTTACTTCAACAGACTAATATACCCTAAAGAATTACATTGAACTGGTAACCATACTTATGAAAGCTTCAAAACTAAAGAGCAGTGAACATATGGAAAACCTGAATTTTGGAACAGTCAACATGCTTCTGCATTTCTTGAAGGCGAACGACATCTTGATATACATATTTGCAGACCTGAAGTGATCGGTGCTGGCTATGAGCCTTACAATGCCGGCAAAACTCAAGACAACAGTCGATGCAGAACACATTTTTCTCATTTTTTCTTAGGTCTTGATGATCAAAGCAGGAACCAAAGAACTCACTTTCCAGCAGGGTATTAAGCCAATCTGTTTTCTTCTTAATGTACACCCCACAACCCACCTACAATACCAAATTCAATTCATTAATATCAAATAAGCCTTGAAATAATGTTGTAAAATTCTTGAAATCATATCAATGGAAACGCAATAGTAAAGTTAATATACACAGTGGTTAAGATTCAGATTTTAATGTGAATATACCAATTACAAGTAAAACTCATTCAAATTTCAATGAACTACAGCATTCAAGTTTCTAAATTGCAAACAGCGACAGTAAAGTTGTTGAATTCATGAAAAGGGTTGAAAGTTTCAACAAAATGAAATTAACCCAAGAAGGTTTACAGACTGTTTTCCATTGAGTATATCATGGCTGCAATAAACACAAGACTGTATTTCTCTGTATTAATCTAAATTTTCCTGGAAACCAAACAGACCCTTTATCGCTGATAGTCAAGTAAAATCAATCACCAAAAACAAGAAACAAATACCAATCATTCAACACTTCAAAATTAACTTCGGCAAAAAGAGACGGGAATTCTCACCATTTCTTTGCTTTGGATTGGATATATAATTCCCTCCTTACTTGCTCCGACCAATACTCAAATGAATACAATTTGCAAAGAAAGTTTGAGAAAAAAGGAAGAGAAAATTGAGAGACTGTAAGAAAGAAGCCTACATAAAGTGCAAACTGGGAGGAAAAAGAAGAAGAGAAAGTGATATAAGGAATGTGCAGTGAAAATAAAATAAAAAAGAAAATGTAGAGAAAAGAAAAGAGAGAAATTTGTGCCAGCAGAGATGTTTGGTGAGGAAACGAGAGTGACCTACCCTAGGCGGGAAAGGTCAATAAATCATTCTGATTGGACAGTTAAAACTTGATCGGACGGCTACTATTAATTTGTTAAAAATGAAATTACACTATAAATCATTAAATTATATTCAAATGTTTTTTTTTTTTGGTATTAAAGTTTTAAAATTTACAAAAAATATCAAACTTTTAAATGGTTATAAAATAGTCATAAAGTCGTTATAAAATGATCATTAAAATTTATCAAATTATTATGAATTAGTTATTAAATTTATCGAACTTCTTTTTTATTATAACATTCAATTGTTATTTTATAACATTTTGATAATGTTAATGAGCATTTTGTAATTTACAAAAGTTCAGTAACTAAAATAATTATTTGAATATAGTTCAATAAGGGTAATTATTTGATGCACTGTTAGTAGAAATTTCTTTCCCGCAAGCGAGTTTCTAAAGCAACCACATGTCCCTTTTAGAGACCCTAACCCATAAATTCTAAATCCTAAAGTCTAAAATTTAAACCATAAAATATATTATCAAATCTTAAAACCTAACCACAAACACTAAAAACCTAACCCTAAATCCTAGGCTATAACCTCTAAACCCTAAAAAGTAGGCACTTATGCAAAAACAAGTTTTCTATCACTAGTGCATAGAATATTTTCTGTTCAATAAATTCTAATGTATATGATATAAATCATCACTAACAGGATTCAATAACAATAAATTAGTAATTTTGAGACTGTAATTTTCACATATTATAGTAATTATTTTTTTATAACTACCAATATCTAATTTATCGACTGATTATTTAAATAAAATAGTACCGAATAGTTAATTATATATTATTTTTATTATTAATGTATGACTTTTTAAAATTAGTTTATATATTTAAAAGTCAAAAGTGAAAAATAATTAATAAATATTTGGTGCATGTAGATGTCGGATCCTTTGTAATAAAATTTTGTTGACATTGTAAAACTTTGTTCAATGTACAATGAAAATAATAAAAGAAATGTCAATTACAACATTTAAGTGCATTTGTACTAGGGTAATCTTCGCCCGTGGTTCTTTTGTTTATGTTTTGTTCTATTTTGGTCACCTAAATTTAAAAAAAAATATTTTTGCCACTTACGTTTGAAAACGTTTTTATTTTGGTTACTGGACTGTTATTCTTCGTTACTTTTGTTTTCAGTCTGTTTCATTTTGGTCACCGATTTTAATTTTTTTTGTTTAAGTCACTTATGTTATTGTTTTGTTCTATTTTGGTCACTGGGCCATTAATCCCCGTTAATTTGATGATGTGTCACATTAATAAAAATGAGTAATTTCTAATTCAATCCTTAAACTTTTACATTTTTATTTTTTTCACCATCTTCAAACAAAAAACCCTAAAAACTTCTCCTCTCCAACCTTAACCTTCATTTTTACTGATGTCACCGCCGTCAACGGTTGCTGCTGCTGCCTTAGCTATCGTCTGCTACAAACGTCTACTGAAATAGTGAAACACAACTGATGTAAACTCTGATACAGAACTAACCAAATAAGATAGTTAGAATAATTCTGTTATTCTTGTTTGCTTATGCGATGGCTTCTTTCTAGGGGTGTGCATTATTCGGTTTTAACCAAATTAACTAACCGAACTAAAATTTTTTGGTTAATAGGTCGGTTAATTTTAGGTAAAATTGATTAGCGGTTAAGAGTTTTTTCAAACTTTGGTTATTGGTTAATTCGATTCGAAACTTCTTAATTAACTGAATTAACCAAAATTATTATATATTAAATATTATATATTACATATATTTATTTTTGGTCATTAAACATTTAAAAATTATAAAATGATCATTAAATTTTTTGATATATTATAAAATGGTCATTAAACTTTTATCAAATTAGCATAAAATGAAAGTTTAGTGACTAAAAAGATCATTTTAGCATAATTTAGTGACCAATTTTGTAATTTACCCAAAATTTTATAACAAATTTTGGTTATTCGAAAACCGATCAAATTAACCGAAATTTTTCGGTTTAGTTAAAAAATTTCGAAAAAATTTTGGTTTGGTTAACGATTAAAAGGAAAAAAAATTGGTTAATGGATTTTGGGTAATTCGGTTTGGTTGATTAACCGAATGCACACCCCTACTCCTTCCAAGAAATCGAAGAAAACAAAAAAAAATCATTCAAAAATTTGAAGACAAACAAAGCGTTTGCATTGTTCCAGTGGAACCCAATGTTAACAAGCTCGATCGGTGGAAGGGGATAAATTTTGGGAGACAAAAAGATTATAGATTTTTTTGTTTGAAAATGGTGAAAAAGTAAAATTTTAAAAGTGTAGGGATTAAATTGGAAATTATCCATTTTTATTAATGTGACACGTCATCAAATTAACCGGGATTAATGGCCCAGTGACCAAAATAGAACGAAACAATAACGTAAGTAACTTAAACAAAAAAATTTAAAATAGGTGATCAAAATGAAACAAACCGAAAAATAAAAGTAACGGAGACTAACGGTCCAGTGACCAAAACAGAAACGTTTTCAAACGTAAGTGGTAAGAATAGTCTTTTTTTTTAATTTTGGTGACTAAAATAGAATAAAACCTAAACAAAAAGGACCACGGGTGAAAATTACCCTTTTTATTACTGCAAATGGTGTATTAATTAGTTTTAAGAAGGAATTTCCCGTAAAAGAGTAAATAGCGAGAATCATGACTAATGCATATGATTAAATCAAAAAGTACAAAATAAGATTGCAATAATTTCTCCATTAATTATGTTTTGAGAAATCATTGGATTTCATACAAAAAGGAAATAAAGGAAAGATTTTTTATTCCCTTTTAAGATTTGTAGACTGACTTTTTCTTCGGCCTCAATTTTTCTCCATTAGGTCAGCTCTTTTAATGTGGTTATATATTTTTATATATAATTTGTGTAAAATGTATACTATAAAATTTTATTCATTTCAATCTCATTTATTTTATTTATGATTTAGAGTTTTAGATCGTAGAGTTTATAATTACGATCTCGAGTTTATAATTTAAGGTTTAAATTAAAGTAGACAAGATTGTATAGACTAAATTTTACTATATAGTTTGTATATAAAATAATTTATATAGAGAGAATACGTTGACCCAATATAAAATGGTAGATTACCCTTAATTTTAAAGTTTTGATTTAATTCATTAAACTCGGTTAATCCACTATTTTTAAATCAATATAAAATTATAATAAAATAAAAAGATTTTGGGGAAAAAAATAAGTGGATTATCTTTAATTCAAAAATTTTGATTTTTAAGTTTTATCTCTATTCTATCCCTTTAAATAGGAGTGCGAGGCTACCTCACCCAACAATATTACCTCTAAAGTTTGAACTCACATCCTCACCCTAAGAGTGCATCTTGTCTTACCAATGCACCCAACAACTGTTGGTACACAATTATATATTTTAAGCTTAAAACTAATCTAAAATCATAGACACTGAACCATAAAACCTAAATTCTAAAAATAAAAAATTGATCCCTAAACTCTAAAATTGACAATTTTACCTTAAAAGATGATTCAAACTTTTAAATCAAAAGATAATAAATATTTCCGTCTTCAAATTCACATTCTTCAAACGTTACAACAATCATATCAACCGAACTAAGATTTCAGTAAATATTATGATTATAATTACTATACATCAAATTCATTAGACAGTTTTACGTATTTAATAAATAGTTGTAGGCATTTAAATTATTTAAATTCGTCTGTATAAATGAATACCACAAAATCATACCAAATGAATATATTATATAAAAGGTGTGGATGAAAAAGAGTTGCTATATATGCTCCGAAATTTCATAAATCTCAACAGTTAATAATATTAATTAAGTAATATAAATGAAAAAGGCAAATCCAGAAATGATATCTTACCTGTTTCAAGAGAACTTTACCCATTTCCAATTTATCAAATTTCAAAAGTTTCACATTTATCAATTATCATGCTTATTATTACCCATAATTTTCGTGTTTACCATTATCATTTTAAATTATTATTTAATAAAATTAGTTGGGTATATTCCAATAATAATAATTGGATCCGTTTTTCATTTTTTTAAATTATGTTATAAAATACTGTTCTATTTGTAGTTTTAGTCTCTTTACTATGTTAAAATTTGAGATTTAGTCCTTTACATTAATTTGACATAATTTAATTCTTATATTTTTGTAATGTTATTAAATATGTCTAAACTGATAATACCACTAAATTAATGACATATATTTTCTCTCACCTTAACGTAATTTTATATCAATTGAATCATATATAAAAAAATTTCATCAAACCCAATGATCGCAATGAAAAAAGAGATGATATTCTTAAAAAATATAGATTCGAAAATTTTATCTATATGTATATGTGAGTTTAATTAAGAGCTTAAAACTAAACAAATACTATTTCCGATAGGATACTTTCGTTGTACGTATATGACTTCATGAAGTCTGGACCCTTTATCGCAATTCATCTATATTTGGTATTGTTTTTGTTAATTGGGGCTCTTTGAAATCGGACTTGATTTATTTTACTAAAGTTTAAGGATCAAATATGATATAAATTTATATATTTATTACGTGCACCAACTTTTAAAAATGATATCTTGTTCAGCCATAACCTCTGATCAGGAGCTTTTAAATTTGTTCATCGGTATCCAGATGAATACTTGTAACTCTGATTATGGCTTCAGTTCAGCTACTATTGGTGTTATGCAGAAAAATAAGAAGCTTTTGCATTTTCCAAGGAAAGGTGGGGGAGGAGCCGAAGTAAAAAATACAACAAAATTGTTGAAAACATGTTATAATTACATTGCTACAGTACATAATACTGAAGAATTTACAAATCTTTCCGATAGAAATTGTATAAATTAGCAGCAGATCCCCTTTTGATTCAAGAAACCTTTTTCCTAAGGAGACAGAGACACCAGAAAGCCGAAAAACGGAAGGCAGCAATGGACAAGGAGTCATCAAGAACCTCACCCAATTTTACAGCAGCAAACATCAACTGTCTGTAAATGAAAAAAAAGACCCCTTTTTCCTGTGAATTCAAAAACATTTCCTCGTCTTACTTACGATGCCTCCGCTTCTGCTCAGGTCTTTGCCTTTTCTCGTCGTCCCATTCCCGATCATACATCCTAAACTTTGATTAAGGAAATACTAACATTTTTTTCTCTATGTGCAATAGAGCAACAATTTATTATCAAGGCCAAAATTAACTGGCCTAATTACCATTTATCCTTTGCATGAACATGCAGCATGGATAATAAATATACCTGTAACTTAAGCTCACTTTTTAAGGATACATATCTGTGTCGCGACGAGCCATCTTGCCGGTTGCCTCTTTACCATGAATCCTCATCCCTGGTTCTTCCAAATAACCCCCGCGCTGCATCAAGGCACCCTTCCGTTCTCTCTCTCTTCCATCATATTGTGACATACCAATGGAGGGAGGTGGGGGTGGAGGGGCAACAGGAGAATATTCCCCAGGCTCTGATGGCAAATGCTCTCTCTTGAGTTTCCGCCTTTTGGCACCAGTTCCATCGACATCATCCTCTTTCACAACATTTGCTTTCTCTCTCTCCCTCTCTTCCACCTACATGGAGACACAAATGTAAGCAAAAATCTTTGCCCAAAATAAAAATACCTATATGATGTAAAAGCCCTTATTTTCACCCATTGAGCAAATTAGAAGAGTCATCTTCATTTTGAGCTCGACAGTTCAGAGCCAAAATTTATGAAGTCAAAGTCTAAGCATAAACTATAAGACTTAAATGAGGGGTTATGCAGAAAGAACAAAGAGACATACCATACTAATAATGCGACCTAAAACTCATTGGTAACAGGTGAAGGGGCTAAACTTGAATAAATGACCACATGAAACAAGGACTTAATAGATGTGGGGTAACACTACTAGACAACAAAAATAATATAAGAATAAAGATGGAGCAGTTCAATACCTTCAATGACAACCCTTCTCTTTCTTCTCGCTTTCTCTCTCGAAAATCATCCTCTCTTCTGCGTTTTCCATCATCCTGGGAAACCAAGGAATTTTCTTCCGACCGTCTCCGCTCCTTCTCTTCATGTCTTGGAGAGAGTCTTTGAGTGTGTCTTGTACTTCCAAACCTTCTGTCAGGATCATCATCCCTTCTACCAGTAGCATTAACAGATTGAGGGACCATATGAGGAGGTAAAGGAGGCGGTGGAGGCAAGCTTTGCACATTAAACCGGTCATCGGCTTGAGACTTTTCTACGGATGTATCAGCATACCGTACTTTACTTCTTTCGTCTTTGCTGCGCTCATCCTTAGCTTTATCACCAAGTCTATCCAAATTTCTATCAGTGCTTTTCTCAACAGAGCGCTCTCTTCCGTGTCTCTCTATTGATCTATCTCTAGATTTCTCAGTCAAAATATCATCAGCACGAGACTTTTCAGAGCGCTCCAATCTATCTCTGTAATCCCTATCATGTCTCTCACTTCCCTTATCTTTGGATCTATCCAAAGGCTTATCCCTGATCTGTAGCTTTGTCACTTCATCGGTTCTCGACTTGTCAAAATCAGCTGATCGAGGGTCTGTGGACCTCCCCGCCGATAATCGAACTTCACCATCCAGATCTTTTGATTCGATATCCACTTTACGGCGCTTACTTAATCTATCAGCCTCTTCCACAGAGATGGTTCTCTCTTTGCAGACTTATCCTTTGGACTTTGAAGCAAACAATAGAGTTGTTAGTATGCATAACCGTGTGTTGTAAAGAGTTTTAGATAGAGTAGAAGTTATATGTTATCTTTACTTTATCTTAACTAGTAGTTTGAATTTTAAATTTGATCTTTGTAAAGGATAAAAGTCTTATCCTATAGGTTAACCACTTGGTGTTAAACACTGTAAAAGTCTATATAATAGACTCTCTTTCACTAATGAAATATAAGAAAAAACAGAGAAAAACTACATTTCTCACATGGTATCGTTTAGGAGCCGATCCTATCTCTCTCGTCTTCTCCTTTGCTTAATTTCCATGGCCTTTTTTGAAACCACCACATCGTAAATTAGTTCCCAAAATAACTCGTGCATCCAATTTCGGATCTCGGATGCCTCTCTTTCCCCAATCACATCCTACAAACTAAATGGGAACAATTACCTTCAACAGCTTTTTTGGCCATCTCACCTCTAAATCTTCCACAACCGCCTTATCATCTAGTGAAGGTAGAATTTCTGTTTGGCCACTTCAAATCCTCTATCCTCGGATTATAGATTCGTGCCTCGACCATATGACAGCAACCTTCAACCTATTTCGCACCTTTAACCATTGCAACTCTAAAACCTCCATCAAGGTTGCAGATGGGTCTCTGTCCCAAGTACAAGGAAGTGGCGCTATTCAAGTGGGTGATAAACTGGTTTTGCCTCATGTGCTATATGTTCCTAATCTTGCCTACAACTTGTTATCGGTTAGTAAGTTAGTTCAAGATACTAAATGTGATGCTCACTTTGGAATTAATGGGTGTGTGTTTGAGAATGTGGCTCGAAGAAGGTGATTGGCGGTGCTAGGCTATCCAATGGTCTCTATATTCTTGATGAATTACCACCTTTGATTGCTTGAGCCACGTTGCTTTAAGACTTCATCTTCTTCTTCTTTTAAGTAACCTGATGATGATATTATGTTGTGGCATCTTAGGCTAGGACATCCAAATTTTGTGTATCTTTCAAAATTGTTTCCCAAGTTATTTAGCAATAAAAAGCCTCATTCTTTTAATTGTGAAGTATGTCAAATTGCTAAACATACTAGGCAAACATATGCTCCTTCCTCATTTACACCCACATCTCTTTTTCTATAATCCACAAGTGATATTTGGGGTCCATCTAAGGTCAGAAGCTTGTCTGGGTCTAGGTGGTTTATTACCTTTATTGATGACTATTCTAGGACTACTTGGACTTTCTTAATGAGGGAAAAGGCGGAAGTTGCGTCAATTTTCAAAACTTTCTATCAAATGATTGAAAATCAGTTTGACAAACGTATTAAGGTTGTGAGGAGTGATAATGGGAGTGAATACCTTGGTCAATCTCTTAGGTGTTATTTTCGGGAAAAAGGCATTTTCCATCTTACTTCTCTGTGTCAATACTCCACAACAAAATGGTGTTGCCGAAAGAAAAAAACAGACATCTACTAGAGGTTACGAGGTCTCTTCTTTTTCAGCCAAAGCACCTAAATATCTTTGGGGGAAGCCTTACTTATCGCCACCTACCTTATCAACAGAATGCCCAATAAAACCTTGGGTTTTTAAAGATCAATGTAAGTCTTATTCAAACATTTTCCTCACTTTAAACCACTTTCATCATTATTCCTCTTAGGGTATTTGGCTGCACTGACTTTTGTTCATGTGCATGATAAAAATAGAAGTAAGTTGGACCCTAAATCAATCAGTGTGTGTGTTTATAGGATATTCCTCTAGTCAAAAGGGTTACAAATGCTATTCTCCTATTTCTAAAAAGACCTATGTCTCTTTTGATGTCACTTTCTTTGAGGATAAACCATATTTTGCGTGGATGAACTTTGTGGGGAGAAAATGAGGAATTTCAGCCCTTTGTTCCTTCACCTTCCATCATTTCTCCTCTACGGACATTCCTTTCATATCCTATCCCGAAAACCACTGAGCAGAAAATACTATGCTATGTAAATGCACTCTCCTCATACCAACAAATCACCACCAAGTCCTTGTACAACACCTCTTCCAAAGACCTAGGGTCTGCAAAGACAAATTTCCCCTACTCTGTGCATTCACAAATGAGACATGATCAATTTAAGGTGTATACAGAGAGAAGAAGAGCCCCTAATGAAGTAAATAACCAGCCTAGCACTTGTCAAGAACCGGACTCAAGTCCTGTTCTTTGCTTGAACCGAGCTTAAATCCGCTTCATCGAGATTGAAGGTAACATTCCTCCTCAAGATTCTAGTGACCTTGATGACTTTCCTATTGCTATTAGAAAGGAGTAAGAAAATGTACTATGCACCCAATTAACAAATTTGTTGCCTATGGTAAACTTCAGCCCAATTTTAAGGCCTTTACAAACACCTAAACAAAGTCTGCAGATTCCTAAAACAAAGAGAGGAGGCCTTGAAGAATCCCAAATGGAAGAAAGTCTGTCGAGGAAGAAGTAAGGGCACTTGAGAAAAATGAGACATGGTGTTTGACAGATCTACGGAGGGAAAAAGAGGGTGTTGGATGCAAGTGGGTTTTCACTATCAAGTACAACTCGGATGGGAGCATTGAAAGGTATAAGGCAAGGCTGGTGGCTAAAGGTTTTACACAATCCTATGGGGTGGATTATCAAGAAACCTTTGCACCAGTGGCTAAATTGAATACTATTAGAATCTTACTTGTCCATAGCTGTAAACAAGGACTGAAATTACATCAACTAGACATCAAAAATGCATTTCTCAATGGGAGTCTCAAGAGGAAGTATATATGCAAATACCACGGCCTAGAAGGTAAAACAACTAGAAATACAAAGTGTGCAAACTCAACAAATCATTGTATGGACTTAAACAATCTCCAAGGGCCTGGTTTGAGAGGTTTGCAAAGGCTATGGTAAAGAATGGATTCAAACAAAGTCAGGTGATCACACCTGTTCGTAAAGGTTGCGAAAGAATCGTAAAATAACCTTATTAATTGTGTATGTTGATGACATAATTATTACAGGGGATGATAGTACGTAAATTGAGAATTTGAAGATTGTTCTTGCCTACGAATTTGAAACAAAGGACTTGGGGAGTCTAAGGTATTTTTCGGGTATGGAAGTAGGAAGGTCAAGAGAAGGTTTAGTCATCAATCAAAGGAAGTACATCCTAGATCTTCTTACGTAAACCGGGATGCTTGGATGCAAGCCACCGAGACACCCATGGACCTGTGGTTGAAGTTCAACAAAGAGGAAGCTGGTAATCCGGTTGACAAAGAATCCTATCAACGGTTAGTTGGAAAACTAATTTATCTTTCTCTAACAAGGCCGGACATTGCCTACTCGGTGAGTGTTATAAGCCAGCACATGAGTGATCCTCGAGAAGAACATTTGGAGGCGATTAATGCACTCGAGGTACCTAAAATTCACACTGTCTTTGGGCTAATTTTCAAGAAAATTCCGCATGCAATGTGAAGGTATACACGGATTCAAGTCGGGCGGGAGAGCTCACCGATAGAAGGTCAGTTAGTAAGATCAATAAAGCTCTTACTGACTGTCAAAAACCTCTTGTATCCATGTTATCAATACCAGGTCCCAAGGTAGACACAAAGCTTTGGAGATGTGTCTGGTGAACAGTATCATATGCTAAAGAGATTGACGTTTTCAATGAGCCTGAATATGTATATGATAGTTACAAACAAATAGAAAACCAATAAGAAACAAAAAAAAATGTAAGCTTCCTGAAGTGCCTAAACAATTAGACCAAGTCTAACCAGAAACACTCTAGAGAAAATGCCATTCAAGTATCCAACCAGGTAAGAAAATTCTCACAGAACATATCCAACCACCCTCCAGAATAAAAAAAAGAAAAAAAAAAAAAAGAAGGGACCTAGAATTTACCTAAGTAACCCTTTACAGATTTGAACATGTGCCACTGGATTAAGAGGTGAAAGGCGATCAAACAGAATATGGGCATGGTACCTGAGAAATATGACGTCTTAAGTAAAAAATTTAAATATAATCGTCACAAGACTCACACAGAGAGGACAAGCTAAGACAGCATCAATTTTCTCCAATTTAGAGCTTATGCAAGTACTTAAGAAATAAATAACACTCTACAGGCCATTGGCAAGAATCATAACAGTACCGTCCACACAAAGAACATAGTTTCTGCTAAAGTAAACTTTTTAGATCTTTTAGTAATTAAAATGTCATAGGATGAACTAGTGATGCAAGCATCCTGGATTTAATATACGACCTGGTGATGCAAGTATCTGACCTAAGCACACTGCTGGTTATAGAAAAGCAGAACATTGAATTACAAGGAAATTACAAATAAATAAAAAAATCAGCCAAACGCCAGAATGCCACCCAGAACCAACGTGAAAAAGGATATGAGGAAAACAAATTGAAAGCCAGTAAAGAAATAATTTAAATCTTACAACAAGAACGAAATAATGATTAAGATTGGCAAAATAATTTCAGTTAAAAGTTAGAGGGGGAGAGAGAGAGGATGGGAACAGACGGAAACTGAACAGAATAAAAAAGCCACCTCAAAAATGGCAAACTAAAATCAAGCTTACCAATCATCTACAAAAAGAAAGCCGGTCAGCAAGCCTAAAGTCTGACTATTTTCAAGCTCTGATGATCTTTCAGCGACAGCCTCATTTTCCATATCTAGAGCAGCAAAAAGGTCTATCCTTACATCTCCTTGTTTCTCATCCTCCATGAGATCTTTACCAATGGCAGCAAGATTTATTTTTCCAATTTTGTTAGCCTGCAGAAAATTAAGGTGTAATCATACGTAAATTACAGGATGAAACATGTCAACAATATCCGGAGGAAACTTATACAGCTTTCTAACCACAATTTACTGGTGGTCACCAATCTCTAGAGGGAGGCAGTGGAAACAAGAGTTATCAATGCCTCAAACAAGGACAGTGAACATTATGAGAGTGACTTGGATACAAAAATAAAAAAAAGGAAACACCACACTCTTTCATACAGGCAAGAAATTCTAAGCATAAAATTCCAATAATTGTGATGAAGTACAGATGTGGAAAAGGAGGACAAGGCAATTAAAATACCTCATCAAGCCGTTTTGCAGATAAGCCATTATAATGCTCAAATGCTTCATCATCCTTAGGAAGTAAATGAGCATAGCTGCACACATGCATAAATCAGACCAGCTAGAAAAATTGCAGATAGGAACAGCTGATTGAAATCTCTATATAAGCCATCAATAGGGAACACAAATTGTTAAAATGCAAAAACAAAAAAGAAAAGAAAATACAAGAAAAAAGTCATATCACATGAGATCAATTCCAATGTTGACACATTAAACATTGCATGTGAGCCTTTTATATATCAAATTTCCGCTTCAAGAATCAAGACATGGATAATCAAATGAAAAATAATAGCTACAACAGGAGTGTCTAGATCCATTGCAAGAAGAACATGTTCCGTTATCATAAATGAAAATTGGATTAGCTCATGCATTGTTGTAAACAATCTTAGAACAAAACGAATCGCCAGACTAGAGGACAGTGAATCTAGCATAACTTACATGCTATCAAGGTCAATAAAATCTTCTTTCACTAGCAGTGCTGTAAGCCTATAAAGCCCAAATGGGGTAGGAGTATTTACTTCCATGCGCTGATAGTATTGAAACTTAAAACCAAGAATTTGCGAAGCATGAGACTGCAGGAAAGAATAGATAAATAAGCAACCCAAAGGTTCTTAAGATCCAGGATAACAAAAATTATCATTCATATCAACTAGAATTGAGTGATATGTACCTTTGGAAAGATGGGAATCAATTGCAAAAAAGCATTATTATCTGGCTGAAGTTCGTAACACTCCAACACCTAATGAATCAAGAAATTATTGTCTTAACAAATTCATTCAACAGAATTTATGTACAATGAAATAGGATTAATAATCAGGACTGGAATAAGATAATCAGCAGTGATTAGAAAAAAGAACTTACGATGTCAAAAACACGGTTCGGGTCCAGATCAAAATGCCCAATTAATGACTGCAGAAGTTACACCAATTACACAATGCAGGCCACAACTAAAATTAAAAAAATACAAAATACAAACAAGTCAAACCTTGACGATGCCTATTCTAGCTGTTGATGAATTTTGAGTTGAATCTTCCTTGAAGATGTTTTGTTGTGCCTAATCTACTTTGCAATCTCCTCTTTGTTAGTAAACTCTCCAAGAATTTGAAGTGTTCATTACATTTTATCAATCAGTTTTTTTTTTGTGCAATGAATTGGAGGAAGATCTTGGCACTGCCAGCTTGCAAAATGGTCTGTATGTCCTTGGAAATCAACCATCTACCCTACCAAATACTTCTTGCTCTTTTACTTCTTTAGGGCAAATTGATAATATAATGTTATGGCATTTTAGGTTAGGGCATCCTAATTTTCATTATCTTGCTAATTTATTCCCTGAATTGTTTGTTAATAGAAAACCAAGTTCTTTTAAATGCCATCTTTGTCCTCTTGCTAAACAGACAAAAGCATCCTATTTACCATCTTTCTACAAACCTTCCCAACCTTTTTCATTAATTCATAGTGATGTTTGGGGTCCTTCTCGAGTGAAGAATGTAACTGGTAGTAGGTGGCTTGACACTTTTATTGATGATAATAGTACTAAGGGATAAATCTGAAGTAGCTCTGTTTTTGAGAGATTTTACAATATGGATGGAACTCAATTTGGTAGTGGAATCCAGATCTTCAAATCTGATAATGGAAGTGAATATTTTACCAAGTCCTTGGGGAATTTTTTTAACAAAAAAGGGATTGTTCAACTAAGCACTTGTGTGGATACACCACAACAAAATGGGGTTGCAGAAAAAAAAATAGACATTTGTTAGCGGTTACTAGGTCTTTGTTGTTTACCAATAATATTCCTAAGTATTTGTGGGGTGAGGCTTTGTTAAATGCAACCTATCTCATTAATCGAATGACCAGTAAGGTTTTGCAATACAGAACACCTAGAGCTATTTTTTTTTAGAGTTGCCCCAATTTTAAACCTGTCCTCTATTCTCCCTTTCAAAGTTTTTGGTTGCACTGTGTTTGTGAAGGATTCTGCTCCCTCTAGGTCAAAACTTGATCCCAGATCCTTGAAGTGTGTCTTGGTAGGGTATTCTTCACTTAAGAAGGGTTACAAATGTTATCATCCTCCTTCTCAGAAATTTTTTACTTCCTTGGATCTCACTTTTTTTTTAACAGGAACCTTATTTCCATGCGACTGCAACTCAGGGAGAATTGTGATGTTTTTCAGCCTCTTACCAATCAGGTTTATCCTTCTTTACCTTCAGAGTTATTATTTACTAATAATCCTTTGTTATTTGAACCTCAAACTCCTTTAAACCCCTCTACTTCTTCACCTATTGTTACACCTACAGCTTCTCATCCTTCACCTATTGTTACTACTCCTCATAATTCACCTAAACCTTCCTCACAAACCCCTCAGCATCTTAAGCAACTGAAAGTTTACACCAGAAAACTATTCCAGAGACTGTTTTGCAATCTGACACTTGCCAAGAATTGGACTTGAGTCCAGTTGCCAATGAGAATGATGGAGGTAATGTTCTAGCCGAGATTCCCTCTCATTTACTTGAGTTTGATTATTTGCCTATTGCTAAAAGGAAAGGGGTAAGACAGTGTACAAAACACCCCATTTAGAGGTGTGCTGCTTATGGTAATCTAATGTCATCTTTTAAGGCTTTTACAGTTTGTTTAGATAAAGAACAGATACCTAACACTATTGAGGAGGCTCTAAAAGATTCTAAGTGGAGAAGGGCTATTGAAGAGGAGATTGAAGCACTTGAAAAAATGATACTTGGACCATTACAGATCTTCAACAAGGCAAGAAACCAGTCGGATGCAAGTGGGTGTTCTCCATAAAATACAACTCTGATGTCAGTATACAGAGGTATAAAGCAAGGTTGGTAGCAAGGGTTTTACTCAAACCTGTGGAATTGATTATAATGAGACCTTTGCTCCAGTAGCTAAGCTAAATACAATTAGAGTTCTATTAAGCTTGGCAGTAAACAAGGACTGGAAGCTCCATCAACTTGACATTAAGAATGCCTTTCTTAATGGAAAATTGGAAGAAGTGTACATAAGAGTTCCTTCGGAATTGAAGTCGACAAAAGGTGATCAAAAAGTTTGCAGACTTAATAAATCCATCTATGGTTTGAAGCAGTCACCTAGAGCCTGGTTTGACAAATTCACCAAGGTGATTCTAGAAAATGGATACAAACAATCCTTGGCAGATCACACACTCTTCATTAAGGTAACCCCTAGTAATAAAAGGGTTAATTTAATAGTATATGAGGATGACATAATTCTGACAGTGGACGATGATGAAGAGATTAGTCACTTGAAAGGGTTGTTAAATACAGAGTTTGAAACAAAAGACCTAGGAAAGCTCAGATACTTTCTAGGCATGGAGGTTGATAGGTCGAGCAAAAGTCTGATAATAAACCAGAGAAAATATGTTCTTGATCTACATAATGAAGCATGAATGTTGGGATGCAAAGCAGCTGATACTCCCATGGAAGCAGGCTTGAAATTCAGTAAAGAGGACTCAAACCATAAAGCTGATAAGGGTAAATTCCAAAGGTTAGTGGGAAAGTTGATTTATTTGTCATTAACCAGACCAGACATTCCCTTTCCAGTTAATGTTATCAGTCAACACATGACTAATCCAAGGGAAGATCACATAGAAGCTACAATTAGAATTTTGAGATACTTGAAAAGGACATCAGGGCATGGATTGCTATTTAAAGGACTCTTCAAATTTTTTTCAGATTCAAGCTGGGCAAGCGAACTGAAAGAAAGAAGATCAACTAGTGGCTATTGCTCCTTTGTTTGGGAAAATCTAGTGACCTGGAGGAGTAAGAAACAAACAGTTGTATCTAGAAACAGTGCTAAAGCAGAATATAAGGCTTTAGCATTGGGAATGTGTGAAGGAATTTGGCTGTTAAAATTACTGAAGGAGCTAGATGTGAACCAAGAGGAGAAGTTTGAGATTTTTTGTGATAATCAATCCACCATACAAATTGCTCGAAATCCAGTTCATCATGATAGGACGAAACATGTGGAGATTGACAGACATTTTATCTCAGAAAAGATTACTAATGGGACAGCTTCTTTATCCTATGTTCCTACAGAAGAACAAGTGGCAGATGTGCTTACAAAAGCACTACCAAAAGCTTCTTTCGACAAGTTTCTATTCAAGCTGGGAATATACAATGTATATTCTCTAATTTGAGGGGGAGTGTGAGATTATCTGATAGTGTTAGAATTCTTATGTAAATAATAGTTTAAATTAAAGTATACTTCCTAAAAGATAGAGTTAGATGTCTTTTGTACTTAGGACTCCTAATTGTAACTAAAGTCCTATACTTGAGTCTATAAATTCAATGTAAAGGGATGTAATCTTTAATTCATTCAATAACAGAAAAATCAATTCTGTTTTTTTTTCCTTTTAACAGAAACTTAAAATTCTGTTTTCTTTTTTTGCGTTATTCTGTTTTTTCCAAAAGTTGTAAAGTTGCTTTTCTAAATCCAAACAAGATATCCAACTGTCCAAATCCTAAGCTAATAAAAATAATATGAAAACTACAGAGGCAATCCTCAATCGTCTATCTAATTCTGAACTAATTTGGCTTCTCTTTAACAGCAATTCAAATTTCTGCACAAGCATTTCTGTTTATATGCCAATTGGTAAGCTGCCAAGATCTATATGATATGTTGACTCCAACCACACCGTAATTTCAAAAATCCATCAACATGCTAGGAAAATTAATCAAAATTCCTATAGGTGTATGAGGGCAACCAACACCAAGTAAACAGGTTAAAGAATAAAACATGCCACACCACAATTGTACAAATAGGCGGCGACAAGTCAATTGATAAGTCACTGAAAAAGTTTCATCCCCACGTCTTCAAGAAAATATAACTAAAGGCAATACAGGAGGAAAAAAGTATTCCAAAAACTTTATCAAACTGCAGTCATACCAGTTTAGCATAGCCCTCACTTTCTTCTCGAAGGAGATTAAATTTTGTTTGCTGATAAAGAAGCCGCGTATTTACCCTGACCTGGAACCAGTACAGAAAAATATCAGATGAGGAATGTCAGTATTACCTCAACATCATGACTTTGTCACATAAACTGATGCAAGTATCTGATTTAATCACTTAGACGTGCAAATATACATGACTCCTAGACTTGCTAGTGGAAGCAAGACTTGCTATCGACATAACTAAACAAAGTCTGTATTTCCATATTTATTATGAGCTACTAGGTGAAATTTCCAGCATCAAACCAGAAAATTGACCATGCATCAATAGATATTATGTCGATAACAATAGATTTGCTTACCTCTTTAACCTTCAAATCTGAAGCCTTTATCTTGATCATCTCAGCCTCCGATAGGAACTCTTCCTGAAAGGTAACGAGAAAATTAAGGTATTTTTACATTACTATAAAGTTAACATGTCAACAAAGATCTACCCGTTCTAGAGAATCCCAGAGGTCTAAAATCAAGAAATAACCATGTGACCAAATGATAAACATGTAGAAAGTAGTAAAAACAGAAGAGAAAGTTTGTGAAAACAGAAGAGAAAGTTTCTGTTTCTTTTCGAATGAATAATAGGTTACAACATAGAACTCTTTTATAGAGTCCTTGAGGATTTAACTCTAACTAGGACTCCTTACAATAGAAGACTTCTTAGATAACTCTTAATCCTTATCCTACTAATAGATAACTCTTGATCTTTTACATAACTTACAAGACTTTTACATTACATACAACTCTATACATATCGTGTTATCCTACACTCCCCCTCAAGCTGGAGAGTATACGTTGTATAGTCCCGGCTTGGATAAGAACTCATCAAAAATTGATTTGGGTAAAGCTTTTGTAAGCACATCACCTAGTTGTCCTACGTAGGAGTATATAACAAAGAAGCTATCCCATTGTTAACCTTTTCCGAAATAAAATGCTTGTCTATTTCAACATGTTTTGTTGTCATGTTGAATTGGATTCCTAGCAATTTGAATTCTTTGATTGATTATCACACAAGATCTCAAACTTATTTTCTTGGTACGTGTTTAACTCCCTCGGTAGCTTAAGTAGCCAAATTCCTTCACACATTCCTAGTGCCAAAGCTCGAATTGCGCTGCCCTGACCGCTATACGGAGACAAGCGATTGCTTTTTACTCCTCCAAGTTACGAGATTTCCCCAAACAAAAGTACGGTAGCCCTTTGGTTGATCTTCTTTCGGTGAGTTCTCATTGACTAGAGTCGGTGAATACTTTCACAGATCTATCTCGTGTCTTTTTAAACAATAAACCATGTCCGAGAGTCTTCTTCAAGTACGAGAATTTTGTTTGTTCTTTGCCATGTGTTCTTCATTTGGATTGTTCATATCTTGGTGATCACATTAAGCTGGAAAAGCGATGTCCGGCTGGTGAGTGATAGATAGATCAATTTTCCCACTAATCTCTGAAACCTTTCTTTGTCAACTAAAAGAGCTGTTTCATTAGTAAATTTCAAGCTGCCTCCATTGGTGTATCTATTTGGTTTACACCCTAGCATTCGACTTCATCTAGTAGATCAAGGACATACTTCCTCCGATTTATCACCAACCCCTTACTTGACCTTGCAACCTCCATGCCCAAAAAGTATCTAAGCTTCCCCAAGTCTTTTGTTTCAAACTCTCTATTGAGAAGACTCTTCAGCTAACTAATTTCTTCATCATCATCTCTGTCAAGATTATGTCATCCACATAAACAATTAAGATAACCCTTTTATTTTTGAAGTTACCTTAATAAAGAGTGTATGATCAGCTAGTGATTTGCTGTATCCATTCTTGAGAATAATAACAGTAAACTGTCAAACCAAGCTCGAGGAGATTGCTTTAGGCCATAAAGTGACTTGTTGAGCTTACAAATTTTTTCGATTTCCCAAGCGATTTTTCGGACGGTGGGATCTTCATATAAACTTCCTCCTCTAACTTCCCATTAAGAAATGCATTCTTGACATCCGGTTGGTGTAGATTCCAATCATTGTTCACAGCAATACTTAACAAAACTCGAATAGTGTTGAGTTTTGCCCTTTTGGAGCAAAGGTTTTGGTATAATCAATCCCATAGGTGTGTATATCCTTTAGCCACGAGCCTTGCTTTATATCTCTCGCAAGCGCCATCGAGTTATATTTTCAGAAAAAACCCATTTACAACCGGGTTTTTACCTTGGGAAGATCCATTATTGTCCAGTACCATTTTTTCTCAAGTGCACTAATTTCTTCTTCAATGACCCTTCTCCACTTAGGATGCTTTAGTGCCTCATCAATAGTTGTAGGAACTTCTTTTCATCTAAACTTCTTTGTAAAAGCTTTAAAGGATGGCATCAATGAGTGTAAGCAACAAACTTACGGATAGGATGTTTAGTGCCTTTGTCTAACTCCTTTTCTAATAGCAATAGGAAAATCATCCGGTTTAGGAGTAGTAGACTTCTTGATTACATTTCCTTCATCTTCCATATTGGCAATTGGACTCAAATCCAATTCTCGGCAAGTGTCAGTTGCAAGATGGCCTCGGTATAGTTTTCTTTCTCCTTGTATAGGTCAAAAGTTGTTTGGGTGGAGTAGGTGTTTTGGAAGGATATTGAGAAGTTGTTGGTGTTTGTAAAGGAGATCTGGTGAGAAATCTGAGGGTGTTGTAGGCAACAAGGGCCAATTTGTGGAGTGAATGGATGAAAAATCAAGGTATAGAAACAATAGGAGAGATTACTCTTTGTTGGTAGGAAAAGGTGAAGATCATCCCAATTCTCCCCACGAGTTGCGGTAGTAGTAAAGTAAGGGGTCTGTTCAAAAAAAGGTAAGATCCATAGTAACAAAGAATTTTCGAGATGGTGGATGATAGCATTTATAGCCCTTCTTAAGTGAAGAATACCCTACTAGCACACACTTTCTGAGATCTAGGATCTAGCTTGGACCTATTCTCATTTGAATTATGAATAAAAACTGTACACCCAAAGATCTTAGGAGGTAATATACAAGAAAGGGGCTTAAAGTGGGGATATTTGTCCAAGAAAATGGATTTGGGGTTTTAAATTTCAAAAACCTTCTTGGGCATGCGATTGATCAAGTATGTGGCGATTAACAAGGCTTCTCCCCACAAGTACTTAGGAACATTATTGGTAAACAAGAGGATCGAGTGACTTCAAGAAGGTGTCTATTCTTTCTTTCTGCTACTCCATTACATTTGGGAGTGTCAACACAGGAACTAATCGAACTATCCCCTTTTTTTTGAAAGGAATCACCCAAAGACCTAGCAAAAAATTCTTTGCCATTATCGGACTTAAACAATTGGACTTTAGTATGGAATTGGGTAATGACCATGGTGTAAAATTTCTCAAAGATGCTTTTGGTTTGATTTTTTTCTTTCATCAAATAAGTCCAAGTAATCCTACTATGATCATCAATAAAAGTAATAAACCACTTACAACCATCAGCATTCTTCACTCTAGAAGGGCCCCACACATCACTATGGATCAAAGAAAAAGGGTGAGATGGTTTATAAGTAGATGGCAAATAGGATGCTTTGGTTTGTTTAGCAAGAGGGCGGATATGGCATTTAAATAAGCTTGGCTTTTTATTGATGAATAAGGAAGGGTACAATTTTGCAAGATATTGAAAACTAGGATGACCTAACCTAAAATGCCACAATAAAACATCATTACTTTGTCCTAATCTTTGTAAAGGAACAAGGAGATTTAGAGATAGAAGAGGGTGGATTTCCATGAAGAACATAGAGGCCATTACGCAATCTAGCATTGCCAATCATTGTCTTCGACTCCATTGCACGCAAAAACACAAACGAAGCATTAAACATTGTGGAACAATTTAAATGTTGAAAGCTTGCTAATGAGATATCAAAGTTGCGAGCAAGGTTGGGAACAAATAAGACATCATGGAGCAACAGATTATCATTAATACTAATAGAACCACATTACTGAATTAGAGAAAGTGAGCCATCAGCAGTTTTAATTGATCTACTAGATGAAGATCTTTGTGTATTGAAGGAACAATTCCTTGTTACGGTCATATGGTCGATGCCCCAGTCGATGATCCACATTGGAGTAAGTTGTGTGGATAATAGGGCATGTAGGAAAGGAGTTACCTTGATTTCTTTCATGGCGATTTGCCTCACGGGGCTTGTAAACTTTCCAAACAATTTACGGAGGTCTTGATCATTCTTTGGTAAAACTTGTGACACTTGAGGCGAAGCGGATGGGGACTGTGTGTCTCTAGAAGACCTTGGCTTCCAATCGATTGGTTTACCATGAAGCTTCAAGCACTTCTCCTTGGAATGGCGGGTTTCTTGCAATGCTCACACCATGGCCTGCCTTTTCTAGTAGAAGTTGTTTGAGTGAGAAGAGCAGATCCTTCATGGGAAGAGTATTGATTAGCATCACATTGCTTTGCTTTCCTCCTTCTTAAGCTGCAGAGAAAACTTCTCTAATCGAAGGAAGAGGAGCTGCCAAGAATCCTACTACGAACTGCATCTAATTCTTTATTTAAACCATGAAGAAACTGGAAAATTCTGCGTTGTGCGGTAATTTTCTTGTCTGAGCAACATCTCTTGGTGTCTCCCATTCATTACATTCATAAAGATCTATTTTTGCCAAAGAGCATTTAATGTGTTGTAGTATAGAGTGGTGACATTCCTTCTTGTTTGAGAACCGAAGCGACCTTCAATCCCATACAATTACGAGATGTTATCTATACTCGAATATGTTTCTTGGACAGACCCTCATTTCAAATTTCTTTGTTTGGTAAAGAAGAAAGTTCCGCCTACACTAGGGGTCATAGAATTGAGCAACGAGGACATCACCACGGCTATTTTCTGCATCCATTTGGTATAACCAAAGGCGGTGGCGTAGGCTGTTCAATCTCCCCGTGAGATAGCCCAATTTGCCTAAATCACGAGATGAAAATCTTGTGATTGAGACCATTCCAAATAATTATTGCCATTGATCGATGACAAGTAATAATAACAAGGTGGAAGTTTCATTGAGATCATCGAGAACAGAAAAAATTTCTGGTGAAGAGGTAATTCGATCGAGGAAGAAGAAGAAGAGTTGGCCATCGATAGGGTTTTATTTAGAGGATCGAAACCCAAGTGATACCATGTAGAAAGTAGTAAAAGCAGAAGAGAAAGTTTGTGAAAACAGAAGAGAAAGTTTCTGTTTCTTTTCGAATGAATAATAGGTTACAACATAGAACTCTTTTATAGAGTCCTTGAGGATTTAACTCTAACTAGGACTCCTTACAATAGAAGACTTCTTAGATAACTCTTAATCCTTATCCTACTAATAGATAACTCTTGATCTTTTACATAACTTACAAGACTTTTACATTACATACAACTCTATACATATCGTGTTATCCTACAAAACAACATAACAAGCTTAAGAGAAAAAGAGAGAGAATTACTTCGCTGCGCTCCTGGAAAAGCCTCAATGGAACCAACGAAGATTCCACCAGCCACTTTGCCTAGAACACAAACCATAAACCCAGAAAATAAGTAATATAAAATTTCTCTTCACAAAACAATCACAAAGGACATATAAAAACAGGAAACATGTCCGGTTGCAGATCATAAATGGAACAAATATATGAATGTGCAACAATAAAAATACTATTAGAATTCAATAAGATATGATGAAAATTAAAGAAAAATCATTTGCTTCACTTATATGAGATTCATGCAATTCCTCCACTCAGCTCCTAAAAACAAATTTAAAATAAATTGCATTGACTGCTTTAAATTTTCACCTTACAAATCCCAAGTTATTTGAAAGTTCATAAATTTAATTTCAATATTTAAACAAGTAATTCTTGCACACAAAAAAGGCAACTCACCTACTTTGTTTCCTTCCATATCAATCACTCAACTATTAGAGTTATTATTTCTTAGTCATTTCTATAAAGGTTACCAACTAATGTTCTATGTCAAGGTCCCCTCTACAATATCCGAATATTGGTTCAATTAAGTTTCAAAATCCCTCCTAATTCAGTGGATATATCACAAAGACCAATTTCACAGATACTTAAATCCCTAACAACTAATTCTTCACTTAATTAAGAAAAATATGAAAGAACCTCAAATAGAAAACAAAATCGCTTCCATCAGAAATTTCATGCTTCTCACATCCTCATTAGTCAGAATACTTGGTAATTAATAAGGATTTGTGAACAGAAAAATTATGTAAAACATGTTATGAACTTTCTACAAAGCAGGTAAATTTAATTTGTTAGTGTGTGCTTTTTATAACATATGGATCAAATCAGAACCTTAATAAGTTTCATCAATCACAACAGTGGTTGTGGAAGAACCTATTTATTGCTCACTTATATAAAATTAACGAACTGAAGAACTTACAGCATTAAGCATTCCAAAATTTTCAATATATCGAAAAGGTCTTTACTATAAACAATAAAAGTATAACAAGAAACATATTTGTTAATGAAATCAAGAAGTGTAACGTTAATGACATTAAAAAGTAAAAGAGATAGAAACAGAAAAAAAAAATAGGAATTAAGACACATAAGCAAAATGCATACAGATAAATATGTGCAATTCAGATTATATACTGACCAATTTTATCAAATGAATATGGTGTTCTCCAGCCATTGTAAGCTGCAAATAAGAAAAGCTCATAAGCTACAATCAAACATGTCAAGTACTACATTTGACGTACAAAAATAGCCATCTATAACAATTCCAATAAAATGAGGGATAAAGTGAACTAACAAGAACATTGTTGCAGTTCATAAAACATCGAAGTCTATAAGAATAAACCAGTCTAGAAGGACTAACAGTCTAACAAAATCCAGAACTCTGTCTCTCTCCCCTACTCTCCATCCCTCCATCCATCTCCTACTTCCTCTCAACACAAGATAATAACAACTGCAATGGTACAATCCAAAACTCTATCTCAGTCTCTATCAGGGATTTAAAAAGCATTCGCGGTAACGTTTTCGGTCGCGTCGCGTTTATCGCGGTTGCGGACATAACGGATGCTATTACGGTCACTGCGGGTGTCGCGGTCGTGAAATTTTTTAAAATTCGCACTTGTCTAAAAACATTATAATTATAATTATAATTATAAGGACTTATTTTTAATAATTTTTAGGGTATTTTCTAACATAAAAATTATAATTATAAACATGAAAAGTTAGATTATTGAAATTAAAGGACTAAATTGAACGAAAAATTAAGTTTACACTCTAAATTAAAAGAAAATCAAGGATTAAATTAACAAATCTAAAAGTGGCTTTTAAATGTCACAACATATTTAATGGTATATAGGTCAACCAAATCCTATGTTAATCGGTACAATAATTAACTAGTTTGCATATTTAGAACTCTTTTTTCAAATCAATAATACATTCTTTTTTAAATTTGCACAAACTTATTGTATAAAACAATAATTACAATTGTAATTATTTAAAGTTACTTCTAATGGTTTTTAGAGTACTTTCCAACACTTACAGTAACACATTACTAAAATTAAATGATTAAATTGAATAAAAAGTAAACTTTACACTCTAAATTAAGAAAAAAATCAAGTACGAAAATAATAAAACTAAAATATGTCATAGCTTAAATGAATATTTACCCATCCCTAAATTGGGGGTTGGATTTTTTCAAAATGATTTAAGGACTAAATTGAATAAATATGAAAATTTGATAGTTTTATAGTGTAATTTTGATGTAGGAATTTAGTTGAATACGATAGAATATTTAAAAAGATCTGGTCAAATTATTCGTTTTCATTGTTATTATTTATAAATTTCACTCAAATTATTATAAAACATAATAATTATAATTATAAAAGTTACTTTTTATGATTTTTAGAGTATTTTCCAACACTTATGAAATGATTTAATTGAAAGGAAATAAGACTTAGAGGCTCAATTGGAAGTTTTATTATAGATTTAAAGACTTAATTGGAATAAAACAAAACATCCTAATTAAACTAAAAATCTGGAATGACTAATTTGTAAGCGGAGTGAAACTTTTACGTCTCTCCAAAAAGTCACTAAAACTTGAACTCCCTCCCCGCAATTTACCCTTTTTAAATTTCATCTTTTCCTTCCCCCTCTCCCGCCCGACTCTGCAAATTTTTCCCCCTCCCCATTTTTATCTCCGGCCACAAGGCGCAACCGCGATTGTTCTGATAACGGGGATATCGTTCCGTTATCACCGTGACAACCGCAATCGCATTTTTCTCTCGTCAGTGAGAGGCCCCAGTCGTTGTGATTTCGTTGTCCACCGCGAAATTCGCCAAATGCGGTTTCAGACAGCGGCGGGACCGCTATTTCGCGGCCGCTAGCGGTCCGCGATTTAGAACCCTGGTCTCTATGCTCCAGCCCCAACACCCTAGGGGTGTAAACAAAGACACTTGTGGTGGCAAGCTACTTGTGTTTGATACACAAAAAACACAAACAAAAAAAAAATTGAATTTGACTTGGGTTAGAATTACAGTATAACTGACCATTCGATCTAAGCATGCTTAGAAACAATATCAAATGGATTCAACCGTGTACCAAGCTGGATAGAAACACTCATTGGTTCCATTTGCTAACTACTTATTAAATATGCTTTTCAATATATCGCCAGCAAAAACAATAAAAAGGACTCACGTCTTGAGCCATTTGCGTGACAATATCAGCAAAGCACGAGGCCAACTCATCCTCCATTACTCTCTCCGTAAACTCCACCGCGTCCAAGATCGCTTTGCACTTCTGGAACGACATTTCCCCGCGCACCTGATAATTAAACGGCAACAACAGATTTTCAACTAAAGAAAGAAAGATTAAACAAACTTGAAGAACAACAAAAACAAAACCATACCATACCATGGTCCAGCAGAGCTCGTAGAGAAAGCGAAGCATGGGAACGGGTGAAGAAAAGCAGAAGTTTGAGTTTGCTTTTCTGCACTCGCGAAGGATTTCCTCTGTAACGTATATACACTGTATAGGAGGGAGAGACATTGCTTTCCTTTTTCTTTTTTTGATTTTTGTTTTCCAAGAAAAAAGTTCTGCAAACCCTAAGAGATTAGAATAAAGGGTTGGGGTTTGAGATCGCAGAGCGAAATAGGGGGGAATGGGGAGAGGCTGGGTTGTAATTAAATGAGATTTTCATGGGATGTGAGAAAAAGAGAGAAAAAAAGGGGGGGGGGGGGCTTAGGGTTTCAAAATGATCTGTTTTGATTTGAAGAACGGATTACCCAGATGATAATGATTCTTCGGGTTTAGATATTTCGTTTTTTTCTGGGCCGTATCTACATAGCCCGGTCTGATCAACTATCTACTTGCTCAGTGTTTAATCGGTCGGGCCATCATCACGATTTTTTTTATTTCTTTGCCCAAATTTGAATCGAATTGATTCAATATTTTATAATGAGTAAATGATTGCTATATTGACCAGATATATAATTTTATGTATTATTTTTAATATGATTTACCATAGTATTGTTATGCTTTTAATTTTGAATAAAATTCAAATATACTTTATAAATAATTTGTACTCGTGTCACACAAAAAATGTCATCTTTTAACATTGTATAGGCTTTGGGTTCATAATTTTTATGTATTGTTAATAAAAACAATAATATATAAGTTTTGAAGAAAAATAAACGAATTGATATATATTTAAATATGAAAATTTAAATTTATTAATTTATTTTAAATTAAAATTAAATTGATATATAATATATAAATTTTGAGGTTTGAAATTATTATTATACCAAATTTTATTAAATACCTGTTTGAATTTTAACAAAAAATAATCCGATTATAACTAAATTTTAATTGAGCGATTCAATTGTAAATTTTAATAAAAACATGACAGTTTTGTGATTTTTGAGTAGCCTCATTCAATATCCACTTTATGTCAACTAAAATGAATGTGTACCTACATAATTTAAAAATAAATTCAATGACTTAAATTTTAAAAGTTGGAGCAAAAACTCTGTTAGATTTTGTTGCACATGATCAACTAGCGTAAACAGTTTAATCTGATCCTTGAACTTAAATAAATATTAACGTAATTTTTTTACCAATAAAAATCAATGATGACCGTTATAGTGTTAATGTAACAATTTACAAAGTTGACATGACAGTTATGATAGTCGATGATGTGATATATTAGTTTAATTAATTTTTTATCAAGTTTGAGGGTTTAATTGTTTTTTTATAAAGAGTTTTAGGGGTTTCTTATAAAAAGTTTGAAGAGCTTGAGGAGTTATTTGATATTTAAATGAAAATTTGTACTAAATTGATAGAACGTGTCAACAATGAAGAGTTTGAGGGGTTTTTTATAAAAACACGCAGTTTTTTAGTGTCAAAATTTTAGTTTGCCCCTAAACTAACTTCTCAAACATTGGTTTACCAAGAGCTGATTTTTCTAATTTTTGTCAAACATTAATTTGCCTCAAACCTTAATTTTGCCCCTGCAACCAAAAACAAAACCTTAAATGGTTAATATAATAAAAACCCTTCTATCATGCCATTTTATTTAAGTCCTTATTTATTTACTATGTCCAAATAAATCTTAAAATTAAATTGATAGCGATTAAGCTCTTAGTTTTTTATTTATATCCAACTAAATCGTTATTGTACAAAAAAGTAAATTATTGCTATTGTCGTTTTTTTATATATATTTTTCATCGACGATAATGTCATTAATTTTGAACTGGTTTTGCTCTCTTTTTTTTCTTCTTTGACTCTCTCATAATTTTTCTTTTGGTATTGCATATTTAAGTTATTTTATTTCGTTAGTTTAATCATTCTTTTTACATATGACAATAATGTATGTTTTTGTATGCTTTTACAGTACAATTTTTATAGACTTGTAGTGCATTTTTCTTATGATTAGATTTGATGTCGTCTCTCTAAATCAACATCTTATTAATCTATTCATACTCTGGACCTTGACTAACTCACTTATTTTAAAAGTGTTTGCAATCACCTTAGATAAATCGTACTTTAATTATTATAGAAGAATTATATAACTAATTAATGATGTAATATTTTTAATTATTATGAAATGTTAAATATTTTTAAAATATAATCTAAAGGAAAATAACATTTATTTACACTAGTATGGTTTAAATTGATATAAGTCAAGGATTAAGATATTATTTTAGTAAGTTTTTCAATAGTCTTGAGGTGATTATAATGTATAATATGTTCATATTTTTTTAACCTTTGCATAAGGTATACACCTTGCAAATAAAGTTGTTTAACAGTGGGTCTTCTAGGATTAACATTATCTCTTTTTTTCCACTAGGACCAAGGGCAGAGTCGGAAAATTTAATTTGGTGTGTCAGAATTGAAATTATTTTATGGAGATTTTTTAAGTAGATGAGAACAAAAAATAAGTGTCAATTCCCTTTTAAGGATGTCAATTTTCTTTTTAAGGGGTTTAAGATTCATCTAAATTTTGTTATTAAGTATGGATTCAAACTCATACAAGATTAGACAATATGAGCATCCCTAGCTACTTGGTCAATTGGTGAATCTCTATTTGAGTACGTTTTTAATACAATGTTTAAACCATTTATAAGATACCACGTGTTTAAGTGTGCTCAAACTCATATCCTATTAAATATTCCAATATTAACGAGCATACTAATCGAATTAAGACTCAATCAACATTTAAGTAGAAATTAAAGTTTAATTATTATTAGCTGTTAAATATTTTTAAGGCTTAAATGAAAAATCAACGCTTAAACTACACCTTTTGTTTGTTTTTAGCCCTTAAATTATTTTTAGTCAAAATAAGTCCCTAAACTATCATTTTTAGTCACTTTAAGTCCAGTAGTTATCTAAGTTTAAAAAAATTATTTCGACTAATAAGATGTTGACACATCATAAAATTTTTTGACCGATAGATAACTTAGGGACTAAAAGAAAAAAATGACATAGTTTAGGTACTTATTTTGACAAAAAATAGTTTAAGAACTTATTTTGACCAAAAAATAGTTTTGAGGCTAAAAGCAAACAACAGTCATAGTTTAAGGGCTGATTTTTCATTAAGCCTATTTTTAAATATAATCTAAAGGACAATGACCTTTATACAAATATTTATTTAGAATTTTGTCCTTCTAAATTAATTTATGATTAATTTAAGGGTTATATTTTGATACACAAGACTTGTAAAAAAAATTACACAATCCTTCATATTTAAACTATAAAATCTAAAACCTAAATTTCTAACCTTAACACCCTAAACCCTTAACCTTAAACTCTAAATTTTAATCATAAATCCTAAATTCTACACCCTAAACCCTGACACCTTATCCTAAATCTTTAAACCCTAAAATTAAAAGGTTCGAGTTTACACAAACTTACGTATCAAAGTATTTTCCTTAATTTAAGCCCACTCGATTTGGATTAATGGGGAGGTTGAGTAGAGTAGTATTACTAAAGATGTATAATTAGTAGGACAAAAATTCACTGCTTTTTTCGGTGTCCCTTTTTTATACCAGAGCATGAAAAAGTTAAATTTTAAGCTCTAATATTAAATTCTAAATCATAAACTCTAAAAAATCCATCATACCATTAATTCCCTAAACTCTAAGCTTAAACCATAAATTTATTTTTTTAACGTGAAAGCATAAAAAGGCACCGAAAAACGACAAAAGATTTATATTCATAATTAGTATAATTAAAAAAGGATTTTAATTTAATATAAATATATATATTTAGAATTTTATTTTTTGATATAACATCAATATTTGAGTTCTTAACTCATTAATTCGAATCGAATGTTATAGAGAATCATATTTATCTAATAATTATTTGGGGCAAATGAAATGGGATGGCCCACCAAACCTTTACAATGAGTTGGTGGGCAATTGAGGGGTCCATTTAGGAAGCCATGTTACCATATGATCCTCGTTATGTAAACTCCATTGTTCCTCATCAATCCTTTATTCATGAAATTGGAAATTCCAACTTAATTTTCATTTTTGTAGGCGAAAGGCTGCACCGTCCTCCCCCATCCACTCACCCTTTATCTTCTTCTTTTACCTTACAAAATTGAATTTCTAATTTATATTCATATTTATTCATTTTTTCCGTTTTCCTTCGAGTTCTCAAGACTTTACCTTGATTAATTCGGACCGACTCGTATTGAATATCTGATTTTGGGGGTGAAGTGATTCTCCCAACGAGAGTTTTCTGCAAACACGATGTCTCAAACTCGATAATTATTTAAGTGACATTAAATTACTTATCGCTTTGACTAACCCGTTGGTATATTCATATGTATTCTTTAAAATTAGTATAAAAGCACCCTTATTTGAATTGTATGTATGAATCATCTTCTTTTAGCTTTATTTCCTTCTTAAAGCTTCCCGGTAGAGCTTTTTTAGTGTTAGTTTTGACCAAAAGGGCATAAATTCAGTTGTGCAATGAAATCAAACAAGCTGCCATTCATTGTTGAAAACATTAAACCCTAAACAAATCAGACTCATTTCTTTATTCCCAAAATATATAGTAATATGGTTTTAAACAAGCAAAATAATTCAAATGTGATATGGCCTTAAATCGAGAGGGGGTCCCCTCAGGGCATCGTCCCACGTGGTTGGCGTGGTGAAAAAGACATCATCCGAGAACAAATAAAGATTTGTCAAAGTATATTTGGCTTAATCTTGTACCATAATCATTCATTTATAGTGTCCCTTGATATTCCCCCATTCACAATCATGGCCACTTCAAATTAATTTACTTTTAAGCATTGTTTTATTAGGTTGGGGTCATCTTATACAAAAATACAATCCTACAATCCAGCTAAGTAATTATATTAGAAAAATTGTTTGATGCATAAACCATGTAAAAATTCAATTAACTTCGTCTATTTCAATGTCATATGTTTTATTTAGAGTGTAGGGTCTAAGGTTTATATTTAGGATTTAAGATTGAAATATACAAGATATTATATTCTAAATTTTACGCAAATTGTATATCAAAATATATGTAATTTTTTAGATTTATTTTCTTTACTAAGGATGGCAACAAATTAGGATAGGTGGACTTTTTGTCATCTTATTTTTCCCAACTCGAACTTCAATTATTTATATTCAATGTCTACTCCGAACCGGAATTTAATTTGAATTTCAATATTCAAATCCAACTCAAAAAAAAAATCTCCCATAATCACTCAAGCAGGGTAGGGGAGAAGCATAAAGTTATAATGTCTATGTTTTTTTCAGTTGAGATAAGCATCAGACATAGTTGAACTGTCCAAATCTACAACTATTTCAATGTATAGAAAATATTGCTAATTTTCTACAAGGACTTGTTTGGATGTTTCATATGCTAGTATGATGCACAAGCTTAGTTAATTATGTTTAAATATTTTTGGGGAGGTCTTTTTCCTATTTTTTTCTTCAAAAATAAAAGATTTTGATGACTTTTAAAAAATAAAAATATTTTTGTGGTGATATTTTAGTTGATTCAAAAAAACATTTAATCACCAGTATTTGATCTATTGACCGATTAATTTAGATCATAATACTCTATTCAGAAATCCTTTATAAGATGACTTTTTCAACTTAATATTTTAGTTTACAATATCATAATTTAATCTTTTAATATCTTTTGAGGAAATTTCTAACTTTTTGATAAAAGGCAAAATCCTTTGAGATATTTCAAATTAAAATATTGAATGGTATAGAATGAGGAAATAAATTGATTTTTCCTGACAGAATTAATTAGATAAAAAAATACTCTGTGTTGAACTTGTTGATTATAATAGGTTAGACATTAGAAGGCAGTTAATTAAGTACGATAACAAAATAGAATTTTGGACCAACTCAATTTGAAAATTGATCAAATTCATTAAAACCTTGGGTAGACACAGTTGGGAAGAAATATTCACCTTCATTTGAATACCCAATATAGTATATCTTAGAAATTATCAAAATAATTTGCTCAAATTTTTTTTATCAAAATATTAAGTAATAAACTAAGAAATTACAATTTAAACATAGAACATTGGTTTAAATAAATTGTTAGAAATGATAAAGAAAATGAGTTAATATTCAATGTGTCGATAATGTATAATTCTATGCCGTGGTAGTGAAATTACATGATAATATATTAATATTAAATTTTAAAATTATTATTTTTTAATGATGTACTACATTTGGTCCATTAGTGGTGGATATAATTATATACCGCTAGTGCATTAAATACTTATAAAAAACAGCCATAAAATTGTGAATATAGGAGAAAATTAATTATATTTGTTCCTCTCAATAGCATTTTTCCTTAACAATGTATGTAATATTGAGAGGTAGAGGTATTAATGATAGGTTAATCGTATTGTTTAGTCTAAATAGTCAGTTAATTGTTATAACGGATTAATAAATCATAACCAGATTGTTAAAAAATGGTTAACCGTTTTAACTGCTAATAGTTAATCGTTATTAACAGTTCGATTACAGGTTAACTTGTAACATATTACAATTTTTTCTACATGTTCATCGTTTCTTTTAAGAATAATGAAATTATATATCCGATAAATATTATATTATAAGAGAGCCTCGAGATTGACGTAATCAATCTTGTGAAGAAAATATATGTTATAAGTAATTTAATAACGATTAATCTATAGGCTAACTATTAACCATCATTTTTAACAGTTCGGTTAACCAAACTGTTTAACATTAATAATTCAATTATATAACCTATAAATATAATAATTATATCGATTAATGATTCCAGTTAATTATGCGTTCCACTTTCGAAAGGCACACGTGTGAGGATAAAAGAAAATTCATCACCGTTATTTTCCTTTTCAATAACATTATTTTTCATTTTATCACATTTCTAAGATATTATTATTTTTTAAAGATTTAATATCAAAACAAGTATCTAAATTATCACATTTTTTTTCTTTTAGGTGCTTAAATTATTTTTTGTCCGTTTAGGTGCTCAAATTATCTCGTTTTTTTCTTTAGGTGCCTAATTTTTTTTGCTCTTTTTAGGTACTCAAACTATCATTTTTTGTTCATTTTAAGGTCAAACAGAGGCACCTAATTTGACAAAAAAATGATTGTTTAGGCACCTAAAAAGAGTAAAAAAAAGTTCAAACACTTAAAAAATGAGATAATTTAAACACCTAAAAAGGACAAAATAATTTGCACACCTAAAAAAATAACATGATAATTTAAGCACTTATTTTAACATTAAGCCTTTGTTAAAAGAAAACCCCCAACCAAGGGATTGAGAATATAGTAGTAGTAACGCAAAACATTGGATGCTATGATTATGACAAGTACAACATTGTTATACTAATAAAATCTCCCAAATTAGCTCTTTCATTTATTTATTTCAGATTTATTTTTTTATTAAATAAAAATATATTACATTTTTAAGTGAAATATCAGAATTTGAATCAATAAAAGATAAGATAACATAAAAAAATTTAACTAACCACTCGATCTATTAGTAAATTTCAGATTTAATAAAATCTCCCAAATTAGCTTGTACTATCCACTTGATTTAGGCTCACGTTTAGGGTAACGTTTAGCTGATCCAACAAATATGTTGAACTACATGATATGAACCCCAAACAAAATCCAAAGAATACAACCCACTGTTAACTCTACTTTATCTTGCTGGCCATATGCTCCGGTCAAATTTGCCATCCTGCAACTCAAACTCTTCTAGGAGAAACAAAAACCGGATACCCTGCACCCGTTCGAACGGAGACGGAAAATCGGAGTTTCCATTAGATTTTGATGTTGTTAAAAACTGAAGGGTGAGTACAAACAAGTTCTACAAGAAAACAGCGTTCATGACCTATTATCACAGAGGTTGTGAAAGAACCACTCCCATAGTATTGGGGTGTGCAACCTGAACTCGTGTCGTTCAACGAATGAGCCATTAAATGAAGTCCCGTTTTTTCCCAAACTACAGAGAAAATTGAAGTCATGATCAGATGACTAACGGCCATCATAATCTAGCTTGAAGAAAATCAATGACATTTAGAAGCATCGGATTCGGTGCACACCTTCCAGGAAATCTACACGAACACCAATGGACAACATTTATCGTAAGCTCGTCAATTCTCATAAAAAAAATGAAAATTATATCTATGGTCGTATTCTATAAGAACCGATCATCTCAGTCACATACTCGGATCAGTCGTAGTGATGGTAGCCACCCCCTTGAAATCACATGCCCCAGGAGACTTGGGCACTAGCTGGTAGTATGCATTGAAAGCGTCAGTTGAATGGGAAACCACATTATCCGGCATATAACACGGATGCCCCTGCAACAACGGCGAGCAATCAACCTTCCCTGGTCCACAAGCCCAATCAAGAGCTGCTTGTGACATCTTTGGATCAGCACCCCGCTTTTCAACATAAAAAGTTTGGTTCATAGTTTTATAATCACTCATTTTGTCCGGACTTTTTTTTTTATAACTTGAAATTTAGTTATTATAAGATATATTATTATTATTACTTATTACTATTACTATTATTATTAACTATTATTATTGTTGTTTAAAGTCATTATTAATTATTATTATTATTATCATTCGGTTTCTATTACTATTATTATTTTATTATATTATCACTATTATTTATATTATTATTATTTATTATTAAACAAAAAACAAAAACAAAACAAATTAAATGATATATACTAAAATAAATAAAAGCCCAAGTTTTATTAAATAATAAAGTCCATTTACATATTTTAATAACCCAAAAATATATAACATACAAGACCTGATAAGGCCATAGACAATTAAAACCCAAACCCTAATTTGGATTCTGCCTTAATCCCTTTGTTTTGTTGTACGCAGCCACATCACAGCCGTCAGATCTGATCCAGATCTGACGGTCCATATTGAATCAGAAAAGCCCCCTCATCTGCCATGATCTGCGCGTGCTTCCCACCGCCGACTCTTCAATTCGTATCACGCTCTAACGCGCGGCTCTAAAGCTGCTCCAAGCGCGTGTGAAGTCCAGGCGTTCGATCGTGACCTTCCAACAGCCCCGAACTCGGCTCTCCATCTCTAGTTGCCACTATTGTCCTCTCCCTGGTCCCCTCCTCCGAACGGCCAGTACATGCAAGACAACAAAATAAACCACATATGTCATAGGCAATTTCAGGCGACAATCCCAGAACATAACATGAATACGAACAAAACCACAACAACAACCAATAATGAATTCATAATTTTATTTTTCATTACTTTATGTAACTATTCGGGTATATAAACAAACCCAACAACCATTGTAACCCAACGAGGGATTTTAGAGATCAATACAAAGAAATGATATTTTAAGGTATTTTGTTCTTTTTTGATAGCATGCATTAAAAGGGGGAAAAAGTAATAAAAAAAAGAAAGGAAAAGGGGAAAAGTTAGATCTGTTTTACCTCGAGGGAGAGCGATTGCCAGTGGTTGGAGTCTTTCTTGTTCGGTGATAAACCCTAGCTGCCAGGCTGTCCGTGGTGAACTGATAAAGGCAGAAGCCAAGTCTGGGTATTCAGGTCGACAGAAAAGAGGTTAAAGGGAGTTTCTTAAAGCAAGGTTCAGCTGGGTTTTTGTCTTTTTAAAAAAAGAAGAAAAAAGGGGGAAAAGAATTTTTTTAGATTTTTGACGCCGATATACGATGACCGACGATGGTTGGCGCAGCGGAGCATGACAGGGTTTTGGGTTTGTGGATGAACGCACGGCGGCGTTCATCCATTTTTTAAGAAAAAATGGAGTTTTGCTTTTTTTTATTTCGGTTTCAAAAATAAAAAGAGTCGAATAATTTTTCAATTTGAGTTTTATACTCGGCCATCATTTTAAAAGGGTTTATTTGTAAAATAAATCCCTTCGCTTTTTGTATTTACACGCACAAACCCTTCAGTGTTTTAAAATCACTTCTCTGGTCCCTGTTTCTTTTATTGTCTTTGCAATTTCACCCCTCTTCAAAGTCCGAATGAATTTTAAAAATCGGTTTTATTTTCTAGTCCCTCTGCGTTCCCCTACTTACTTTCAGGCCATTCTGTCTTTTAAAATTTGGCATGAGGTCCTTGTTTTTCAAAAAAAATATAATTTAGCCCATGTTTCTAGTTTTAATTTGTTTTTTAAAAGGGTTAATACTCGGTTTAGTTCCCCAAACTTGCTATGCTTTTTAATTTAGTCCCGATTCCAATGGTAAAATCCCCTTTTAAACCCTCTGTTTTGTTTTGCATTTAGTTTGGTCCTTTTGCATATTTATTTTTCTGTCCTTGCATGTTACTTTCTTTAATTTAAAGCCTTGTACTTCATTTTTTATGGATCAAAACAAGAATACAAGAACATCATTAAATATCACATGCTAGTTTGATTTGGCTATACATGTTAAGTTGTTATTACAGTTGTCAAATGTGTTCTACCACAAGTTGTCAAACAATATGGATAATTCCTCTTTCAATATATAGAGTTTGTACCAACAACTAGTTGATCTAGCATGATGAAGCGTTAAATCACTTAAATAAAATTAAAAATTAAATCTCAAAATTATGAATGGAAAAAACTGAGGTGAGAAGTCACCACCATAATGAGTGTATGTAAAACTTAATCCGAATTATTCGGTCAATGAGTTGAATAACTATGGTTATAATATATATATAAATATAATTTACCTTAAAAAACAAATATATAAAATTAATCAAAACCAATGCCTTTCTTTCCGTTTACTTTTACGATATTAATCACATCCTTGAATAATTTGGACTTACCAATGCGCCAGTCTCTAATGAGGTCCGCCGCACAAGGGAAACCCACAAATTATTTAAATCTCACGCAAATTTACATTAAAATAAGAACCACCATAGATGAGGTGGCGACACCGCTTACCGTTTCAGCCGTGCCAGTGATTTCCGCCTTCCGAGTACCGAACGTAGCACTTAGCCAAATACATGTCACCCCACTGGGCTGCCGCGCAATCTGTTTTGAGCCGTCCGATTGCCTCTGATAAGCAATCTTGACACTCGCTTGGACTCAAATCCCCTACGCACTGTGCCACACCCCGTAAATCCCCTGACCCGCCGATCCGAAACGGCCTGTAAGTCCCGTCACTCGCTCCCAGGTAACCCAACACCGCGTCACGCCGAGCCAACGCGTCCGATGAAGTCAAAACCAACGGCCCACATCTTCTGACCATCACAGTCTTGTCCTCCACGCCCAGAAACGTTGTATTGTCATATTTAACGAAACACCCCTCGAGTTGCAACCCGCCACCCGTTGAGTCAAGGCAGAGAGTGCCGAGTTGACTCACCGCTTTAGCGACACAGCGGGAACAGTCTCCATTGTTGAGGTCGCCACGGCACTAGAAGAGGCCGTAGATGGTGTCCTGAGAGGTGGAGCCGGATGCTGGGATGGTGAAGTTGTTGTAAGAGGTGAACATGGCCGAGTTGACAAGGGAAGTGAGTATGGAGTTGACGTTAGACTCGTAAGGCGAGCCTGAAATGAACTTGAGCTGCGAACACCCACCGAAAACGAAGGTAACAATGGCAGAATTTGATGAGTTTACGAAGAATATTGATATTGTAGTGAAAAGAAGAAGAAGAAGAGAAAACGATGAAGCTTTTTTCTTAGCTAAAACCATGGGGAAGAAGAAGATGGAAAGGAGGCGAGTGAGAGAAAAAAAGGTCTGAAAGAGAATATGGAGAGCAAAGTGAGATGGCTTAAAGGAGAAGCTACGCAATTAGGGAAGAAAAACTCAAAGAAAAAATTGAATTTTTTAATTCGATTCGACACGAAAAACATTACTTATCTTAATTTGACTAGACTCAACTCATAATTTTATAAATTTGACTCCAAAAAATTTTAAACAAAGTATGAGTTTTAGAATGAAAATTTAAGTAACTCGAAATTTTTAGTAATAGGTGGATCGATTTTCAAATTCGAGTTGAGTTCTTCGTTTATACTTGAACAAAAACTCGTTTAAATTGTAATACATATGTGTATTGTATATGGTTATAAAAATCCGTTTAAATTGGAATTAATTAGTGTCATAACATTATAAATATTTACAATTAAATGTGAACATAAACTCAAATAACTCGACTTGACTCGACTTTAATTTCATTAACGCGACTCAACTCAAAAAATTTAAATAAATTTTAGGTTATAAAATAAGACTCGTTACTTCGACTAACTCGAAATCTTTTCTTACTAAAATTGATCGACTCCTCACCCCTAATTGTAACATTTGGGAGGAATTTACGTCAGGAAAAACAGACAAGGATGTATTTATTTTGCAAATACACTTGTTTTTACAGTTCATGTGGAAATTAATCTTTTGAATTTTTAATGTTTTGAAGTTAGATTCTCTCTATGAAGATATATATTTTACTAATACACTTCACATTTATTAGTAAAACTGTGAAAAAAATATTATTAATATTCGTTTATAACATGTTAGCAATTCCTTATGACTAAAAATTGAAATACATGGCAAAATATTACAACTATTATTAATTAGGAGTGCTTTAAGAATTAATTATTTATTATTGGATTAGGGTTTGTGGAGGATGGGTAGTGGCATATTGTTGGTGAGGTTTAAAGTTGAAAGCCACATTACATTATAACCAATTGACCCTTCACAGTCAAAATCAATTCATTTGCTGGTAATTAATTGGTTAAGTTTTTAGTGGGATGATGGGTTTAAAGGAATTTATGGTATGATTCATATGTATGGGATTCTTCTTTCTAGTTCTAGACAATTCTTGTAGGAAAAGAAACACATTCTAGAAGTTTGTATTTGGGATAGGTCTATTAATTTTTTTGTGTGTGTAATCACCGTGAAACGATATTTTTAATTTAATATTTATATTTATAACGTCAAAATTTAAATATTAATTTATTTAAGAGATATAATGATTCATTTCGCTATACTAATTTTTAATTGGTTGCAGTTTGTTTATATATAATGCTCACACCTGCTTTATCAACTGTAATTGATTTCAATTCTATTTTATACAAACATTATATTATTCTTAATTCGAAAGATATTAAACATTTAAACATGTTTGATCTTGTATCTTGTACGTTGCACCAATAACATTGTCAAATGAACTAAATTAAATATCTATTGCTTTTCAAATAACAAATTTAAGAAAATGTTATATATCACTTTTGTTTTTTAAATTAAAATCAAGTGAAAATACAAGATAGATTCTAGACTAACCTGCCAAATTAAAATTCGAATTCTTTTTAAAAAAATTATATATTGTATATGTTTTTTCATAATTTATGTCCGTTTTATAGTTTATGTTCGGAATTCGTGGCTCTCTTTCAATAATATCATCTCCAAAGTTTAAATTCAAGTTCTCTCCATATTCGAAATTATTAAGTCAATAATTATTTGTTTTATCCCAACTTAGATTCTAATTTTCTCAATTTATTTGAATTTAACATGATATATACAGTTCCTAAAAAAACATAATATGATATATACAAATTCAGTATGACTTGATCGTAATGTTTTCCCCTAAAGAGGTTCCTTTTTCTAGTGGCCATCTTCAATTGTATATAGGTAGCCATTTTGTTCTAGAGAAAGGCACAAATTAAAGCAAAAGTAGAATGAATATAGGGTTCTGCGGATTACAATATTAAATAAAGTGGATGGTACACAAAAAAAATCATTTTTTGAAAAAAAAAATAGGTTTATATATAAAACAGTCACTTTACTTAGAGGAATATTATAAATATTGCTTCAGGGTTTTTTCCCATATGGTACTTTTCATTTTAATTTTTGAAATATTGCATTTGCTATAGTACCCTAGAAGTCGGATTCTGTTGAACAATAAATTCCAAAAAAAAAACCTAAAGATTAGTCTAGGAGGATCCGACTTCATGCAATTTTTAAGGGTTTTTTGAGAAAATACTATTCATAGTCGAATTCTGTTGAATATGACTTTTAGGGTACTGTAGAAAATATAATATTTCAGGAATTAAAATGGGAAGTACCATATTTTGGGGAAAGATATTTGAGTAAAAATTCCCACTTTTCTTAGACCAAAAAAATTAAGTGAATCTCTTATTTGAATTATAGATAAAAATAAGTATTTATTTGAAAAAATTATGAAGGTGTGTTCAACGTTTAATATAATTGCAATAGTTTATTTGATATATTTTTTAAAATAAATATTCGTTTGATTCATGATTCAAACAAGGATTCACTTAATTTTGAGTAGAATTAGAGGCCCTTTTTAATATATAAACATAAATTTTATGAAGTAATGGAGCTTTTGTTAGCTAATATTTTTGTCTCACCTAACTTGATTGACCTACCTATTGAATCATGATTTTTTATAATACTCGAATTAAATTAATCAATTAATAAATAAAATAAAAAATATTTATAAGAGAAATATCACATGAAACAACAGACATTAGGTTAGCTAACTCTCGTAAAGAAAAGCAACAATCATTTGCCACACCCTTTGGGTCCCAAAAAAATATCACCTTTCAAGTTTCTCAAATTTTATAAATTCAGAATTTGAAACATGTATTGTTTTCTTTTTACAAATATATTTTAAAAATTATATATCATTCTATCAGTAAATAAATAAGATAAATTTTTATCATATATATATTGTATCTATGTCTTATAATACGTGTTTTTTGTCTTTTGAAAATGACTGCATGTATATAGTTCTGGTCCTTACCAAGAAGTAGATAAAAGTGGGTTATTTATGAATTTACCTCCCACTTTAAAATATTTATATTTTGCCCATGAAAATGACTGCATGTATATAGTTCTGGTCCTTACCAAGAAGTAGATAAAAGTGGGTTATTTATGAATTTACCCTCCCACTTTTAATTATTTATATTTTGCCCTTCCAACCCTAAATTTTGACTCTATCCTTTTCAAGAAGCTTCCTTTTGTTTTACGTGCTTATAGAATTGAGTGAGCTCTTAAAGTATTCTATTGTAGAGAAAGTGACCCAATTGATCAAATTTTCGAACCCGGTCTAATTCGATTCCGGCTATGCTTGATTCGACGAAAAGATAACGTTTCTCAAAAAAAGAAAGAAGAAAAGGCAAAGACATACTAATAATTAAAAAAATCAGTGCCGTCTCACATTAAAAGATTAAACCTACTATCGCAATCTTAACGTGAAGAAAGATATTTGAAATAAAAAAAATTAAATTCGAGATTTCATAGATATCAGACCTATTTAAAATGATTTTACGAATTAACTACATTTAAACCGGATTTTTGTCTTTGCTTTGATGTGCGGACAGCAGTTTTGCAGCCTATGGCTGTGGGTTTCAACTTTGAAACACCCGACCAGAGGGTTTATCATTTTGCTATGATTAATTGTTTGATTAATGTGAATAAAGCTAAACCTAATGCTTAAATTTAGCAAATACTAGAGCTCTTGCGCTTCGCAACGGGATATATATATATATGTCGGTTTAATATCTATACTCGTTTTGCTTAAGGAAATATTTAAAAAATATATTGTTAACCGTTTTTATGATATATTTTATGTTTTTTTACAATCTGTTGAGGTTTGTGATTATCTCTCCTAATAATATCGTTTTCAAAGTTATATTTAAATGTGATGATCTACAAATTAAGTTTATATATATATATATATATATTTCATGTATGTTTTACGTTTTATATATAGAGTTTGTGATTATCTCTCATAACAATGTCATCTTCAAGGTTGTATTTAAATGTGATTGTCCACAAATTGAGTTTATTGTTTTTTTGCTAATTTTTTATGTATGTTTTACCGTCTATATTTAAAATTCGTGACTATCTTTTTCAATAATGTCATATTTAAAATTCAAACCTTGAATATTAAAAAAACAAACTCAATATTTGTATAAGAAATTAGATCCAATGAAAGAACAAAGTATCTTTTGATTAAAAAGAGATGTATTATATTTTCATGTTAAGATTCGAACCGTACAAGATGGAGCAATATGATCATCTTTAACCACTAAACCAATTAGTGGGTCTCGAAAAAAACATTAACCATTGCATTTTATTATTATTTTATCTCATAAGTATAAATATATTTAAACAATGGGTTTTACGCGCTTAAATACTTTATTATATTACATTAGTAACAATATCAATTGAACTATAACTCAATTAACAATAAAAATATACATTAAACAATAAAATTCAAAAATTTAAATACATATAAATATCATAAATTTGTATTTGATAAGATTTAAGTAAACAATTATTATTAATTTAAATATTGTATTATTTAATAAAAAATTACATAAAATGATCAGTTTATGAAAAAAGCATTATATAAAGTTTTTATTGAGGCACTCCTCTATCTCTTTTTAAAAAAAATCCTTTATCAATTAATAAAAAAGACAAATATTAAAACTATATGTGATTTTTATTATCAAATGTTTAATATTAAATATGAAGTTCTACTTTGATCAATGTGACATCAATTTGCGTGTCTACATATTGTATATGTAAAAAATTACATTTATTTAATTATAAAAATAAAAATTGATGTATTTATTTTTTTAAAACACCTAAAAAATTACAAACAGCCAAAGAATGGAAGAGAGAACCATTACTAGATGATCTCTTGGTCCTTGATAAATAGGCAAATTCTTGATTGATTTGACGTAGCATTTAGATACCGAGCAAAACCACCAACGCGTTGGTACATCCATCTTGGTATCGTTTAAGCAGGTTTCGAATTCAAGATCTTATGTCTATAAAAAATTCATGTAAAAAAACACACTCACCAAAACCAGGTGTACGATGTTTGTCAGTCCAAATTTATCAGGACAAAACTCTGACGAACCAAGAAAGTAACAAAAAAAATATGGTGCAAAACCTATCACCACCAATATCATGGTTAACCTTTGAAACCAAAACAACAAAAGAAATGATGCAGGGAATCCAACATCAAAGTCAAAGTCAAAGGAATGTATGACAGCTTGAACAAACAGGTCAAGGTTCCAAACTCGTCTTGTCCTCACCAACATTCTAAATTACATCAAATCGAAATAGAAGAGAGGAAATAAAAAGAAGGAAAAAAAAAACAAATGCTCGCTAACTAAGATAACATCGATATCAGCGGCGAGCAGAGCACGAGTCATAAAATTTTCAAATGTCACCAATTCATTTAGAAGTTCCATTTATTTAATCACCATTTGGTGGGAACGAGGACATCTTTCCCTTACAAAAGCATAACATATATATGTTGATGGTACTGAGCCGGCCGCTGGAATATTCTAGCGTATAGATTTTATATACATTATGTTCATACAACTCTGATGAAGTTCAAACGATGCAACACTTCAGCGCCAAGCCCTTTTGATTGAGCCTTGCCTCTTCATTGCCTGGGAGAAGATAACTACGGTTTAAACATTTATATAACCGATAGAGAACGTCTATGAATAGAAGATATATGTTAAAATTCGACTATCATAGAGAAGAAAAACTCGTTTCAGAAAAGAGACAAGCATAAGAAACTAACGCGAACACAAAAAGATTATGATTCAGTAAGAATATGACAAGTGAGATCTACATACCTTCAGGAGGCTGAGTAAGCTTCCTGTTCTGTGGAGACATCATTTCTTTCTTCAGCTGAGTCAATATATCTTCCATTGTACACTCCCTTTGCCAATTAGCAAGCATGGGGAAAAGGCTAGGTTCGACCTGGCAATTTACAGCCATAAGTATCATACCATGCAATAAAATGATCCTAAGAACATCATCACCTACCATTCCAGTTTCCTGATTAACGCAGGTCATGTTTATCCGGGTTTGAAACCTCACACTTGGTGGATTATCTGGATAATCCAGGCCACAGAATAATTTCAACTGGTAGATGCGTCCCTCGTGAATGGTCTAACATGCATAAAGAATAAGCAAGTTACCAACTAATTTTTCATCTTAAGAAATGAAAGTTTTAACAGGGAATATTATTAATTACGGTTTGACAAAAAACAATAACTATTGTGTAAAATGATTTATAAAATTCCTTCTACCAAAATCCTACGATCATAAAGCTTTCTATGTTTTACTTCCAGGTGACAGTTACAAGGAGGATCCAATAGGTTTGCAGGCACTAGTTTTTTTTTTTCAGAAACAGTCCTGAAATAAAGCAGGAAAATTATGTGATAAATAGGGACCAATTATCACGAAGCTTCTATGGGAGAAACTCATTAAGCGACTTTTATAGAAAAGTATTTCAGCTGTGAGAAGTACTTTTCTTTTCTCCTCGTATATTTCAATGAGCTCTGATTGTCACCTTAAAATGGAAGTTGTGTCAGTCAACAGCATCCCAATCCTACCTTATGGTACAAAAAGTAATAAAGCAGTGTTCATATTCTAGCTAGAAGCCTAGAACATAATTACTCTCAACCATAACCTCTTTTCATGCCTCCAACGTATAAGAATTACACACACACACACCTATTGTTTAGTTCTTATTTCTAATTAGTCCAAGTGGACTGTCTCAATGATTAGACTAACTTCTGAGGATGAGCATAGTTAGAAGTACATATCAACTTCAAGTTGTATTTACAGCCTTACACCCATCATTGCATTTATTCACATCAACTTACAGACACGTGTAAACCAACTACAGGAAAGAGCACAATAGAAAGAAAAAGACAGAGAGAGACTCACATTAGGTGGGCCGATAATAGTCCCAGTCCATGACTGCATGTATATATCATCAGCATCATACATTCCATAGCTAACAGTTCCATTCCCAATTCCCTTTTCACCTCTCTCAAGCTCTTCTAGCAATCTGAAATTCCTAGGCACTGCAAAGACAATGCATTTGAGTCCCTAGTTCAGGATTGTAGTGAAGCCACTCTTGAAATTTGCATTAAGTCTTATCATTACCAAAATGCAGTTTCCAAATGTACGAAACACAAAGCTAAAATTTAAGAACAAAAAGAAATGCTTGCATGTTATCCCGAATACTGGAAAAACAGTCAACGAAGAACCCAGAAATAACTTTAGTAACCTTGATTTTAGAACCACATAAGGAATGTTCTAAGGCCAAGAAAAGTTTCATACACATTCCATATGAAGTGTATTGCAAATTGACCTCAAAAAGTTCTTCAGCAGTGAATCAATAGCTTGATGTATGGAGTGAGTAAAAGAAAAAGGTAACTTCAAATCAGGCATAGACTCTATGCATCCTAAGTCACAATTTTCCATTTTACAAAAAAATCCATGCATTATACATAGCTGTGTCATATACTACAAGCCCTGGGCAAGGAAAAGGAAATGATAATACCTGTTTAAAGGTTATTGCTTGTTATCTCTAGAATGCACTCCATCAACATCAACATCAACATCTCTTATTCGAAACAAAGTATACTCAACAAATGTTGCCAGATCTAACTTAAACTCAGAAGACTACTTCAGAACAGAAAACAAAAACTAAAACAGGATTTAACAAAGAACAAATCGAATCTTACATCCCCATTCAAGGTTTTACAGATTAACAATCATAGACAAAAACTTCAAGCAATTGAGACTTTGGTTTCCCAGATTCCAATTTCCTTCAATTTATTCCTACAATATCTAATTCTTTCCACAAACATCAATACTATAATCTCAAGCATACATATTTCTAATGAAGCCCCATCTAGCTCTCAAAAGTTTCACCTCGAGGCTTGAATATCAATCCAAGCACAACAAATTCATTCTCAAGCATCAGGAAACAGAACTTTGAACTACAAAAAAGGAAAGGAATAGTCGAAGCTAAAGCCCTAATTTCCACCAAATCCGAAGATTATCCCCAAAAGAAAGCTCCAAGAGATTCAATATACCCTTAAAGCTCCAACAATCAAACAATAATAACAAATTTCAAGGATAATATAAAAGATGAGGAAACTTAAGAAACAGATGAGGAAAATCTAGGGATTTGAAAATCGGAAACTTACCAACAACCCTTGATCCTTCAGAGCCCATTTCTCAGCTTGATCGTTTCAATCCAAAGAAATGAACAGAAAAAAAAAGAGAGGAAAGATCATATGGAGAGAGTTTATAGTGCCAAAAAAGTCCAACAACTCCTACAGTTCACAAGTCTAAAAGGTCCACTCGTAACCTGTAAAACCCTAACTTATATACTTGGCATAATTTCAAAATTCACACTAAGATTTTTGACTGAATAACCATTTTATTAAAATAGTTTAATAACACTCTATGATACTCCCTCTATCAAAAGGACAATTGTTATATCTTTGCTTTGTAGTCCTTCGTAACCTTCATTAATACAATCTTTTATTTCAATTTTTCTGTATTTAGAGTTTTTAGCCTTTATATTTTCTTGATACAATCTATCAAAAGACTTGATATAGCTTTATCAAGAAGAAAATAACATTATCATTCATGACCGAAGAAAATAACATTATTTTAAATGCAGAAAAATAATTTTTAAAGTACTCACAGTGTAACTTTATCAAGAAGTTACACTACCTTTGACGGTATAGCTTTCCACCAGCTAAATCTACCACCTAACAATTAAGGTTATACTATTAAACCTATAAATCCTAATCTTGACACTCATATTAAGGACCTCCAATATAATAACCAGGACAAATCATCATCCCAATATCAAATCTTAATTTTCCTCTCTTCAATATCTCAACTATCGTTACCACTCTCCATTCAAGTCAAAAGAGTGTACTGCCACAAATCACCATTATCTCGTTCTCACCATCAACCAGAGCAAAAGAATTAAGACTAATAACACAATTCTTGAAGAATATGGTGTAATACATAACAATTCTTGAAGAATACGGTGTTATACATAAGAATTACCCATGACAACACCACTTGAAAGTTACTCGTCTGCAATCCCCAAACAAAAAGAAACCCGCCAAAATTAATCTTTATGAATTTGCTTTTCACTCAAGAAAAACATGTGGTGATCGGTGATTGTTGTCTCATGTCTGATAGAAATTAAAAGATAAAATGTTTAATCTTTTAATATTAATTTGAAACTATATTATATTATCTTGGTCAAATGGAGTCTTTCCACCGTTAAAATTGATCGACATTACTTTATTCAACAAAAACTCAATTTTCGTGGAATAGTTTTTAATGGTAATGATCGTAATAAAAACAACTTAAAAGTTTAATAATTATTTTATTGACGGCTAGTGTAGTTTATCGTTTTAATTATAACAAATTAAAGGTTGTTTGAGGTTATTGAGTCGTTATTTTCTTCTCAAAAGACATGTCTAATAAGATTTGCGGTACTACCATGTTTATATCTCAAAGAGTTCTCTTTCTATATTCTATGTGGTGTTAATGTTCCTCGCCTCTGTAAAACGTGACAAATAGCATTCGTATTATTACACCAAACGACAGGTGCACCAGTTGAGATAACATAATGTCAGACAGATCTTCGATGTTTACCAAGAAGCAAATACATCATTTGGCTCATCTTGTTCATAGCAAGAATTAAACAGTGGTCAGCAACCGTAATAACAGTTGTTATGTAGTAATTTTAGCATTATTTGAAATTGTAATACTCGCAATCGTATTGTCTGCAATAATATTTGTTCTTTAAAAAATTTACGACGACGATACCCTCGGTGACCACAATAACATTAATTATGTTCGCAAACACAATAAACAACGCAACTTAAAATACAATCAAAACCGCAATTTGAATCTCGGTTGATTGAGTTACATATATATTGTAAAGCACCGACCAACCACTTAAATCTTGACAGTGTAACTGTAATCACTGTTTTAATCCGGGGCTCAGCCCACTTTTTTTTTGTCTTAATGGGCTTTGGATATAATATCAGTATATTTTAGTTTAAAAAGAAAAAGAAAAAAGAAAAAATATTATTATTAGTCCTGTTTTTAATATTATGTGTAATTAATTTGTTTTAGATATATGTTATATTTAGAATGAAAACAAAAAATATTATTATATTATAATTATTATTATTAAACCAAAAATCCAAAAAACAAATTAAATTAAATAAAGCCCATCGTTTTTTTATTAGACAGTCCATCTCTAAAACCCAAAATACATATTAAATAATTACACAGCCCGTTTGGGCCCAAGTCCAGAAAAGAAACCCTAATCTATTGTCCGACTTATGCGCAGCCCACTGTCAACCGTAGGATCTGAGGATCATATCAACGGTCCAGATTGCTGGGAAGCTTCCGGAACCCTCTACGCGCTCACGCGCCCGACTCTTAGACTCCCTCACGCGCGCGTGAATTGCACGCCTTGACTCTCCAGATCTTCACGCGCGGCTTTTCAGACCCATGACGTTTCCTCTGCCGGTTATGCACCCAGCTTCAACAGCTCCCCGGTCCCCTCCTCAGCCACGCACCAAAAATACACATGCATTAGCAAGAAGATCAAGGGAAACAGAAACCAAAATAAGAATAAAATTAAACAAAGATAACAGAGCATTCGGCGGATTTAGAGCATACCAAGCTAACATTTTAATTTCATTTTCATGTAACATTTTCCCTTCGGTTATAAAAACCGAAGGAAGAACAATGTAAACCCCACGGGGAAAAATTCGAACTCAATACAAAGAACAAAAAAGAACCTTTGAGAGGTAATCTATCTTTTCCATTGCATGCATGTGTGTGAAAACATTAGATATGGGAGTTTTTGAAGTCTTACCCTTCTGTCTTCATCGCCGTCGTATGAGTTTCCCCGTCTGGCGATAAACCCATGGCTGTACAGCCGAAAGTGGTGAACCGACGCAGGGGATGAGTTTTAGCCTAGTTTGCTTGTGTTTTTTTTTTATCTTTTTAGATCTAAACCGGGGAAGGGTTTTTTTGTAGAACTAAGGCCGTGGTTGTATGTATTCTGAAAGCGGGAGCCTGTCGGTGGCTTTTGGGTTTCTCCGACCACCGATGAGCGGTGGCTGGGATGAACACCACGGTGGTGTTCATCCGAGCCCTGGGGAGGAGAGAGCTTTTAGGTTTTTTGGAAGTTTAACAGAATGATTCAGCCTTTCAAATGAACCAAACATTGTCATTTTCGGTAATATTTGGATTTTATACGGTTTTTACAACAAATAAACGGGCTTTTCGCGTTTTTAATCCTCAGCGCGTCTTAGGTTCGTTTTTTTAGGGTCTCTCCCTTTTAAACTCACAACACGGGTCCCTAAATGATTTCCAAAACTTTTAATCTAACCCCAAATCAAGCATATTGAATTTTAAGAAGTGGAGTTATTATGTTTTAGTCCTTCCTGTTTTAACCCGCATTCGTTTAGGCCTTTTTTAGTTAAATGTTTTAAAAGGAATTAATGACCTTTTAGTCTCCATAATCCCCACCCGTGTTCAGTTTGGTCCGAAATCCAGTGTCCTGTCCTTTTTGTTGCTTTATTTTCATTTAGACCCCGGCTTGTATTGCACGTTTAATTTCTGCCCTTTTATTTTGTTTCCTTTATGTTTTAGTCCTCTTTGTATATTCGAATGTTGCTTCTTTTTATTTGTGTGGGTTGTATGATTTATATTCGGAATTCGTTTTTATTTATTTTATATGTGTTGTTTCTTTTACATATTATATATATATGTTGTGTAATTTTATTTTATAGTATGTATTGTATGTTTCTCAACTTATACATATATATACATTGCTTTTTACTTTATGTTATTATACGTTTGCATATATGCTGCGTGGTTTCTTTTTTTATGTAACTTATATTTTTTAAATATGTAATGTATGATACTTGTGTGTGTAATGTAAGTATGTGTTAGGTAGTTAAAAGAGCTATATGTGTATATTATGGCGACGTAAGAATGTATATACATGCCTAGTTTTAAATTTGTATTATTTGTGTTTTATTAGTTTAGGCCCTTTAGGGTTAGTATAGAGTTATAATTTAATTAATTTAAACTATGTGCTCGTTTAATTGAGCATAGGCTTTAAATTAATTTAATTGAATTTAAGATTAGGTTTGGAGCCTTAGCTAGACTTTAAGTTCAAATCAAATTAATGCATTTAAATTTGCCATTGGCTCATTAGGGTGAATGTTAAATGTATTAAATTGATTGAACAATTCTTAATCATTTTAGGGGTAAAATTGGAATTTCACGTAGATCACCTAATTTAAAATCATGACTAGTTAATTCGATTGATTTTAGATAGTTTTCTTGGCTCATTGGGATTCTAGTTTAAAATTAATCGAGTTGATTATTATGGTTCAAGATAACCAATAAAAATGATAGGTTTTTAGTTTTTAGGATTAAAATATTTTAGGGCTAATATTAGACTAACCTAGTTAATAATTAGATCACTAATTTCATAATTTGAGCCTTTTAGGTTAAGACTTTAGTGGGCCTAGGGTTAGTTTTATCCTTTCCCTTGTCATGCATTTTGAATGTCGTTCATATGACCTTAATATTTTGGACATGTTTTTAATTAATTAACTTTAATTATAAAAATGAGGTATTTATTAATTATGATATTTGTTTCGTAACAGTCCTTGCTCACTGGATGTTGACCAAATATTTGAATTAATTATTTCCGTCTAAAGGTAATTTAAAACGAATAAAAATTCTGACAAGTCATTTCATCATGTTTAACTGTTTGCATTACGCATAAAGGTGATGAACGGAGTTCGAACCATAAATTAACGTGGCAGCCAGGCTTATTCGATGTCGGTTTAATCTATGGTTCGAAGTTTTGTCACCCTTATTAATTAAATGATTAATTGATTAGAATCCATCAATTTGACCAAGCCTGTGTAATTAAAGTCTGAATTCAATTAAGAACAATTTGATTAAATTCAATTTAAATTTCGATAATTTCCATCAAATTAAAAGCAACATATATTTCGATACCGATTTTCGGGCGTGATGGGGGTGCTAATCCTTTCACACGCGCAACCAACTCTCGAACCCGCTTTTTTGAACGAATGTATGGTTTTATGGTGTCCGACTTACCTTAGTGGCCGGTGGTGATTCCAAGTCTTTTTATTTTCAAAAACACGAATTTTTTTAAAGGACTTTCCCACATTTTCAAATGTTTTCCAAAAGCGAAAGAAAAAAGAATTACGAACCTTTTTAGTGATTTGAGAAATTTTTAGGTCGCTACAGTAACATCAGGATTTGAATCACCATCGGAGGCAATGTTATCAATGGGGTCGGCAACTGTTTGGCATCCGCCATATTGGTCTTCTGAAGCAACTCCAGAATATGCTCCTGACTCAGAATGAAATTGACATCCATTCCAAGAAAGTAACTCAAGTTGCCAATATACTTGAGTCACGACTTCCAAATCACTAGTTAACTTCACCTGTTCACCATCGATATCTCTAATGAACAAGGAAGGGTCAGCACGAGAAGCCACAAAACCACTAGTTTTTTTAATTGAATTTCCAATATTTTCCCTACTTTTACCTTATTGGTGGCCACATCTTAATTCAACAATACCATATCATGAGTAAGGAGTCTTATGTTACTTGATTTTTTATTTGAATTTTTTTAAGTTACAATTACAAATATCATATTTGTATTATTATGATAAAATTTAATTGATACAATGTAAAAGTATATTTACAATCGATGAATTCATATAACTAATGTACTGATTGTTAAATTTATGTTTTGATTTTGATATAACAAGGGTTATTATGTAAATAAATAAAATTTTAAGATATTTAAAATTACTCACAATGGACAAGCATTCAAATAAACTTAACTTATTTTGAAGGAAATATTTTGTATAAGTTAAACTTTTCAAAAGAAAATATTTTCTAACTATGTTGGTACTCTAATAGACCATTTTGGTCAGTGAGTATCGGTTCCGCCCTATGCATACCGGTAATGTGCTCTTCAATACTGAAATTCTTAATGGTCAGTGAGTACAGATACGACCCGATGCGTACCGTTACGAGCCTCTCAACACTGAAATTTAAAATGGTAAGTGAGTACCGGTATGACTCTTAGCTACCGATACGGGTTTTAAAATTTTCTTTTACAAATGCTCGTCAGTATTGGTACGGTGAATTCCGTATTGATACGTAACGGATCGAAAAATATTTTTGAGTATATTGAGTACTGGTACGACCGTAAGCGTACCGATATTCAAGCTCCACCAAATTTTATAGTAAGCAATTTCAGTACCGGTACGACCCTTAACGTACCGTTACCCTTTACTCCGTACCGTTAAGCAAGTTCGCGTATCGGTACGCCCTGTCTTTGTAACGACTATTTTTTCTTTAGGCAGGTACCGATAAGGATTCTCGGTTATTGATACCCACAGTTGCCAGACAACATTTAATGGTGGAAACTTGTAGTTCAACGGCTATATTCAATTCCCCAAAAACCCAAACGTTGAAAATCAATTAGGGGTATAAAAATAAGTCTCCAAAGCTTATTCAATAATAAGACAATTATTTCAAAGCATCCAAGCAAAAATCCAAAGTTTTTGAGCTTTTCATTTCAAATCTTATACACACTTAAGTGAGCTTCTTGTATTTATTTTCATCAAGTGTAGGGATTTTAGTGAGCTAAGAATTGTGCAAACTATAACGACCTAGATTTTGGGTTAGCGAATAGGGTCTTAGACCCGAGTATTGGGCCTTAGGTGGAGGGTCCAACTAAGAAATTGGATTTGTGCCTTATGGCAAATTAAAAAGAAAAAAGAAAATAACAATGAAATATTTTAAAATAAAGGGGACTTATGTGATGAGGAGTGAGTAGAGGAAAAAGAAAAAATGGGAAGAAGATATTTTTGTATGAGAGAGAAAGAAAATGGGTTTTATAAGAGAAGAGGGTTTTGGCTCGATTTAAGAGTGTTTTGCGCTGTCGTTCGCTTCAACATCACTGCCACCGGAGAGAGCTCGCCGTTACGCACCTGTCGATGGTCTTTATACTGTCGTCGCAGACGCCACTAGCTGTAGTGGTGCTCGAGAAGATTAAGAGTCACCGAAAAGTAAGTTTTCGGTGCTTAAAACCTGAAACTGTTGCCACCAACGAGCTCATGAGGTGTCAAAACTTTAGACTGAAGGTCACTGTCGTCGTCAGGTCGTCGGAGAGCTACCCACGAGCCACCGCTGCGGGTGGGCATACGTTTGGCCAGGCGGGTGCACCATGCTACGGCTCATCACGCCACACTGAAGCATGCTCACCTGGGTGCACGTGAGCTCGTCTGCACATGATCATGTATCTAGGGTTGCTGTGCGCCTGCGCCACACTAAATCACCAAGGGTTGACCAGACCGTTGACCGGCGCTGACTGGCTGTCGATCGACCGTTGATTGGTTGATTGATTGATATATGATGATGCTTTGCATATCAGCCGAATAAATTAATATATTTGATTAAATGGATAAAAAGCTGATAAGTAGTAATAATTAATTAAGTACGCTAGCAACATACTTAAATAACTTTCATAAGCTTTAAGGACCGAATAAGCATACTCGGGTATCGTTACCCATTGAACTGAATAATAAAAAATACCAGTTAGAGATAGAAGTGAATAAAGAATATTAATAAATTGATTTACGCCTTAGTAATAAAAGGAGATGGGTTGTGAGAGGAGTACCGGTATGTCTCCCTATGTATCGGTACCCCTTGCATAATATGAATTCCAGTAACGTTTTTATATATCGGTACGTTATGGGCGTATGTACCCGCTGTTACATTACCTGTGAGAGGATTAAGCGTACCGGTACGCGAGGGTATGAATGTCGATACAAGTTTGGATTGATACTTGGCAATCCGAGTACAGATAATGAGTATCAATACAGGGTAGAGCGTATCAGTACAGATTGAATGTCTAATTCTTTCGAGCCTAATTTCAATATTGGTACTCGTAGAGGAGTACCGGTACCTAGAGATAAGTACTGATACCCACATAGGAGCATCGGTACTCTCTGGGTAATCTGTCTAAGAAATTCAAGTTTGCGTTTGGGGTTCCATAATTCAAGAAAATGGGCCTTGAGGGTCTTTTAAGGTATCAAATGAATATTAAAACTAAGAAATAGATATTTCAACCACGTATGTAAAATGATTGGCTAATAACTTGGTAAATATTGGGTAAACCATGTGCGATAGTAACCCATAAAGATCCTAGGTGGATCGATCGGGGCTGTGTGGTAGCTAAGGTCCTTGCTGGGTACTGATGGGACACTTATATAGTTTAGTCATCCCTTGTTTTTAGGATTTCGTATACCCTAAAAATGTGTTGCAACACCTTAAAAAATTTAATGTTGAAGCCCAATGTTTTGTGAACGCGAGCCTCATTCGAAGATGCTCGATGAGAGATTCCGAGCATGAATATAGGATCTTGATACATTATGGACGTGAGCTTTATCCCTTTGAGTATAAAATCTCGATGCTTTGTAGACGAGCCCCTTACTCGTAGTGTAAGATCTCGATGCATTGTAGACACGAGCCTCACTTAGAGTGTAGGATATTAATTCTTTGTGAACGCGAGCCTCACTCAAAGCGTACGATCCAAATGCTTTGTAGACGTGGGCATCACTCTAGATTTTATGGTTATGACTTTGTGTGTCTCACTCGGATGTTCTAGTAGGATTCTGAGTATGATTGGGCCTCGTGGGCCATATATGATATTTTGCTATGTTGAGAACATGTATTTAGGCGACTAACGGTAGCGCCACGTATTTATTTATCTCTTATTATTGCTCGTACTAGCTTGCATAATTATGTTTATTATTAGCATAAAGCATAGTAGAGCAGATGTGTACCACTGAGCTTTGTAAGCTCAGTGCTCGAAATAGTTGTTTCTATACGTAGGTTGATCACAAGACCAACGAGCACTGTCTGTATGAGATTCCAGCAAGCGGCATTGTTAGAGTGTGATACTTGTATTTAGTGGGCTGAGTATTCCTAGAACCTTACGTGTACGAGTCTGTAATATTTATTTTGAAATTGTATTAATCAATTTAAAAGCATTAAATATTTTTATTTAATTGGAGCTCTTTTGTACCGTTTAATCATTTATATATTTATTTATTTTGATTGGCGGGTTTTAAATGTTTTTAGAAATTAATTTATTTGGGCTAAACCAAATCGAGGAATTTTATGATTTTGGTTTGGGCTTTAGGCCCAAATGTGACATTTGGGACAAGGGTGTTACATTTAGTGGTATTAGAGCTTAGGTTTAGCCGGTTCTAGGAAACCCCAATGTGGTATAGGTGTTTTAGTAAGGTGTCTAGTGGATACGAGCCCTTAAATTATGTTCATACTCAATAAGATCTAGAATTCGGATGATGTGTCCAATGTTGTGACGATTAAATGGTTACGACCGTAGCCAATAGGGCAGAGTTAAGTGTTGAGCAGCTCTTAGGAGCAATTTTGTAGATATAAGTTGGTTGAACGATGCTAGAGTCAGGGATGAGTCCCTATCTCGCCACTCGAATAGAATCTTCGTTGCGTGTTGAAGACGTTCCAAATCTTTTAGAGTACGTTATGAGAGTTGTGCAATGAATTTTCATCGTTATACGAGAATAACGTTGTGATGCAGGTTTGGATAAACCGCTATCGGAATCGATCAGTGAATGCATCCTGGTTGGTAGACCCTTTTGATCTCTTAAAAGTGAGTCTTGTTGATACTTAGAGAGCATCATCACCCTTTATAGAGGTATTTCTCGAAGATAGTGGATTCAATATCCACTAGTTCATTAGGGTGTGGCTGAAGTTAGACGTTCTATAGGTTTGAGAGAGCTACATTTTTTAGAGTTATTATTTTTTGGGAATTGTGTTGGGATAATCAAACGCGATGCTAGCCCGTAATGTCAAAAGTTGTACCTAAGGCTTTAAGACCTCGAGCAAACCTAGCCTTTGGTAATAAGAATGTTGAACTGTTGCCCTTTCTATCGAGATTTTTGGGTGGTGGTTGTTCGTAGAATGGCACAACAAGGTTGTGAGGCATGTATGACTGTTCGATAGATGCTAATGTTCGTAGTTTGACGCTCGAGAGCTTTCGAACCGCCAAAGTGTTTGTTTATTCTTTTTGGAATAGTCTTTAAGGCTTCTTCCCTATCGAGAATATGAGTAGATGTTAAGGCATGGCCGAGTTAGACGTTGGTGCCCATTGTCGTTATCAAAGGACACCAACCCAGTTGAGAAAGTTAGAGGTTCGGTTGCGAATGTGCAACTCAAATGAGGTTATTTTGTCTAAGTGTTTCACCCAAGGGATAATCATGCTTCTTAGCTTGTAAGAAGGTAGTTCGTTGAGGTAATGCTTAAACCATTGATAGCATGTTAGGTGGTAGTGAATGATCGTTACGTGTCTCCCAAGGTGGATGACTCATTTGTCCAAATCGTGACGTACCAGTTGTGGTTAAAGTATCAAAAGTTTGTAGTTTGAAACAAATTTTGGAATGAAGATTTCTCTCATTATGGCGTGTCGTGGTAACTTTTGATGTTTATAGCGATGTTTGGGGTGTTTCGGTGATGATGGGGTAAGGGCGACCATATTGTCTCTCGAATATAAGTTTGGTGATTTGCTTGACACGTGTGCATGTACAAGGGATATGAAAAGGTGAACGTTGGCATGATAATTACCTTAATGACCTTGTGTTTGAGAATGGTTAGTTGTCATGTAATCAATCAAGGAAACAAGGGTTTGAGACTTCGTAAATACTTCTAGTTGTATCACAGTTTCTTTGAGGAACGTTGGTGGAAATTCTAGCTGGTGAGATCGTTATGTTGTGATAGTGTTGCTGACTTGATTAAAGTCGAGTAAAGTTTTGATATATTTGGTGTTGTTTGTTGTTTTGTCAAGACTGCACTTTTGTGCAAGAAGGATGACAGATATGCCTACCCCAACAGTGTAATTCTTGGGTGCTCAATCTTTAAAGAATTTGATAATGAATTGAACAATGACGTAAGTTAAAGTAATTAAGAGTTGTTGACCGTATGTGATCTGTCACCGCTTAAGTAAAATGAGCTTGATAAGTATAGAGTGTATGAAGTTAATTTATATTTGAGTATCAAATTGTCCATGTGGAGCAATCAATGATTGCAAGTGGTGGTAATGTAAAAGAGCATCTATACCAGCTCTATATGGTACTGTTACTTGTTTCTTTCGATGTCGATACTAATCGACCAGCGTCGATACCTGTGTGGTTTATATGGTCAAGCTTTGTGCTGAGGATTGGTTAGCTTTGGAGGTCGCGAGAAGTATCATTTTTTTATAATTAAGTGGGCTCGGTTTTGTGGTTGAATTTATGTTAGATAGTTTTTGAGGTAATATGAGATCTTGATGTGGGTGTTTAGGGAAAGATATGTCAAGGCAAGAGGTTCTTCTCTTATAGCGCAGTGGTCAGAATACAACGAATTTTGAGAGTGACAGTTTGTGTATAACTTGTGTAGCTTGTTTTGAGAGACAGTATGGAGTCTTGTGATTGATATAGTGTTAAGTGGTTGACTTATTGTCAATGGAGAGTTTAGCATTGAGTTCTTCTGAGTTGTTGTGATGTTTTGATGCTCTATAGTGGGAATTAAATAGATGACCATGGATTTTGTAAATGAATAGTGAATACGCAGTTTCGATGAGATTTCGTTGAGTAATGGTACAGCCCTTTGTGGGCAACATTTGATATTTTTGGCAAAGTGAGGTCCGAATAAAAAGTCTGTTTGGTTTGTTTGATGGTTTGGTTGTATGACATTGCAGTGTGTGCACGTCACCTTTTGATATGAGATTCGAATTTGTGATGGAACCTTATTCCTTGGTTGGATTTCATGTGATGACAGATCCAAGTTAAGGTATAGATAACATATGTTCAAGACGTGTTGTAGTTTGAAGTGTAAGACTCATTTGTAAACCGAGTGATAAGAGTTGCTTTGGTTATTGTTATGAATAATCATGCCGAGTTTGTGGTATGTGCTTGAGGTGAGTCGAGATGCTGTTCGTTTTTAGAAATCTTGCATCGGGCAAGCGATGAATCTGATAAGGGATGTCTTTCGAGCTAGAGTCTCCTTCAAAGAGTCGTCGCGAGAGGAATCGTTTCGTTGTTGAAGCGACTGTTTAACATCACGTTCTTTTATATCAAACGGAAATTGTAGGGAGAATTTGTAGTGCAATAAATCTTTTGGGGTTCTATAGCGTAAGTTAAGTTTCTTTATTGACGTATTCGTATGATGGTTTTATCGAAATTCCGTTGAATTTTGGCTTGTCGTCTGTAATGCACCGAGGGAGGATTGAATACTTCTATGAAAAAGAATCAGCCGAGGCTTTGTTTGTACCATTAGAAGGCAATGGTCGTGTAGATAAGTGTTTAGAGAGATCAGAGTAGCACAACGAGAAATCCTGAAGACATCGAAGAGTTGTAATAGGTTTGGGATCTTCATGGTTATGGATGCAAATTTCGAGGACAAAATTTATTTTAAGGAGGGGAGAATTGTAACGACCCATATTTCAGGTTAGCGAATTAAGTCTTGGACACGATTATTGGGCCTTAGATTGAGGGTCTAATTAAGAAATTAGATTTGGGCCTTATGGCAAATTAAAAAAACAAAATAAAAGAAAAATGAAAGAATTTAAAATAAATGAAGGCTGATGTGATAGGGAGAGAGGGAAGATAAAAGAAAAAATAAGGAACAAGATAATTTTTTATGAGAGAGAAATGAAATGAGTTTTGTAAGAGATGAGGGTTTTGGCTCGATTTGAGAGTATTTCGTGTCGTCGTTCGCTTTACCGCCGCCGCTACCGAAAATAGCTCGTCAATACGCACTCGCCATGGTAGTGCTCGAAAAGATAAAGAGTCGCTGGAAAGCAAGCTTCTGGTACTTAAAACTAAAAACCGTTGCCACCAACGAGCTCAGAAGGTGCCAAAAACTTCAAACTGGAGGTCGTCGCCGTCGTCATGTCACCAAAGAGCCACACACGCGCCTCCAGACGCCATCGTTAAGGATGGGCGTGCGTCTGGCCAGGCGGGTGCACCATGTTGTTGTGCACCGCGCCACACTAAAGCAGGCTCACCCGGGTGCATGTGAGCTCGTCCGCACTGGATCACGCCTCGTGGGTGCACCATCTTCCCTATGCACTCGGCCGCACAATATCAGGTACCTAGGGTGCACCCAGCTTGCTGTACGCCTGCGCCACACCGAATCACTAAGGGTTGACCAGACCGTTGACCGGCCATTGATCGACTGTTTACTTTTTCTATGAGACCTTACTCTGGGGTTTCTCGACGTTTCAGATCCAATGATGCAATTCGTTTTGCCAAATTCAAACCCCGTAAGCCATTTTTACACGTTTGACCTTGTGTTTTGAATAGAGGATGCTATAATTAATATAGTTTCATATTCTTTAGTATACGAAGATTAGTCGGGATCGAATATCAGGGCAAGTGAATATTCGGGAAGCTTTGATGAAGATTTTAGCAATTTTGGCTTAAGGTTAGTACACCTCAAACTCTAAAATGCTTCATGAGCATCATAAGTGTAATTGCCTTGTATGTCAGTGGTTACAAATTAGGAGATGAGTAATGAGCATGTGTTGATACTATTAGTTTGAGGCTTGATAATTATCGAAATGCTTAATGAGCTTGAGAATGTTCGAGTCTGTTATGAGCTTTAGGGACTGTATAAGATTGTCCGAATACCTGTGTGATTATCTGATGGTATGAATGGTTGATTGATTTGATGCATGATGATGCCTTGTGTGTCAGCCGAATAAATTAATATATTCGATTAAATGGATAAAAAGCCGATAAGTAGTAATAATTAATTAAGTACGCTAACAACATACTTAAATAACTTTCATAAGCTTTAGGGACCGAATAAGCGTACATTGGGTAAACCGTGTGAGATAGTAACCCATAAAGATCCTAGGTGGATCAATCGAGACTGTGTGGTGGCTAGGGTCCTTGATGGGTGCTGAAAGGATGCCTATATAGTTGAGTCATCCCTTGTTGTTGGGATTTCATATACCCTAAAAGTGTGTTGCAACACCTTAAAAATTTTTGAATGTTGGATCCTGATGCTTTGTGAACGTGGGCTTCACCTCTTGAGTATAGGATCCCGATGCTTTGTGGACGCGGGCTTTACTCGTAGTATAGGATCCCAATGCGTTGTGGAGGTGGGCCTCACTTAGAGTGTAGGATTCTGGTGCTTTGTGAACGCGGGCCTCACTCAGAGCGTACGATCTTGATGCTTTGTGGACGTGGGCGTCACTCCAGATTTTATGGTTATGACTTTGTGCGTCTCGCTCGGATGATATGGTGGGATCCCAAGTATGATTGGGCCTCGTGGGCCTTGTATGGTATTTTGCTATGTTGAGAGCATGTGTTTAGGCGACTAGCGGCAGTGCCACATATTTATTTATCTCTTCTTATTGTTCGTACTAGCTTGCATGCTTATGTTTATTATTAGCATGAAGCATAGTGGAGTAGATGTATACCACTGAGCTTTGTAAGCTCAGTGCTCGAAATTATTGTTTCCGTGCGTAGGTTGATCACAAGATCGATGAGCATTGTCTGTATGGGATTCCAGCAAGCGGTTTTTTCATAGTATGATACTTGTATTTATTGGGCTAAGTATTCATAGAACCTTACGTGTACGAGTTTGTAATCCTTATTTTGAAATTGTATTAATCAAGTTAAAAGTATTAAATGTTTTATTTAATTTGATCTCTTTTGTAACATTTAATCATTTATATATGTTTATTTTGATTGGTGGGTTTTAAATGTTTTTGGAAATTATTTTATTTGGGCTAAACCTAGTCGATGAATTTTATGATTTTGGTTTGGGCTTTGGGCCCAAATGTGACATTCGGGTCGAGGGTGTTACACAAACAATCTCCTTCAGAGGATTCTCAAAATTTGCTTATTTGTACTCAATTTTAGGAAAGCGGTCTCTAGACTTTGGGGTATAAGTCTAGATGATTTGATAGGTTATCTCCTTTAGCCTAAAAGGAAAGATAAATTTGTGAATTTGTGAAATCCTTAATGTGAAAGCGTAGTAGATGTAGACCTTGTTTAGAATGATAAACCACTATAAATCATCTTGCAAATATTCTTTTCTTTTTGTAATTTACTCTCACCAATTTTTTTTAATTGTCAATTCACCTTCTCTTGGTCATTTACATCAATTGATCAACTCCCCATTTGATAGTTGTAATAATGAAACTTTTTTTTTGACAAATTCTAAATTTAATTATAATCTTATCTAGATGGGAAGGGAAAAATGACTCTAAAAAGAAAAAAAATACTTTTAGTGGGTCTAGAACCTATGACCAAATAAAATATTAAAAAAATAAAGTCAACCATGATATTTATATATAGTGAGACTTAAACATATACTTATAAACATCCGAGGCCTCAGACTTCACCGACTCTACCAAAACCTCATTAACTAGTATATAATTTTTTAATAATAAAAATTTCACACATTTATATTTGACACTCAAGATCGAATAACATATTTTACAAATCAAACGTCATTTAAAAAGATAAAGTTCCTACTAGTAGGCTAATTCCACAATGAAAGCGATCTCTCTTGCAAAATCAAAGCAATTTGGACCTCACATGGCTAGAAGAATGTGATGCCCCCAAGTAGCGCCTGAAAATGCTTGAAAACGACTGAAATTTTCATTAATTTCTGGCATTAATAGCGTATGCAAGTAGCACCCAGCATCCAATAATTTACAGTTATTTCCCTAACATTACCCAGCTGTGAGTTCCCGTATTTGTTAAATCTAAACAGTCCCGTATTTACAAAGCCACTAAATCAGTGCACAGATTGGGGAATTTCTGTTCATTTGGTTGCTTCAATGAGTCCAGTCTTTCAACCAATATGTCCAAAGCTTCCTTCATCCACCAGTGCTGGCATACATCCCTTGCTTCTTTAACATTCATCTAAATAAAGCCAAAATCACAAAAGATCAAATCAATTCTCGATTGTACTAAGATGGATGAATCGAAACTCGGAAGCCATTTTTGATTGTGTAAAAGCATACCCAAGTCCTCTGTCTCAGATTTCCCTCGGGCCAGAAGTCTAGCTCTTCTTTCACAAGCAAAGGAAACATATACCCTTCATAAAATGTGCCATGGCTTTTGCTTATGAAGTCCCATTTCCCCAATTCACACTGTTTCAAAGATGAAGGATTTTCAGTTCAAGCAAATGTTGGGATTTTGAGTACGGATTTAAATAGGGTCCATAGTCGCAATAACGGCCATTATATTGCAGTTTTGGAACCGTCCCCGATATGTCCGCAACAGTATACGTTTTTTTAATTCACTACCGCAGTAACCTCAATAACTGTAACCCCAATTTAAATCACTGGTTTTGAGTAGATAGGGCTTGAGAGTTGAATCAAATACTAACCTCAACAATGCCTATAACACCAGCTTCTTCAAGTGACTCTCTTAATGCAGCTTCTTCTCTAGATTCATCAAGCTCCCAACCACCCTGGTAATGAAATCGAAAGATTAATACAGGGGAACATCGTTTTAAGAAGAAAAAAAACTTGTTAAAAATGGTGAATTTCGTGTATGTGCACCTTGGGAAACATCATTTTTTGACACTTCTGGGAAGAGATTACAAGAACTTCGAAATCGTTGCTAATGGTTCCATCGCTGCTGGATTTGTATCTATAAGGAATGCACCTGCAATCGTCAAATTTGAAGAAATCAATGAGTTTTCGTTTATAGAAAAAAGAGAGGAAGTGGAAACAGTCTCGGCATGCAAAATCTGACCAGAAATGTCAGGACCCAATTCAGAAACGAACTGACTTTTTATATGCATTATGTACCCAGAAAAAAAAATCAGAGAAAAAGGGAACAAATTTATCAAAAAAAGATGAAGCAACTACTCACCCGACAACTTGGCGGCGGCCCAAGTTATCATATCGCTGCAAGTGCCTTCCCGTGCGAGAAACCAAGCAAAGCATCCTTAGAGCAAACGAAAACAAGGTATTTAACAAGAACGACGAATACCCAAAACGAATCAAAATGAACAACAAGCTCTGGTCAAAACGAAATTTCTTTTCGTTCTTCAAATTTATGGCGGCAATTTCAGAAAGGGGAACTAAAGAATTGATTAAGCCAAATGTTTCAGATAAACGGAAACAAGGATAAACGAATGGGAGATTGAGAGATGAGCGGAAGATGTATGGTCAGGGAGTTGGTTATTTGTAGAAAAGGAAAAAGAGAGTAAACATAATTAATTAATTAAACACAATGTTAGTGAATAATAATATCCAACAAATAATGTCTCTTCTTATTAACTTTTTGAAAGTTAAATTTTATAAACTTTGATTATAATTATATTAAATATTTTAAATAATTAAATTTATAAAATAAATATTTAAAATCTACTTAATTATAAGTTTTTAAATTATATTTTTTTTATATTTTTATTAATAATAAATTTTAAATAATCACGAGTTAAAATTAAAAAATTGATAAAAAAGTCAATAAATAACATTATTTGTGGGACGAAGAATCTAGTAAATTAATAATGGGTGAAAATGATTGAATGTTCTTAACATATGACAATATAGTCATTTTAATTTTTTTGAGTATTTTAGCTCTCAACTTTTTTATTTTAAATTAAAATAATTATTTTTTGAACTAAAATTATTAGTCAACTAATAGTAAATGACTTAAAAAACCTACATAACAGTGCACGGCAGCATAGTTGTCAGCCAAAAAATAATTTTATAAAATTATTTTTCACGTTGGTGGTCATTATATCAAGTTATTTCAAATTGTTTATCGTTAATTGATTAACAGTTTTTATCCACGTATGATCTATTTTAACTTAAAATAAAACATTGAAGAGTAAAAGTGTCAAAAAAAAGAAGCTTAAACTAAAAAAACAGCCCTCAAACCATGCATTTTTTCTGCTTTTGGCCCTTAAACTATAATTTTGGCAAAATAAGCCCTTAAACTATCATTTTTGGTCACTTTAAGTCTTTCTTTAGTCAAAATAAATACCTAAACTATGTCATTTTTCTTCTTTTAGTCCCCAAAACTATCAATTGGTCAAAAAATCTTTGTGATTTGTCAACATCTTATTAGTCGAAATAATTTTCTTTTGACTTAAATAACTATCAGACTTAAAATGACCAGAAATGATAGTTTAGGGGCTTATTTTGATATATGATATTTTAAAATTTAAAAAGAACATAAATATTTATATATGTTAGAAAAGCCTATAAAATGATATTTTTGTAACCATAGACTTTAAAGTGACCAAAAATGATAGTTTAAGGGCTTATTTTGCCCAAATAATGGTTTAGGGACTTAAAGTGACCAAAAATTATAGTTTAAGGCCTATATTGCCCAAATCATAGTTTAAGCGCCAAAAGCAGAAAAAAAGACATAGTTTGAGGGCTATTTTTTAGTTTAAGCCACAAAAGAATATAAACTAAAATAACTACCAATTAAATGTTAAGACTATTTTTTTACATTATACTATTTTTTATGTTAATGTGTCATTATATCAAATTATTTCAAATACTATTTTGACTATACCATACCCTTTTTCTTCACTTGGGCTGTTTTTTCTTTCAGACAAAATAAAAACAAATAGCGGAAAACGGCTGTCTTTCTTATTTCTTTCTTCATCTATCTCCAGAAATAAAAGGTAGATATATTTATTGGATTTATATTTCATGTACTCATACTAAAAAAAAAAATATTTTCACAAATGTTTTATTTTGACTGTTTAAGGGTTTAGTTTATGGTTTATAGTTCAGAATTTATAATTAAAGATAATTGTTGAAATTTAAGGTTTAATATTAGAATTTAGAGTTTAGAGATTAAAGTTTAAGTTTTTAAGGTAATAATATTAGTGTTTTAAATTTTAACATATAAACCCTAAATTCTAAAACACATTAAAAAAAGCTTAACACGGATCAATGTTATAGCTCTCCTGTACCATTAACATTCGTTTACCAAACAAGGCGTTAGAAAGTTACATTCATCATTATGAAAAAAATGAATTATTTCAAAAATTATATCATCTAATGTAAATAAATGTTTTTCCCTTCTTAAAATAAGTTATAATGTTTAATTATATACAAAATTGTCATCGAAATGCATTAGAATCAACAAAATCAAATGTTAAATTTTTTTTTGAAAATAAAAATGTTACTAAAAGTATTTTAAACACAAACATATAAAAAAAATATCTAAACAAGTAATTAGAATAAATCCATATTAAACCTACATATAGTAAGATTTGAACTTAACATATCAAAACTCTCCAGACGAAGAAATTTTGTATATTCTACGATCAGATTAATAAATTTGAAGATATAGATAATTTAAGATTACAATTTGATGACAAATTCCCAACCAAATCAACATTGAATAAGGAGATAGATTACATGTGATGGATGAAAGAAGAGTTGAAGAACCGAAGTAATCCTAGCTAGGGCTGAGCATGGTTAAACGCAAAACCGAAAATCGATCCGAACTGAGGCGTTTGGACGGTTTATGGTTTATAAGTTTACGAACCGTGGTTAACCGAATCGAACCAAATTTAATTTATAATTATTTTTATAATGTAAGAATAAGTATTTTATACTTACAATACTATAGATGCATTTTTAATTATTAATTTTTACCTAAAAAATTAAGCTTTTAATAAATATTTATGAAAAATACTTTAAAACTCTAACTTTTTAATGTTTAAAAGTCATCAAATAAAGCTATTTTGTCAAAATAAAATACAAAATTTCAAAAACTAACGTTAATATGAAAAAATCGAAAACCGAGGTTAACCGAACCAAAAACCGATGGTTACTAAAATAGCTTACCGAATTAAACCGAAATCAAACCGTATACACCCATAATCCTAGCTGCTTTGTCTTTTTCTCTCCAGTGTTGTTATCATTTTTTCATTTTTGTCTAATTTTTATGACCGGTGACGGCACCAGCTTTAATGTTGGTTGTCGATTACCGGTCACCTTCTTTTATTTATTTGATTCGTTCTTGTAATAACCCATTTTCATCCGGGTTACCCAAACCCGTAACCCGAACTGGATCCTGGACCAAACCCGACCCGGCCCGGAACCAAAATACCCCAAAAAAACTTAATCCCTAAAGTGTTAACCTAGCCACCGCCGCCGACTTCCTTCGTCGCCGCCGCCGTCAAGCTTGGCCGGCCACCATTTCGAACCAAAATAACCCCGAAAAATCTCTAGAGCAAACCCTAAACCCGAATCCAGCTTAAATCCAAAAAATAAATAATAAACACACCTAAAACCTAACCAACCTTATGCCATAACCATCACACTCGGCCATACCTTCAACCATGCCTTGAAAATTCGGCACCATCAATCCATATCTGCATGTCAAATTAAAAAAATAGGAGTGGTTATTTTATATTTTTGGTTATAAAACCAAATGAATGTAAATCGAAAGGGGGCTAGAGTTCGAAAATCAGAGAGAAAAATAGAGAGCTTTAGAGGGGATAATCCAATTGTAAAACAAAAAAGGTAGAATGAAATAAAATTTCAGAACGTCTTTCCTTTCTTTATTTTGGAATCAAGCAAAAATTTTCTTGTGTGTGTTAAATCTTAAATCGAAACCTTACTTTTTATTTCGAATCCAAAATCAAAAGGTTTTCGTTTTTTACCAAAATAAAAAGAAGAGGGTCGAGAGTTTACCTACAGTAGAGATCGTTGCCGTGGTGCTTCACCGTAAGGCCATCCGGCCGAGGAACGGCGACGTCGGCAAGAGCGGCTGCTGCTCTAGTTCAAGTGGTGAGAGTAAAGGAGAGTTGAGAGTTTTATTAGGTTTAGGTTTTTTTAAAACATTTCGAAAGGAAAAATAAAACCCTGCTTATGTTTTAAACCGGCCAAAATGAAATAACGTCGTTTCAATAGCCTCAACCTGCGCGGTGACTCGGATCTGGGGAGGATTCGCATTTTTTGGTAAAAGGGTAAATTACGCGCGTAGTCCCTCTCTTTCTTCCCCGTTTTCATTTACGCCCATGGAATAATCCCGCATCTGGTCCCTGTATTTGCTATGCGCTTTTAATCTTGCCCATTTGTGCTTAATTTGTGTCTTTTATTTTGCATTTTGTTCGATTTAGTCACTGTTCTGTTTGGTATTTAATTTTTAGCACTTCTATTTTATGTCATTTATATTTCTGTCCTTGCATTTTATATTTTGTTCATTTTAGTCTTGTAATATATATTTTTCATGTCATGTACTGTAATGTTTGTGCATTTTAGTCCTTAAGTTGTTATTTCCATGTTGTTTTATGTATGTTAGTATAAATCCTTGGCTATTGTTATCATTATTATTATTGTCATTATTATTATTATACTTTTAGATTATATTAGTATTTTATTCATGTTAGATGTCAAGTTTTTAGTTTTTTTATATATTTGTATGTTGTTGTGTTAATTTAGTATCATATTTTGTCATATGTATATGTCATGCACGTGTTATAGTTGTGGTTCGTATTAACGTGTTTTAGCATGTTAAAATTAATTAGTTTAGTTTTGGAAGCATATATTTTTCTGCTTGTTTATATTTATATTTTGTTTTATGACATGTCATGTTATTTTTGTTCATGCATTTCATTTTTAATGTTATTATTTATGTTTTTTAGTTCAATGTCTTTATGAATATTTGTTTTATAATATTTTGTAAGTTGCATTTCGGAAATATAAATTGTCAATGCGGTGCCCTTTTATCCGAGCGTAAACGGGGTCAGTATCAGGCGTAGTGATAGTGGTTGGACGTTTACTCTCGGATAACGGGGCTTTTAAAATTTACTCGCACATATAACTGAATTTTAATTTAATCATCACTTTAACCCGAAAAGTCTAATATTAATAAAGCGGTAATTATTAAAGTACCAATTTTGGGCGGTGTGGGGTGTTAATCCTTCCCCATCTGTAACCGACTCCCGAATCCGACATTTTAAAATCTTTGGTTTTTACGGTGTCCGGTCCATCTTGAGTGGTCGGTGGCGACTCCATTTTAAATAAAACACGGGTTTTATAAAACTCACGCGGAAGACATTATAAAGTAAAATAAAAAAATACTTTTTTTAGCGAGAGGGACATTGCTACAGTTCTTTTGATCTTAGTCATTTTAATTCAATAAATCTCTCTTTATGACATGTTTTCTTCTACCTTTTGGTACGTATTTTCTGTCTATTGACACGTTTTTTTGCCTCTTGGCGTGTTTTTTTGTTATTTGTTTTTCTTTCAGGGTTGGATTTGACGTAGCCACGACTGATCAATATGACGCTCTTTTGATTATCCTTTTGATCTCTTTGTTTTGGAACCTCGAACTGGATCTAGATGCAAGTTTAGTCACCTCTCTTGTTCGCGATTGAGTTGTAATAATAAATGTGTTGTCAACGTGCCCCAATTCTATAACATGCATTTTTTAATGTTGTTTGTTTATGGATTTTACCTTCATCATCGAGCTTTGGTGATGTTTTGTATCTATTTTGCTTCGAGTCTTTGAATTCGACTTTTTACCTTTTATTTCTTTGATCGTATTTGTGATCTAGAGACGTTAATTTTTCGTATTTTAAAGAATACGTCATAATTAAAGTTGTTTACCTGCATTGTAAACTTTTATCTTAATTTTTTTAATAAATCTAACGTACTTATGTGAGAAAAATAATTTTAAAGAAAATAAAGTACAATTTTTTTTTACCATAGCTATAAGCTATAGGCTTAGTCAGCCACCATATTGGAAACAGATGCCATTGCCATTAGTGAGGGCGGTGACAACTTTTGGAGGGGATTCCGCCTCGAGAGTCGCCTTCTAAAACGCTGCTAATGCCCACAAAAATTGATTTTAAGGAAACTTCCTAGAAATTGTCTTTAGAGACTTGCTGAATATATTCCAAGTCAGGCACACGCAAATGGTCTCTAATCTATTAATTGATTAATTTAAATTAGATTTTATATAGGTTAATTATAGGGGCAAACATTCTAATCAAATATTTTTAATTTACAACGTTAAAATTCGAACATGTAATATTATTTAAAAGATTTAACGTCTCATCTTGCTAAATCAACTAATGGTTGATAATAAAGCAAGAAGACATGGTCTGAGTGCACCATATCCAACTTTAGCATAAAAGCTATAGCTTTTATGATCAGGGCGAAGTCGGGTGTAGTTGCTTTTTAATGGAAGATGACATTCTAATATAAAACTTCAATAGTATTGTTTTATGGATTATTTATCTTATGCATCGGTGATGAAAAAAGTTTCCATAAACGTCTAGTTTTAGGATTTGGAAGTTATGTATTAGGGTTTAGTGTTTACGGTTAGTTTTAAGGTTTGAGAATATCATTTAAAGTTTAAATTTTGAGATTTAAAATTTAGATATTAAGATTTGGAGCCCCTAAAAAAATAAGTGACAATTTTAAAAACTCACTTATAAAAAAAAATCACTAACATTGCATCAAATAATTATTTTTTACCGATTCAGTAGGAATTTGAGAGAGGTCATAAACTACTTTTACACCTACATTACCCGCCATTGTTTTATGATGCTCGTCCAGTCTTATCTATGAAATAATTTACGATTCTTTCCCCAAAACAGAAAAAGGCAAATATCAAATGAGTTGTAATGTAAGAATATAACAATAACTTATCAAAAGAATTGTTATGAAAGCATATAACAATAATTTTTTAAAATAATTGCTATGTAAGAATATAACAAGAGTTTATGAATATTATAACCCTAACTCCTATTCTAAACCTAAACTCTAAACGTTAAGAGATAATATATATGGAATATGAACATTTTCAAGAAAAAAAGTTAAAAGATGATATAAATTAGGATAAAAAAATTCTCAATGCTTGTCATTTTTAGTTGTGCCTTTAAATTTTCATTTTTTAAATAAATTTTTTTGAATGATCGACTAACGGTCAATATTTTTGTTGATATAGCTTGACAACGCAATGGTGCAATCAGTGGCATAGTCAAGATTATCATATAGTGAGGTCATATTAGACTTTGGGATACGGGTATTCTCATACCTCTACAATATAAATATTATTGACCACATACCCAATCAAATTAAGTGGGGTCAATTCTAATATTTATATGAAAAATGATACACTAACTCATTGAAAACTCCATTTAATTCTTTGAAAATCCTACACCATAACAAATCAAGTGGAATCAATTGACCCCCTAAACTACATCTGGCTCTGCCACTCGGTGCAATTTTAAAAAGGCAAACAAAGAGGGCTTTTTTCATATTTATAACCTCATACTTTGTTCATATTTTCAAGTTTCATTAGTTCAACCTCAAGTTTCTAGCCCCCTTTTATTTATAGATTTGATCCGATTCTTCTACGTTTGTTGTAGGCGCCAGGCGGGAGAGTAGGTTAAGTTATGAAACATAATTAATACAACGTAGTCAACAAAGTATATGATCGGGTGAGCTTCTAGTGAAAAGGATTTCCCCCCCAATTTTTTAAATAAATAGTGAAAAATAATTTAAATAATCCATTCGATCAAAGCATAAATAATATGTTAATTTATGGACTTCACTGTATGCGTAATCTAATTCGAATTATAATGACCTTTGGTGTACAGAAAAGATAGAGTTAAGCTGAAGCTTGAGCAGATAAAAGCTCCCGTAATCAGTATTTAAACATATTCCATTGTTTTTATATTAGATGTAATAATAAATGAAGATAATAATTTCGGGGATTGGAATTGCTTTGAAAGTTTTCATTTTTTTATAATTAATATTTGGTTTATTAATTCAAATAACAATAATAGAATACTACAAAAGTTTATTGTAAGATGATTCTCTCAACTCAATGTGTTTTATTTACGACATCAAAATTTAAAACTTTGACATTATTTAAGAAATCTAATGTATTATCTCGATAAATCAAGGTGAATTATATTTCATTTTAGTATTATACTCTCTAATTTTTTTATTGAATCTAGTACTTTACTTTTCGAATGGACGCGACGTCTTATTCTTTTTAAACTTGTGGTAATGTAATATAGATCGACATCTTATTTTTTTTATTAAATGAATATATTATATTCTTATATCGGGATTCGAACATATATAAAATGGGATAAGATGAACATCCTTATTCACTAGGCCAATTAGTGGATCTCGACATCTTATTCTTTTTAAACATGTGGTAATGTAATATGGATTATTATCCTACACAATAGTGGTGGAAAACAAATTTTCACAAGTATGGTTATTTAGGGGTTTAGGGTTCTAGGTTAGGTTAGGTTAGGTTAGGTTGTAAAGTTTATAATTTTGGATTTATGGTTAGAATTTAGGGTTTTAAGATTAAAATTTTAGATTTATAACTGAAAATAAGCATGTTTATGTAATTTTTTTTACACTGTCAGTGTATCAAATATTAATCTATGTAATATATATATATATATATATATATATATATATATGAATGATTATTATTCAGTATACTGACAAAATAATTTTTTTATAAGAACATGCATATTTTAAGTCTAACTATAAATTTAGATCCTAATTTTAAAACCATAAATCCTAAAACTAAAATATATGAACCCTAAACTGAACTCATAAACCTTAAAATAAAATTAATTACTTGTGTAAATTAAAGTTTACACCGACATTGTATTAAATATTTTTTATATGTATAGACAAATTTTGTATAATTAAACAAATATTATACATTTTTCTTTTTTAATTGTGTAAAAATGTCAATGTCGATATATCATATCATCTTATATTTTTAAAAGGAAATATAAGGTGCGTCAAATTATTTAATGAAATTAATAGAAAATTTTGGCCTCAAGATATAATATACTTATTTAGAAAAGGAGTAATTGTTTTTCTTTGATTAAAATAAGAAAGAAATTAAGTAAAAATTGAAATATGTGGGCCACAAAGGAGGAAAGAGTTGCTGATCTGATCCATTGGGGTTTGAAATGGTCGGACTTTCCATGGGGTGGAAACATCGCGCATGGCGCCCACTTCTTGAGAATTTATTTCGTCTCTACTTCTTTGTTTCTTCATTTTTTTTAATTTTATTTTCAAATTTATACAAATTTTATTATAACTTGGACGAGTCTTCCCACTTTAATTAGTGATAATGGAGTGGTTGAAGATTTTAACTTTTCTTGTATAGCTATGGGGATTTTTTCTATAAATATTGCACCTGTTTTTTTTTCTTTTTTACCAAAATATGGCATCAGTCATTTTATTTCTCAAACTATTACATTTTGAATAGTGAATTTAAAGTCGGATTCAAAAGAGTATGACTTTAAACAGTAAATAAATTAAATTGAATAAAATATTAAAGTCGAGACCAAGAAGGTCGACTTTGAACAATAATTTTACAAAAAATGCTGAAATTTATCAAATTATTGTTCAAAGTCGAACCCTCTTGGTTCCGATTTTAATTTTTTATTCAATTTAGTCCATTTACTATTTAAAGTTAGACCCTTTTAAATCCGACTTCAAATCTACTGGAGATTTTGCAATATTTTGAGAATTAAAATGGCTAGTGCCATATATTAGGGGGAAAAAACCTTAGTGCAATATTTATGGAAAAATTCCATGATGGATTTTATTTTTAATATTTTATTAATTATTAAGTAATATAGTGAGATGAGACGTTAAAATATTTATACATAATCAAAATCTGAATAATGAGCTATGTCTTCACATGTGATCTTTATAGTATCGAATCCAATTAACTGGTGAATTAGTTTAATATCAATAATAATATTAAATTTTTGAGTATTTTATTTTATGTGGTTGGAGTCCAAATAACCTAATTTAAAAGAAATTATTATTTTTAGTACGGTTAGAGGTTGAAGATTATTGATTTATATTTTGTCAGGGCATGCCAATTTGAAGGGATTGAATGCCCTAGAGATTGGAAAAACTAAAAATTTCGAGTGCCTACTTAGTCAGTGTACGTCACACGGGGTATCCCATACATCAAACGTTCGTTTGTATTTATCTCCAACTGTGAAAAAGTCGAACAAGTTTATTTGATCGGTTGGTCAAATTACTTTTCGTATTTTTTAGGTCATAAATTTTAGATTCACTAAGAATACTCTCCTTTCCTTAAAGTCCTCACTTCTCTTCCTCTCTACATAAAATTATAATTAGATTTAAGATTTAAAAAAAGTCCATTTTCTTGAATTATTTAGCATGTCATTATTATGGATAATTGACTATCTCAACTAGAAAATAAACTAGCTTTTTTGGGTATTTTTTAACATAAAATCCAAGTGCAATTAAGTTATTCCACGTAGTTGCGCAATCAAACTATAGTAAAATATTTCGATAGAAATATAATAAGATATAGTTGGATCCATAATTCAAAGTTAAGTCCATTACGAGTTCGATATGAGGTTTTTTATTAAAAAAATCAATGTTATATAAAAATTGAGTTTTTTTAAGATAAGGGGACGTTACACAATACACATCTGTAAAATGAGATGTATTGTATTGTATAGCCTGGGGGTTGTATAGGACAATATTACTCCCGTAAATTGTAGCAATTTCTGTTCTCTTATATAATAAAATCAAACAAAATAAAATGAGATGTACTAGAAAAATGACATAAAATAAGACGTGTCCAATTGGACCGTTAAAAGTGGAACAAACTCAAGAATTTAATAAATTATTAGATGAATTCGGCTTACCACATCATCTATGATCTCAGCCAATAAGGTCCATTCATCTTATTTTTTTCTAAGGTGAATCTTCACCTCTTTTCTATATGTCAATAGAAAGTTTGTAGTTATTTAAAAGTTGAAATGAGATGAATAGACCTTATTGGATAAGACCACAGATGACGTGATGAGCCGGGTTCATCTAATAATTTTTCCGAGAATTTTGCCAAACTTTTTAAGCTTAGCTCTACATCTTTCCGATATAAAAGCTATTCTCAGTTTTGGCTTCACACTTTTTCTTAATGTAGAAGATGTATTTAATGTTTTATCCACGACTATCTCAACTCGCAACTAAGAAGTTATATCTAATGTTTTATCTATAGCTCTCTCAATGTGAAAGTCGTGTCTAATATTTTATCCATGACTCTATCAACGTCCACGCCGCGTCCAAGGCTTTATCCATTGTTTTCTCAACATGAAAATCATGTTTAGGGATGGCAATAGGTTTTAGACCCGACCCGAATCTATAGATTTAGATTTATTTTATAGGGTCTGGATCTTAAAATTTTGGACCCAACGGATCTAGGCCGAATCTGGATCCTCTAATTAAAGTACGAATCTGGGTTCGGATCTGACACTAAGATCCGAACATGGACCCGTTTACCAGTTTATAGAAAAACACACCTTAATATTAATATTTAAATTTTACAAATATTATTTTCATTAAACAAAAATTTCGCTTTGGTTGGTTGTTGTTTGTTTTAGAACGTTATGATTTAAATAGTGATGAAGACTAGCATTCTAAGGAGGTTAAAGTGCAGTACTCGGCTTGCGACAATGGAATTCATGATCTACATTTTTTAATGTTTGTGTTATTCAAAAAGCATTTGTGTAATTGTGTTGGAGTTTGTTTTGAGACTTTAGTTTATCATTTTTTATTTTGTTTCTAATTGTATTAAAATTAATATTTCCTCCATTAGAGATGTGATGTGAAATTAGTCAATAACAATTTTATTAAATTAAAAATTAAGTTGAATGATTTTTTTTATAGACTCGTTTTGGACTCGGATCTGTGTCCAAATTTTTTAAACCCGCAGTGTCTGGATCCATGATGTGAAAATAGCTCTGGATCTGGATCTCACTGGATCCGATCCAGATCCGGCCCATTCTCATCCCTAATCATGTCCAACTCTTTATCCATCGCTCTCTCAATATGAAAGTTGTGTCCAAGCTCCAAATAGTATTGATGCCAAGAACGTTAATCACCAAAAACAAGTATCTATAAATTTGATTCTCATGCTAGTCATAAACACAATTATTTATTTTTGAGCTCGCATTTAAATTTGAAGAGATCTTTGAATATAATTAAATTAACTGAAAATTAAAAAGAAAAGCTTGATTAGGCTCAAAGACTACTCCACTCAAAAGTTAAGATTTTTTTTTAAATTGGCTTACATAATAGTTTGATTCAATAATCATACTTCTGAAAATTTTAAATTTTTATATAGTTTAAGCATTTTTTTACATTATTATTATTGATGATCTAAATTAAAACCGCTTAAATTTTTAATATAACTTCCTACATGTTAATACATGACGTAAATTTATATGTTCAACCTTAAGATTATTGTAGTCTAAGGCTTCGTTCTTTAAAGCTTTTAAAAAATGCTTTTAGGGTCAAAAGTGATTTTGAGACAAAAAATAATGCAAAACATGTAGCTTTTCAGGTTAAAGTGTTTTCTGCTTAGTTTGGGAAGTGTTTTTTAAAAGCTGTAATTTATAGCTTTTAGCTTTTCTAATAGCACTTTTAAACAAAATTACTCATTTATTCTCGTTATATCACCAATCCTTTTATATTTTTAAAAGAATGTCTAAAATAAACATTTTATATACTTAAAAGTACTTTTTAACAACAATACCAAATACTCGTATTTTAAACCAAACAATCTAAAAGTACTTTCTAAAATCACTTTTTAAAATTAATTTTCCACCGCACTTTCCAAAAGCAATAACAAACTGACCCGTCATACATTAAAAATAAGTAATCTCAAAGTGTACAACATACCATAAAATATAGTAATTTGGTCGATTGAACTAGAATAGTAACTTGTACTTTCTTTTTTAAAGAGAGAATGAAAACGAAAGTAAACCAATAATTTAATATTATTTTGTTTTATAATTATTTTTTATATTTGATAAATTCATTTAAAAATATAATTTTTTGGGAATTATAATTAAAAAGTTATAAAAGTATCAAATTGATATGTTAACTAGATTTTAGAGGTCAGATTAAAAATTATCATTTTTGTTAACACGACATATAGTTATGACATTATTCCTAGAATAGAATTTAACATATAAATGATTATAATGTGATAAACCGATAACGTTAATGACTATAACACAACTTTTAAAATATTTGTAGTAAAAGTATAAATTTACTCAAACATTAGTGACTTTTTCAAATCTAGCCCCTTTAAATTGAAAGCTGACTCAGCCTGACCTCACCTTCTAAATACTCAAATCTATCAAAATTGATTTGGCGGTTGAAGTTTGGAAAATTTTTCTATGGGCTTTGATTTGTATCATATACGACACTTGAAAATTGGGGAAAATTCTTAGTTGATTATATTTTTATAAGTTTTTTAAATAATCGTTAAATTGATTTACTAACTTATTAATTTAATTTAGGTTTTTGATTTATTAATAATTAGATGATTAATTTTATTTGGGTATTACAGAGTAACTTTTTCAAGTCAACTTGCTTCATTCATAATGATAGAATTCAAATTTTTTTATTTTTTTGACAAAAATTAGATTTAAATGTCTAACCTTAATTAAGAGATATAACGTCCCATTCTACTTAAAACAATTATTAATTGGTTATATTTATATAAACTTTGACATAATAATATTGTATTTTGGGTATTTTTTTATACCGTATCATTTATATCACGATAAGTCTATTTGCATCCACCGATTAAATTGTACTCTAATTAATGCCTTAAAACTTCCTTTTACCATTTCGTCCTCTTAGAAGGAACCGGCTCTTTTTTTTATTAAATGGATATATTATATTCTCATGTCGAAATTCGAACTCATACAAGATAATACAAGATGAGCATCTTTAGCCACTAAACCAATTAGTGGATCTCAGGAACCGACTCTTTTTACTGAATAATTAGGAGTAAATCACATTACATACCATCTAAATGGCAAAATTTTTTATATAACAGTTGCATTTTTTTTATAATTTGATATTTTTGGTTTCTTTTTATTTTCTGAAATATGTATTTACAGTCGTAAAATCGATATTTTTTTAGTTGATTATATCAAATAATTTGATGTAATTTTTTTAAAACATATGGTGGAATGATGTATTATCAGTCTTTTTTTTAAATTGAACAAATATTATATTTTTTCTCTGACTTTCTCTCTTCTTCTTTTTTGAGCAAATCAAATTTTATATATGTATATAACACGTCATCGCATGATTTGTTAAAAAATGTCAAATTAGTTTATAATTTTTTATTAAATAAAGAATTATTACATTTTCATGTCGATATTCGAACTCATATAAAATAAAATAACATGAATACTTTTAGCTACAAGATCAAACAGTGGGTCTCAAATTAGTTTATGAAATTAATAGAAAAAAAGTTTGCTCCGCGACTGAAAATACACTGTTTAAAAAGTATTGGGTTAGAAATTATCAAAATATAATAAAGGATTAAATATGCCAAAGGCACATAATTCAAGGGCCTTCTATAAAAATTTACATTTTATCTTTTAAACTATCCCTCAATTTAATAAAGAAAAATAAAAGAAAAACGACACAATCAACAATGTAACCTAACCCATTCCAACGATTAAACCTTAGACTTGAATTAATATTTGCATAGACTACTCCAAACCCTTGGAACGAGCTTGATTTATTTCCTTGATTTCATAACGAGTGGATTCGGTATTTTTCAAATCAAATCAAATTCAAATAACGAATAAATGATTCAGATTGATTCAAAATTAAAATTTCTCATTTTTTCAATTCGAATCGAGTTCTATTGACACGAGATAATGAGATTCGATGCTTGTATACAATGTTATCTTTGATTGTAGGGGAAAAATCGCCATCCAATTGGAAGTGATATTTTATAAGAAACAAGTAGTTAGACAACTAACAATCAGTTGGTTTTATTTTATGAACTCAAGTAATCAAACTGAATTTCTATCGAAAAACAGAAAATTATAGTAAAAGTAACCAACAAGGCCTCAACATGTTTCTTCCCACGTGTATTCTTCCATTCGGTTATAAACTAACCACCCTTGCTGACTCAGCTGTGGATTCATAACATTTTACGAGATGAGATATAAGATTTTTTAAGCAAGGTTAAAGTTTTGAATCATGACATTGTGAATAGAGAAAATTGAGTTGTAAGAGCTGTCCCATATTAATTTTTTTAAAATTCAATTTGAATTTAATCAATTAATTAATCAAATACTGATGATTAAGCCAAAGAAAAAAAAAACAAATAGTTAGACAAATAGCCTCTCTCCTTTTTCGTTTTACAACATTTTCCCTCTTTATGGGTATGATAATGTAGGGTTAAGAATGAAGCCTACTTGTGGTTCAATTTGGGTGCTTGCATCTAGCTTAAATAAGAAAGCTAGGTAGAAAAGTAGAAAGAGTGTGATCCTTAGCCCTTACCCATTGGATTAGGGCCTTTTAAAAGTATACATTTTTTTCTTCACTTTACGCATTAAACTATTTTTCTCAGCTTCCCTTAAATTATCATTTTCATCTTATTTTACTTTAAACTAAAAAATAATCTATACAAATATGAAACGTGACACACTTTTATTGAATGAACAAGTTTTGAGACAAAATAGACGGAAATATAGTTTAAGAGATAAATTAAAAAAAATAAAATAGAATGTAAAGCGATAAAAATGTATATTTTATGGTAGTGTCAAAACGACACTTTCTTAGCCGTTTTATTTATGAAGTTAACCTAATATTTTACTTTTCTTTTTAGGATTTAAATTTGATACATAAGCTATGTAAAATTAATTTTATACAAGTTTGTCTATTTTTACTATAAATTAAAATTAAACTTAAACCTTAGAAAATTAAACCCAAACCCTAAAATATAAATCCTAAATTCTAAATACTAGCATTAATTTCTAAACCCTACAATCCAAACCACTAAACTCTAAACCCTAAAACTAAAAGGTCTGTGCAAACTCTGTGTAAATTAAACTGTGTATTGAAGTTTTTATCTTCTTTTTAATGGTCAATGGCGACAGTGGTGAGCAATGGCTCAGGGGAGACATTGGTCGCATTCAGGGGTCAAATTTATATTTATCTCAAAGTTCAAAGATTAAATTAGTAAATATATGGGTAAAACTTTGATACACAAGCCGTGTTAAATTAATTTTACACAAGTTTGTGTATTTACATTATAAATCAAAATTAAACCTAAACCCAAAAAAACTAAACCCCGAACCTTAAACCCAAAACTCTAAATTATAAACACTAACCTTAAATTTAAACTCTACAACCCAAATCCCTAAACTCTAAATCTTAAACTAAACCCCTAACCCATAAAATTAAAAGGTATGTGTATTGAAGTTTTTCTCTAAATATATATACACATTGTCATTTTAATAAATTTAATTTAAAATATAATATGTTAAGTCGGGTCGGATAATTTTAAACTTAAATCCGAACCCACTTTGTCCCAACTATATCCTTACTAAAACTTGTCCTAATCCATCCCGAACTCGATTTTTCTTAATCGTCTCTATAAAACGGGGGACTCGTCTGATTTTTTTGTCATCCCTGTAAGTTTAAACAATTTTGTGAAATTTCCTAATATTTTATTATCTTTTAATTTTATGTTTTTTTCATGAACGAAATATAGATTAAATTTTAAGTTCACTTTCACCCACCTTCCTCATCAAGTAAATTTTTGTTAATTGATTAATAATAAAAGTTTGACTAATCAACATACAACACCAATTTAAATCGTTTAAACGTTAAAAAATTATACTATAGATATTAAACGTTTTTATATTAAAAAATACAATAGGAAATTTACCTATTTCAACCTTCAATTTTCAATTTGTTTGCATTTTGTCCTCTCATTTTAGGATTAATTATACTTTATCTCTAACCTTGATTCACGACTCCGTCGCTATGTATATTTAATTTATTGTTTATGTCCATTATTAAGCTTTAATGTAAGACTTGATTTATATATTTGAATTTAATGTACTTTGATCTATCAATTAGTTTAAATAATTAACACGATAAAATTTTATAATTAAAATACTGATGTAATTTTTTAGAAAATAGAATGAGAATCAAATAAAAAAGAAAATCAAGTCTCAAATTGCTTTTTATACTAAATAACATAATAAGTTTTTTATATATTTAAATTTCAATTTTTAATTCATTTGAGCTTCGACTATATCATTTTTTATAATTGATTATACTTTACTCGTAATCTTGATTATTGACTTTATCACTCAAAGTAAGTATACTAAAAATATGAGTAATTTTTTGGCACACATAATTTATATTTTTTTAATTTTTTACAGAATTTTTTATATTTATTTTTTTTAAAATTTAAATTTAAATCTTAACACTTAAAATCGTAAATTCTAAACTTAAAAATTAACTTTAAATTAATTTTTTTTGAATTTGAGTGACATTGTGTTGTTAATCCTGGAAAAATAAGATTTTTGAGTAGTAAAAATTTAGAAGGCCCGCTCTCAAGGAAAATATCTTAATTTGCCCGCCACTGCAAAAAACCCTGATTGAATGAATATACCCTATTTTTACAAACCCTTATGCATATCCCCCTTTTGATTCGATTTTTAAAAAGAAAAAGAAAACCAAAACAAAATTTAAGCTACGGTTGTATTCAATTTAAGGGCCCCTAAAAATACAAACTTGGGGTTCTTCTTTTCCAATCCAATCACATTCTCCCCCTTTCTGATTCTAGGGTTTTTTTTACCATGTCGTGGGTGGAGGAGATTGTGCTGCGCGATGTCACCAATGCGGGGCTCGTCGTCAGCGACCGTATTGGCCGTGAAGTGGCGTCCCAGTTGGACCTCGAGGAGGCTTTGGAAGCTTCCAGATACGCCAGTCATCCCTACTCCACTCATCCCAGAGAGGTACTTTTTACCCATAAAAACCTAGTCTTTAGTATTTGTCTCAGCTATTCAGTTAAAATTTGATGGACAACTGGAGACTTTTGATTTCATTCACTTGTCTAGGGCTAGATGATTCTTTTTTCTGTCCCAAAATAATATGGAGTTAGTTCTTCTTTTTCCATTTTTGGGTTGAATTCTAGTGGTTACAATGCGCTTAGTCTTATGTTCTTCTATGTAGGCGTTAAACACTCATTGGGACTCTAAAATTCTGTTCTCTTGTTTTGGTTATCTCACATTTGATATATTTGTGTGTAACTAGTTTAGTCTTAAACTAAGATGGCTATCTTTAAGTTTCAGTAATCATTACCATGTTCTGCATTCAGTTAGTCAGCATGGATGCTTAGTGCTAATTTTAAGCATAATTTGCAGTCCTGTATTTTAATGACAAAGTTGACGTGTCTAAATAGATAGGATGATTTGAGATGAGTTTCCCTCCATATTAATGAATTTATCTTTCATATTCCACTGCAGTGGCCTCCTTTGATTGAGGTGGAGGATACTTGGGAGCTACCTCCAGTGCTAATAGAAAGATATAATGCAGCTGGCGGAGAAGGAACTGCATTATGTGGAATATTTCCAGAGATACGGAGGGCATGGGCATCTGTGGATAATTCATTGTTTCTTTGGCGTTTTGACAAATGGTAAAATTTTTGTTGCTTGTTTCTATTTTGTGTTTTTGTAATTTATCATTTATGAGATCACCCATTTCATTATTGTGAGTTTTAGCTGGCTGCTTGCTGAATATCTATAAAATGATAAGCTATCGTTTTGGCATGAATATGAATCTCTTAGGCTTAGAGAAATTACTTGGTGGAGGTAAAAATAATTTTAATTTTGTAACTTGGAAATAAATTTGGTAATTTGTAAGCATTTAACGTGGGAAGTAGTTTGCTAAAAGAAGAGGTGCCCATTTTGCTAAAACATGCACAGTAGCTTGTTGCATTGATGGTTGTGAAAATCTCTTAGCATGATGTTGTTTCTTTGATTTAGGAGTTAAGAGTTAAAAAGCTATATCTAAGGTAACATTCGTGGATTAGGATATTCAAGTCAATCTTAAAAAACACCAAAAAGGAATTCAATATGAAAATAGGTTGGGACGATTAAGATAATGTCTGGTTGAAGGCAAAAGGCAATAGGTAACAAGGTGCTGGAATTTTCTGGACAATTAATAATAATATATGTCTGAGGAATGAGGGTTTTATATTTTGAGAGTTGGTTTTACTCATATTTTTGTTCTTCCATTCACTCATTATGTTATCTACCGTTGGTGGCTAGCTATGTAGATGGGTTTAACTAGATTCATTGCTCTGTCGTGAAAGGTCAACTTGTTTTCTTGAATTTTAGCCATAACGTTAATGGGTGTCTCCATGGAAACAGTTTGTTGGTTCTTACATATTTATCAAGCTAAAAAGGCAACTGGTTCTGTTATTTTTTTCTCAGATGTCACTTTTGAATGATGAGAACAGTATAGGTGAGCAATGGTGTGATTTCACCATCATTTTTCTATTCATAATGTTCTAGGGTAACTGTGCAGAGATATAGCATAAAGATTTTATTTGAACTTTATTATAAAGTGGGGACTTGTTACCTAGATAAGAGGTTGTTTATCTGAAGAAAGTAATGTCCATCAAGTACGATGTTTTCTCATTGAATCTTGTTTTCTAAAACAGTGCCAACTGCCAATTTATATAGAAGGCAATCTACAAGTGCCATTGTTAGTTAGTATGCATAACCGCGTGTTGTAGGAGTTTTAGATAGAGTAGGAGTTGTATGTTATCTTTACTTTATCTTAACTAGTAGTTTGAATTTAAATTTGATTTTTGTAAAGGATAAGAGTCTTATCCTATAGGTTAACTACTTGGTGTTAAACACCTTTGTAAAAGTCTATATAATAGACTCCTCTTTCACAAATGAATAATAACAAATAGAGTACAGTAAAACTCTGTTTCTCACATGGTATCAGTTTAGGAGCTGATCCTATCTCTCTCGGTTTCTCCTTTGCTTAATTTCCATGGCTTTTTTCAAAACCACCACATCTGAAATTATTTCCCAAAATAACCCTCGTGCATATGAATTTCAGATCTCAGATGCCTCTCTTTCTCTAATCACATCCTATAAACTAAATGGGAACAATTACCTTCAACAGTTTTTTGGCCATCTCACCTCCAAATCTTTCACAACTGCCTTATCAGCTAGTGAAGGTAGAATTTCCTGTTTGGCCACTTCTAATCCTCTATCCTGGATTATAGATTCTGGTGCCTCTGACCATATGACAGGCAACCTTCAGCTATTTCGCACCTTTAACCATTGCAACTCTAAAACCTCCATCAAGGTTGCAGATGGGTCTCTGTCCCAAGTAAAAGGAAGTGGCACTATTCAAGTGGGTGATAAACTAGTTTTGCCTAATGTGCTATATGTTCATAATCTTGCCTGCAACTTGTTATCAGTTAGTAAGTTAGTTCAAGATACTAAATGTGATGCTCACTTTGGAATTAATGGGTGTGTATTTCAGGAACAGGGCTCGAAGAAGGTGATTGGCAGTGCTAGGCTATCCAATGGTCTCTATATCCTTGATGAATTACCACCTCTGATTTCTTCAGAGTCAACTATGTTTTAAGACTTCATCTTCTTCTTTAAGTAACCCTGATGATATTATGTTTTGGCATCTTAGGCTAGGACATCCAAATTTTGCGTATCTTTCAAAATTGTTTCCCAAGTTATTTAGTAATAAAAAGCCTCATTCTTTTAATTGTGAAGTATGTCAAATTGCTAAACATACCAGGCAAACATATGCTCCTTCCTCATCTACGCCCACATCTCCTTTTTCTATAATCCACAGTGATATTTGGGGTCCATCTAAGGTCAGAAGCTTATCTGGGTCTAGGTGGTTTATTACCTTTATTGATGACTATTCTAGGACTACTTGGACTTTTTTAATGAGGGAAAAGGCGGAAATTGCGTCAATTTTCAAAACTTTCTATCAAATGATTGAAAATCAGTTTGACAAACGTATTAAGGTTGTGAGGAGTGATAATGGGAGTGAATACCTTAGTCAATCTCTTGGGTGTTATTTTCGGGAAAAAAGGCATTTTCCATCTTACTTCTGTGTCAACACTCCACAACAAAATAGAGTTCTTAGAAAAGAAAAAAATGGACATCTACTAGAGGTTACGAGGTTTTTCTTTTTTTTCACCAAAGCACCTAAATATCATTGGGGGAAGTCTTACTTATCGCCACCTACCTTATCAACAGAGTGCCCAACAAAACCTTGGGTTTTGGTAGATCAATGTAAGTCTTATTCAAACATTTTCCTCACTTTAAACCTTTGTCATCCATTTCTTCCTCTTAGGGTATTTGGTTTGCCACAGTTTTTGTTCATGTGCATGATAAAAATAGAAGTAAGTTGGACCCTAAATCAATCAGTGTGTGTTTATAGGATATTTCTCTAGTCAAAAGGGTTACAAATGCTATTCTCCTATTTCTAAAAAGACCTATGTCTCTTTTGATGTCACTTTGAGGATAAACCATATTTTGCGTGGATTTGAACTTTTGGGGGAAAAATGAGGAATTTCACCCTTTGTTCCTCCACCCTCCATCATTTCTCCTCTACCATACATTCCTCTCATACCCTATCCCGAAACCACCGAGAATGTAAAACACTATCTTGTGTAAATGCACTCCTCATACCAACAAATCACCAAGTCCTTGTACAACACCACCTCCCAAAGACCTAGGGTCAGAGCACAAATTTCCCCTACTTTTGTGCATTCACAAATGGCAGTGACAGTCAATTTAAGGTGTATACCAGGAGAAGAAGAGCCCCTAATGAAGTAAATAACTAGCCTAGCACTTGTCAAGAACCGGACTCAATCATTATTCTTTCTTTGCAGGGCTTAAATCCTGCTATTGCCGAGATTGAAGGTAACATTGCTCCTCAAGATTCTAGTGACCTTGGTGACTTTCCTATTGCTATTAGAAAGGGAGTAAGAAAATGTACTATGCACCCAATTAACAAATTTGTTGCCTATGGTAAACTTCAGCCCACTTTTAAGGCCTTTACAACCAGCCTAAACAATGTGTAGATTCCTAAAACAGTGGAGGATGCCTTGAAGAATCCCAAATGGAAGAAAGTTGTCGAGGAAGAAGTAAGGGCACTTGAGAAAAATGAGACATGGTGTTTGACAGATCTACCAGAGGGAAAGAGGGCTGTTGGATGCAAGTGGGTTTTCACTATCAAGTACACAATCCTATGGGGTGGATTATCAAGAAACCTTTTTACCAGTGGCTAAATTGAATACTATTAGAATCTTACTGTCCATAGCTGTAAACAAGGACTGGAAATTACACCAACTAGACATCAAAAATGCCTTTCTCAATGGGAGGCTTAAGGAGGAAGTATATATGCAAATACCACCTGCTCTAGAAGGTAAAACAACTAGAAATACAATATGCAAACTCAACAAATCACTGTATGGACTTAAGCAATCTCCAAGGGCCTGGTTTGAGAGGTTTGCAAAGGCTATGGTAAAGAATGGATTCAAACAAAGTCAGTGATCACACCTGTTCGAAAGGTTGCAAACAATTGGTAAAATAACCTTATTAATTGTGTATGTTGATGACATAATTATTACAGGGGATGATAGTAGAGAAATTGAGAATTTGAAGGTTGTTCTTGCCTGATAATTTGAAACAAAGGACTTGGGGAGTCTAAGGTATTTTATGGGTATGGAAGTAGGAAGGTCAAGAGAAGGTTTAGTCATCAATCAAAGGAAGTACATCCTAGATCTTCTTACGTAAACCGGGATGCTTGGATGCAAGCCACAATTTGAGACACCCATGGACCTGTGGTTGAAGTTCAACAAAGAAGAAAGTTGGTAATCTAGTTGACAAAGAACCCTATCAAGCGGTTAGTTGGAAAAGCGATTTATCTTTCTCTAACAAGGCGGACATTGCATACTCGGTGAGTGTTATAAACCAACACATGAGTGATCCTCGAGAAGAACATTTGGAGGTAGTTAATGTAATTATGAGGTACCTAAAATTCACACAGTCTTTGGGCTAATTTTCAAGAAAAATCTAGACGAGCGGTGAAGGTATACATGATTTAAGTCAAGCGGAGAGAGCTCAGCGATAGAAGGTCGGTTAGTGGATATTGTGCTTATGTTTGGGGCAACTTGGTTACTTGGAGAAGCAAAAAGCGGTTTGTGGTGTCAAGGAGTAGTCTTTGAGGCGGAATTTAGAGCATTAGCTCTTGGAATATGTGAAGGAATGTGGATAAAGAGGGTTCTCAAAGAGTTGGAGTTGGATGAAAAGACTAAGTTCGAGATCTATAGTGATAGCCGATCAAGAATGAGTATTGCTAAGAATCCAGTGCAACATGACAGAACCAAACACATTGAAATAGATAGGCACTTTATCTATGAGAAAGTGAATGGTGGTATTGCACAGCTAAACTATATTCCTACCAGAAGCCAGATAGTCGACATCTTTACTAAGGCACTTTCAAGAGTTATTTTTGATGAGTTCACATCCAAATTGGGTATATACAACATATACACAGTTTGAGGGGGAGTGTTAGTATGCATAACCGTGTGTTGTAGGAGTTTTAGACAGAGTAGGAGTTGTATGTTATCTTTACTTTATCTTAACTAGTAGTTTGAATTTAAATTTGATCTTTGTAAAGGATAAGAGTCTTATCCTATAGGTTAACTACTTAGTGTTAAACACCTATGTAAAACTCTATATAATAGCTCCTCTTTCACAAATGAATAATAACAAATAGAGTACAGTAAAACTCTGTTTCTCACTGTAGAAACTGGTGTAAAACTGTAAGTTTCACACTACTTTTATTCACCATAATATAGGATATATATACAAGAAAAAAATCCCTAAATTAGGTAACAAATAAATAAAATATAAATCCCTAAGATTAAGCCCCATAATCGCCTAATAATCTGTCTAAGATCTGACAAAGAGATAAGGTTTTATCCTTATCCCGAATTCTGAATACATACTCACACTCTCCCTCAAGTTGGTGTGTATACATTGTATAGGCCTAACTTGGACAAAAACTTATCAAAGACTGGTTTGGATAGTGCTTTAGTGAGCACATCTGCAAGTTGTTCTTCGGTAGGAACATGAGTTAAGTTCACAATTCCACCATTCACTTTTTCAAAGAATAAAATGTCCGCCGATCTCCACATGCTTGGTACGATCATGATGATGGATTGGATTCTTTGCGATCCGAATAGCAGATGATTATCATTGAAGATCTCTAGTTTCCCTTCATGCTCTATATTTAACTCTCTTAGAAGTCTTAGCAACCATATTCCTTCACAAATTCCCAATGCTAAGGCTCTATACGCTTCAAAGATCTTTGCTCCTAGAAACAACGATCTGTTTCTTACTCCTCCAAGTAACTAAGTTGCCCCATATAAAAAAGCAGTATCCACTAGTTGACCTTTTATCAAGTAACTTCATTGGCCCAAACTAGAATCTGTAAATAATTTTTCTGATTCTATCTTGATTTTCTTGAAGAATAATCCATGTCCAGAGTACCTTTCGGATACCTTAGAATTACATTTTTGCGACTTCTAAATGCCCTTCTCTAGGATTAGTCATATCTTTGACTAATTACATTGACAGAAAGGAAATATCCAGTCAGTCGGAGATAAGTAAATGAGTTTTCCCACTAGTCTTTGAAACGACCTTTATCAACCTCGGCTCCCATTTCTTCTCCTTTGAGCTTGAGCCGACTTCCATAGGAGTATCGTGAGTTTACACCCCAAAGATACCGACCTCGAGAGTAAATCCAATACATATTTTCTCCGGTTTATTACGGACCCTTGCTCGATCTAGCAACCTCCATGCCTAGGAAATATCCGAGTTTCCCTAGGTCTTTTGTTTCAATTCTTTGCTCAATAAGTTCTTCAACTGGTGATTCCACCTTCATCATCTCCTGTCACTACAATGTCATCAACATATACAATGAGGATAACTTTCTTCCCATTGAAAGATGCTTTAACAAACAAAGTATGATCTCGCTTGACATTTGTTTATATCCATTCTCTCTAAGGACTTTTGTGAATCTGTCAAACCAAGCCCTAGGTGATTGCTTCAAACCATAGAGAGATTTCTCCGGTTTACAAACCTTCGACTTCCTAACTCGGACTTCATCCCGGTGGCATTCTCATGTAGACCTCCTCTTCTAATTTGCCATTCAAGAAGGCATTTTTATGTCAAGTTGGTGAAGATTCCAGTCTTTGTTTACAAAGAAGACTAAGAAGTACTCGAACCGTGTTTAGTTTTGCTACAGTGCAAAAGTCTCATTATAGTCAATACCATAGGTTTGTGTAAAGCCCTTGGCTACAAGCCCGGCCTTGTACCTTTCTATGCCGCCATCCGAGTTATACTTTATTGCAAGGACCCACTTATCGCTAACTGGTTTTTACCATGTGGTAAATCGAGAATGATCCAAGTGCCATTTTTCTCAAGTGCTCGAATTTCTTCTTCAATGACCTTCTTCCATCTAGAGTCTTTTAGGGCATCATCAATTGTTTTGGGAATCTCCTCCTTATCAACGCAAGCTGTAAAGGTCTTAAAAGAGGGCATTAACTTTCCATAGGCAACATACTTCTGAATATGATACTTTGTACATTGTCTAACCCCTTTTCTTTTAGCAATAGGTAAAATTTCCATATCAAATAAAGAAGGAGAAATTTCATTACCTCCATCATCCTCCAAGGCAGCTGGACTCAATTTCAACTCTCGTCAAGTGTCGATTGCAAAATGGCCTCGGGAATGACCTTTTTCTTTTCGGTGTAGACACTTTGAGTTTTTTTTTGTAGTCTGTGTGTTTTGAGGAATAGTTTTAGGAGGTGAAAGTTGGGAGGTCTTTGGTGAAGGAACATCAACAGGAATAGGAGAATGTCTTGGTGTAGTTGATTTAGGTGGAGACTCAATATCATGAGATGCAGAGGCGAACATCCGAAGGTATCAAAGAAGATGGGAATGGGTATACGATGTTTTAGAGGTGGAATTCTGTCCAAGTCTCCCCGAATTGTAGCTTTGGTAAAATAAGGTTCTGCTCAAAAAAGGTTACATCCATCGAGACGAAGAATTTTTTTAGTAGTAGGAGGGTAGTAACATTTGTAGCCCTTTTTAAGTGAAGAATATCCCACAAAGACACACTTAAGAGCCCTAGGATCTAATTTTGATTTTGAAGGGTCCACATTTTTTACAAAAACAAAGTCTGACCAAAAATTCTAAGAGGAAGAACAGAGGAAAGAGGTTTGAAATGAGGATAACTCTCTAAGAAAACAGCCCTTGGTGTCTTGAATTTAAGGACTTTACTCGGCATTCTATTGATAAGATGAGTGGCGATTAACAAAGCCTCACCCCACAGATATTTTGGTATATGTCGAGTAAAATAACAAGGATCTAGTTACCTCTAGTAAATGCCTATTCTTTCTCTAAGCAACCCCATTACATTTGTGGTGTATCCACACAGAGCTAATTTGGACAATACCTTTTTCCTAAAAAAATTTACCCAAAGAAGTAGCAAAGAACTCTCCCCCATTATCGGATTTGAATAGTTGAATTTTACTCTGAAATTGATTTTCAACCATAGTATAAAACCTTTCAAAAATAGATATAGTTTGATTTATCTTTCATTAAATAAGTCCATGTCGTCTTACTATGATCATCATTGAAAGAAACAAACCATCGACACCCATTAATATTCTTCACTTTAGAGGGACCCCAAACATCACTATGGATTAAAGCAAAGGGTTGAGAAGATTTATAAGTAGATGGGAGATAAGAGGCTTTCGTTTTGTTTAGCAAGAGGACAAATATGGCATTTAAACAACTGTGGTTTTTATTAATAAATAGAGCAGAAATAGTTTAGCAAGATAAAAACTAGGGTGGCCTAGTCGAAAATGCCATAACATAATTTCATCATCTTTGCCCTAAAGGAGAAACTAGAACTAGTTTGAATGAGTTGATTTAGGAGTGCCATAGAGGATATAGAGCCCATTGTGCAATCTAGCATTGCCAATCATTTTCTTGAATCCAAGTGCTCGCAAAATACAACCATTATCATTAAACTTTGAGCAACATTGCAAATCCTTAGAGAGTTTACTTACTTGAGAGTAAATTGCAAGTAAGATTTGGTACAAAAAGAACATCCTTAAGGAAAATATCCTTATTAAGAGCAATGAACTGGACCATGTATATGGGGATACGACACCGTCTGCAGCTTTTTTAATAGATTGCTTAGAGCATGAGGGTTCAAAGGCGTAAAATAATGTTCATTACAGTCATATGGTCGATGCTCTGAGTCAATAATCCACGCTGGAGCATCTTGTGTAGCTAAAAAGGTCAGTAGGGAAGAACCCGGTCTGTGTACCTTCTTCCGATGTAACCACATTTGCATTGCTAGTGCCTCTCATGTTGCCAAACATCTTTTGGAGTGTAGCAAGTTGCTCCCTCTGAAAAAACACCACCGCTCATTGTCTTGGCAGATTGATTTGTGATTCTCGGGGTGCTTTACGTGAAGTAGATCTCCAATCACGGGCTTGCCATGTAATTTCCAAGACTGTTCCTTCAAGTGGCCCGAGTTTTTGCAAAAATCACAAACAGTCTGCCCTTTCTAGTCTTAGTTGAGGAGGAAGACGAGTAATTAAAGCGAAGAATCGGATGTGGGAACAACAGAAGCATAAAAAACCTTCGCTTTCTTCTCTTCGACTTACGCAAAGGCTTCGCGAATGGAAAGAGGAGGCTTTGTACCAAGAATCCAAGCCTTCAAACATCCCGGTCAGTGTTGAGACCATTGAGAAATTGAAAGATCCTCATTTGTGCTTGTATCTTTCTCGTACAAAGTTGCATCTTTAGGAGTTTCCCAATCATGTTCTCGCATATAGATCAAGTTCTTGCCAAAAGCTTGACAGAGTGTGAAAATACTCAAGAACACTCGGACCATCTTGCTTCAAATTGGACACCCGACTCTCAATGTTAAATAGTTGGAGGTGTTGTCGTGTTAGAATAGGTCTCTGAACGACTTGCCATATATATCTGCTGCTTTGTTCAGTAAAGGAGAAAATGTGTACCAATGTCGGGGACATGGTATTGATTAGCCAAGACATCACCCTACCATTCTCACGCACCCACTTTTCACATCTTGGATCTGTGGAAGGAGGTTTCTTACTCTCCTCGAAATATAGCCGAGTTTTCCTCGACCAAGAAGGGAAGATTTTGATGATTGGGACCATGGAAGATAATTATGGCCTGTAAATCGATGGCAAGTGATTTGTTGTTCCAGGAGTTTCGAAAAATCATCGACAGTAAAATGAGGATCTGTCGAAGGAGTAGCCCCAGAGGATGCAGTAGGAGAAACCATCGTTTTTAAATCAGGGAATCGATCCCTAGACTGATACCATGTAGAAATTGGTGTAAAACTGTAAGTTTCACACTACTTTTATTCACCATAATATAGGATATATATACAAGTAAAAAATCCCTAAATTAGGTAACAAATAAATAAAATATAAATCCCTAAGATTAAGCCCCATAATTTGCCTAATAATCTGTCTAAGATACAACAAAGAGATAAGGTTTTATCCTTATCCTGAATTACAGATACATACTCACACTCACAGCCATTAAGTTAAATCATTTGTTGGATGAAATATTAAGGCTCTTATAGGGTGTATTGATTTGATATATCCAACATTTAGTTGGTCTAGTACTTTTTTAATGGCTTGTGTGCATCATGATGGATGGATAGCCTCCACCCTTTTTTCCCCTTGAATCCCAACTCTGGGAGCCATTCTTTGTCTGTTGAATCTAGGACCTGCACACTTCACCCATAAAGAGATGATTCTTGAACAGCCAAGCTGAATTCAGAGTTTATAATTTTGTAGAATCAAAGTGCTTGTTTTTTTCTATGTTGTCTATCTATTTGGTTTTTATTTGTTTCACCTTCATCACATCTTTATTTTTGATTAGGGATGGCCAATGTCCTGAATTCAATGTGGAGGAACAAGCTATATGTGCTGTTGGCCTCACCAAATCTAGACTCGGCATTTTTATTGAAGCTATACAGTATCTTTTAATATTAGCTACTCCTGTCGAGGTAAAAGCTTGGCTTTTATATGCCTCTGGAAGATGTTATATTATGAATATCCTATTTATGATTTCAAATATGGGATTGATGAAATGTCCTCTTTCTAAATGGCTTCTGTGGACATAGATTTCTCCCTTTTGAATTGTATCCAATGTGGGCAAGGGCATAAGAAGTATGAAGCATATTAAAATACTTTTTCTAGGAGCTGTTTTATTGATGATTTTTTTACCCAAATACAATTTTGGTGGCTGTGGCTTTGTTTCTTTTTTTAAGAAAAATCTTTTGATGGAATATAATGCCTTTTTCTATCTATTATGAAGATTAATTGTTGGTCCTTTTTTCTTTTAACTTTTATTAATAAAAACTGATACAAATTTTAAACAAGCAGGAGTCCATGAGGCTTTCTGCTCAAGCAATCCCATTTTTAGCATTTAAAAGCCATAGCCAAAAGCAAACTTAGGTACAAAATCTCCATCTGGAGGGTATTGAGGTGTTAATTCTATCTGGTGCTGACAATACTGATTTTATCAAATTTATTGCACTTTTAATATCATTATTTATTTGTAGGCAGTTTCTATTGACTTTTTCTCGCTAATTTATCCTAGCTTGGTGGTTAATGAAATTACATTTCTCTTACCAGCTTTGCTTGTTATCAGTTGATTATTGTAGGAGTTTGCTGTTCTGGAGGGGGTGATAATACTGATCCTTATGCTGAAGTTTCACTGCAGTCTTTGCCAGAATATACAATACCTTCTGATGGAATTACCATGACTTGTATCACTTGTACTGATAAGGGTCGTATTTTCATGGCTGGCCGAGATGGCCACATCTATGAGTTGCATTACACGACTGGTTCAGGCTGGCATAAGCGTTGCCGTAAAGTTTGCCTCACTGCAGGTGTAGGGAGTGTTATTTCAAGGTGTTCTGCTACTTAATTCTTCTGGCTTGTGTGGTTGTTTTGCTTTTTCTATAATTTCACCTACACATTTAGAAGCTTTCTATCTACACGATTTATCCCCTTCTGATTATAAAAGTGTGAGACAACCTCACATGAGGAACTTGAGTACTTCTGGTTTGGTAAATGTTTAAATTTGCTTTTAAAACATAGATCTTTGTTGGTTTTTCAGGTGGGTTATACCAAATGTGTTCAAATTTGGAGCTGTAGATCCCATTGTTGAAATGGTTGTTGATAATGAAAGGCAGATTCTATATGCAAGAACTGAAGATATGAAAATTCAAGTTTTTGTTATGGGGCCAAATGGTGATAGTCCATTGAAGAAAGTGGCTGAAGAAAGGAATTTGTTAAATCAGAAAGATGCACATTATGGAGGCAGACAAACAACAGCACCAAGAGTGTCAAATCGATCACCAAAACCATCTATTGTTTCAATTTCCCCTTTATCCACACTAGAATCAAAGTGGCTGCATCTTGTTGCTATTTTGTCAGATGGTAGAAGAATGTACCTTTCTACCTCCTCATCTAGTGGAAGTAATAGTACTGTTGGAAGTTTGGGTGGATTTAACAATCATCACCACAGGCCAAGCTGTTTAAAAGTTGTAACAACTAGGTCTTCGCCTCCTTTAGGTGTCAGCGGTGGACTTACCTTTGGCGCAATGTCATTGGCTGGTAGGTCTCAGACGGAGGATCTTTCACTGAAGGTAGAAACAGCATACTATTCTGCTGGAACTCTTGTTCTTTCTGATCTATCACCACCAACCTTGTCTTCTCTTCTCATTGTGAGCAGAGATTCAAGTTCACAGTCATCTCTGTCAGGTAATTTAGGAGCAACTGCTCGGAGTTCCCGAGCATTACGAGAATCTGTATCTTCCTTGCCCGTTGAAGGGCGAATGCTCTTTGTGGCAGATGTTCTTCCCTTACCAGATATAGCTGCCACTGTGTTATCACTATATTCCGAGCTTGAATTTTGTGGATTTGAAAGCTCAGTTGAGTCCTGTGATAAGGCATCAGGAAAGTTGTGGGCTAGAGGTGACCTTTCAACTCAACATATACTGCCAAGGAGGAGAATTGTTGTTTTCAGTACCATGGGCATGATGGAAGTAGTTTTCAATCGGCCTGTTGATATTTTGAGAAGATTGTTGGAGTCGAACTCTCCTAGACCCATATTAGAGGATTTCTTTAATCGTTTTGGTGCTGGTGAAGCAGCTGCAATGTGTTTGATGCTAGCTGCAAAGGTAGTTCATTCTGAAAATCTTATAAGCAATATTGTTGCTGAAAAGGCAGCTGAAGCATTTGAGGACCCAAGAATTGTTGGAGTGCCACAAGTTGAAGGTACTAGTGGATTATCAAATACTAGAACAGCTGCTGGGGGTTTCAGCATGGGGCAGGTTGTTCAGGAGGCCGAGCCAGCCTTCTCAGGTGCTCATGAAGGGCTTTGCCTGTGCTCATCGAGGTTGCTGTTTCCTGTTTGGGAGCTCCCTGTTATGGTTGTGAAAGGTGGTTATGATGCAGCATCAGAAAATGGGTTGCTTGCATGCAGACTTTCTGCTGGGGCTATGCAAGTCCTTGAGAACAAGATTCGTGCTTTGGAGATGTTCTTAAGGTCTAGAAGGAACAAAAGAAGAGGGCTTTATGGATGTGTAGCTGGTTTAGGTGACATGACCGGTTCTATTCTTTATGGATCTGGTTCAGAATTAGGAGCTGGTGATAGGAGCATGGTGAGAAACTTATTTGGTGCTTATTCCCGGAGTGTGGAGTCTAATGGTGGTGGAACATCAAATAAAAGACAGCGATTGCCATATAGTCCTGCTGAATTGGCTGCAATGGAGGTGGGTGAAATTTCTTGATGCATCCATTTATTATGTGTACTGGCCCTAGCCCACATATCTGTTTCTTACACAAGTCTTATGCTACAGGTGAGAGCAATGGAGTGCATCCGGCAGTTGCTTCTTAGGTCTGCTGAAGCTCTGTTTTTACTACAGCTTGTTTCTCAGCATCATGTAACACGCTTGGTCCAGGGATTTGATGCTAATATCCGCCAGGAATTGGTTCAGTTGACATTCCACCAACTTGTTTGTTCTGAGGAGGGTGACCGCCTTGCTACAAGACTTATTTCTGCTTTGATGGAGGTAATTGAATCTTATATAAAGTATCATGGAAGTTCAGTATATTAGCCCTTTTCTTAAGTCCCAAGATTTTCTTTTCTTCTAAATGTATTTTAGAGTTTCTAAATGATTGCTCTAACTAATACATGTTGTTCCTTGCTCCAGTATTATACCGGCCCTGATGGCAGGGGGACTGTGGATGATGTAAGTGGGAAATTACGTGAGCGATGTCCAAGCTATTTCAAGGAGTCTGATTATAAGTTTTTCTTAGCTGTGGAATGTCTTGAAAGAGCTGCTGTAACTCCTGATCCTGATGTGAAGGAAAATCTTGCCAGGGGGGCCTTCGAATTCCTAAGTAAAGTTCCAGAATCTGCTGATTTAAGAACTGTTTGCAAACGGTTTGAGGACTTAAGGTGATTTTTTCATTCAATTAAGAGGCTAGCATATGATTTCTTTAACAAGATATTGTTTAAATCAGATTCTTGCATCTTTAACCTGAAACTTTGCTGCAGATTTTATGAAGCTGTGGTTCGCTTACCCCTTCAGAAAGCTCAGGCACTTGATCCTGCAGGTGATGCTTTCAATGAGCAAATTGATCAAGCAATTAGAGAATATGCAATTACCCAGCGTGAACAGTGCTATGAGATAATTACTAGTGCTTTACGCTCTCTGAAAGGTGAGGGATCACAGAGGGAATTTGGGTCTCCTGCTAGGCCTGCTGCAGTGAGATCTGTCCTTGATAATGCTTCACGCAGAAAATATATATGCCAGATTGTTCAGCTTAGTGTTCAATCACCTGACAAATTATTTCACGAGTACTTGTATAGAACTATGATCGATTTAGGTCTTGAGAATGAGCTGTTGGAATATGGAGGTCCTGATTTGGTGCCTTTTCTGCAGACCTCTGGTTGTGAGCCTGCACAAGAGGTGGTTTTCTTTCTTTCTTTCTCTCTCTCTCTCTCTCTGTGTGATCTTTTGTGTTTTATTTCAAAGTTGACTGTCACAGCCTGTGGACACAGTTTTCTTTCTTCAGAACATAGATGGTGAATTGCTGTAATAGCTTTTTCCTTTAGTTTTTACACATTTCTATCATCTTCCATATAGGTTCGAGCTCTATCTGCATTGACGTCGGCAACCCCTTCAGTGGGTCTGCCTGGAGCTCCTGTTCATTCTAATCAAGCCAAATACTTTGATCTTTTGGCTCGGTATTATGTCTTGAAGCGACAGCATTTGCTTGCAGCTCATGTACTGTTGAGGCTGGCTGAAGGACGCTCAATTGATGGGAGCGCTGCTCGTAGTCTTGAACAAAGGTAGACGGCTTTCATTTTATCAATTTTTACCCTTATCTTCTTAGACTTGTTGGTTGTAAATAGTAAATTCATCTCTATATGCATGTTGATCTGATTTCTGGCTGTCATATTGAAAATCCAAATGTGTTCTTACCCTTCAATCCATTTAACCTTTGATACAAGATTAAGGGAAGTGCTGCTATTGAGCATTTTGGAGTACTACACAGACACTTGACATGTAGTAATTAGTCAAATGCATTCAAACTCTGTTTTGCGACACTAGTTTTATAATTGGCGTTGAATGAACTTTTAATTGTGGTTGGGGGGGGGGGGAACTCTTTCCTTGCCACATTGATTTGTCTAATACTTGTTTTGATTGTCAATGCCAGGCGTCAATACCTAAGTAATGCTGTTCTCCAGGCCAAGAGTGCTAGTAACAATGATGGTCTGGTAGCTTCTAGCCGGGGTGCTTTTGACAGTGGACTGCTGGACTTACTTGAAGGGAAACTTGCTGTTCTGCAGTTTCAGATAAAAGTAAAAGAGGAACTGGAGGCGATTGCTACCAGGTTAGAAGCTACACCTGGTACATCAGAATCTGTTCAAAATGGATCTGCTGCTGATAGCAGGTTTAATGGTGATGCCAATTTAGCAAACGCTGCACGAGAGAAGGCCAAGGAGTTATCTTCAGATTTGAAGAGCATTACTCAGTTGTATAATGAATATGCCGTTCCTTTTGAACTTTGGGAGGTATAGATTCTGGCTTTTAATTCTCCTTCTCTTTGTTTCCTTACTCTCAGTAGAGATTATGTATATAAAAGAAAGGTGAAAAGGAATATATTCATAAATAAATACATAAGCACACATAATTTGGGATCCGACAGTGAGCAAATGAGTAGCAAAATGAGGGGTGGAGAGAGAATTATATCTCAGATATAGTATTCTTCACTTGTATGTAGATAATTGAAATTTTCTTCAACTGAATTGTGTTTCCATATGTTTTAACACGTTGCTAGGAATTGTTTTACATTGTGGCTTTTTTAGGTTAATTAGGTTTTCCCTTGGATAATGCTTCCATCAACTTAGCTCAATTGCCCGATTTAGTACTATATCCTCTTAACTAATCATGTGATAACTTTTGTTCCTATATTATTGTTGTTGTTGTTAATAATGAGATTCTTTGCCTTTTCATTTCTGCTTTTAGATATGCCTCGAAATATTATACTTTGCAAACTATTCGGGTGATGCTGATAATAGCATTATCCGAGAAACCTGGGCTAGACTTATTGATCAAGCTCTTTCAAGGGGTGGAGTTGCTGAGGCTTGCTCCGTTTTGAAGCGGGTTGGTTCTAAAGTTTATCCTGGAGATGGAGCTGTTTTACCTCTGGACACTCTATGCCTTCATCTAGAGAAGGCTGCATTGGTATATCTTCCTCTTATCTGGTTTCAATTTAGTTATGTGAAAAGCAAGAATTTATTCGATTCTCATCGCAGTAGCTTTGATAAATTGCAATTGGTCTTGTTTTATTGAATACTTGTTTTTCTCCGAAACATGTTTAACTCGTAGGAGAGAGCGGAATCTGGAACCGAAGCTGTTGGGGATGAAGATGTGGCCAGAGCTCTTCTGGCAGCTTGCAAGGGTGCAGCTGAACCTGAACTGAACACTTACGATCAACTCTTATCAAATGGGGCTATTCTGTCATCACCAAACCTCAGATTACGCCTTCTTCGATCAGTGCTAGTGGTACTTCGTGAATGGGCGATGTCTGTATTTGCACAGAGAATGGGCACGACTGCTGCTGGTGCATCTTTAATATTAGGTGGAACATTTTCACCGGAACAAACAATGGTTCTAAATCAAGGGATTCGAGACAAGATCACTAGTGCAGCCAACAGGTCAGTTTCTTCGCGTTCCGTTTATCAAACATGAACTATGAAGCCTCAAAAAGTTTGGGATTTTTGAAATAGTGTTATTTGTTGGGATTTTACAGGTACATGACGGAGGTGAGGAGATTGGCACTTCCACAGAGTCGGACTGAGACTGTTTATAGAGGATTCCAAGAACTTGAAGAATCTTTAATTACCCCATTCTCTCTTGACCGATTTTGAGCAAAGTTAATACTTTGTTCTGTTGTATGAATAATAAACAAATTGTTTTTCACTTCAAAATTTCCCTTTCTTTTTTAATGGAAAAAAATTGAATCCTCCCTTATTCCTTGTGTTATAATAGGTAAAATAGAATTATCTCAATTTTCTGCATATGGAAGATATAAAAATAAATTATTTGGAATAAAATTGACTGCTTTTGTAAGAAAGACAGAAACCAAATCATAAGTGATTTTAGAAGAAATATAATACACTCTTATTTATAAACAAGAAAATTAAAAACAAAAAATCTAACCGATGACGCAAATGCCGGCGTTGGAAAACTAAAGCTACGCAGAAGAGAACAAAAGCAACCATATTTTGATAACAGTTGCAGTTTAGTAAAATCCTCCCACATAAAAAAAGATAGTTAAAAAGTAAATAATATCATTTTTTTAAATTGGATTATATTCAAAATTTAAAAGGTACAAAAGAATCATACAACAAATATTAAAATTTTTATACATCAAATAGAATTATAAAGCCCTAAGAAGAAAGTAAGTTTTTTCGCTATTTGATCTTGACAAAACGGCAACACCACAAAAGGGAATCAAAACTTTATTGACCGCCGATCTTCGTTGCTAACAACGCTCAAGTGATATTCGTCATACGAACATTAAACTGATAAAAACAGATAATACTGTAACAAAGATAGACTAACACTTCCACAAAACAGACAAAACAACTACTATAAAAACAGACGAAAAAACTGAAAAAGTAGATATGGTATAAAACTGGAAAAGTTAAAAACAAGAAAAACATGCATATAGAATTTATCAATAAAGATGAATTTTTGTTTATATACAAGACCAGTAAAACGACAAAAGGCCGCCGCTGAAAAAAAAATTAACAAAGAAGAACTTTGAAGAACTTAAAAACTCTTTGTAATAGCCTCAGAGTAGATGAAGAAAGTAAATAATATCATTTTATATTATTTTACTTTGCATTTTGATCATTCGTTTTTTAAAATTTTACCAAAGAAAAACAGAAATAACTATTTAAATTAGTCATATATTTTTATTTTATTTGGGCAGAAAGAGTATGCTGCTCAGCAGTGGCGGATCCAAAAAATTTTAAGGTGAGCACAAGTTAAAATATTTTTTAGGGTGAACACAAATCACAAAAATCTCAATATTTTAGAGTGGGCACAAATCATAAAAATTAAAAAAATTAAGGAGTAATTCATAAAAATTGAAGCCAAAAGTTTGAACTTACTGACTAATCTTATGCGTTATATTAGCTTATATTAGAGGTAGACGTGCTGCTGCAGGTATGGATGAGGATTTAACCTCAAAAAGTCTACTTATTGTTGCTTTAATATTCATTGTTTTCCCTAGGGTTCTCTACGCTGAAATCACTGGTCTGTATTAGTTTAGCTGGCCATGTTATCACTCTTGTGTTTAGTAGGTCAGGCTTTGTTGTCTTTCTTCGTTAAGTGTCATGTCATCACGAACAAAGTTAATATCAAATATTAAGAAAGTTAAGAATTTGTTAAACTTTTAAATTTAAAAATTGTGAGGGAGAAATATCTTATTTGATCAAAATTTAAAATAAAAGTGATCTAAAATACTATAATTTGATTAAGAAAGGGATGTTCATGTCTCTTTTTAAGAAGTAATGTAGCTCTTATTAAACCGTAATCTGATATTCACCAAAAATTGAAAAACGTCGGCTGCATGATATGCATGTGCGAGTGTTTTTTATGGTGAAAATAACATTGAAAAGGCAGCCAGTCATTTCTTTGTCACATCTGGTGGGCACAGTGATTGTGGGCAATTCAGCCAGCAAGCTGGCCCTGGATTGTATGTTTTCATTAGCCTCATGTATAGCCTCTTGACATACAAGTTGGTCCATTGTAATATGGTAACAATTTCACTAATTAGACTCTAATATCCATAATAATGAGAAATTATATCATAGGTCAATCTCGTTACGTTATTTATGAGACTAACCAATAAAAATTATCTATCTTATTATTTTTTCATGTCATATTTTTACCAAGTGAATCTTCAGTCGATAAAAATCATTTTTAAAATTAATTTACAGTAAATATGAGTGAAGATTCACTTGGTAAAAATATATGACATAAAAAATAATGAGATGAGTGATTTTTATTGGTTGATCTCATAGATGACATGGCGAGAATAACTCATGATATAATTTCTCATAATACTGACCCATTAGTTCGAACCATCGGAATGATATCAATAGAAAAAAAATATTGTTTTTTGAGGTGAATGTTGCAATTTTTTAGAATATTCGGATTAGAACCACTTGTCTACAATATGCGTGCATTGTCAAATGATTTAACTCATTAGCGCATTTTTCAAGACTCAAACATATATGTATATATAAATGTTTTAACTCCGAATTTAAGAATTTCACACAATTTTAAATATTATATGAAAATATAACTCATTTAATCCAAATGTTTGGATTTTCTTGTTTAACTTGTGTGACATTAAAAATTGGAAGAAGGAAAGCACTATTTGAGGTGTACTGAAGAAATTTGATGGCTCACATTAATTAGTGGCCTCACATGGTACAACATCAAGCCTTCACCCTCACTCGATCTATAGTCAAGGTCTTACCTACCAACCACCTAAATTCATGCCCCTACTCTCTTTACAAACTCCTAAATTTAATACCCTTGCTTCCAATCTACACTCCATTTCTATGTTTTGACCCCACTTTATTTTATTTTCCCCATTATTTTTCATTAAACACATCATTTTCTCTCTCTCTCAAATATATATATATTTCTACCAACTACTTGATAGTATAGCGAGATGAAATGATAAATTTTTTAAACAAGGTCGGGAGTTCGAATTTTGATGTTGTAAATAAAATAAACTAGGTTTAAAACTATCTCATTTTTCTTTAAAAAATCAATTTAACCCCTGTGTGAATATGTCCTTAATTTAGTCTTCAAACTCTAAAATTACGTCAATTAAGTCATTTGACCAGCAAAATTTATTTTTATTATGTTGTTGGCGTGACAATTCAAATGTGAATGATGGACAAAAACAAAAAGGACAAAAGAAAACAATAACGTAATATTTTTAGTTCCTCTAATATGTGTTTTGGTCGAGGGAATTGATTTGATTCTATCAATTTATTATAATTCAGCTTTGTCACTATTATAACTTAGGACATTAACTTAGTTAAACTCTATAATTTTAATACGATATGTTACTTTAGTAACATAGTTAGAAAATTTAAATTAAGGTGTTAATTAAGATAATACTATTAGATATCAATGTAAACTTTGTAGTACTATTTTACGTCACACTTCCACAAATACATTATATAATATATATGTAAATAATTAATTTTTTATGGTGTAGTATTTTTGTTAAAAAATAATTATAATTTTTAATGGAAATGTAATTTTTCAAAAGAAGCAGTTTTCAAAGAAGGTGAAATTAACGGGCTTATTAGGCTTAAAATGGAATTTAGTGGCTTAACTGAGAAAAAATGGAATTTGATGATTAAATTGTAAGTTTTTAAAGTTCAAGGATGCTTTTATGAAAAAAATGGAAGTGCAAAGGTTAAATTGTGAATTATAGACAAAATAAAAATGCAAAGTTTCTATAATTTGAAGTTAAAAGTGCAAAATCTAAAAAAATTTGTGCCCCTTCTGAAAACTCTAGAAAGTTAAGTGTTTTAAGTTGTATTTTACCCAATTTTTAGTTTAATGACTTTATTGTAACCGTCTTAAAAGTTCAGTGGCCACTAATGTACTTTAGTGATAATGTTGACTTTGACATTTGAACATAAAATTACCAAAATGTCATCTAAGTTAACTTGGTTTTGTTTTCTAACATCATGTCCAACATAGACATTTTAACTTTTTTTAAACACTTTTTAAAGTTTATTTTAGGAATAAAGGCTATTAATTTTAGAAAAAAATGTTAGTAGGTATTAAAATATAGGCTTAATAATCAGATTGGTGCCTAACCTATACCCGTTTTTCCAGTTTGGTGCCTAACGTTTCCAACGTTACTCAAATAGGTACCCCGCCGTTGTTGTCCGTTAATTTTCACTGTTAACTTTCGTTAAGTGCCACGTGTCAGCTTCTTAAAATTTCATAATTATATTTAAAATAAATATAATTTAATACATCTAAAAAAACCCCAAAATTATCCTAAAATTTTTAAATAGTCCCCAAATCCCTAAACCCCCAAATTCGGCCACTATCACCGACGTTGGTCGCGTTTCCGGCAACGGAATGAAGCACTTTCCCCTCGCCGAACGACCCACACATCGTTCATCGTCCGTTATGCCGCCGTTCGTCGTGAATTATTCGAATGAACTATTCGTCGATTTCGACGTTTCACACAACGTCAGTCGATTTCCTGCGATAAGGTGATGGGGTATATGGTCGTGATGGTCTGGCGATGATTGTGGCGGGCAGCGGCGTGGCAATCGGCAACGAAATCATCCCAAATCGGGATTTAGGGTTTGGGTATTAAGGATTTCAAAATTTGGGGCTATTTTGTGAAATTTAGGGTTATTTTTTATTTTTTATTATTTTAAATATAATTCTAAATTTTAAGAAGCTGACACGTGTCACTTAACAGAAGTTAACGGTAAAAATTAACGGACAGTAACGACGGGGCACCTATTTGAGTAATGTTAGAAACGTTATTTACCAAAGTGGCCCAAAAAAATGTTAGGCACCAAACTGGAAATACGGGTAAAGGTTGGACACCAATATGACTATTAAGCCTAAAAAATATCACAAAAACAATTCAATAAAGTATACTTAAAATTGATCTTAGATGTCACCGACCATAATCTTACGTTCCAACGGATAAACAAACAAGATAATGAAATATTTCTATTAACATGCTAAAGAGTCTTAGTACAAATACATTCTCAAGAGCAAGCACATTTGGTTGGTTGGACAAGTTATTTATCTTTGTTCTCTCACATTCTCCCAGGTCATGAGTTTTAGACCTACTATGAGCCACATTCCTTCCTCTAGAGTCTTATCTTTCTCTTCCCTCTAGGTAAGATTAAGATTTAAAATTGTCAAAAAAAAAATACATTCTCAAAGTAAAAAAATATAATAAAAGTAAACTACCTATTTGATATCTTATTTTTATTTGTGCTTTTATTTTAGTATATCAACTTTTTTTTTAACAAAATCATGCCTAACGTTACATTTTGTTTTTATTTTTGTACTCATTGTTAAAAAATTAATTGCATGCTAACTAGATAAGATTAGAATTAGTATTAAGATTTGTAAAAAAATGCATTCTCAAAGTAGAGAAATATAATAACAGTAAAATACCTATTTGATATCTTATTTTTTTATATGTGCTTTTATTTTACTATTTCAATTATTTTTTGACAAAATCATGTCTAACGTTACATTTTGTTTTTATTTTTGTACCCAGTGTTAAAAAATTAATCGCATGCTGACTAGGAGAGAGAAAAACACACGTGATAAGCTGACGCATGTGATTTTTTCTCTCGTAGTCAACATATCGTTAAATTTTTAATGGCGGAATACGAAAGAGAAACAAAATTAGTCTTGGGGGTACTATTTTACAGAAAAATTAGGTGAGATGCAAGAATAAGAATAAAGTAATAGACTGGATATTAAATTGGTAGTTTACCTTCAGTAATAAAACAATACATCTACGTCAACAATTGGAGCCTTAGGCTTTGTTTTTGGTTGCCCTGGGCAAACGCTCATTGGGGCTGAACGCTTGTTGTCAGAAACTAAAAATTTCAGCTGTGGACAAATGATCTTTTAGGATGAAAATTTACTAGACAAATACCCATTGAAGATTAAATTTTCTCTTATTTGACAAAAAAAAAATTAAAATCAACTTCTGTTTAAGTTGCAGAACGCAATAAAACTGAAGCTTTAATTTATTACCAAAAGTCCATTACTTTTTTTGAACATAAAAGTCCATTACTTTTGGTTGTATAGGTTTAAATTGCAGTGATATTGAACACAAGAAAAAGATAATACAATATGAATATCTGAATGCAATTTATATATATATATATATAACTTGATAGATGAATACTAGGCAGTAGGCCGTGGGTTGAGCCCTCCCTACCAACTCAACAGACCGACGCTGAGGGGAAACTCACCGAAGAATCGCGGACCGCCAAATCGTACGCCAGACACTGTAGCTGTGCTTAAGACTGACACTCACTGCGTATCCGCCACCTTTCACTCCAATTATTTCCCTCCTCTACTAATTTTATAAGTAATTTACAGAGAGATCAGTTTTAATTTTTGTTTGTTTTATTTTGCTCACTAAAATTGAAAAAAAAGTTACATTTCATCATTTAATTGATTTAGTATACTTCGATTATTGAGCTGTTAATTATTATTAACTCGATGATACGGTATGTTAAAAAAATAATAAATTTTAATTTAATCCTTAAATTTTTAAATAAAATATTAATTTGGTCCAAAAACGGATCAAAATTCTCATCAGTAACAAATAATTTTAAAATTTTCAATTCAACTTTTTTTTAACCTCTTGAACAAAAATTCAATATCCTTTTCATCATTTCTTTATTTATGAGTGCCAACTACCTTGAACGCACGGTCAAAAAAATCCCCAGTAAAAATGTCATGTTGACTTTACTGTAATTGCTACAGCATTATAGTAAATTATGACCGGTTACAATGAGCTATATGACCTAGTCATGATCTATATTACTCCAATTATTTTTCTTTGAAATGCTAATATTTGATGCGTATTTGGAGATAAATATGAAAAGATATAACCCTCTAAATACACAAAAAAGTAGAGGTGTTATTCTCCAAACATGATTATCCACTATGCATAGAGATCGTGGGCCCTGATTCTGCTTATTATAGTTCCATAATACTGAATCTATTTGTCGCTAAGGATCACATGAACTTGGGAATTGACACTCTTATAAAAATTGAAACCTAGGTTAGACACTCGTGATAGTGGGAAGGAGTAACCACTCAAAGATTTAAGGAGTTTTATGTAATTTATTAAAATAGGGCTCATAATTTTAAAAATTAAATGTTTTGTTGACTTGTTGTGTATGTGATAGATTGATTTTTAAATAAAAAATGAATTTAACAGTACTCAAAATCCAAAATACAACATCATTTTATTTTCTTCATGCGACCACTAGATCACAAGTACTCTTTTGTTTTATCACTACCCTTACCTCATTTTTGGGTCCTCTTTCTCTTGAGACCTTATGTGATCGTTCTTATTATTATGTGTGTTCATAACTGGCCCAATAGGTACACAAAGGCTCAATACACTAATAATGCAAGTTAAAAAAATGAAAGTGAGAATGAAAAATAGTAATACCATAGTAGTGATATTAGACTTATTAGGATTCTGGGTATCGATTGGGCCAGTTATGAATACCCAACCTATTACACATGCACATAACCGCCCCTGGTGAGAAGTGACGAAGTGGGTGGGTTAGGCAATTCAATTGGTGGGGAGTCAATGAGAGTGAGACATCATTGGCAACCTCAGTGGTAGAGTACAAGATGCAGAACCGAAGGTGGGCAACGCTAGCAAATAAGTTTCACTGAAATCAAATAGATGAACTGAAGAAACTTACAAAGAAACAGAGCTCCAGTGGGTTCATACCTGCTTTACAAGCTTTGTACATAGACGATGAACCCTTGTACTGCAAAGAGAACAGATTAATGTTGAATGGCCAGAGTCATATTACACACAAGGGCAACGGAATCCAATACTTCATGCTCATACCATTTTTCATGAACTAATTTATGACTTCTGAGCTAACTTTTGCATAAATTAATGGCAGGGTGTAGATTTTTAGGAAGTTATATTAGAAATTTAAGAGGTGCAAAAAATAATACAAAAAAATGCTTAGACTATATGAAAATTTGAAGTTTCCAAAGGTCTGACCGCGCTCAGCACCCCATGAAAACACCTTCATGGAGTGAAGTCTTCTCCTTGCCAACATAATCTCAAAGATACAAATAAGCATCCTTGCACTCGCAAATATCCTCACCTATATAAGTTCCATTCAAGCTATTGGAGCATACCTCAACTGCTACAAAGCCAGAACTTTGTCATGCTCTACTTGATGTCACAAGCATAATCGATATTAAAAAATTTTATGTTTTTTTTGGTAGATGGCATTTGAGAATAAAAAACGGTAAAAACAAACATCACGTTTAAGATATAAAAAAGAATGAATTAAAAATTTTGAATCTAACTATCATTAAAAACGGTGGCTAATAACGATGAGAGAATTTGGCCAGATTTCAGTGTCAAATTAAACATTTACTATTTTTAACGTGTTATGTTATCAGGCTAAGGATCATTAACAATTTAGTGACCAAAACATATAAATTGATATCGTAAGTGATTGAAATGTAACTTTTTACAAGAGATGACAAAAAAAAAACTGAAAATACAAATGTCCTTAATGGCAGTTTGCCCTATTTTATATTATCTCCATCCTAAAATAAAGAAAGGCAGATAAGAACAACTCTTTTCTCTATTTTCTTCTTCTGTCTATAAAAGAAGAAAAGGGAATTCAGCTCTCTGGATCACCGAATTGTTTTCAACACTGAAGAAACTATAATCTTCCTAATTGGTCCTTGTTTTGCTCACTCCTTGATCCGATCCCAAATTTCTCTCGATTTCACCCTCATTTCTAGGGTTACCTTTTTCTTTCTGTTTCAATTGTTGACGTTCGTTGCTTTGTTTTGATGAATTGGAATCATTAAGAGAGAGGAATACTGTAATTTTAGCTTCTTTTTTCTCTCTCTTTCTAATGTGTGAGTGAGTTGTGTATTTCTAGTTATGGCTGCCATGCAGAGAGTGATGCAGTCGAATGTGAGTACGAGCGCCGCTACCACCAGCTGCTACGGTGGTTTGTCGTCGTGCAAAGGAGAGGAGGTTATGATCTCCGATCAGTTCCCCGCTGGTTTGAGGGTTCTAGTTGTCGATGATGACCTCACTTGCTTAAGAATTCTCGAGCAGATGCTTCGCCGTTGTCTCTATATCGGTGCTTAATTTTGCATTTTTAGATATATATGTATATATATATATTTCCATGCATTTTCTGTTTATAGAACTTCCATATCGAATTAAGCATTGTTTTTAGTATATTTTCGTGGTTGATACTATTAAGCAAACGGGGAAAGACAATCGTATTCGATTAGAGATGATCGAATCACTAAAATACTAGGCAAATTTAAACAATTATTTCCTAAAAAGGTGAAATCACGCATTTTTATTCATCAAAAATTACATTTTAATTCTTCTAAAAATGTTGCATTATGTATTTGCTTCACTACCCAAATTTGCTGTATTTTCTAAATTTTGCTTTTACATGTCTTAGGTTCAGTGCTATCAAACATGAAACACTGGAAAGGGTCTTAATTATTTTAATGGTTTCATCTTAATTTTGTTGTTTTTGAGGAGGATGAAATGTTATGTTGTTTGTTTAAAGTTTCTTTTTCTAAAAATAAAGTTTTTTTTTGCAGTTACTACTTGCTCCCAAGCCAGAGTTGCCCTAAACCTTTTACGGGAGAGAAAAGGATGTTTTGATGTGATACTAAGTGATGTTTATATGCCAGATATGGATGGTTATAAACTCCTTGAACATGTTGGGCTTGAAATGGATCTTCCAGTAATTAGTAAGTATTCTTCTGGTTCCCTGTTAAGAGTAGACTTCTGATAAAATTGTGTTCCTGCATATTAACATGATGAATCTGTTGCAGTGATGTCGGCTGATGGGAAAACGAGTGCTGTTATGAAGGGAATTAGACATGGGGCCTGTGATTATTTGATTAAGCCCATACGCGAGGAAGAATTAAAGAATATATGGCAGCATGTTGTTAGGAAGAAATGGAATGAAAACAAAGAATTAGAACATTCAGGAAGCTTAGATGATGCTGATCGGCACAAACGAGGAAATGATGATGCCGAATACGTTTCTTCTGTCAATGATGCAATGGATGCATCATTGAAACCGCTAAAAAAGAGGAGCAATACAAAAGAAGAGGATGATGATGAAATCGACAATGATGATCCATCCACTTCAAAGAAACCACGTGTTGTTTGGTCAGTGGAGCTGCATCAACAATTTGTCAGTGCTGTAAATCAGCTGGGGATTGATAGTAAGATCTCCAATGTTTTGATCTTTTTATTTATTTTTCTTACAATGTTGAATGCGGATAGGGGTTAGCATTTTGTGTTCTGTTTAATCTCCGAAAATAGGAAATGTTAATATTAATTGCTTTTTGTATTCTTGCTGAATAAAACATTGTGGCTTCCATTTCAGAGACTGTTCCCAAGAGAATTCTTGAGCTGATGAATGTGCCTGGTTTAACTAGAGAAAATGTTGCAAGCCATTTGCAGGTTTGGTTCTTCACCATGTGTATCTGACATGCATTTTCTTTATCGGCTACTACTAATTTGGACTGATCATAAATATATTTGAGCATTTGGTGATTGCTTCTCAGCTTTGTGTTTAATGAACTAATTAAAAGCAGTTGATTGTTTTTTGCTTGCACATTCCCTATTCAATTTGACTTTCAGATTTTTGACTAATAACAAAGGTTTTATAGTTTGATGTTGCTATGTCATTTTGGTTCTTATTATTTCGAATTTATGCCTCGTCTAGTCTACTACATTGCTTCCCCCTTCCATAGGTATTGAAGTCTTATCCAATATCATATTTACTGGGCGGATATGTGTAGGGAAGTTTTGATATAAAGTGAATGGGATATGAGTCATAATCACCACTGGTTAACATGCTCAAATTTGTTGGGGATCTTATTAATTTCAGTCTATTGTCAAGATTTGGTTGTGAATGGCTTCAACATGTCTAAAGTCATGCCAATCTAAGGCATAACATTACATAATGTGTTGTATATTATTTATTGAGATCTGGTGAAGTTATGAAACCATCGTCAAGTCAGATCTGCCTGACTGAAAATGGGTCTCATAATGGAGTTTAGAAAGAAAAAGAACCACAATGGTGAACAAGGCTTGTATTCTTCTCTTTTTTTTTTATTTCATTTGCTGTATGTTGGATTATGTTGTGAGGCTTTGCCTTGAGTTATGGCTGAGGAAAGTGTCACAGGACGATTAACAAGTAAGTCGAGGTCAGTTGTGTTCCCTTTATTTCGGTTCCTAGGATGACCTATTGTGGTTAACAATTCAGCTTATTAGAGAGAGACCTATATCTCTTCAGGGTATTTTTATAGAAATTCTGCTTAGAGTTTGTTATTCCCTAAGTGCTTTTAAATAAGGACCATTCCTATTACATAAATAGGGAACTTCTTCTGGAAAGGAAATAAACTAACCAAAACAAAACCACATTCAAGAAACCTAAGGAAAGAAATAAAAACTTAATTAGAGAATAAAAATAGATGGCCTTTAAAACATAGGAAATAACCTTGTTTGTCTCATTAATTTGTTGCTTCTTGAAGAACTGGTCACACTAGCGGTGGTGATGCCTCGCCTCCTTCAGTAACTGGTGGCAAAGGCACTTGGTCTAAGTTGGGTTGTATTACTCCTTGTTACCACGAATTGTTCAGATTGTAAACTTGAGCATCCACCATGTATTCAGTAACAGTTAGCTCTTCTTGTAACAATGCTTGTATGTCATTGACCATTGTGGTAGGCTCTGATGGCAAATTGTTAAGAACGTGCGAACAGGATCATGTCACAGGGCAATTGAGGGGGAAGGCAAAGTCAGTGGTCTTCCATTTATCTTGATTTTTAAGGCAGCCTATTATGATTAACAATTCAGCTCATCTAAGGGAGACTGAAACCTTAGGACATGCTAGAGAGAGACTTAGATCTAGTTAGGGTTTCTTTATGGATTTCATGTTAAGGGTTTATTAGTCTGAACGGCCCTTTAATTAAGGATCAGTCTCATTACATAAATAGGAAACCTATTCTAGAAAGGAAATAAATTAACGAAAATAATATCTCAATCAAGAAACCTCGGGAAATAAAATAAAATTGTAACCTAAGCCTTATTTAGAGAATAAAAATTAATGCCCTTTAAAACAATGGTTTGGCCCACAACATTCAGGCATAGCATTACATGTTTTGGTGTTGACATCTTGTCAAATTATAATATTATCTCCTTTTGAGGATTAATTGATTCACGTTTGATCTGATTGGAACTGTGCCTCCTAATTAAGTTTTTGAATATACTAGAAAATTATATTGGTCGATGATGCTTGTAGCATTGATAATTTCTGCACTCTGTTTTGCTATTTAGTTTTAACTAATCATTTTTTTACTTTGTTTTGAACATAAATAGAAACTAATATTTAGCTACTCTTTGCTCCAGTTGAAAAAACATTATATTTACCTAAGATACTATGATCTCTATATGCAGAAATTCCGACTATACTTGAAGAGAATAAGTGGAGTGGCTCAACAAGGTGGTATTTCAAATCCACTTTGTGGGCCATTAGAATCTAATGTTAAAATTGATTCACTTGGGAGATTTAACATCCAAGCATTGGCTTCCTCTGGACAAATTCCTCCTCAAACCTTAGCTGCCCTCCATGCTGAGCTCTTAGGTCGACCAACTAGTAATTTAGTTACAGCAATGGACCAGCCAGCTCTTCTTCAAGCATCCCTTCAAGGGCCCAATTGTATTCAAGTTGACCATGGTGTCACATTTGTTCAACCTTTAGTAAAATGTGAATCCAGCAGTTCCAAACACTTCCCACCATCCTTTGCACCTTTCGAAGATGTTACTTCTGGAATCAGAGCATGGCCCTCTAATAACATCGGTACAGCAGGACCCTGTAATAATGGAGGGTTAAATTCTCAGAATGGTAACAAGCTTATTGATTTGTTGCAGCAACAGCAACAACTCCAGAAACCACAGCAGCAATCTACAGTTCCTGAGCTTTGCCGTTCGATCAACGTGCAGCCATCTTGCCATGTTGCACCCTCTCAGTCATCTGGTTTTCAGGCAGGAAATAGTCCCGTTTCTGTGACCCAGAATGGCAGCTTTAGTAGGATTGCTGTTATTGATTACAATCTTCTTTCATCTCAATCAAATTGTTCTTCATCGAGTATCGGGCAAGTCTCTGATATGAATCTCCAAACTACTGGCATTCTTAGTGGGTATATCCCCCCTGCTTCTTTTTCTCCATCTGTTTCATCCTGCTCAGTAAATGCTGACAATTGTGCTAGTCAGCAAGTTCAAACCTCAAACATGATATGTAAAGCATCCAAGAATTTGCCAGGATTTGTACATAGCACGAGCAATGTCGGGGATCCCTATGGTTCTACCAAGTCTAGAGATTTGCTTGATCAAGCACCTTTTAATAATCTTGGACTTATCAATAAAGGGACTTGCCTACCTGCTCTGTTTCCTGTTCACGAATATCAGTCACCTTTGTGCAGCACTAGCCTTGGAAAGGTTTTCAGTGAGAACATTGGTGCCAGAGTGAAGCAGGAGCCCAATATGGAGTTTGAGGATAATGCACAAGTGGGAATGCCAATGCTACAGCAATTTCCTCCAAATGATCTCATGAGTGTTTTCACCGAATAGGTATTTGAATTTGGTGTTTAATATTTTTTATTTGCCTAACAGCATGCATGTGCGTAAGTTGGTCCTTTGTTGCTTTTACGTGACGTTTCCTTCACTAAAAGTAATTTGGCACTTGATTCATTCTCTAATGAAAATTTACCATTTCTCTATGCGACTTAATTTTGAAAGCAACTCAACAGTGTCTTTGCATGTGAAAGCTAGGAATCAACATTTGACTAGTTATGCGTATCACCTTCAAACTGTGTTGTTCCGAATCTTTAGTTTTCAAAAATCCCCATTTCAGCGCACATCTGGACTAGGTATGCGATAGGAATAGTATCCTCAAAGGATTTTCCAAACGTATGGAAATCTTGTTAAAGCAAAAATGTTGTTCTGTTTGGCACTCCCATCTAAGTCTGGGCAACATTAATAGTATAATTTATTGAACCGCCATGAAAAATGGGTGTTCATCTTGTGATTGGAATCGATTTCCTACGAATTTTATCAGACCTAGCCCAAGTAAGAGTGGTTCTGTTGTTTTTTCTAGGAAACACTAGTGGCATGCATATAGACAATATTTAATATTTGGGAATTTACTGAATCCAGTTCCGATGCTCTTCTAATACAGGCATGCAATTGTATGGTGAGATCAAGTACCTATCATAGTTTTCTGTGTCCTTAGAGATTGTTTTGCAGAACCAGCCGTTCAGAAAGTTTCCAGTTCCAGCTGAAGTCTTTAATCCTGTGAATGTACTTGGTTTATGGAAATTCCAAAACAGCAGGAACTGAATTCTGCTCTCTTTTGTACATTTGTGAGTGACGACGTAGGCATTACTCGCGTCTAGCCTAGAATGATATGTGGTAGTTAGTCTGCAGGAAGAATAAGTGGTCATGCTCATGCCGAATGCCGATAGCTTGTATGTATTTATGTCCAAATGTGATGGCATCTTGCCAACATAATTGTGCAGAGTATTTGGGTTGTGCTGTTAGAATTCTCATTTAGTTTAGTACTCAAATGAGATTGTATTTTATTCCCAGTTTCTCTCGCAATGCAATACTGTTAATCCTTAATATGCTAATATTCCTGTGAACATTCGATTCATAGTTCTTAAAAAGTGGGCAAGTTTGTTCTTTTCAAACAACTTATTCTTGAGCTATCTGGTCGGTGAATTTTGTATTTCAATAAAATGGTCACTCGACTTATTGAATTTATTTATTTTAGTCCATTTATGTTGAGTTAGGATCGGAACTTGATGTGTTTTTTAATTAGTATAACAATAAATTTAGTCCTTACTATTTACATATTATGTGAATTTGGTCTTAGTTTTAATATTTAATGACATTTGTATCGATCATGATTCTAAATATTAAAAAAATATGAGTAATTTTTATTCGCATACAATATTTTATTGGGTTAACACTATTGGTACATGAATTATACCAAATTTTCTGTTTCATATATTTACTTATTTAATTTTTTATTCTTAATTTTATATGTAAACTTTTTCGTGGTTGACTTGTACCATTATCTACTTAAGGATAACAACAAGATTAGTCATCAATATTTAACTACTTTTCAATTTCGTCTTTAATATTTAATATTAAAAAATAAATGTTTATTTTAAAATTTATAAAAATATTCAGAGCAATCAATGAATGACGTACGACACAATATTAAAATTAACTGTTTCCTTTATTTTTTTTACTCAATTTCAATCCCGACTGCTATGGAAATAAACCAACCTTGAAAATTATTTGATGGTTCAAAATTTTTCGATTGCTTCAGAATTCATTTTTTCGTCTATTTGAGAAGCAAAGATGGAACAAAATCTGGTTTCTCGTCTAAGCTGCAGCATCCAAGAAAGGTTCAATAATGGCGTTATGTGCCTGGCATTTTTTTTCCAGAATTTTTTTACACTTTGAAAATTTTGTACAATTTAAGAAAGAAGCAGACCAGTCGAAATTTCTTAAACCAAACTTGAGACGATAGCGTTGTGTGCCATTTCATATCTGTATTTTTTCATTTTTTTCCATCATATCTCAGTCGAAACTCGCCGAATCAGTTTGTGATTCTAGGGATTTGTCGCCAAAAAAGTTCATTTGGATTTCGGCCACGCTTATCCTTCGATCTTTCTGCGTTCCTCACCTCAAGCCCCAGTTCTCACCGACGGTGCATCGATTCGGTACAATCGGTGGCAGAAATCCCAAAAAAGAAGCCTTTGTTTTAGGAGAAAAAAACAAAGAAATTTAGTTTTTTTAATTAATATTGTTCCACGTGTTGTTCATTGATTGGTATAATTTTTAAAATAAATATTTATTTTTTTAATTTTAAATATTAAGGATGAAATTAAAAAGTGGTGAAACTTTGAGGACTGATATTGTTATTATCCCTATATAAATGAAGATTTTTTAAAACAAATAAATGACACGGCAGAAAAATTTATGTATAAAATTGAGAATAAAAAAAGTAAATGTATAAAATTAAAAAATTGATATAGTTCACGTACCAATGGAGTAATTAATCCTATTTTATTCTATACAATCTTGTCTATTTGAATCCTAAAATTTTAAATTTTATATTTGTAAATTTGAACCTCTATAACTTAACTTTTAACCCCTAAAAGTTAAATACCTAAATTCTAAAACATATAAGATTGTATAAATTTTAGTTTATATGAGTCTTTATATTAATTATCTTTTTATAATTAACGTTTAATTTTTAAATTAAATTATTTTTTCTTTTCTTTTTCATTGTCATAAATTTAGTTTAATTAATTCGTTTACTTAACTCAATTATCAGGTTAAAATTGGGCCGATGTCTGGTTTGATTTAGATTTGGGCAAACTAAATTTGGATTATTTTTTGAGGTTACTTTTGATTCAGATCAAATTAAATGAGTCCATATCAGTTCAGGTAAAATCTAAGTTTTAATTCAGTTTGTATCGAGTTTGAGCCATTATATTTGAGTCCATATCAGACTCGGATAATAAAGGGACTTTGTGGGGTCAACCCCAAAATTTTGGAAAATTAGTTCTCAACAATTTCAAAAAAATTAATTTGACGATTACAATTTTTTTAAAATTCATATAAAACTTCAAAAATTAAAAGTATTTTTATTTAAATCCTTTTCATAACTTTTAAAAGTTAGATTCTATTTTTTGAAAAAAAATAAATTAAACCCTTTAAATTTTTTGAAAACTCCAATTCAAACATATATATTTTAAAAAATTAAGTTGTCCCCACACTCTTTCTCCAAATTCGATCACTGTTGGATAGGTAAGTTGATTCAGGTAATAAGGTTCAAATTAATTTTTACAATCCTAATTTTAAATCTCAAACCTTAACATTTAAATATATATATACCTAAATTTTAAATAGAATTCCCTAATTTTTTTTGACAATGGAGAATTCCCTAAATTTTAAAATAAATAAATTTGTATAAATTTACACACCAAAGTGTAGAGATTTCCATAAAAAACACAATAATAATTGTTGTTGTTTGACGGAATATATTTTATTTCAAATAAATAAACAAATCTATAATTGTGGTTATCGAGAGTCTGGGGTTGGGTAATACTTTTCCATCCAAAGAATATTTATTCGTTGTCTAAAAGTATTCCCTTAATAAAAAGCAACACATTTTTGTTATTTTGCTACCCAAAATGTTGTTTCTGTCGCTTTTAAGATTTAGAACAATGAGCCTGTTGAGTAGTCTCGATGATAAAGGTGAAATATTTTTTAGGTGAACTAAATTCGAACAATATTATTTATAAATGTATGTATATTTTTTAGATATAAAATTGAATTATGTTACTATCTTATAAAGAGATTAAAATATCAAAAAAAATTAGAATAATAATACGTGATATCAGTTATTATTATTATTATTCAAAACGGCAAAAGCTAAAAGAAAAATCAGTTTAGAAAAATAGACATCAAACTTAATTTACGTTTGACTTGATATGACCTTTTAATATAATGTTTTAAATTAAAGAAAATAATTTTCTGTTATTAAAATATTAAAAGCACCCTTAATATTCAATTATTACGGATTAAAGAAAATCTGGGTGTAAACACAATAATGTCAACTAAACTAAGACTTAATTAGAAAATAAAAACTATGGTAAATTATATAAATCATCACTCAACTTTTCTCTCAGATTTATTTTGGTCACTCAACTTTTATAACGTTCAATTTACTCACTAAACTTTAGACATTGAACATTTTTGCCACTCATCTTTTTTCCGTTAACTTTAGGTTGATGTGGATTAATTTAATATTTTTTTAGCCACATAAATTAATTTAATATTTTTCCAGCCATGTAAGAATTTATTATTATTAAAATTCTTAAATTTTACCAAACACCAAATCTCACCGGCATCACCATCCCCTCCCCAAGTTTCACCGTCTCTCCTCCCCATACCCTCACCGCCCCGCCCTTATCTTTCCAAACCCCCCAAACAAACATCATCACCCACCCTTAACTTGCCAAAACCCCAAACACCGGATATTTTTGCACGTCAACATTGTAAACTAAACAAAAATTCTAAAACAACAATCTTTATATTAATTTTTCTCAAATTACCATTACTGCCGATGATGTTTCTTTTCAAGTTACCATAGCTGCCGTCGACGAGTGAAAATGGATAAAATTAAGCCACGAAAGTGAAAATATGGATAAAATCAGTGATTTTGAGGATTTTGAATTTGATAATCTTGAGCATATGTTCAAGGCACTAAGATTGTGCACGATAAAAATCGGGCTCTGTCTTGCTCAAATATGTGATAGGCACATTAAAGGCAATGAGCTTGGGCAAAGCTTATTGGAATCATGTGCAACAAAAGGGCGCCTTATACATTACCATTCAATGGTAGATAATATTGTTCTTAGAGAAACTTGTCCAAGGAAGGGATCAAGTAAAACTAATAATCATGAAAAAGGAAAGAAAATTTATCGAAAAGTGTTGAGATTTTTGTTTTGATATAATAATCTGAAAAATATTTTTAGACTTACTTGATATATTGCAAAACTTATTAAAAGTCCAAATAACTTGAAAAATATGTTTAAAATTGTTTCGAAAGGTTTTTGACTCGAACATATGTTTTCCAAAGCTTCAAACAATAAAAAACAGGCACCTGATACCGATACTGAGCCTTTGGTATCAATACCGAAAGGCCCGTATTGGTACGCCCTTGCCTGGTACCGATACGTGTGTTCAAACCAATTTTCTAGAATCGATTTTAAGTATCGATATTGACCTAGCAGTATCGGTACCCCTATGCTGGTATCGATACCTATGTCCCAAGTATCGATACCCCTTCACAGTTTTGCCACCAACGACTAGTTTTCTGAAGAACAGGTACCGATACCTATCCCCGTGTACCGATACTGACAGCTCCAGAACTGCATTTATTGAGGGAAATAAAGTTCTTAACGGCTCAAATTCAATCTCAACGGTTACCAGCAGTTAGAAACTCAATTGGGAGTATAAAAGACCTCAAGAAGCATCTGAAGAAGCTAATGATCTCAAAGCCAACATTCTTATGATTGTAAAAGTGTCTTATTGCTTAATTTTCGCATTTTTCACTAGACAACACTTGTGAGCTTGTATTGTTAAATTTACTCAAGTGTTTTAGGTTTGGGCGAGTGAACTTAACTGTGCAAACATTCAGCCTATAGAGGATTTATTGTTTGCTTTCTTTCTTTCTCTTGTAAAAGAGGGTTTGCTAGACTTTGGGGTATAAGTCTAGTATTTGTAACGAGTTGCCTCTTGATCCTGGGAGAAAGGGAAGAATTCTTAGTAAATTGAAAAATTCTTAGTGGGGAAGCAGGGTAGTGGATGTAGGCTTAGTTTAGAAGCCGAACCACTCTAAATCTTTGTGTCCAATTTTTCTATATTTTTGCTTCCTACACAAATCACCCATTTACCACTTATCCACCACTTGACGAACAATTCGGTTGAAGGTATCAAGTTTTACAAAAAGTAATAATCAATTTTTGTAGGGTAGTGGGCATTCATACTTACAAGGCACTAAGATTTTACACGATGAAAATCGGGCTCTGTCTTGCTCAAATATGTGATAGGCACATTGGAGGCAATGAGCTTAGGCAAAGCTTATTGGAATCGTGTGCAGCAAAAGGGCACCTTATACATTACCATTCAATGGTATACAATATTGTTTTTAGAGAAACTGGTCAAAGGGATCAAGTAAAAGTAATAATCATGAAAAAGGAAAAAAATTATCGAAAAGTAATAATCAATTTTCGTAGGGTAGTGGGCATTCATACTTACAAGTTTTTCACCCTAACAAGAAAAAAGTCTTCATGGTGAAGTCCTCTTGAAAGCTTCATTGTTCAGGTTGGTGAATCAACATATATCTTATCCAAAGGAAAACTATGAACAACCCTTCATTGTGTGCAGAGACCAACGAGGTTGAAAATTTTAAGCAAAGAAACTTTTTGTGGTGTTTTTACAGCCAGCTTAGAGTAAAATTTTCTCAATCTCAGATTATCCCATGGAACTTTTCAACTCAAGTGTTCTGCCTTTGAACTCATCACCAGCCGCCGGGGATGACCGACACGGTAGTCAAACGTGGTGAGTAGTGGCCAAAATCTGGGCATTTGGAGAGAAAAGAAAAGGAAGAAGAAATGAGAAAGAAGAAGAAGAAGAAAAAATAAAGGGAAAAGTGAAAAAAAGATTTTATAAGGATACAAAACGACGTTATTTTGATGCAAATTAGGCTTTTCTAAAACGACGTCATTTTGGTTCTGTGTGCCATGTCATAACACCGTTAACTATTTAATGGCGAAGTGACCAAAACTGTACAATGTTTAAAGTTCAATGAGCAAATTGAACGTTTTGAAAGTTGAGTGACCAAAATAAGTTTGAGAGCAAAGTTGAGTGATGATTTATGTAATTTACCCTAAAAATTATTGTTTAAATATAAGTTAAAAGTTTATTTGATATAAATTAAATATATAACTTACCTTAAAATATAACTTATTTGAGTTAAAATTAGAAGTTAAAAAATTATGAAAAAAAATAAAATAAAATGATAAATATACTAGTTCTTTTTAAAAGCCTCTTAATAATCTATCAAATATTAGAATTATTAGAAAGAAGTATTTTTGCATCAACATTATAATTTGAAATTCTACATTTTAGGGCTTGTTTGAAAAATCTTTGGAAAATTTTAGTTTATTGAAAATTAAAAATGTTATATTTTATTTTTTCAATATGTTTGATAACAAAGCTAAAACATATTTTTTTTTTCATAAGAAGCATTGAAAAAAATAAGTAGGTTTGGGTTACTATTGATTAATAGAGACTAAATTAAGTCAATCCTTCATATATTTTTTATCTTAACATTATTATACTTTAGATAAAAAAATCATAATAATTTAAATTAATTACTTTTAGTATTAGTTTGGATAGTGTTAAGTATTTTTTATATGGATTAAGATACGTTGACATAGTGTAAAACTTAATAGTTTTACATGTTTTTTGAATTGTTAAATTAATTGATTTTAATGGATGAGATTAATGAGAAGATTTTTATACGAAAAAATAAAGTGAAATATTTTTAATTTAAAAGTTTTAATATCAGTAATTAAAATCAGTTAATCCAACAATAAAAAATGTGTACAACTTTTAAATTTTACATTATATCAGTGAATCCTATCTATTTTATATCATTTATTATTTTCGTATCTACTTGTACTTTCAAGAGCTATCCCCACTGTCAATCCCGCCACTCTTAATTGCCAATTCGAGAGACTCCCCAGTCCTGATCAAATCGGCAAAGCTCTGAGTTGTATTATTGATAAGACAATCGAATAATGTCCCCTTCAGAGTATTCACAAATAGGGGCGTAATCTCGTGCTCAGTAATTGGTGGCTGGATCTGAGGGGCCACCTCTCGCCACCTCTAGGTGTATTGTCGCAGACTCTCGTTAGACTTCTGTCCTATGTTTTCCAGCATGATCCTACTGGGGGTCATATATGTCGCATGTTTGTACTGCTCAATGAACGCCTTTGAAAGATCCCTTCAAGACTTGATATTTACCCGGCTTAATTGGGTGTACCACTGGAGTGCTGCTCCAGTCAGACTATCTTGGAAACAATGGATTAAAAGTTTTTCATACTTGATGAAGGCTGTCATCTTTCGGCAATACATGGTCACATGCGCGGAAGGGCATGAAGTTCTATCATACTTGTCAAATTCCGGAGTTTTAAATTTTGGTGGTAAAATAAGGTCAGATACTAGGCTGAGAACACTAGCCTCATTCTCGGTTTCATCTACAGTTTGCAGTGCTCTAAATTTTTCCTCCACGAGACAAAATATTTCCTTCAATTTCTTTTCCACTTCTATTCTAATTTTCTCGACCAAATTCAGATATGGCGCCTCTTCTAAATGTGCAAGTATACACGTCGCAAGTTATAGTATAAAAGATATCGTCTCCACGAGGATTGGTGCCACTTCAAGAATCTAGTCTCTTACCTTTGTAAAAGTAAAAACACAAGTAAAGGATTATCAAGTTTAACTAATTACTAATCTAGAAAGCAATAAAATAAAATAAAAGATGAATTCAATTGAGAGAGATAGGCTAGGTTATCGTGAGTTGAGGTGTGATAGCCGATTGGATTGTCTTGGTAAAAAGAGTGCATGGGCAACTCGGTTGCCGTGGCGACTTACTGTGAGGTTGCCTTGGCAACTAATTGATGGTTGCTTGGGCGACTAGTTGGGCAACTACTTGGGCGACTGGGCAGCAACTTCAAGGTTCGGCGGAGCGTTCTTCAATGGTTTCTTCTTATCCTAAGTGAAACTCTAGCTACTTGTGCATGCCTTGATAATACATCCTGCGTGAATCAAGGGTAGAACAACAACCAATCTTGCACTCCTCTTAGCCGTTGAAATCCTTAACTTATTCCTAAGCGGATTAATCTTCACCATCATTGGATTGCATAAAGATCATATTCATTCGTTTCTTGAATCTAACTCTCCGATATTAGATAAATGGATGAAATCACGAGATCCTCTCCCAATTCACTCATAAGCAATAATAGGAACCAGAATGAATAAACCTTGAAATAGAAAAGTGCAAACTCTTATTACCTAAACAAAAACCAATAGTTTCTCACAACCACAAAACACAATAACCATAGCCAAGTAAATTTAGTTCATGGCTAGGTTCCAAAAAACACAAGATAATTAATCCCTAGCATGAACCCAATCGAACAAAGATGAAGGAAGAGGCTTGTCGAAATCCTCCTTGCCCTTGATGCTTGTCGAAAATTCTCTCCTCTTGCCCTACTTGGACTTGCGAAATTTCCCTCTTGCTCTCTCTATTGAATTGTCGAAATCTCTTGCTATTTATAGGGCTAGGCCAAAGTCCTTCTTTGAGGAGGAGTTTGAGTTGGAATTAAATTATCTTTAAAGAATATAATTCTTTATTATAATTTTATTCCTATTAGAACTTCTCCTATCCACTTGGAATTTAATTCTTCTTTAATCTCTGCATGGCAATCAAATTCCTTTGGGCTTGGACCTTGCTCCATGTCATCTTGGGCTTGTAAAATCATGAATTTCGACATCCATATTGCTTTTGGTCTTTGTCGACAAATGCCATGGCAGCTGGCTCAGCGTCTCCTTCATGCCTTTGCCACGGCAACTAGCTCGGCATATCCTTCATGCATTGCCACGGCAACTAGCTCGGCATTGCTTTGGCAAGTGATCCTGCACATACACACAAAAACACACCAAAGCAGCATCTATTTCCACAAAAATCACCAAGTTATGTAATCAAGCTCACGATTGAAGGAAACATGGATTAATGCATGAATGGCTAACTATGCAACTAATATGAGCCTAAGTCTAACAATAATATGAGTAAAAGGGTAAGAAAAATAGTACTTTTGAACACTTATCACACCCCCAAACTCGAACTATTGCTTGTCCTCAAGCAATGCAAACTCATAATTACTGCCAAGACTTCAAATTTTCACAAACTTAGCTTTGAACTTGATTTCAATTCTACGAACCGGGGCACAAAGTATGATTGGCTTTTTATTTTTTGAAAAAGCGATGAATTACTCGGAATCAAACTATAATGCTTGTGAGTGTGTGCGGAGTTGTGTGCAAGTTGATTTTTCGGATTCTATGCAAACAATAGGTTTTCAAATTACTTCATTGGGTTCTTTTTAACATGTTTTAACTAGAGCCAATTTGGGCACCTCTAGTGTTTTATTTTTAGTTTTCTTAAGTTAATTTAATCGACTAGAGCGGTTTGGGCACCTCTAGTTAAAATTTTTTTTAACACATCCTAGAGCGTTTGGGCACCTCTAGTGATTTTTTTTTTTAGCACATGCTAGAGCCCATTTTGGGCACCTCTAGCATTCATCCAATTTTATTCTAATCCCCCAATTTGTTAATTATCAACCTAAGTTTACTAGAACTCCTTAAATCAATCAAACCACAACAGTGTTTCATCAAATTTAGCATCATAGTAAAATTCTAAGTTTTTCCATGGTTATCCTAGAATAAAAATTCTATCAATTAAGTGCATTGGTAAAGTCATCATTGAATATTCATCAAATCTAAGCAATTCTTGTTCCAATTAAAGGCATGGCAAGCAATTTATGTATCCTAAATGTAATGCTTAAGATTAATGTAACTAAACATGGTAATTACTAATAACAATCCCCCAAACTCGAGTGAGGCATTGTCCTCAATGCATGCATAAAAATAACGAAAAATAAATATAAAAATAAAATGCATACGAGGACTTACTCAGAGTTCGTCATCGTAGATGATTAGTTTCCTTCTAGTTGGCGTCTTGACTTTCTTGCTTGAACGCGATGGTTGTTTTCTTGTTGCGGTGGTGGAATCGATCCTCGTGCGGGGTTGTCCTCATCATCCTCTTCATCAATGTCAATGGCTTTTCGTTTGGAGGATTCAATTGGTGCGGTCTTTATTGGTTCAATGGAGGACTCGTCGAATCTGAAAAATTAGAAAATGATTCCGTAGGAGTTGATTCAGGTATAGGTGCTTTACCTTTGGCTTTTCGGTGGTTGCGGGGCATTGTCGGTTGGTTGCCGTGGCGTCGGCTTCCTTGGTTGCCGTGGCAAGGATATCGGCGGGAAATATTGGGAGCGGCACACGGTTGTCGGGTACTTTTCTAGGATGACTTGGGTGATGGCATTGTTGTGCTCCTTCATGTACCGCATGAACATTAGTTGCCGATCTTCAATTTGCCTTGGCGGCTTTCCAATGGGTGCAAAAGTGCTTCAATGTGTCCCGGGATTAATGGCGAGTTGCCCTGGCGTTAGGTGCTTGGGCATTAGGGATTGCCTTGCGGCGGGAGTTGCCGTGACAATTGGGGGCCTTGAAGAATCTCCGGTGCCTCTCCCATTAGCTTCGGATTAGTGCTTGATTCCAACCGGACTTGGGTAGGGCTTTTTCATCGGTGGACTCACTCGGGACATGCATCTCCTTGCAAAGATTGGAAATTAAGCAAGGGAAAAAAAAGATAACCTTATATCTTTTTGAGCTGCATACAAAAATCTCATCGCAAATAATTTTTCCAATGTTAATGATGCGATTATGCAAAATAGAATGTATGAGCAAAAGGCGTGGTATGTCAGCGGTAGTATTGTGTGTGGAGGCATTATTAAAGTTTTAACAAACTTATTCCATAGTTTTGCCTCGGGTTTAAGCGAAAGGCGATTTACGATGCCCTTGTATTTACCGTCGTTCCAATGAGTTCCTGTTGAGTGAGTTCTTGAAGCACCTTGTCGAGTTGCTTGGGATTGATTTGGTCAACGAAGGCTTGATGTTCGTCCTTCTCAATGTAAAGTCCGTAAAAGGTGTTTGCTTTCGGGACTTATAAGTATGGCCTTGTCACGAACAAAAACATAAGGATTATCCGGGTTAGGTGAGTGAGCATAGAATTCTCTTACCCATGAGATGTTACCCGGTTCGGTTGATGGCAAAAGATTTGCCACTTTTGATGTGCAATCCTTTTGAAGATGAATGGTTCAAGGCGAAATCTTGAGATCTGGAGTATTCAAAGCCTTGTTCTTCATGAATCTTCCGGCTTTCAAACTTGGATTGAAATCTTTCTTGAACGCCGGTGTAGCAAACTTCTTGTATCTTGGTTCTTTGGAGGAACTTGGATGAACTAACAGTTTAATCTTGGATGCCATGTATGATCTTGGTTGTGAGTAAAAACAAAAAAAAGACTAAAAAGTTGCAAGATAGAAAGTAGGAATAGGTTAAGGGTGATGGGTTGTATAGAATCGATAGGTGGGTGGGGTTAGGGTTTAGGGTAAAAAGCGAAAAGGGTTTAGGGTTTTGTAGGAGTTGTCGACACAAGGGTTTTGGTTAGGATGAATTGGAGGCTTTATATAAGCCTTAGATTCAACCCATTAGTTTCCTTGTTGAAGATGTTTTCCTACTTGGTTTAGAATTCCTTCTTTATCTTGAACTTCCTTTCCTACAATTCAAAAACAAATCAAATAAGGATTAAAATTAAAGATAAACTAATAAAGAAAATAAATAAAGATGTGTAATAGGATTCTTAGACTTGAATAAAAAAATCTATCCTAAAACTACTAATAATCGGCAAGATAATAATAATAATAAAAAAAAAAAAAAAAAAATGAAAAATAAATAATTAAATAATCGACAAAAACAAAAATAAAAATAAATAAAAATAAAAATATCAAAGGGAGAGCATGCTCATGCATCTCCTAGATTGACCACTTCCTTATTACGTTCCACATGGGCACCATTGTAGTGCTTCAATCTTTGTCCATTAACTTTGAATTCATGATTGTCGAGAGATGGACTTGATTATTACGGCACCATGGGAGAATGGTTTGCGACTTCAAATGGTCCCGACCATCTTGATTTCAGCTTTTTCGGGAAAAGTTTTAGCGAGAATTGAATAGGAGAACTAGTTGCCTGGCGTGAATTGCCGTGGCAATAGTTTCTTGTCATGCCATCGCTTTGTTTTCTCCTTGTAGATTTGTGCATTGTTATGGCGAGTGCGAAATTCTTCTATCTCATTGAGATCCATCAAGCGCTTTTGTCGGCACTTTCCCAATCCATATTCACGGTCTTGATTGCCCAGTCGCCTTGTGCTCGATTTCCACCGGTAGATGACATGTTTTACCATAGACAAGCGGAAGGGGACATACCTAATGGTGTTTTGAATGCGGTGCGATATGCCCAAAGTCGTCATCTAGTCTTAATGACCAATCCTTCCTTGAGGATTTACAACTTTCTCGAGTATTCCCTTCAACTCCCGGTTGGAAATTTACGCTTGCCCGTTGGTTTGTGGGTGATATGCCGTGGCGATCTTGTGTGATATGCGAGCGTTGCAACATCTTGGCAATTAGTCTATTGTCAAAATGCTTGCCCCGTCGCTGATAATTGCTCTCGGCATCCCAAACCGTGTAAAAATATGTTTTCTGCGAGGAATCGTTGTTGCGGTCTTGGAATCGTCGTTGGGAAGCTGCAGCTGCCTCTACCCATTTAGACACATAGTCGACGGCGAGTAAGATGTAGAGGTTGCGAATGAAGATGGGAAAGGTCCCATAAAATCGATCCCCATACATCGAGCAGTTCCACCTCGATGATGTTGCGGGTGGCATCTCATGTCGCCTAGAGATATTGCCCGTCTTCGCAGCGATCACATTGCTTGTAAAAGTCTTGGGCATCTTTGTACAATGTTGGCCAATACAACCCGGATTGCAAGACTTTGGCGTGATGCGAGTTCCTCAAAATGTCCTCCATAGGGTGAAGAATGGCATTGTCGGAGTACATTACATTGCTCTTCTTGAGGACACATCGGCGTATAACCTGATCTGCACATTGTTTAAACAAAAGAGGCTCGTCCCAAAAGTAATGCTTAGCATTATGGCGGAACCGCTTCTTCCCTTGGTGAGTAATGCCATACGGAAAAATACCACAAACAAGGAAGTTAACTAAATCTGCGTACCAAGGTATTTGGGGCATGTCTTTGTCGTAGTGTCTGCTCCCAAAATTCTTTGGCGTGCTCGTCAAAAGTCTGCTGCGGCGTCAAGAGTTGCGGCGGCGTGTGCTTCCATGGTTTCCGAGGCGTCATGGGCTGCCGAGGCGTCAAGGGTTTCGAGGCGATTAGAATTTGTTCATCGGGAATGCATCACATATCTCTAGATCGCGTCCTCCTCCTATTGCGTTCCAAAGCGTGATAAGTGATCGGCCACTTGATTTTCTGTTCCTTTCTGTCCTTAATTTCAATATCAAATTCTTGTAAAAGTAATATCCAACGAATCAAGCGAGGTTTAGCATCCTTTTTAGCAAATAAGTATTTGATTGCGAATGGTCGTATGAACAATTACCTTTGTACCAATTAAATAGGATCGGAACTTGTCAAATCGAAAACTACTGACTAGTAACTCTTTCTCCGTTGTTGTGTAATTCACTTGAGCATCGTTAAGAGTTTTACTAGCGTAGTATATCACATGGAATGTCTTACTGTGCGTTGGCCTAGGATTTGCTCCTACCGCGAAATCACTTGCATCACACATGAGCTCAAAGGTAGCGTCAATACGGTGGAACAACAATGGGTGCGAGGCAAGCTTTTTCTTTAGGGTTTCAAATGCTTGAGTGCAAGAATCATCAAAATCGAAGACTTTATCTGTTCAAGCATATTACACAAAGGTTTAGTGATTTTAGAAAAGTTATGAATGAACCTCTGTAAAAAAACTGCATGTCAGAAAACTTGAATTCTTTTAACCGAATTTGGTGGGGTAATCTCTCGATCACGTCCACCTTGGCTTTGTCTACTTCAATTCCCTTGGATGAAATCTTATGGCGAGCACTATTCCTTCATCTACCATAAAGTGGCATTTCTCCCAATTGAGGACTAAATCCGTTTCTTCGCATCTTGCCACACCCTCTCTAAATTGCCGAGAGACCGCCCGTGAAGTCATTACCAAAAACCGAAAAATCATCCATGAAGATCTCAAGGAAGTCTTGACCATGTGCGAAAAAGAGCGCCATCATGCATCTTTGGAAGGTTTGCGGGCGTTACACAATCGAGCGGCATCCGCCGGAAGGCATAAGTACCGTAGGGGCATGTGAAGGTTGTCTTTTCTTGATCTTACAGTGCTATGGCAATCGATTGTAACTGAATAACCATCAAGAAAAGCAGTAAAAGGGTTTTTTGCAAGGCGGTCAAGCATTTGATCAATAAAGGGTAATGGGAAGTGATCTTTCCTAGTGGCTTTGTTTAGCTTTCGATAGTCCATACAAACCCTCCAACCGGTCTGATCTGGTTGGGATAAGTTCATTATTTTCATTGCTTACCTTTGTTATACCTCCTTTTTTGCACACATTGTACGGACTTACCCACGTACTATCGGAGATAGGGTATATAATGCGGCGTCAAGCCACTTGATGATTTCTTTCATTACAACCCCTTTCATGGCATGATTGGTCTCTACGGGCCTCAATTGAAGGTTTGTGATCATCTTCCAACAAGATCTTGTGCATGCACACACCGCAGGGCTAATTCCCTTCAAGTCGGCAATTGTCCACCCTATTGCCTTTTTATGTAGCTTCAACATGTTGATCAGCTTCTTTTTTTCCTTTCGGGCTGTAACTTAGAAGAAATAATTACGGGTAATGTATTATCGGTCCCTAAGTATACATATTTGATTGCTCGGCAATTGTTTCAAACTCAGAATTGGTGGATTTTCGATAGAGGGTTTTTCGATCTTACCTTCCTTACGAGTAGTCCGGTGGTTCAAAGTATGTACCACAGTCGATTGACTAGCCAATTTGCCTCTTACGGTTGTTCCTCATCGGCCCGGTTCTTCATACTCCTCGGGTTCCTCTTGATCGGCAATGTAGTTGCGAGGCAACTAAATTCCTCATCAGTTAAACTCTGCCGTGGCATGAAGTAGTTGGCATTCTTACGGATCATCGGCATGCCTTAGTGTTTGGAACACATTTAGTTTTACCTGCTGGTCATTCACCCTCATTGTGAGTTCTCCCTTTTCAACGTCGATCAAGGTTCTCCTGTCGCTAGGAATGGTCTCCGAGAATGATAGGTGCATGCTCATACGCTTCACAATCCAAAACAATAAAGTCAGCGGGAAAAATGAATTTATCAACTTTTACCAGTATGTCTCGATTTTTTCCCTCGGATGCACATAGGATCTGTCGGCTATTTGCAGCATAAGCATTGTAGGTCTTGCCTTCCCGATTCTAGTTTACGGAAAAACCGATTTAGGCATCAAGTTTATGCTAGCCCCTAGGTCGCATAGTGCTTTCCCGACATAGTGATTTCCAATAGAGCGGTATTGTGAAACTTAGGGATCCTTCAACTTAGGCGGCATGCGATTGTGCAACATTGCCATGCATCCCTCTGTTGCGGCAATTGTTTCAAACTCTCTAGCCTTGTTCTCTTGGACACAATGTCTTTAAGAAACTTGGCATAGTTTGGCATTTGTTCAATTGCTTCCACCAATGGCAAGTTGATGTGGACTTGCTTTAAGATATCAAGAAACTTCTTGAATTGGTATTCTTGCTTTTGTCGCTTCAATCTTTGTGGGAATGGTGGTGGAAGTCGGATATCTTCTATCCTTTCATTGGTTTGAAACACGATTGCGGCATTACGGGGACATCGGGTTGCCGATGCGTTACCAGCCCAGGGTTGCCGGCGTGCTTATCGCAAGTGCGTCATTGGTTGCCGGGCATCACCGGTTGCGCGGCAATTTCTGGTTGACATCGAGACTTTGCCGCTAGGTTCGTCTTGATCTTTTGTGGAGTTTTGTTTGTGGCGGGTTTGAACCTCTCTAAGTTGTTGGCCACTTACGGTGGTGATTGCCTTACATTGCTCATGGCAGTTCCTCTTGCGACTTGAGTATCGCTAGGTAAACCTCCTTGTGGTCTAGTGTTGATTTTGAGCAAATTGTCGACTTGATTTTCCAATGATTTGATTGCCGCCTCTTGGTTTTGCAATCTCATCTCGAGTCTGTTAATAAAAGCATCGAGTTCTTTTTATGAAATTACTATTCTCGACCATATAAGATTGAGTTTTCATCATAAAAGCATTTAGAGAATTTTTCAAAGAACTAGATGTTGTCGGTTGTTCTTTGCGGCATACATTTGCCGTGGCATATTCTCTTGGAATCCCGATGCTTGTGCATTACGATTGTTACGGTTTAGAGCATTGTTGGGATTACTCCATGAAAAATTCGGGTGCTTCTTCCAATTTGGATTGTATGTATTTGACATCATGTTGTTGCCCGATTGTAATTCCCCACATAGAAGCTAGATTCGGATTTCTGCATGCATTGGGAAGAATTATGGTTATCACCACATAACTCACAAAAAGAATCCATTACCTTGACTTCATGTGTGTTGTTTGGTTTTTGCATGTTCTGGACCATCTTGGTTAAAGCGGCCAAGTGTGCGAAATTGAATCGATGATCCTAGTTCATGTATTGTGGCTTAGCGTCTAACTCCTCCTCTTCTAGTAGATGGGAATTGATAGTCATTCTTGGCCAGCTGTTTAAAATTTGCATTGCTTCCTCCGGTGACTTATCTAAGAGTATGCCGTTTGCGAGGCATCTAGCATCATCCTTGTTGGTGTATTCACGGCGTTGTAAAACATTGTCACTTGAGTCCCACACCGGGAATCCGTGTAGAGGACATTTGTGTAGAAGTTCTCTATATCGCTCCCAAGCCTCGTACATGGATTCATCATCTGCGCCCGAAAAAAAGTAATGTCGTTCTGAAGCTTATCGATTAAATTTGTAGGATTAAATCTAGCAAGGAAATCACGACAAAGATCAGTCCAAGATGCTATGGATCCGGCGGGAATGCTATTTAGCCATGCTTTTCGCCCTATCCCTCGGTGAATAGGGAATAATCTTAATCGTAAGACATCGGGGTGACTCCGTGTATCTTGAGCGAGTTGCAAATCTCGAGGAAAGATTTCAGGATGTTGTCGTGCATCTTGATTCTTTGAGCCGCCAAATTGACCTATTGTGTTGATCATATTAAACATTACGGTTTCAACTCAAAGTGGTCGGCTTCAATTTGGTGCGACAACTCTGGGTTAAGTCCATCAAGATCTTCTTCAAGATAGTCTCGAATAGTTTACATTTCGTGCAAGAATCACTCCTCCTCCTGCTTTCGAACATCTTGATTAATATTGCCGTCTTGATTTGCCATTGCTTCTCTTATCCTTCGTCTAAGTCTTTGTAAGGTTCGTTCGATTTACGGATCAAAGGGATATTACGGTGAAGTCGGTCTTGCCACTGGTCATATACCAATGCAAAACCAAAGTTTGTTAGCCCTTTGAATTTTAAACAAGAAAAATAAAAAGAATGTGCAAGAAAGTAAAAACAAAGTCGCTATTGCCAATCCCGACAGCGGCGCCAAAAACTTGTTTGCGCGTAATAAGTGCTACATAAATGTGCAAGTATACACGTCGCAAGTTATAGTATAAAAGATATCGTCTCCACGAGGATTGGTGCCACTTCAAGAATCTAGTCTCTTGCCTTTGTAAAAAAGTAAAAACACAAGTAAAGGATTATCGAAGTTTAACTAATTACTAATCTAGAAAGCAATAAAATAAAATAAAAGATGAATTCAATTGAGAGAGATAGGCTAGGTTATCGTGAGTTGAGGTGTGATAGCCGATTGGATTGTCTTGGTAAAAGAGTGCATGGGCAACTCGGTTGCCGTGGCGACTTACACAACGGGGTTGCCTTGGCAACTAATTGATGGTTGCTTGGGCGACTAGTTGGGCAACTACTTGGGCGGCGTGGGCAGCAACTTCAAGGTTCGGTGGGCGTTCTTCAATGGTTTCTTCTTATCCCTAAGTCGAAACTCTAGCTACTTGTGCATGCCTTGATAATACATCCTGCGTGAATCAAGGGTGAACAACAACCAATCTTGCACTCCTCTTAGCCGTTGAAATCCTTAACTTATTCCTAAGCGGATTAATCTTCACCATCATTGGATTGCATAAAGATCATATTCATTCGTTTCTTGAATCTAACTCTCCGATATTAGATAAATGGATGAAATCACGAGATCCTCTCCCAATTCACTCATAAGCAATAATAGGAACCAGAATGAATAAACCTTGAAATAGAAAAGTGCAAACTCTTATTACCTAAACAAAAACCAATAGTTTCTCACAACCACAAAACACAATAACCATAGCCAAGTAAATTTAGTTCATGGCTAGGTTCAAAAAGAAACACAAGATAATTAATCCCTAGCATGAATCCAATCGAACAAAGATGAAGGAAGAGGCTTGTCGAAATCCTCCTTGCCCTTGATGCTTGTCGAAAATTCTCTCCTCTTGCCCCTGGACTTGGACTTTGCGAATTTCCCTCTTGCTCTCTCTATTGAATTGTCGAAATCTCTTGCTATTTATAGGGCTAGGCCAAAGTCCTTCTTTGAGGAGGAGTTTGAGTTGGAATTAAATTATCTTTAAAGAATATAATTCTTTATTATAATTTTATTCTATTAGAACTTCTCCTATCCACTTGGAATTTAATTCTTCTTTAATCTCTGCATGGCAATCAAATTCCTTTGGGCTTGGACCTTGCTCCATGTCATCTTGGGCTTGTAAAATCATGAATTTCGACATCCATATTGCTTTTGGTCTTTGTCGACAAATGCCATGGCAGCTGGCTCGGCGTCTCCTTCATGCCTTTGCCACGGCAACTAGCTCGGCATATCCTTCATGCATTGCCACGGCAACTAGCTCGGCATTGCTTTGGCAAGTGATCCTGCACATACACACAAAAACACACCAAAGCAGCATCTATTTCCACAAAAATCACCAAGTTATGTAATCAAGCTCAACGATTGAAGGAAACATGGATTAATGCATGAATGGCTAACTATGCAACTAATATGAGCCTAAGTCTAACAATAATATGAGTAAAAAGGGTAAGAAAAATAGTACTTTTGAACACTTATCAGAATGCCTCTGTATCAATGGGTTGGTTTTCAGATGCCCTTGCCTGAAGACTAGCAGATATACCAACAGGGTCAACATATACTCTTCTTGCCAGACTTGGCGTCTTTGGTTGAACCTTGTTGTGAGATGAGATACCTTCTGGCTCCTGGGCGACTTCGTCTTTAAATTTTTCTTTCCCAAGGCTCTTTTCAGCAATGCAGTGATATCGAATATTATCGCAGCTTGTGATTGAGCGTTCTGCTTGCTGAGGCTCTAATTGGCTTTATCGAAAAGTGATTCCAAATCCCTCTGCCCCTTTTCCAAACTGACTATTCTGTCATCTATTAGTTTGCTTTGGAACCGAGTAAAGTATGGATGCGGAATGGTTGCAGCTTATCTTTTAGTTTCACTGCCACAATATTTACACTATCAATATTTTTGCAAAGAAAGATGAATGCATGTATAATGATGCAAATTCCATGATGCAATGCACGAATGTATGCAAATAAAGGTACTGATTCCACTGGTAATCACCATTTTGAACTACTTTCATGGGAATTAAAGGGTCCAGATTACAAAATAGTAAAGTAGAGTTCTACACATAAGCCCTAGCTCCAGCTCCTAACTTCTCGATAGCCCTGAGTAGCTTGATGAACCTAGGTGTTTCTTTCATGCTCAAGGTTATGAAAGGTCGAAGGGCTTCGGCTTCTGCAGCTAAATTCGTCACATGTCCCGCAATTCGTTGTATCTCCACCATTAGGGTCGTGTAATACTGGTCTCCGTCTTGAATCATCTGGGAGGCATCACGAAGTCTTCACCGTCAATAATTGTCCCCACCTGTTGTAGCTTCTTCAAATACCTAAATTCTCCCCATGTAATCCTAAAATGTTACCTCAAGTGACTCAATACGGGCTCGTAACATACCAATTTCACGTTCCCGTTCTTGTAATTTGATGAAACTATTCCTCTGATGATAGGTCTAAAATGACTACTCTAACTCTGTCAGTCTCCCTTCTAACTCGGCATTCAGATCTTGACTCTGATTTAGGCTTTGAACAGTGTCGTTGTACAAGTTCTGCATCTCTAGTAGTCTATTCCTGCTCCCCATGGATTTCCTCTTCCAAACAACAGTGTTATCTCTTTCGTAGACGATTGTTTGCTTGCCTTTGTCGATTATTTGCATAACTCTTTGTTTCTCTTGGTTAATGGCATCCCTAAAAGACCGTCTTTCACTCTTGATGGCTAACTTGCAGCTTTCTAACTCATTCTCGATCGCTCGCTTGCCTTTGTCTCGTTCTTCTTCAACTAAACGCATACCGTTTATCCTTTCATTCTCTACGGGTAGGAATTGGCTTCGGCTGACATTCTGCACCTTTGCTTGAAGCTAGAGAGTATTTTTCTAATAAAAGCATTCTTCTCACTCAGATCTACATTCAGCTTATTTAATTGCCTAATGGCCCCATCTCGTTCGTCAACATCCAAACTTGCCTTGTAGAGCTCGCTCATATGCTGAGTCTGTAAAGCCTTCATCTTCTTCTTAACCTCTTCGTGTTCATTTCGCAAAATATCAGCCTCAGACGGTACTATCCTCATATGCTTCTCAAGTAACATGGTTGGTCATTGGTCGGGTTCTAAAATCTTGTCGTTAATCCTCATGCGCCTCTAAAGATCGTAATTCGGGGTGGTCATGCATTCGATATCTCCTTCTACTCTTATCCGATAACAGTGATCCCAAGCTCTCATGATGGTCTGAATCTTCACCCTGAACTCGCACTTCAAAGGAAACTTACTTCGACTTAAACCGGTGGTAACGAGAACAAGCTGCCACGATATGAATTGTTGGGACACCAAAAGTGGAGCACAAGCAATTCCACCATGTAGCCCTAACATCATTAGCCAGTTATAATCGCCACAACTGTATAGGAAGTAACTAACCCTGCCGAGCCAAGGAACTCTCCACACTATGTCCTCGTCCTTAATGTTCTTAAAGATCGAGGGTCCATTTCTTCATGTTCAAGTTTTCTCGCCATTCCTTTAATAAGTACTCTTGCAAAGGCGAAAAGTCTCGAAATGATATTCCCGACAGAACCCCTGTTGGTGTTTTCCACATATGGCTCTGAATCTAAATCTGTAGTAACTGCACACACCCTCTGAAACGTCCCTCTTTATGTTTTCTGCTCGCGTTCAGAGAAATGATTGTTTCAGTCAAGATTGTCGGTACTGGATTCGCCTTCCGCTTTATACACTCAAATAGTTATAGGTTGGCTACATCGATGTTTCCAAGAACCCTCAGAAAGATGACCAAACCATATATTCCAAAGGCAAATAGGTCTATCTTTTTCCCCTTATCTGGGTGTGCTAGTATGATATCTCGGATACTCTCACATGCAAAGGCTAGGCTCTTTCCTCGATTTTGAATCAGGTTGTTAACCCAATCGTCACTCATCCTGGCAAGAGTTTTGAGCTTCGAAGGGTAATTCTGGTTTCTCGGCGGGTTCGCATAGATCTAATCTTTCTGGACATTCTTCTGATTAAGTAAGTCCGTGTATTCCTCTACCGTAGGCATCATATCTTGCCCGTTGAAAGTGAGGCAACAAATAACAGGATTACAGAACTGAAAGATGGCTCGAAGTAAAGACTGGTTGACTCGGACATACATCAACTGTACTATGTCGCCATAACTATCGTAGAATAAGTCTTGTAGTCTTCGATCCCATCCTTCCCAAATCCTTTTAAGTTCTCATAGGTCATTTTGTTGAAGGCTCACGTAGGTATACCCTGACACTATGCGCTCACTTGGAAAACTATTATCTTGAATCCTCTGATTGACTTTTGACCAATGTCTGACGGCTGAGTTGAGTTCGTCCTTCTTAAGATACCTTTTTTCCAAGATGAACGATTTTCTGATCGGGCAAACCACTTATTCCAGTACCTTTATGTAATGCAGATGCAATGATATAAGCAAAAATCAAAACAAACAAAAAAAGAAAATGAGTCAGTACCGGATAAAATAAATACATAAATAAAAGGACAAATTAAATAAGGTAAACAAACAAAACAACCCTATTTACATCCCGTCTAAAACACCTAGGTTATCCGCATGGCTTTAAAGGGTGGATTTTTTATGTTCTCTACATGCAGTGTTGGTGCTAGGAGGTACCCGAATTATCCTTTTTGTCCCCTACTAAAGGTAGCAAGGGCCCCGATCATCACCCATTATAGGCTCCTTTCAACCGGGTTCAATTCAGGGGGACCCATTCGCTTATGCCCATACGAAGGAACAATATCTTCACGAAAGCATAAGGTACTCGAGCCCCGAAGGTACTTTGCTAGGCCCATAGGGAGGAAGAATATCCTCACGAAAGCACTAACGTTTTCCCCAACTTAAAGATGACGGGTTTATATGCCAAATTTTAAATGCGTTAAAATAAACATACAATTATAACCGAATATTAATTTAATAGTCACTTTAATCCGAAACTTCCAATATTACTAAAGCGGTGATTATTTAAAAAGCTTGACTCTCTTTTAATTTTGAAAAACAAAAAAAAAGTCCTCAGCGGAGTCACCATCTGTAGCGATAATTTATTCGTTGCGTTTCGCTAAAAACGAGTTTCGAGGTGTTTGTGGTTTTTTCGTGTATTAAAAAATCTTCCGTGGGGTTTTTAGAAAAAAAATGTATTTTATTTAAAAATGGAGTCGCCACCGTAGGTCGGGCACTATAAAACCAGAGATTTTAAAAGTGTTGGGTTCAGGAGTCGGTTACGGATGGTGAAAGATAAGCACGCCCACACCGCCCAAAATTGGTACTTTAATAATTACCGCTTTATTAATATTAAACTTTTCGGATTAAAGCGACAATTAAGTTAAAATTTGGTTATAAGTGCGAGTAAATTTTAAGGGCCCCGTTATTATAGAGTAAACCGATAGACCACCATCACTGCGTTTGATACTGGCCACGTTTACGCTCTAACAAAAGGGCACCGCATTGACAATTAATATTCGTATGCAATCCTAACAAAATATATTATATATAAAAAACATATTTAAATTAACAAGATATTTAACAAAAGGCATGATCATAAATAAAAAAGACATGTCACGAGAATCAAAACTAAACATAAATATAAACATAAACATATAAGAAGGAAAAAAACATGCTTCAAGATTAAATTAATTAACTATAACATACTTAAACATATAAAGAGCCACAAATGCAATATATGCATGACATGATATAAAATATGATACTAAAATAACAAAAAAATATTATCACCATATTACACTAAAACTTTATCATGTGACACAAATTACATGCATACATTAAAAGCATATCAAGATATTAATATGTAACAAATATCACCCATTTTTAACATATAACTTAAAATACAAAACAAAAATAAAACATACTAGAACACATATATACATGATAAATAGCTAAGCTAAACATGATCACTTAATAAAACACATGTATGCAACATGAACAAACAAACTAAATGATATATTAGCATGATAATACACATGTTATGAAAACATAAATAAATGCACATAATATGCCAACCAAAATACATAAAAAAACATGAAGAACCATATAAACATGATGTACAAACGAAATTAAAACATAACATATAAAATAGACATATATATAATACGAACAAAATAAATTAAAACACAAAAGCATGATATCACAAATAAAAACACATGTAAAAAACATAAAATGCAAAAAGAAACACATAAACACTAGAGAGCAATGTAACCATAATAAAAAAGCAAAAAAACATAACTATTTAAATCACAAAGGGATTGAAATGGAATAAAAACAAAATAAAAAAACAGAAATTAAATAAGCAAGAGACACATTTAGGGACTGAATTATAAACTAAAATAAGCTTACAAGGACCAAATATGTAATATAACGAATGGGCAAGCTCAAAGGGAAAATATCCAAAACGCGGAAGGACTAGGGGTGTGATTTTGCCATTTACAAACTGAATTAGTTTAATTTAGGGGCGAAATCAAAAGATTTTAAAGAAGAAGAGGGACCAAGATTGTGATTAGACCAAGGGACAGACTCAAAGTGTAAATATTAGAAATGCGGGGGTCCTTCTTACGTGATTTTACCATTTAGAAAAAATAAAACCCTATAAAATATCCTTATTCGGCTAAAAACCAACATTTTCCTATTTTTTAGCCCTTTGAATAAAACCCTCATTTCTTTCCAGAAACAAACACCCCAAAAACCAAAATCCTCCCGCAGCCGCTCTGTTCAGAAGGTCTCAGGCGAGGCTCGGCCGCAATGGCCGCCTCGAGCCGTCCTGGACCCTTACCTTCCGGCCACTAGAAACCCTCCAAAAGAAACATATACCTCATTGAAAACCCTCTTCTAAACCTGGGACATTGGTTTCGAAACCGAAATAACCCTTCACCCTTTGAACGACTCATCATGAGTGACTTGTTGCCGGCAGGGAGAGGGAACCGACTCAGGTAACACAACTTTTCGCTTATTTACTTTTTACTCCTGCGTGCAAAGAAAAAAAGAGAAAGGGATTACCCTACGAACTCGAAAAGTTTTTCCTGGGAATCGTTCTTTTTATTTTCTGGAAAACTTGTTGTTTTTTTTGTTCTGATCTGGTCACTTGTACAAAAGCTATATCTCATTACATATATATGCCCTCTTTTGTTCTGATCTTGTTTGGCAGACAAAAAAAAGAAAATACATATTTGTATAGATTTGATTGCTGACAGATTTCTTTTTCCTTGATTTTGGCATGTCTTTGAGCGATGGTTGGAGAGCCGGTGAAGATCGGCATGGTGGAGGGATACGTTCGTCCAGAAGGAATCTTGGCCGTTAGATCAGATATGATCCAACGGCTGAGATTGCTTGGAAATTGGACAGCTCAGATACGATCTGGGGATGGGCGGGATTGCACGAGATGGTGCCACGTGGTGCCTTGGAAGCCGATGAGTCTTGTACGTGTGATGCACGCGCGCGTGGGGAGCTGAACTGCTCGCGCGTGCATCTACGCGGCCAGCTGGAAGGGCGTTCTCCTCTGATCGTGGCCGTTGGATCTAGATCATATACAACAGCTCTTAGTTGACTGCGCAGGGAAAAAAGATGCCATTAGGGTTTTGGGTTAGAGTTTTTAATTAGGTTTGGGCTTGGGGTTTGGCTGGTTGGGCCATGTAATAATAATAATTTTTGGGGCTTTTTGTAATAATACATGGACTGTGGACTGTTAATATTTATTTAGGTTTAATATTATTTGGACCATATTTTAATTCAGCCCAATAATAATAATACCTATACGTACACACATATATATAACAAACACATATTCAAGCACATAATACAAACATATATCTGTTCACACATAATTAATATAACTATACACATATTGTACATGTACAAACAATGCATACATAAAATATAAACATACATATGACACACACCTACCATGATAATTACTAATACGTACATAATACATAACATACATACCATACATGCATTCACACACTACACACATACATTACATATGCATTAATAATATATACACACACATATATATGTAAACACAAAGTATACATGAAACATCCATACGATGTACATACACCATAATACCTATTAATAGGCATAGATACATAATAATGTCTAATATACATCATCCACACACATCACACATATATAATGCGTACGTATTAATCACACGTACATAATATAATATATGTACACAGACAATAATAATATATATTAATAATCACATAATATTTACAAACCAGATAAAATTGAGTGATTAGAAGATCAAATATCAGCATTTTTGGATCGGATCGGTGGATAATATCCTCGATTTAAAGATGGTTACATTATTGTTGTTATCTTAAATTTAAAGGTTGAAAAGATTATAAAACAAGTTAGGTATAATATTTTATATATAAACACAAAAGTCAAAAGTCTAGGAAATATTGTATTTAATAGACATATATAATAAGCTACAATTGTTAAATGTAAAAAAAAATTAAAACAAGAAGAGAGAGAATGAGGTAAATGCTACGAGCAATTACAATGTCCCAAAGAACTTTACGGTCTCTCAGCCGCAAGCATTAACAGGAAAGGCTCAGAATCCAAACCAAAGAGAATAAAGAGCTCCAAGAAAGGAACAAGAGAAAGAAACCTTTACTCTGTCACCAGTTTCGTACACTGAGCTTTATTCTCAGTTATACAAAGCTGACTTGGTCCGCCCGTACTATGTTACTCCGTTCAAACCTCCATTTCCATCATGGTATGATCCGAACGCGTATTGCGATTAACTTGGCTGTGCTCCCGGTCACTCCACATAAAATTGCCTCGCATTTAAGAAACTTGTACAGAGCCTGATTAATTATGGGGTATTAAAGTTCGAAGAACCGAATGTGGCCGCTAACCCGTTGCCTAATCACGAGAATTGCGAAGTGAACGCTATCGATGAGTACTCTGCTAGGAAGGCTAAGGAGGATGTGGAAAAAATTAAGTCTCCCTTACGATGGGTGTTCCAACAATTATGCATGGCCTGCTTGATTGACAGGGGCGTGGTAGTGGTGCAGAAGGGGTGTAAAGCTTATTGTGAGTTCCACTATGAAGGAGGGCACGACATTCAACAATGTGAAGAATTTAGGAGATCGATTCAATAGCTGATGGACAACAAAGAGTTAGAGTTCTTTGAGGAGGTTGCAGGAAGGAAAGGGCTAGATGTATGAGCGTCAGATAGCCCCAACATCAAGTACGGAATAGACAGACCCTTTGTTCTCTCATCCACACCAAGGGAAACAAGTTCATCCCAAGGAGAAAATGTAAAGGTGGCCCCTAAAATCATCATCTCAGCACCGGCCCTATTTTATTCAAGGACATGCGGCGGACCCCTTAAAATTAGGTCGCTAACGTAACTATACCAGAGAAGTCGGAACCACGCGAGGAAAATGAACAAATGGTAAATAATGAGCTAACACAAAAAGATGAACAGACAGAGGAAGGTGAAATTGTCAGCGAAGTAGGCCACTTCACGAGGAGCAGCAGGTGCTACTCTTCAGAGGCATTGAAACTCGCTGAAGTTACAAAAGATAAGGGGGAAGGTACATCAACCGGTTCTGCAAAGATATTTGGTGAGGAGCCCCCTCCAATGATTAATGAGCCTGTAACTGAGGCTCAGGCACATGAATTTCTGAAGTTCCTAAGGCACAGTGAATACAATGTAGTGGAGCAGCTGTGAAAGCAACCATCAAGGATTACGGTGTTGGAGTTATTTTTGAGTTCGTAGAAGCATCGCGATGCATTATTAAAAGTGTTGAACCAAACATTTATACTCGGTGACATTTCTGTATCTAAGTTGGACAGAATAGTGGGGTATATCACCGCATACAACCATATCACATTCAACGATGACGAGATCCCGGAAGAGGTATGGGGTCCACCAAAGCTCTCAGCATTACCACCCACTATAAAGGGTATGTTTTTTCAGGTATATTAATTGATAATGGGTCGGCATTAAACGTACTACCAATGGTGACTCTGCAAAGGCTATCGGTAGATGATTCCCACATGAATCCATGTCATAAGTCCGTGAGAGCCTTTGACGGTACTCAAAAGGAAGCACTTGGAAAAATTGAGGTACCTTTGTTGATTGGGCCGACAGCGTACACGATTGATTTTGTGGTAATGGATATAAAGCCAAGCTAAAGTTGTTTTTTGGGAAGACCATGGATTCACTATGCGAGAGCCGTTCCCTCATCACTCCATCAAAAATTGAAATTTGTGATTGAATGCAAGTTGGTCACTGTAGAGGCTAAGCAAGAGATCATCGCCTCAGCAACATTAGATGCCCCATATATTCAGAACAATGAGGATGTTCCGAAATGTTCTTTCTGAGCATTGGAACTTGTAAATGCTATATTCGTTATGGAATGTAGTCGGATCCACTCCTCTAGTTTATCCAACTGCACCAAGATGACTGTTTATGAGACTTTGGGCCGATGAGCCAAAATAGGAAGAGAGCTAGGAAGAAGATTGTAGGGAAGCCTACGACCCAGAAGTGTCATCACCAAGAAAGATCGTTTTGGGCTTGGCTACAAACTAAGCATTCAGCAGAGGAGAGATGAATACCTAAAGAAAGACGAACAAATTAGGGTTAGACTGAAAGGAGAGGATATTCCATGGAGACCGAAGTCTTTCCCTCATGTAAAAGATATTTTTGTCTTTAGAGGAATCGACCATACAAAACAGAAAGTACAAGAAGCAATTCGGGAAAATAACATACTTAACGAGGATGAGATGTTCAGTGAATCGCTTGAAGGGATGTCCATCAACATGATAACTGGAGATGACAATGGCAGCAATATATTTACCAGCATCCACCGTTGTCGTCCCAGGGAAACTCTCAATAACTAGAGCTACATTAATCTACATGTAGTTTTTAGGGCCAGATCAGAGTAATGCTCCGAATTAACCCTTTTGTTTTTGCCTATGGGCAATAGGGATCTTTTGTATGGGGAATTTATGTTAACCTTTTATTTGCAATGAAAGAATATCTTCCTCGTTTTCTCAAATGGCAAACATTTCATTGCTTCATTCATTCATTTCTTACTCATATTTATTCACTTCATTTAAAATCATTCTCTTCCCAATACATTCGTTCTCATTTCATCCAAGGTTCCCATAATTAACTGTATGAATGATTATGAATCCAATCCTGAGGTAGATTTCGAACGCCTAGAGATCTCGGCAAAAATTGAAGAGAAGGACGACGAGGCAGAATGTGAGGTTCCTAAAGAGTTGGTAAGGATGATGGTCAACAAAGAAAAGTAAATCATGCCCCACCAAGAAGAAACAGAAGTTGTAAACTTGAGAACTAATGAGGAGAGAAAATAAGTGAAAATCGGGACTACGTTTTCCTCAGAAACCAGGTGCAAATTGATAACCCTGCTTCAAGAGTTCAAGGACGTCTTTGCTTGGACTTATCAAGATATGCCAGGGTTGAACACAAACATAGTGGTGCACAAGCTGCCAACGAGGCCACAATGCAAACCAATCCAGCAAAAACTTAGAAGAATAAAAACTAACATGATGTTAAAAATTAGAGAAGATGTGAAAAAATAGTTTGATGTTGGCTTTCTAGAGGTTGCCAAATACCCTGAATGGGTTGCAAACATCGTACCGGTGCCAAAGAAGGATGGGAAGGTCTGTATGTATGTAGATTACAAGGATCTCAATCGAGCGAGCCCTAAAGACAATTTCCCTTGCCTCATATTGATACGTTAGTTGACAATACCGCATGACACTCATTGTTCTCAATCATGAATGGTTTCTCAGGATACAAGCAGATAAAGATGGACCCAGAGGACATGGAGAATGCCACATTTGTAACCATGTGGGGCACGTTTTGTTACAAGGTGATGCCATTCAGACTCAAGAATACATGGACGACTTATCAAAGAGCGATCGTAACTTTTTTCCACGATATGATGCATAAAGAGATAAAAGTATACGTGGATGATATGATCGCTAAATCCCGAACTGAGGAAGAACATCTTCGGAACCTGAGAAAGCTATTTCAAAGACAACGAAAATACCAGTTGAAGCTCAACCTGGCTAAGTACACCTTCGCAATCATATCCAAAAATCTCTTCGGGTTTGTAGCAACCAGGAAGATGATTGAAATTGATCAAAAAATTGAAGGCTATACAGGACCTCTCATCGCCTCATACTCAGAAAGAAGTCTGAGGTTTTCTTGGAAGGTTAAACTATATCTCCCGTTTCATCTTTCAATTAACAGATAAATGTGACCCTATCTTCAGACTACTTAGGAAGAATAACCCAAAGGTCTGGGATGAAGAATGTCAAGAAGCTCTAGAGAAGATTAAGAAGTACTTGACGAATGCTCCGATTTTAGTCACACCGGTACCGAACAAGCATTTGATCCTTTATCTGATAGTTTTTGAAAACTTGATGGGTTGCATGTTAGGGCAACATGATGAGTCTGGGAAGAAGGAAAGAGCTATCTACTACCTAAGCAAGAAGTTCACCGATTACGAAACACGGTACCCACCAATTCATAAGCTATGTTGTGCTTTGGTTTGGACTACCAAAAGTCTTAGGCAGTACATGTTATACCATACCACCTGGTTGATATCCAAATTGGACCCCTTGAAGTTTCTAATGAAAGCACCAATATTGACGGGGAGGATGGCCCGCTGACAGATGCTGTTATCCGAGTTTGACATTGTATATGTGAGCCAGAAAGTTGTGAAAGTAAGCGCTATAGCGGATTTCTTAGCTAGTCGTGCTTCAGATAACTATGAATCGTTGAACTTCAATTTCCCATATGAGGATTTGATGTGCATTACAACTGGGGAATATGTTGTTTTAGATGACGGATCGTGAAAGCTTTACTATGATGGAGCCTCCAATGCCCTTGGCCACGGAATGTGAGCCGTACTAATTTCTCTAGAAGATGTCTATTATCCCTTCACCAGCAGACTAGAATTCTTTTTCACAAACAACATAGCTGAATAAGAAGCTTGTGTCATGGGACTGAATGCATCCATTGAAAGAAAAATCAAAGAACTTCGGGTATTCGAAGACTCATTTTTAGTGATCTATCAATTACGACGAGAATAGGAAACCAGGGATCCGAAGTTAGTTAAATACTACAAGTTGATCCAATAGCTCATTAAAGAATTTGAAAAAGTCAGTTTCACGCACCTTCCTAGAGAAGACAACCAGATGACAGACGCCTTAGTAACCCTAGGCTCCATGTTCAAAGCAAATATGAAAGTAGAAATGAAGCCAATTGAGATGCTGACTTTTGAAAGGCCAGCTCACTATTATAATGTGCAAGAAGAAATAGATGGCAACTCTTGGTATTACGATATCTTGCAGTATATCAAGTTTCAAAAGTATCTCGAATGGGAAAACAAAAATGACCAAAAAACGCTCAGAAGGATGGCAACATGATATGTTTTAGATGAGGAGATCCTATACAAAAGGGGCCATTATCAACTGTTGTTGAGGTGTGTATATGCTTGGGAGGCGAATTTTTTTTGGCAGAAGTGCATGACGGTTTGTATGGGACACACGCCTATGGTCTCTCAATAGCTCGAAAAATCATGAGATATGGCTATTTATGGTCGACTATAAAGGGTGACTGCATCGATTACGCCAAGAAATTCCCTAAGTGTCAAATATATACCGACAAGATCCATGCTCCTAATTTACCTTTACACACAGCATGGGGGCATAGATGTCATTGGACAAAATCATTCGAAGGCTTCCAACGGGTACCGTTTTATTTTGGTTGCCATTGATTACTTCACTAAATGAGTGGGGGCAGCATCTTACGCCAACATCACAGGGACAACAGTGTGCAAGTTCTTAAAGAATGAGATTATTTGCCGATATGGGGTGCCAGAAAGAATTATTACCGACAACACTTCCAACCTAAATAACAAATTAATAACTAAGGTGTACAACCAGTTTAAAATAACACACCATAATTTCACGACCTACCGTCCTAAGATGAATGGGGTAGTAGAAGCAACAAACAAGAACATAAAGAAAATTATTGCAAAGACAACAGACGCCTACAAAGATTGGCATGAGAAGCTGCCATTTGCTCTGTTCGCCTACCAGACATATGTTCGCACATCAACAGGGGCAACTCCCTATTCTCTAGTGTACGGCACGGAAGCGGTACTGCCCGTTGAGGTTGAGATTCCATCACTCCGAGTTCTGAATGAAGTAAAACTGGATGAATCAGAGTAGGTGCAAACCAGGCTCGACCAGTTAAATCTCATCGAGGAAAAGAGGTTGAAAGCCATCTACTATAGTCAAATGTACTAGAAACAAATGATGCGGGCATATAATAAGAAAGTGCGCTCGAGAGAATTCCGAGAGGGAGATCTGATGCTTAAGAAGATCCTCTCGATTTAGAAAGATTTTCGAGGGAAGTGGATGCCTAACTGAGAAGGGCCATATGTCGTCAATAAGGCATTTTCAAGAGGAGCATTGATTTTAACTGAGATAGATGAAGAAGAATTGAAAACTCCTGTGAAATTCGATTCAGTTAAGAAGTATTATGTTTGAAAAAAATGTGTATGAAAAATGAAATGAAAAATAGGGCGAAAACCTGAAAATACGTTTCATAAATGAAAACCTAAGGTGAAAACCCGCAAAGGGTGCCTTGGGTGAAAAAAAGAGAAAAAAGGAGAGCTCAAGGCGAAAACCTAAAAAAGGTCGTCTTGAAGCAATGAGGGATCTGAGTTGAAAACCCGTTAAGGGCAGCTCAGATAAATTTTGAGATTGGGCCTCAGGCAAGTAGAATTACCCTCATGGGCACCAGAAGAATGAGCTCCAGGCAAAGATTCTATTTCGATTGACAGGATCACGCGTTATTCATACAGTGGATACTTGGGGTTTTGCATTTCATGTTTTGCTTTCCCTTTCCCTCATGTTTGCTATGACTTGTCTAAAACTGTTCCAAATCCTTAATGTCAATAAGATCATATTTTTGTGCCTTGACTTTTTTGTCTTCTCATCATTTTCATAAGTCTCATGCAAACAGGTTAACATAAACTTATGATAAACGAAAGATTTCTAAGCATTATTATGATCTAACCCCGAGAATGCATGTGACTAGAAAACAAAATTAACTTTGATCTCAAGCCTTCTACATAATGTATGTCGAGGCACAACGAGGGGATACTTTGAGCATCAGAATAAGATAACCAATGTCATGTACCAATTATATTTGTTCGAGAAAATATTCAAGACAACAATAGAGATCTCCCAGGTGAAAACCCGTAAGGGCGCCTAAAAAAACTCTAAAGTGAAAACCCGAAAGGGCACTTTAGAACTTAGTACCGAAAAATCAGAAAAGAATGGCTGAAATGGTTGAACCCGATAGTGATATGGGGTACCGCCACCAGAGGATAAAAGGAAGAGAAAGCAAGCAGAAAGTCAAGATTGACTGATCGCAGAAGTAGGAGCATCAGAATAATTTTAAGATATTGACACTCATGCATCATGTATAGTTAGACATCCCTAGGATTAGGAGCATGCTAACTCATTTATCAAAACACTTTGGCTATTTTAAACAGGTGCTTGCATATTACCAATGACTTTTGATCCGCGACTTCATATCGAAGGGGTGGATTTATTTAAAAATTTTGGCAGCCTTAGTAGCGTGAGTCCAGAAAGATTTTGGTAGCCATTTTCGACGTGAACCCCCAAATTTGAAGAAATATTTCAGCAGCCTTAGTAGCTTGAGTCCATAAAGTTCGGTAGCTATTTTCAGCGTGAATCCCAAATTCGAAGATAAAAGTTCTATATAAGAAGGGTCGGTATTTTAGAGCCCTCGTAGTGAAAGGTTCTATATAAGAAGAACTTGTAACTTCGAGATTTCAGAAGCTAAAAGTTCTATATATGAAGGACTCACAGCTCCAGGGTTTGAAGACTAGCAGTTTTATATAGGAAGAACTCCCAGTCGAAAGAATCCATTTGTAACGCAGAAGGTTTTATATAGAAAAAACCCGATGCGTTGAAGGCAAAGAGTTCTATATAGGAATGACTCTAAGCTTTATCGCCTCAGAGTGAAAAGTTCTGTATAGGAGGGTCTCGTAACTTCAAGATCAGAAGGTGAAGAAGTTCTATATAGGAGGAACTTACGAGCCTGAAGAGTCAGCTAAGGAAAAGTGGAGAGTTCCAGAAGAACACATGATTCTGAAGCTACAAACAGGGAAGTCAGATAAAAATGAGTGCTTATGATCTTTGCTTTGTTCTTGTTCTACAAGAACAAGCAAAGAGGGGCAACTGTAATCACTCATTTTTATCTGGTTTGTAAATATTATGTGATTATTAATATATATTATTATTGCATGTGTACATATATTATATTATATACGTGTGATTAATATGTACGTATTATATATGTGTGATGTGTGTGGATGTATGTATATTAGACATTATTATGTATCTATGCCTATTAATAGGTATTATGGTGTATGTGCATCGTATGGATGTTTCATGTATGCTTTGTGTTTACATGTATATATGTGTGTATATATATTATTAATGCATATGTAATGTATGTGTGTAGTGTGTGAATGCATGTATGGTATGTATGTTATGTATTATGTACGTATTAGTAATTATCATGGTATGTGTGTGTCATATGTATGTTTATATTTTATGTATGCATTGTTTGTATATGTACAATATGTGTATAGTTATATTAATTGTGTGTGAACATATATATGTTTGTATTACGTGCTTGAATATGTGTATGTTATATATATGTGTGTACGTATGGGTATTATTATTATTATTATTATTATTATTATTAAAATATGGTCCAAATAATACTAAACCTAAATAAATATTAACAGTCCACAGTCCATGTATTATTACAAAAACCCAAAAAATATTATCATTACATGGCCCAACCGGCCAAACCCCAATCCCAAACCTAATTAAAAACCATAACCCTAATGGCATATTTTTTCTCTACGCAGTCAACCAAGAGCAGTTGGATCTGATCTAGATCCAACGACCATGATCAAAGGAGTGTGCCCTTCCAGCTGGTCACGTAGATGCACGTGCGAGCTTTCAGCTCCCCACGCGCGCGTGCATAACATGCACAAGACTCATCGGGTTCTAAGGCGCCACGTGGCACCATCTCGTACAATCCTGCCCATCCTCAGATCGCATCTGAGCCGTCCGATTTCCAAGTAATCATAGCCGTTGGATTAGATCTGATCTAACGGCCAAGATTCCTTTTGGCCGAACGTATCCCTCCACCATGTCGATCTTCACCGGCTCTCCAACCACCGCTCAGAGACATGCCAAAATCAAGGAAAAAGAAATCTGTTAGCAATCAAATCTATAAAAATATGTATTTTCTTTTTTTCTGTCTAGCAAACAATATCATAACAAAAGAGGGCATATATATGTAATGAGATATACCTTTTGTACAAGTGACCAAATCAGAACAAAAAAAACAAGTTTTCCAGAAAATAAAAAAAGAACGGTTCCCAGGAAAAACTTTTCAAGTTCATAGGGTAATCTATTTCTCTTTTTTTCTTTGTATGCACGAGTAAAAAAATAAATACGCGAAAAGTTGTGTTACCTGAGTCGGTTCCCTCTCCCTGCCGGCAACAAGCCACTCGTGGTGAGCCGTTCAAAGGGTGAATGGTTGTTTCGGTTTTGAAACCAAGGTCCCGGGTTTAGAAGGAGGTATTTGTTTCTTTTAGAGGGTTTCTGGTGCCCGGAAGGTAAGGGTCCAGGATGGCTCGAGGCGGCTGTTGCGGCCGAGCCTCGCCTGAGACCGTCTGAACACGGCGGCTGCGGGAGGATTTTGGTTTTTTAGGGTGTTTGTTTTTGGTTTCTAGAGAGAAATGAGGGTTTTATTCAAAAGGTTAAAAAATGGGAAAATGTTGGTTTTTAGCCGGATAAGATATTTTATAAGGTTTTATTTTTTAAAATGGTAAAATCACGTAACAAAGACCCCCACGTTTCTGATATTTACACTTTGAGTCTGCCCATTGGTCTAATCACAACCCTGATCCCTTTTCTTCTTTAATTTTTTTTAATTTCGCCCCTAAATTAAACTAATTCAATTTGTAAATGGCAAAATCACACCCATAATCCTTCCGCATTTTGGATATTTGCCCTTTGAGTTTGCCCCTTGGTTATATTACATATTCTGTCCTTGCAAGCTTATTTCAGTTTATAATTAAGTCCCTAAATGTGTCTCTTGCTGATTTAATTTCCGTTTTCTGATTTTGTTTTTATTTCATTTCAGTCCCTTTGTGATTTAAATAATTATGTTTTTTTTGTTTTTTTTATTATGGTTACATTGCTCTCTAGTGTTTATGTGTTTCTTTTTACATTTTATATTTTTTACATGTGTTTTTATTTGTGATATCATGCTTTTGTGTTTTAATTTATTTTGTTCGTATTATATATATGTCTATTTTATATGTTATGTTTTAATTTCGTTTGTACATCATGTTTATATGGTTCTTCATGTTTTTTTTATGTATTTTGGTTGGCATATTATGTGCATTTATTTATATTTTCATAACATGTGTATTATCATGCTAATATATCATTTAGTTTGTTTGTTCATGTTGCATACATGTGTTTTATTAAGCGATCATGTTTAGCTTAGCTATTTATCATGTATATACGTGTTCTAGTATGTTTTATTTTTGTTTTGTATTTTAAGTTATATGTTAAAAATGGGTGATATTTGTTACAATTAATGCCATGATATGCTTTTAATGTATGCATTTAATTTGTGTCACATGATAAAGTTTTAGTGTAATATGGTGATAATGTTGTTTTGTTATTTCAGTATCATATTTTATATCATGTCATGCATATATTGCATTTGTATTTTTTATATGTTTAAGTATGTTATAGTTAATTAATTTAGTCTTGAAGCATGTTTTTTTTTTCTTCTTATATGTTTATGTTTATATTTATGTTTAGTTTTGATTCTCGTGACATGTCATTTTTATTTATGATCATGCCTTCTGTTAAATATCTTGTTAATTTAAATATGTTTTTTTATATATAATATGTTTTTGTTAGGATTGCATACGAATATTAATTGTCAATGCGGTGCCCTCTTATTCGAGCGTAAACGTGGTCAGTATCAAATGCAGTGATGGTGGTCTATCGGTTTACTCTCGAATAACGGGGCACTTAAAATTTACTCGCACTTATAACCAAATTTTAACTTAATCGTCACTCTAATCCGGAAATTTTAATATTAATAAAGCAATAATTATTAAAGTATCAATTTTGGGCAGTGTGGGGTGCTAACCTTTCCTCATCCGTAACCGACTCCTGAACCCAACACTTTTAAAATCTCTGATTTTATGGTGGCCGGTGGCGACTCTATTTTTAAATAAAATACAGTTTTTTTTTCTAAAAACCCTGCGGAAGATTTTTTAATACCCGAAAAAACCACAAACACCTCGAAACCCATTTTTAACGAAATGCAACAAAGAAAGGATCGCTACAGATCTAGTTTTTATTTTCGGATTGAATATCCGATTTAATTGTTTATTTTTTGAATCGGATACAGATCACAATATATCAAGTTTTGGATTATCCAAAAATCCAAAATATCCGAAAATTTAAATTTTTTTAGATATAAATCTTGTTATATTTAGTAATTTAATGCTTGTTGTATCCGTAAATTCGAAAAATAAAAATTTTCATAGATGTTAATCTTGTAATATTTGACAATTTGTTAATTTTTATATTCAGACATCCAAAATCTTTATAGATACGACCGTCGAATTCGAAAAAATATTTAAATTAAATTATATATTCTGATAACCAGATATCTAAATATTCAATCAGAATATCCGATATTCAAATATTCGATTTTTTTAATCAGATACGGATCACTATTGTACCGATCTAAAATTTCGGATATTCAAATTTTTAAATAAAATCCAATCCAATATGCGAAAATAAAAACCCTGCCTACAATCAACTAACTTGCCAGATTACTTGATGGAAATAATAATAGTTCATTAAATGCGAGTAGGCTCGAGTAGTTTAATAATAAATACAACGTGCGTTGGCAAAACATCATACCACGTGACACATTAAATTATATCAGTTCAATTATATATATATATATATATATATTATTTTGGTTTTTAAATTTCTTTCGTCTCTTTTGATTCTCGTAACTTTAATCCTTTATCAAATTAAAACAATTGAGAGAAAAAATCATTAGTTTAAAAAAATTAATATTTTTTTACAATTTTTCAATATTTTTACAATTTTAATAGTTTAAACAGATTTTTATACTTTTTACCATTTTATGATTTTTACAATTCTTTTTATTTTTATTGTAAAAAATAAAATAAATGATGTGAACATTGACGAAATAGCAAAATAATTGATATCAGCTTGATAGATCCATTATTTTTTTAATATAAATGTCAAAAATATTATTAGACTAAACTGTTTTTTAAGAAATATTGAATTTTATTATTTTGATAAAACTAATTATGATTTATATATTATTTTAATAAACTTATTTTATCTAAATTATATACTAAATTTTTGGGTAAACTACATGAATGACCATTTAAGTATAGGAAAGTTCTATTTTGACCACCGATCTTTTAATTTAGTCAATCATACCACTTATCTATTTAAGTAATATCAATCAAGCCACTAACCGTTAAAATAAACGGAGAAGTTGATGTGACAGTTAGAAAGTAATATAATTTCATATTCAGTTCTTCATATATACACACTCAATCAATTTAATCATAATTTAAAAAATCAATAAATTTAACCTCAATATTTACAGATTCTTCTAATTTAAATTGGTGGGAAAATTTAAGATCAATTTTGGAGTCATGGAGGATCGAACTTGGGACTAACAACCTTAAAATCAAAACACCAACCATTATACTAAATCGTTTACTTAATTAAGGGTTGGCAGCACTTTTTTTTATGGATAATTAGTTTAAATTAAAGAAAACAAAAGCAAGGTTGGAGGAATTCAATCTCAGGACTATTGGGAATGGAAATGCTCTACCGTTGATCCATGTTCAATTATTATTATTATTATTATTATTATTATTATTATTATTATTATTATTATTATTATTATTGTTATTATTATTAAATTGTAGATAAAAACTATTAACATAGTAATATATAATTTTATATTCTTATTTTAATCATATATAACAAACTATTAACCTGATAATATTAAGTACTTTAATAATTGATTAATTTTCAAAAATAATACTAAAAATATTATATTAATAAAAAAGTAGGATCAAACTGAAAGGATGTGTAAATACTGAGGTTAAATTTATAATTTTTTTTGAATTAAGACTAAATTGATTGATTGTGTAAATATAGAGAACTAAATATGCAATTATACCATTTTCTAACAATCACGCTAGTTTCTCCGTTAAATTTTAACAGTTAGTGGCTTAATTGATATCACTCAAATAGTTTTGTGGTATGATTAGCAAAATTAAAAGATTGTTAGTCAAAATTGAACCCCTTCCATAATCAAGTAGTTATTCATATAATTTACCCTATTTTTTTAGACACTAGTCATTTATATCAAAAAATTTCATTTTGGGTTCAATAAGCCCTTAATTTTTTTGCACTCAGTTAAGCCCTAAAACTCAAGAAAAAAAATAATTTGTCCATTTGACTAACGTTAACTGTTAACTTTAACATTTTTTTTTTAAAATTGACACGTGTCGCAACATAATAATTTTACTTGTTGTTTCTAAATTTTTTTAAAATTTAAAATTTTAAAATATATAAAAAAACAAAAAATTATAAAAAAATAAAAAATTATTGAAAATTCTAAAAATTATTTTAAAAATATAAAAATATATTTTTTAATTTCAAAATTTACTTATAAACAATAAATAATAATTTTTCAAAATATTAAAATATTTTTAACAATTTCACAATAAATTTTTAAAAAATATTAAATATTATTATTGTACAATTATAAAAATATTTTGAAAAAATATTTTTTAATATTTTTAAAATATATTTTTAATTATATTTTAAAAATCAAAATAAATTTTATTGTTTTATATTTTTCAAATTATTTTTATACTTGTATAATAGTATTTTTATTTTTTTATTTAATTTTTTTTTATATTTTAATCTTTTGAAAAAATATTATTTTAAATAAATTTTGAAATTAAAAAATATTTTTATATTTTAAAATATTTTTTTAGAATTTTCCAGATTTTTTGCAAAAAAGTTTAGAATTTTATTTTTTAGATATTATTTAAAACTAAAATTTAAAAATTTATAGAAATGACAAGTAATATTATCCTATTGCGACATGTGTCAAAATAATTTTTTTAAAAAAAATGTTAAAGTTAACTGTTAACGTTGGTCAAATGGCAAAATTATTTTTTTTTCTTAAGTTTGAGGGCTTAATTGGATGCACAAAAAGTTTAACGAATTATTGAATCCTTAAGCTTTTCATTTAATCAATATCATTAAGAAAAACTTCCATTTTTGGTAACTCAATGGTTTAATATCTAACATCATACATATCTTTTTTTAATATACAAGATATTGTGATGTTCACCTTTTTATTAACCATACAAATAAAAAATTAGGAAATTTTAGCAAAGCTAGAAACCATAAAAATATATATTATCCTTAATTTCTTAAACCCTAACCCTAAACACTAACTTTAAACTTTAACCATAAATCCTAAACTTAATTTTTTAATGTGAGAGCATAAATAGAAACATTGAAAAAGGGGCATAGGATTTTTATTTTGTACAAGAACAAAAATCTTATGTCATTTTTCGGTGCCTATTGTTATACTCTAACACTAAAAAAATCAAATTATAAGTCTTAATCCTAAATTTTAAATCCTAAACCCTATCTATACACTATACCCCTAGTTCCATAAACCCTAACCCTAAATTTTAATCATAAACCATAAACTTAATTTTTTAACGTGAGACATAAATAAGAACACCTAATTTTATTTTATAAAATATATTAATCTATACATAGCATAAATTATAACAATAAAATATATTTTTTAATTAATAAATATAATTAATTTTAAAATCAATTTAATTTACAAATTATTTTTTCCAACAATGTAAGTCAAAACCGTTAGTTAAGATTATTTTAATTTTCTATAATTTATTAATTTATTAAAACTTTGAAAATTGTTGCTTTCAAACTTGAAAATGGAACTCTCCAGAAGCAACCGCCAACCGATTTCTTGTACGAGGACTCTATCACGCTCGACGAACACTGCTGAACATCACTAACGATGAATACTATTAAATTAATTTATAAAGATTAAAAATCTAAATGACTCAACGTATAATTATAAATTATTTAAAATAAAATTTCAATTAAATTATTTTCCATAGATACTATATTTTTAAATTTTTTAAAATAATTAAATTAAATACCAACCTTAGTCAATTTAAAAAATAAAAACACTAAACTCTAAACCTTGAACTATAAATCAAAACCATAAACCCTAAATTCTAACACATAAACCCTAAACTTGAAACTCAAAACCCAAAACTCAAAACTATAAACTCAAAACCATAAACTATAAACCCAATGTTTGAATTTAGGATTTAAGACCTTAAACTATAAATCAAAACCCTAAATTCTAACCCATAAACCCTAAACTTGAAACCCTAAATCCAAAACTCAAAACTATAAACTCAAAACCTTAAACCCTAAACTATAAATCTAATGTTTGAATTTAAGATTTAGGGTTTATAGTTTAAGGTTTTGGGTTTAAGATTTTTTATTTTTTAAATTGACTAAGGTTAATATTTGATCCAATTATTTAAAAAATTAAAATATAATATATATAAAAAATAATTTAATTAAAATTTTATTTTAAATAATTTATAATTATATGTTTAGTCGTTTAAATTTTTAATGGAGCGCGTAGAATTTTCCTTTCTTATATCACTCGTCTCGTAGCTTTTTCCCATATTTTCTCTGCCAGTTCTCTTTGCCACCTACCTTTTTTACGGTTTTCTTTTTGTCATCTTCTTCTCACCTGTTTCTCTTCCATTGTATAATCAACTTCTCTTTATCCTATTCTCTTTTTTTTTACACAATTTCTCTCTCTAACAAGCCAAAGTAGGTTGCTTTTGATCTAATATGGAGGAAAGCCGTGAACTTGAGCTGACCCAGATGAGGAAATTAGTTGAGAAACATGAGTTTTCAACAGAGGTATATAATCACTACCCTTTGCAGCTGAAATGATATGTATTTATATGACTTCAATTCATTGTTTTTGACCCTTTTTTCGTTGTTGTAGAAATACGGGGATCCCACGCTCATGAGGTTCTTGATTGCAAGATCAATGGATACAGATAAAGCTTCAAAGATGTTTGTCCAGTGGCTGAAATGGAGGTCTTCTTTGGTTCCTAATGGGTTCATTGCAGAATCTGAAGTGCCTGATCAATTGGAAGCTAGAAAGGTTTTTTTGCAAGGTTTTGCAAAATCAGGATATCCAGTGATGATTGTCCAAGCTTGCAAACATTATCCACCCAAGGACATGCTCCAGTTCAAGAGTAATTAGTTTGCCTAGTCTCACTGCTTTCACTCTTCTTTATCATGATTCATCAATTTTGCTTATAAATTTACTGTAATTTGATTATTTACTGGTCGTTGAAATGATATTAAAAAAATGGGGAAGCCCCATAAATGTGAGATCTAAAACATTTTAGATATTGTTTATTATTTTAGGGGTAGCTCATAAATGTTAGAGTTGAATCTGTGGTGCTTTAAAGTAATTTATATTTGCACATGAACTTCGTGAATTATTATTAAATTAGGAGATATTACACCAAAGTTTACTCAAGATTCTATTTCACATGTTATGATTTTATTCTTTTGTTGCAAGCAAGTTTTCTTTTTAAATTTGCTCTTTACATGTCTTTTTGTGTCTCTTGATGCAGAGTTCGTGGTTTATCTTCTAGACAAAACCATAGCAAGGTAGAGTTCTGACAGTAAAAGGAAACAAATGAATTTGTTTTGAGATACAAGCTCTAAAGACTCATATTTATTTGGTTTTGTTTAGCTGCTTTATAATTATATTTTTGACTTGTTGAGTTGTCCCAATTTCAGTGGTGTCAAAGGAAGAGAAGTAGGAAACGAGAAGTTGATCGGCATTCTTGATTTTCAAAATATTACATACAAAAACGTTGATGCACGTGGACTAATAACTGGATTCCAGTTCTTACAGGTAAAGTGTTTTTCTGAAACTTGTCCAAAAGAACATTGCCTTATGTGGCGGAAACAAGAGAAACAGAACCAGGATTGTGCATAAAGGATCCGAGTGTGGCCTAAGGAGTGTCTCCATAGAAACTTATTTTCCTTCCCATGGATTTAATCTATGTTACTCAAACTTGTGTGTAAGTGTAGGATACGGGTGGTCTTCTGTCATGGGCATGTTCATTTTCTTTTTAAAGTTTTTCTATATATTTGGAGAGTCCGTAGGAGTTGGAAGATCACATCTATATACCTATGTTTGAAAATGTTCCTGATACGTGTGTTTGACTGACGTGGATATTTAAGAATAATGAAGAGTCAGAGCAACATTAAGATTTATAACTCTCAGGCCGTGAGGCATGCAATGTAGGCCTGCCAACACCATACAAAAGTGATGGAAGTTATAAGTCTATCAAGCTCTCCCCTTCCTAGACCTTGCTTTGAGACGTTTGGTAACAGATCTTGTTTTTGTTTTTTCCCATTCAAAGTGAACATGCAAACCTATTTTTATTACAAAACTTTTTTATCCCAAACTTGTATTTTTCCAATTCTCTCATCTAAAACAAATTATTTACTTGTATGCAAATTTGAGGTTGCTAATTTGTTCAGCTACTTGAAACTTGATGGTTTTGACTACTTATTTTATCGATCGTTTTATTTCCCCAAGTTTTTCTACCAAACCTAAGTGACATACGAGAAACATTTGCTTGCGTCTTAGAAGCAAATGCAACACTGGTAAGCAGAATCTTACCAAATAACACACTAAATGTTTGGTTTTGTTTTAGATCATGTTACTCGAATTTTTATGCAAGTGTGGGATGCGGGCATGTGTCCGATACAAGTATGTATCTTTTCATGTATTTGGAGGTCTTGGAGGATTATATTCCATACCCATGTCCAAATCTATGTTGTATTGGACTCAATTATCAGATACTAGTGACACAAAAGAGTCGTAGTAACATAGGTCTTACAAACAAGTGACATGGAAGTAATAAGTAGAATCTTACTACATGGCATGCTAATGTGTGATATCTGTCTTCAGTTTGATTTAGTGTAGTGTATAATCTGATTCTATGTGTAGCATTCTTTAAAAATCATGATCTGGGCCATTGTCTCCCAAAAGGATTAAGCTATTAAATACTACTATATTTAATTAAGGAATTAGATAATGTCAGACGAAACTCTACGCAACTCTTCTAAATCATGGCTAATAATAAACTGCATTTATCTCTAGCTTCTGTTTCAGAAACTTAATGCTTGTCTCTTCATTGTTTCTTTGGTGCTAATCTTCACTTATTGCAGGCATACTTCCCAGAGCGCTTGGCAAAGTGCTACATCTTGAATATGCCGCGGTTTTTTGTTAGTGTTTGGAGGATGGTTTCTTGCTTCATTGAGAAAGCAACACTTGAAAAGGTTTTTGCTATTTTATTGTCTTTAGGGAATCCAGAACTTAGCTTAAGTGGTCCTACAATCATTTTTTACATGCCAACATTTGCGATCCTTTTAAACTGAATCTTAGCTCAATTGATTTATGCCGAGCTACAGTTCCATTTGTGCTTAAAAAAGTGTCCTTAAAGCACTCTTTTAACGTTACTTAATAGTAAAAACATTATGTTAAATGCAAAAGTTTGACAAGACAATGAATGCAGATTGTAATTGTGACCAATGAAGATGAGAAGAAAACCTTTATAGAGGAGATAGGCGAAGAAGCTGTGCCGGTCGAGTACGGTGGCAAAGCAAACCTGAGAGCTATCCAAGATGCAGAAGTTCCCCCATTGGAAGGTTGATCGATCCTCCGACCCCATAATTCACAGGCCATCAAGTGTTTGCTTTAACTCAAAACTCAGTGAAGTATTCCAACGCTATATAGACTGTGCCTGCCATTGAAGGTGTTAATCTTAAGCCTTCAAACGGTCAATGTTGCTGCCATTAATCCAACCCCTAACCCTATTATATTATATTATATTATATTATATTATATTATATTATATTATATTATATTATATTATATTATATTATATTATATGTGTTGATGACGATAGTTCCCAACATGATGTTGGCTTTCAATGGTGTATCTTGTCATCATCTTTAATAGCTACAATTTGAAAACATAACCTTCTTAGGACCTTTCCTTGAAGGAAATATCATGTCGTTGAACTAGTTACTTTATCCCTTTTTAATATATTTATTTTACAATCTGCCCAAAGGTTGATGCTTTCTTGTTTGTTCTATTTCATTTTTCTAGAGCATGACATTATATGTTGACATATTAAGGTTTACGGTTCATTTTTTTCCTAATCTTGAACGTTTAATTTTTTCCGAGGCAATGCTTAAACTATCTATAATCCTATTCCTAATTTGAAAAAGTTTATAAATAATGGTATCAACCGAGTTAAAATTCAATCGGTAAAAAAAAAAACAATTAAAAAGCCAACACATCAGAGGACTACTAGATCTAAGCCATCAGGCTTTTCTAATACAGCTATTCTTATTCCCAACTGCAGCCGTGATTATGATTATGACCGAGATTGATCTCAGGCAACCCCTTCTTCCTTGTCGACAAATTAATGATTCACATTGTTTTCTTGAAAAACTATTACATATATATATATATATACGTGTGTGTGTGTCAAAGCAAGAGCTTTAATTCTTCATCTATACAAACATCCCCTATATGTTGGGCTCCAGTAATCTGAACCAGTATTTTCATGGTAAAATTTCGGGGTACAAGAGACTAGGACTAAACATAAACCTCTTCTCCTTAGATCAACCTTCCCATCCCCTTTCTCATCTTTTCTATCCAAGCTTCCCCATGGATCCTAGCATTTCATCACCACCAACATGATTAATATATAACACAATTAACTCCAATTCCCATTTTCTATATGTATCTGATTTAATGATTACCTTAAGAGAGTTGGGTTTCATGCAAGGATTACTCAGCAGCTGAAAAAGAATGCAAACAGATTAAAGCTATTTATTAGTGTTAATGCAAAGTTTAAACTTATTAAACTTTCATGTTTTATAAAAGAAAGATTTTGAGGCAACTTCTGACCTGCACTTGTTCTTGCAGAAAGTTGATGTATCCAATTTCTTCTAGTAAAACTGAGGCCGTATCAGTCTGAAAGTCAGCCAATGAATTGGACCGAGTTAAATCAAATTACAAAAGATTATTAAATAACAATAAAGGATGTAATTGGACGTCAGTCTCACTAGAAAACAAGCTTGTTCTTAGTTCTACCTTTCCAAATGGCGACATAATTTGTTGAAGTGCTGTTATCTTGTCTCCCACCTTCACTTTTGGGGCGTGCATCTATGTAAACGTAATCAATTCAATTTCTCATATATATACATATACGAATATGTATGTACAATTTCAGTACCTTTACTGATGAAGCTGCGGAATTTTCATGCTTAGGCTTTTTCAAAACAAAATCGAATAAGTTGCAAACAGGGACGGAAGCAAGATTTTGTGAAGTGTGCGAACTGTTTGAGTGTTATATCAAAAATTCAGGAAGTACGAACTTAGATTATTCATAGATAATACAAAGAAAAGATATAAACTATATTAGAGTTTCAAATCTCCGGCACCCCTAAATCCATCCCTGGATGCAAACAAACAGAAACTACTTACGATAATAAAACATTGCTCCAAAGATGATTATCGGAGCCATGCTGATGCTCTCCATTAATCAACTCATTGGACGGATGAGGGTCAACCGTCGGTTGTTCAGCAAGCTGACGGGTACCACGGCCGCCGTTTCCGGACGACTCATCTACGCTAGTTAGCACTGAATGGTTGGAAGCATTAGTGAAGGAAGTGGAGATTGAAAGTACATCATCCTGATCACAATAGGAAGAGTGGGAATTATGGTTTTGATGATGATGGTGGCAAGAGCGAGGGTTCATAGCCCATGAAGGAAGAGAGGTTGCATGGTGGAGATCCCACCAACCGTGCAGTGGAGGCGAGGTGGCAGTGCATTCCTCCGCCATGGTAGTGGTGGTTTGGTAGGATTTATTACGGAGAATTTGAAGGGTATATGGTTATGGTGGGTGCGTGGGTGCGTGGGATTTATTAGGTTGAAGATGGATGAATCAATAATACATGGAGACGATAAACAATGCAGCGTGAGTTTTCCACTATCAAGTTCGTGGACAATTATTATTTTTAGAAAAATTTGATGAACATCGCTAAACACCACTAATGCTACACCACTAATGCTGAACACTATTGAACACTATTAAATTGATTAATAAAAATTAAAAATTTTAAGGACTCAACATACAATTATAAATTATTTAAAATAAAATATTAATTAAATTATTTTCTATATATATAATATTTTTTATTAATCAATTTAATGGTGTTCAACAATGTTCAACATTAGTGGTGTAGCATTAGTAGTGTTCAACAATGCTCAGCGTTAGTGGTGTTCAGCGATGTTCGTCGAGCGTGGTAGACTCATCCTTATTTATATATATATAAGGATACGATCCGTTTACATAGCGTAAGAATTTTAAGTTTTATACGATTTTTGAATTATCTCATTCATCCTTTTTTTTTCTTCTAATTCAACGGTCTAAAAAACGTATAAAACTATGAGAAAAACTTCAATACACAGTACATAGACATTTTAGTTTTAGATGTTAGAGTTTAATTTATGGTTTAGAGTTTAGGGGTTTGGGTTGTAGGGTTTAGGATTTAAGGTAGTGTTTAGAATTTAGAGTTTAAGGTTTGGGGTTTAGTTTTTTAGGGTTTAGGTTTAATTTTGATTTATAGTAAAAATAAGTATGCTTCCTGTGTATCAAATTTAAACCATTTATATATATATATATATATATCCATTCGTGCCTTCAGGAACTTTGCTTTCCCCTACCTAATTTAAACAATATTTTTTTTGTTGTTACATGTACATCTTATAAAAAATATTATGTATAAATTTGATATGAATAAATATAAATAAAATATTTTATATGACAAATCCTAAATCTAATCCTAATGGAATCTATAAAAAAGTAGAGGTGGTAATTGAGTGGGTAATAACCGAAAATCTTGGGGATCTGAACTGACGCGTATGAGGAATAATCGAAATCTTCACCCATGGGGATAGGGACGGGTGAAGTTTTATCACCGAAGCTCAAATGGGGATGGAGACGGAGATTGCTATATCCGAACCATGAAGATAACCGAACCGTACCTGTATAAATCATTGTGGAGATCCCCAAAAAATATCTGCATGGTCTACAATATTTTACAAAGTTGGATGGTCATAAGGTTAATTTACCCATTTTCACCAAAAATCTAATACCACATAACATGAATATGTTCGATTGGAGTAAGTTTGGGAATTCTCCGTAAATTTCATAAAAATAATTAGAAAAGTGGTGTATAAATCGTTGTAAACGTGATTTAGTTTAGTTTTGTTTAAAATACACTAAAATCAATTTCGATATATATTTTAAAAAATATGAATATTTTGAATGTTGAAGGGATATAAAAATTTGGCAGCAGACTTCTTAAAAAATAATTTTAGCAGGGAATTGAAAAAATCACCAAAAATTTCACGAGATAAACCAAAAAGTGAGTCTTATATTTCTATAATCATACTGAAGTCTATATTTGTTTAAAACAAATTGTTCTTGATTTTGAGCTATATATTAAGACTTATTAATTTTCGAGTGAGCAAAGATCAGAAGAAAAGAGTGTAGATTGTTTCCAAAAACAACAATGACAGTGACTTCAGAAATTCGTCATAAACCGTACGAGTAAAATTAGAATAGGTAATTTATATGGTCGGAAAGATTATCGAATCTAGTTCCTTTTAGGATAACCGGATCATGATTTGGAAATGTAGATTATTAATTACATATTTTTTAAAGGTACTGCACCCTGTCATGTTTCAATATTTAATATTTTAGTCATGTTTTATAGTTTTGAAATGGTTTGTTTGTTGTTGGTAAAATTAAATTTATCATTTATGTTTGTAATTTTGGAGACTTAATGTATTAATTTTTGTTTATTTTTTGGGTGCGGAGATTAACCGAAAACCGTGAGGATCCGTAAGGGATGGGTATGGGGCAAAAAATTCCCCAATTTTTTTTTCGGTTATCCCCACGGTTCGGATATAACAATCCTAGTCCATATCCCTATTTGAGCTTCAGTGATAAAACTTCACCCGTCCCCATCTCAGTGGGTGAAGATTTCGGTTATTTCCCATACCCGTCAGTTTGAATCCTCACAATTTTCGATTATTCCCTACCCAATTGCCACCCGTATTTTGGATGCAAGATTCGGAAGTTTTAAGATCTCTAATTTATTAATAAATAACTCTCGTTGGGTTGTAAAATGTTAAATACTATATATATTATATAATGGGTAAAACTTTGATACACAGGCTGTGTAAAATTAATTTTACACAAGCCTATGTATTTACACTATAAAAATCCAAATCCTAAATTTCTAACCCTAACCCTAAAAAACTAAACCTTAAACCTTAAATCATATACCCTAAATTCTAAACATTAACCTTAAATTCTAAACCCTACAACCTAAACCCCTAAATCTTAAACCCTAAACTAAACCCTAACCCCTAAAACTAAAATGCACGTATAAATTAAAATTTACACAGCTTGTGTATCAAAGTTTTTTCCTTATATAATATCTAAATTATCCATAAATTTCACAAAACATCTAAATTGAATGCTATTTTACACTGAAACGTGTAAAAATCATTAAGATGATGTAATAATAATATCAATTGAATTAAAAATACTTTTTATAATAATATTTCTTTACTTCTACAAGTATATTTTTAAATAAAAACTTTAAATAATTAAATAAATGAACTAAACTTCGTAAATATTTCTTTCCTTTCACAATTATATAGTTACGGGTTAGGATCCATAAGATTTTTTTTTTTTTTTGCAAAATTTATTCTTTCCTGCTGTTAAAGTCAATATCTATTTATCCTGGTTTAAAAATTTAAAACTTAAAAAAATTATATAATATATAAAGATCATATTTAATATATTAATAAATAATAATACATGCTATATTGTCGCGGGCTCCCCCTTCCTGCCTGGAGATTACATATAATGCAGTAAATATGTTAATCCGTACATATTTTATTTACAAATCTTAAATGTAATTACTCGAATAATATAGTAATATACTCTTAAGAATAATATAGTAATAAACTCTTAAAAGAAAAGAATCAAACGAGTAGTCTGACTGAAAAAGAAAAGAGAATAATATCATGTTAAGAAACCTGAATTATCATGTTAAAAGACCTGAATTCGAACAACTTTGTCTATAAGGTGTATATGCCTTAATAAAAGATTTAAAAAGGCATAAACATATACTATTTCATAATCATCCTAAAACAGTTTATAAAATAAATTTTAAAAAATAATTTCAATGACAGAAGAATATGTTCTTCCCTTGAATCAGAACAGCACTGTACTTAAATTTTACTCAACTAAACAACAGAACAAATACTACCCACAAAATTTCAATTGTTTGGGAAAAGATTGGCAGCTCAGAATTCTGGTCTTTGAAAAGATGTGCAAAAGTATTCCAAGGCATGAGTATTTGAGTATTATATATCACGATAAAAGTTTATGGCTCTTTCATCCCCTCCATCCTCTTAAATAAACTCCCTTTAAGAAACAGAAAAACAGGGATACATAGAGTAGCTTCCAAACCAAAAGCTCTCTCAGCTCTAGGTGGTTGAAGAAACATTGCCATCCAACTAATACCAAAAACAGCACAAGTATCCAAGGGACATTATTCATTCCCATGCCACTAATATCATAGAATTGGCAAGTCCCGACTCCTCAAACGTTAGTTTGCTATCATAATCCAGAGATTTTGAAGCTCCTGGAATTGGCTGGGTCAACCGGAATGCCTTTGATTCAGCCTCACCAAGTTGAGAATGGCAGAATGACCATAGCAGCTGCAAAATGACATAATGAAATGGAAGTAATAAACCAATCAGTTCGGAGAAAATTTCTCTACATAAGACCTAAGGGTGACAGGAACCAAAAGTATGCTTACCTGAATTGGATCAGTTCGGAGAAAATTTCTCTGTACCCTGCGTCCATCAGGAAGACGAACTCCCACCCTACATAAGAGGTTCCTGTCACCCTTAGGTTCTTCAGGTAGAGGTGGATATGCAGGCTTCTTAGTCGAACATGGTTCCTCATTGTCAGCAGAGGTTGATGTTTTATCATCTGAAGTTGTTTTAATAGTCTCTTTTGCGTTCTCCATCGAAGCTGCTATAGCTCTTAACATTTCCTTATCTTCATTAGCTTCATCTGTTGACACTATACCAAAATGAATTGAAATTACATACAGAAAATACAGACCAATTAAACAGTTCCGTAAACAGCATATATTATTCTGGATGGATTTTTTCATATTTCTTTGAAGTTATTCCAGCTTGTCATTATCCACAAATGCAGTATTGCGTACAGAATTAGCACATACATAAAGGAAATCTCTGAATCCCCCTTGAAAGTTTCAAGCTGAAGCTTTCCATCTATTCCGTCAAAATATTGTTAACTCTACTGCCTTTCTTGAAACAGGCCTCAGCAATACATCTTAAGTTAACCAAAATCAGGATGATACAAGTATGCAATGCACCACAGCCTGAAACTTATTTATATGTTAACTAGTTCTCTACCGATAAACTTTAACTTGGTGTAGGAAAGAAGATACGTGATTACCTCTAATTTTTTGTTGCGGTGTAACTGAGCTTCCTCTTGGACGTTTATGAGACAGAGTTGCATGATAATCCCTTGGGCCACCATCCATGAATTGAACCAGGTCCTAAAGGTTAAAATGTTTCAATCACAAAAGCCATACATTGAAAATTCTTCAACTACCATAAATCATAATTTTATTAGCCTCTTTTTAAAACCCTTCATTTTTCATGTCTGCTTATTTTCCTAAGAACTTACAATCAGAATTAATGTAACAAAATAGATACCTCCAGCAAACTCTCAGGTTGAACCATTCCACACCAGGAGCGCATTTTCTGTCCTGTGATTGGGTCAATAACAAGCACTACGGGAATCGAATCTAGTTTGTAATAGGTGCAAACTTTCCTCCCCTCACTTGTATCATCATATACCTATATCCATATGACAGCATCAATAAAGTATACAATGAAACAAGAGATTCAAAAATACAACGATATGGAAGTCCTCTAGGATGAATATGGCACTCAATGTTTATGGAATCTCTATATCTCCATCATCAAAAAAGTGAAAAAATTAAAGTATCAGATCAAGTTCCCATTTACAATGAAAGCGTCTCTATATATCCATTATCAAAAATTGCAAACATCTTGTATGATATAAGAATCTTGTAAATTTAATCACAAGCAAATGATAAAAAGAGCTCAAAAAACATTCCTAAAGATGCATTATCATCCGTTAAGAAAATAAATGGAAGGCAAAAACCGTAGAATATGGGTAAAACTGATAGTAGATGAAGAGAGAGAGAGAGAGAGAGAGAAGGCAAACAAGGCAATGACGACTAGAAAGCATCATACTAACCTGCCAGAAAATAAAGTTAGTGCTAACAGTTTGAGAAACAGCTTCATTTCCCCATGTATCTCGATTAAGCTTCAAAAACACATACAACATAAGAAAATAATATTACATTATAAGCCACTTCAAACCCAGGGAATGAAGTAAACTTTTTTAGTTTCAACTAGAGGAAAGGGGGAAGACTCGAACAATACCATATGTGAGCTAAACTCCTTGGTAGATTGTAAATTCACAAGGAGCCACTTGCCTTCAACAGATGCAGCAGCTTTTGCCTAAATCATAGGCATATAGCCTTCGGTTAAATTGACTTTAAAAGTTAAAGAGAAATTGCTGGAAAAAGTGGTCTCAAAATTTTCTAGTCCACATTAACCAACAAGGCACAAAATATCATTTTTTTTAAACAAAGTTATTAGACCTGGGCCAAGCACTACATGATCAAACAAGGGATCTTATAACTTCAAAGGAGGGCAACACTTTGAGGTTGATATACATGTCACTTCGTATGGAATAAGAAATGCTAAGAAAATCAATATACCTTTTCAAATGGTCCCTGGAATATCAAATGAAAAGGAGGACGATACAAAGAGGCAAGGTTATCTCGAGGAGCATCCACTGTGGAAGAAGAACCTTCATCTGATTCCCAGACCCCGGGGTGTTTCATTTCCTCATCAAAATTACGGAAAGCAATTAACGAACCTGACTGTTGAGGAGGTAATCCCAACCTTGATGCTCTGTATGAATATTAGAAAATGAAGTATTACCATACGAGGAATTATTAGGAAATTGCAGTAGAATTCTCTCCAGATCATACAACAACAAAAGACAATATAAGCATGTTTACACAAATGACATACAAACACCCGTGGGCACACCAAAAAAAAAGACAATAAAAGAAAAAGGCATCATATACATTTGCAATTTCATATAAAGAAAAGAAAAATAATATACCAATGCAACAAGCAAGCCGTTAAAAAATAAAAAGTAGAAAGATACCCATATAGTGATGCATCATCATAAAGCGTCTCCCTTACTACAGGTAAAGGAGGGCGTACTTCCTCTCCAGCAATGGGTCCAACATTGCTGGTTCCAGATTCCTTCAACTCACTGAATAACATTAGAATCCAACGGCAAAAACATTAATAAAAATTAGGAAAACAAACATTTAGGCACTGAATTAGATTGAACATCAATGCAAATCTCTAACCCAGAATTTTGATCAACCCAAGAATCTACGTTTTCCACAGCTGGAGACTCAGAAGCCGGTGCAACTACACCGCCTTCATTACCGACATAAAACAGCTGAAGAGCTTCATCAAGCTTCCAGCTTGTTGCCTGTTTTCCACAAATATTTCACCATTGAGCATGTGTCATGAATAACAATAATCTTTTCAGAAATTTAAACTAAAAAAATATAAATTCTCAGTAAATCGACATTAGTAACAGATTCTTCAGCATTACTAATTGAATCACAAAACCATTAAGAATTTAAAGGGGAGGGGGGGAAGGAGGAAAGAAACAAAAAAAATTACAAGATTCAACATTGTGGAAACCCTTGGACATCAAAAAAGCTTCGAACTTTGCGATACGAATGGAGAGAAAATAAAAGCTTACTTGCAAGAACTGCATGGCAGTTTCGGCAGTTTGACCAACGGCGATCTCGAGAAAGGAGGAAACCATGCTCTGCTTATCACTCGCAGACAACATTCCCTCCATCTGCCCTCTTTCTTTTCGTTCCTCAAATCTGCAAATCAAATCCCCAAAACGAAATCCAATTCCAAAGCCCTAGACGGATGGATTCAGCTCAAATTGAGGTAGAAATCTTGAGTCCGGTTGAACATTTAGGGTTCGAATTGGGGGGGGGGGATTTGCCCAAGTAATTTATAAACTTAAAGCTCCAAATCAGAAACCTGTTTGGAGAAGGAAAAGCAATGGCCTTCTTTTATTAGGTCGGTGTTTTCACTGAGTTCGGGGAGATCAGATCTCATTATTACAACACCTAACAGTAAATGACCATTTTGCCCTTCTCAGGTGAACTTTTCGAATCCATCTACCTGTCTAAAATTCTTAGGTAGTTCTATTGTGAGATGGATTAAAAAGAGGCTAAAATTAAGTTGATCAACTTTAAAGATAGTTTGTTTGAATATAATTTTTTACGAGGCGATAATATAAATGCTTATAGTAATAATAAAAAATTGGTAGTTAATATAAATGTTTATTAGGGTAAGGATTTGTATAATAATTTATACGGTTATCTAATAATATTAATTCTTACAAAATAAATAAGATTTTTTGTTGTTATATGAATTCTTACTTAACCTACTTAAACTAATGTATCTCATTTGAATTCATCTCTTAATATTATTTTCTTTATTTTTTACCAATATATATATATATATATATATATAAATGGAAAAAACTTTGTTACACAGGCCGTGTAAACCGTGTCTTTTAGTTTTAGGGGTTAGGATTTTAGTTTAGGGTTTAAGGTTTAGGGGTTTAGGTTGTTGGGTTTATAATTCAAGGTTAGTGTTTAGAATTTAGAATTTAGGGTTTATAGTGTGAGGTTTAGTTTTTTAAGGTTAGGGTTAAAAATTTAGGATTTAAGTTTTTATAGTGTAAATACACAGACTTGTGTAAAATGCATCAAAGTTTTACCCTATATAAATTGTTGTTATTTATAATCAAATATCATCTTTAATTCAGTTATTGAGATTTATTAATTGGCTTAATAATCATATATATTATCTATTAATTAATTTAGTGATCATTATATTCTATCCACTTCATCTGTGTATGGATTTGAACACTTACATTTGTGCTGAGAATATATTCTCAGAAACTTTGACCCAATTTCAGTGATTCCGATAGCCATGAACCGAATTAGAAACACAACCTATAATAAATTGAAAAATATCAAAACTTAGCATCAACAATTCAATCTTCACGAACTTACCCTCTATATTCCTGCAGAGCATTAAAATTGTGATCCATAGACACTGAAGCGACTTTCTATGATCCAATTGAAAAATCACCGTCAGAAACTGTTGGGTACTGACAATTGAGTGCTGGTGAAAAGAGGGTGAAAATTGAGAAATTTGGTACAAATTTGTGAGGTGGTGATTAAATTTACTACAACTAAATGTTAAAATATATAAATTTTAAAATTAAAATTATTATTATATTATATCATGTCGTTAAATTTTAACAAAAATTTAAGTGTGGATATCAAATAAAAACAAGAGGTAACTTTATGAAATTTTATATAGGCTTACTAGTTAAAAAGTGTCAAACCTATATTTTTTTTTTCAGTTTGATACCTAACGTCTCATTCCGTAAATCAAATTGAGTTTTTCAGCCAACAGCCGTTAAAAAATTTTCATTAACCAATTATAACGTGACATATCTTGGTATCTTCTTTGAGTTTTATTTTTTTAAAATAAAATTTTTTTTAATTTTATAAAAAAATCTCAAAAGAACGAAAAATGTTTAACGACCATTGACGAAAAAATTCAATTTGAGTTACAGAATGAAACGTTAGGCACTAAAGTGGCAAAAAAAAATTAGATACCAAATTAGAAAAAATGTATAAATTGTGTACCTTTTTTGACTATAAAGCCTTTTATAAAAAATAGTTAGATGACCAAAGTAAATACATACAATATATGGGTACTAAATAGGTAGTTTATCCGTAAAGTAATTACCAGATTAAACCCTGAAAGAAAAATATTTCCGCACCGTTGAGCCAAAAATGTCCCAAAACCAACAATTTCACGACCCGCCCTTTTCCGGCGCAACCCCGCCCTTTTCATCTATGCGCTCCCATTTTTGATATGTTCTCTTCCCTTCTCTACACCCAAAGCAGAGTGAAAAATACTAAAAGGAAATCAAGTTAAAATTGAAGTTACAATGAAGCGCGCCTTCGAGGAAATCTCGGACGAAGAATGGGAGAACCACTCTTTCAAACCTTCTCGTGTTTTAAACGAAAACCCTAACCCTCCTCCTCCGATTGAGTCTTTCGCTTTCAATTCTCAAACCCAGCCTACTCTTTCCGACCAAAGCAGCGACGATTGTGTCGAAGTCCAACGTTTGGACGATGATTCCAACTTGGAAGACGACGATGTTGAGCCCGAGGATGCCGGCCCGGTCAACCGTGCCCGTCGATTCATCGTCGACGACGACGACGAAGAAGAAGAAGATGATGTAAAGGACGGCGATGAGACTGGTTTTGAGGAGGTGTATGATGTTGAGTCGAGTGAAGAGGAGGAATTGCAAGAATATGACGTGGTGGGGAAGGCGTTGCAGAAGTGTGCGAAAATATCGGCGGAGTTACGGAAGGAGTTGTACGGGAGTTCCGGTGCTTCTTGCGAACGATACGCTGAAGTAGAAACTTCTTCTGTGAAAATCGTAACGCAGGTATTAAAAGAAAAGCTTAAGGCATTCTATTTTTCTGTTCGATTACTGGGGAAATTAAGTCAGGAAAGCTGTGTTCAATTGATTTCTTATGAATTTTTAATTAGAAATCTCTATGAAGTTGCAAAAGGTTACAGTGAGTTCGGGTGAGCCGAATTTGGCGAATTTTGTGGTTATGTTTTTTCCCTAAGCTTTAGTTTAATGAAAAATGACCAAATGATGGAAATTGATGGTGCTTGAAATTTTACTCTATGTTATTTTTAGGGGAGTCAATTATTTTTTGAGACACTACGTGACAAAAAATGGGAAATGTAGCCGATGCATTATATTTTCCGCATCAATTTTGTTGTTTCCAGATGGATTTGTCTGTAAATTGGAATGTTTCTTGCTCTTGCAGAATGATATTGATGTAGCATGTGGGGCGGTGGATTTGGATTTCCAGCCAGTTCTCAAGCCATATCAACTGGTTGGTGTAAATTTTCTTCTTCTGTTGCATCGGAAGGGTATTGGTGGAGGTACTTGTTCTAACCTTTTGACACATTGCTGGGCTTTGCACTTTGTATTTCTTGTTTTTTTTTTTCTTATTGACGTTGTACCTAGAACAAGAAACTGAAATTGTTTGTGGGGATTTGGTAAGTTACTGAGCACATTCTTTATAATACCTGAGAAACAAGAAGACTTTTTTTCTCTAAACCTAAATCTGTTCTGGTCACTCATAAATACTGCTATCAGCCTTCATTCTTCAAGTCCCTTTGGAGATTGTTAATTTTTATTGGGCAATTAAAAGTTAAAGTGAAGAAATGAAACGTAAAGTTCATAACCATGGGCTGTATTATTGATTCTTCTGTTGCTTAATAATTGCATTAACCTTTGTCAATCACTAGCTTGAAATGTATCAATAGCTTTCGTGGGAAAGGAAGAAGGTAAGAACCTTGAGTGATGGTAGGCGTTGCTTACTGGAATTAGATAATCTGAATGTTTAATATTATTTTCTGAGGGAATGATTTTGAACTTTTAAGTTTAAGACAGCCCCTGAAGAAGATCCATTGAGATTTATACTTGTTTCGATTAGTTTCCAATTTGATAAGAAGATTGTGACAAGATCTTTTCAGGGTTGCTGAATCTGATTTTGAACTGACCAAAAAGGGAGTGTTTGTTTCTTTTTTCTATATGATGCCATGCATTAATGTTAATACTTATATAATTTGGCATTCCAATTTTCTTGTTACCTTATGAGTGCAGCCTGTATTACATGTTGGTGTCTTGTTTTCTAGATATTTTTCTCTAAGAATTTTGGATGCTGATTGTTAGATCTCTGTTGATTTTATTCAATTCTGCAATTATCTTGCACCCCCTTCATCTTCAGTTCTTCTTCTTCTTCTTCTTCTTCTTCTTCTATATGATGCCATGCATTAATGTTAATACTTATATAATTTGGCATTCCAATTTTCTTGTTACCTTATAAGTGCAGCCTGTATTACATGTTGGTGTCTTGTTTTCTAGATATTTTTTTCTAAGAATTTTGGATGCTGATTGTTAGATCTCTGTTGATTTTATTCAATTCTGCAATTATCTTGCACCTTCTTCTTCTTCTTCTTCTTCCCCCAAGTTTTTTGATGTTGCCTCTAGGGGCAGTCATTTGACTAAGTATTTAGGTATGAAAGCATAGTTAGTAACTTAAGGCTCAACGTGTATATGTGTGGATGTATATTATATATGTATGTATTTATGTTTTAGATCACTGGCATAGTTTGGATGGGTTAATTACAACTTTTTCTGTATGTGTTCAGCTATATTGGCAGATGAGATGGGTCTTGGAAAAACCATTCAGGTATTTGAACTCTAATTTCTTGCCTTTGATAATCCTATTTGTATTTTGTTTTTGTCTGACTAAATTGCTTTTCTCTACAGGCTATTACTTATCTGACTTTACTGAAACATTTGAAAAATGATCCTGGTCCTCATTTAATAGTTTGCCCTGCCTCACTTTTGGAAAACTGGGAAAGAGAATTTAAGAAGTGGTGCCCCTCATTTTCTGTACTTCAGTATCATGGTGCTGCCCGAGCAGCTTACTCAAAAGAGTTGAGTTCTTTGTCCAAAGCTGGATTACCACCTCCATTTAATGTTCTTCTCGTGTGTTATTCACTTTTTGAAAGACGCAGGTATACTCTGTTGTTAACTGGGTTTTTTATGTTTGTATTCTATTCAATCTTCTGTCTCTCTCTATGTGTGTGGCTCTTTTATTAGTGGTTTCTTCAGTGTGCAGCAGAAGGATGATCGGAAAATTTTGAAACGTTGGCATTGGAGTTGCGTTCTAATGGACGAGGCTCATGCTTTGAAGGACAAGAACAGCTATAGGTGGAAAAATCTAAAGTCAGTTGCACGAAATGCAAAGCAGCGTCTTATGCTAACAGGAACACCGCTGCAAAATGATTTACATGTACTATTACTGTTACCTTTACTTCCCTATCCTAGAATAATTCTAAAATCTGAAGGCATCTAAGTAAATAATGGTTGTAGAGCATTGTGGTCTGATGGTGCTGCATGTAAGTGATATGGTTTGCACTTAACAGCTACGGGGTAAAAGTTAAATTTTGTGCTGAAGCACAAAATGTGATCAATTAAAAACTACAGTCTTAATGAACTTGATTTTGTCAGATATAAATGTAGTGATGGAAAGAGAACAGAAATCCTTATCCATGGGAAGTGTGCATTATGACAACTGTGTTTCAACTCAATGAATCATGCGTTAAAACTCTGTTTTTCATAACAAAGTCTTTCATCTCTTAATAATTCATAATTTTTCTCGCTGTCAATGGAAACACAAGATTTTTTTGTAAGAGTTGTCTGTCCTGTAATTATAAAAGCTAGCTTAATCTATAAATACCTGTGGTATAAGAAGCATTAGAAGATATTTTTGTTTATCATTCTTCTGAGTCTTCTACATGTTACATTGTTGTTGCCAAGTGACTAGATTTTATGCTGCAGGAGCTGTGGTCTATGCTAGAGTTTATGATGCCTGACCTTTTTGCCACTGAGGATGTGGACTTGAAGAAGCTACTAAATGCTGACGATAGGGAGTTAATTGGCCGTATGAAATCCATTTTGGGACCATTCATCTTGAGGCGTTTGAAATCAGATGTGATGCAGCAGCTTGTCCCAAAGATACATCGGGTATATGCTTCCTTACACTTATGTTTTTAATAAGTGAGTTCTTTTTCCTCGAGGAAATTTGATTTGAAAATTCCTTTCACTTTTCAAGGAGTTTAAGAATTAAGCATCACTTCTGCAGGTTGAGTATGTAATCATGGAAAAGCAACAAGAAAATGCTTATAGGGAGGCTATTGAAGAGTATCGTGCAATTTCACGAGCACGCATTGCTAAGTTATCAGAGTCCGACATGAATAATATTGTTGGAATTATTCCTCGGCGTCAGATCTCTAATTATTTTGTTCAGTTTCGCAAGGTGCTTGATTTATATTTTTTACTCCTCTACATACAGTTAATTTGAAAAGTATCCCCCAGTTCTGAAACCTAATTCTTTGTTTTGAACTGATTTAGATTGCAAATCATCCATTATTAGTGAGGCAAATTTATGATGATGATGATGTTGTTCGCTTTGCCAAAAGGTTACATTCAATGGGTGTTTTTGAATGTACCTTGGACAGAGTAGTTGCGGAATTGAAGAATTACAGTGACTTCTCCATTCATCAGGTAATTCTTTCTATGAAGTTTTGTATATTCTTTCAACATTCATCTGGTAATTTTTCATGTAATTCATCAGGTAATACTTGCTACAATCGCCATTTGTAAGATTTGTATGATTAATCTTGGACTGTATTCATTCTCACCAAACTAGTCAAATGTTTACGTCAAATCAAAATTTATTATGAAGACAGTAATTGAGACATGTTGAAATATTTTAGAAGCGACAATGGAATTATTTGATAAAGTTGAAAATGAAGATAGATTAGGATTAACAAGGGAGATCGGTAAGTTCAAGAAAAGGATTAGGATATCTATAAACTATTGGGATCGCAGTTAGGTTGTTGTCACCTTTCTTTTTATTACCATGTTTCTGTAATTTTTTCAGTTTTCTTCCCGCCCTTTTGTCAAGAATACTCTATGTTTAGTTTCTTTTCTACAGTTAACCTTATTTTTCTTTTTAGATGTGAACATATTTTAAGTTGTTTGTAGTAAGATAATGCTTTCAGATTGATCCAACCTAAAAGTTCAAGTTCCGACATGAGTGCTCGAGGATGTGTTTTTAAATCTCTGAAAATTTCAACAATGGTTTAGGTTAATGTTTTAGTTTGTTATACTAGTTATTGAGGTGCCTCTACTCTTAAGTTCGTTATAAATTTATCTAGTATTCTAATTTGGGCGCTCTTTTTTTCTTTTGAGCCAAAGCCATTTTATGTGATTTAAAGTTGAAGCATATTAGGTCATATGATGTTGTAGAATCAGGAACGAATCAATTGCCAAAATTATGTTTGTGAATTGTCCCTTGTGATATTCATCACAGCCTAGCCTGGTCATCCATATTCCATAGATATGTTTTGCCATCTATATCTCTTTGAGCATGCCAATACGTACATATTTGTACAAGGTAATTAGAGGTTTAGTTCGAAATACAGCATGGATAGTAAATAAGCAAAGGTGGAAATAGAACGCATAACTTATTTGTGAAGCTTTCTTTTGGACGTTTGGTTATAAATTCAACAAAGTCCAAGTCTGAATTCGTTGTGTGTTTGTTTGAATTCTAACCAGACCCAAGTGAATCTAATAAACTACAAATTCTTGCTGTATTGATTAACCATCTTTGATGCAATTTTCCAAAATTAGTCATTTTAAACCTTAATTTTGATAGCAAATTAACACTGAAAGTTGAAGATTCTAATGAATCTTTGTACCTATAATGAGACTTGATTCTTCAATTCTGTTCCCTCCCTTTATCATCGAATGCTTTTAGGTGTTAAATGCCAACATTCCAATTTTAGATTTTTTTTCTATGTTTTCATTTGACAATGCCTTTATCTTTTAATCAAGATATTTAAGTAGGTACAACCATCACTGCTCAATGTTAAGCTTTCCTTTCCAAATAGAATTTTAGTCCATTTCAACTATAACAAATGGATCAATAAACGTGTGACATTCATACATTTTCTTTGAACATCCTTTTTACAGCTTTTACTTCGATATGGAATTACTGGTGGTAAAGGAACTCTTTCGGATGAACATGTTATGCTTTCTGCTAAATGCCAGGTATCTTTAAATTTCTTGTCTATTTTCATCATAACATCAGTTACATTTAAGTGGTCATTTCCTTTGGTACCAGACATTAGCAGAGCTTCTCCCTTCACTCAAGAGAAGTGGGCATCGGGTTCTGATTTTTAGCCAGTGGACGTCAATGCTTGATATTTTAGAGTGGACTTTAGATGTGATTGGGGCTACATATAGACGGCTTGATGGAAGGTGTTGGTTTACATTCTGCTCTGCTTAGACTTTTCTTCTTCATTTCTATGGCTAAAAGTTTTGGTGTTCTATTTTCCAAGTCTAATTCCATTCTCTCTAATGAGGCTTAATTGATGCAGGACTTCTAGTCTGCATTTTACCGATATACGAAACTTCTGTTATAGTTTTCTTTTTGCTACTTGATTACATCCACCAAGCATTAAATATATCTTACTTTGCAGCACCCAGGTGTCTGAAAGGCAGACTATAGTTGATGATTTCAATAACGACACTTCTATATTTGCATGCTTGTTGTCGACAAGAGCTGGAGGGCAGGGTTTGAACTTAACAGGAGCTGATACCGTAGTTATTCATGACATGGATTTTAATCCACAGATAGACCGACAGGCTGAAGATCGCTGCCATCGAATTGGCCAAACGAGGCCAGTTACTATATACAGGTACTTGAAAAACATCCTTTGTTTCTCTTTCCTTTTCCTTCTCTCGTCTCTCCTTGTTGATTCTCCCCTCCTAACAAAGTGAATGTATGCTCGCGCAGGTTGGTTACAAAAGGTACAGTTGACGAGAACGTTTATGAGATTGCAAAAAGGAAGTTGACTCTTGATGCTGCTGTTCTAGAGTCTGGAATGGACGTAGGGAATGAAGATGACACATCCGAGAAAACGATGGGACAGATACTATCATCCCTACTTATGGGCTAGAACAACAAAGAATGTCATAAACTCTTTTTTTTTTTTTACTTCTGCTGATTCTTTATATATGTTCACCCATTGTTGTATCAGTTATCATGATCTATTTTAGTTAGGATTTTTTTTGGTGGGGGGATGACCTACAAATTGATAGGTCTTGCCCTACATGGGTCACAATTTGCACCCCACAATCAAATAGAATATAAATGAGAAAACTATTGAAGGGTTTGGTGCCTTTTTGTACCCTATAAAACTCTTTATGTTTTGGCCTAGCAACATTAGTTTATAATGGTACGTCATTAATTTTCATGGTAGTAATCTATATGTTTGTGTCCTAGCTGAGTCATCCTTGCAATATATAAATTCTGCACTAAATTTGATAGTGACCCATTGGTGTGAATTTGCTAAAGATTCTAAAGTTCCAAAACTCATTTTTTTAAGTAAGCAGCTGGTATTGGCTTGGAAATTGAACATTTTCAAGCATTGAGAAAAAAACTTCCAACTTCCATGTTAAGGCAACACCGGCACGCTTTGAACTTGATTATCAATCCAGTAATTAATTTTTGTACGTTAATGGCACCAATGTTTTTAACCATTTCCATTAAATAAAAATAAATAAGTAGAAAAAAACCATCTAAATTGTATATATTATTTTCACATTTTATTCAAATTAAAGGGCTTAATATTAAAATTTATATGTAATGTATTAACATATTATATTCCATGTCGTCTCATTAATAAATCAATATAATTTTAAGAAGTCCCTATATATATATATATATAATTATTTAATACATTGACGTTGAAAATTTTTAGTTTCTACGAGTGTTTTAGTTTTAGGGGGTTAGTTTAGGGGTTTAGGTTTAGTAGTTTAGAAGTTAGTGGTTGTGAATGGAATTTAGGGTTTATGGTTAGAATTTAAAGTTTATAGGTTAAAACCTAAATCCTCAACATATTATCATAAACCTTAACCTCTAAACCCTAAACTCTAATCCCTAAATTCTTACCATTACCCCTAAATTTTAACCCCTTACACCCTAAACCCTAAACTGAGTCCCTGAATCTTAAAATTAAGGCGCCTTGTGGAAACTTAAAAGTTTTCATCGCTAGTGTATTGAATATATAGGTAATTCTTGATAAATATATAACCTTTTACACAAAACCTTTCAATGGTATATAAAACCTATTATTAGTGTTTGTAAACATCAGAAGCTGGAAAGATTAAGTATTTACAGTTGGTCTTTTCCTTTTTGGGTAATCTACAACCACAATCATTCAACTATCAATAAATTACATTTTCGTCATCAAATTATGAAAAGTGACATTTTCATCACTCAGCTAATCATGTTTGATCATTTAAGTTATTTCCACGTTAATTGTTAACGAAAAATGATGTTGCAACCTTTAAAATTTGAATAATAACAAATTTAGCACTAAACATTCACACATTGCATCAGTTTGATCATGATTCATAAAAAATCACCCTCATCATTTTATACATTGTGTCAATTTAATCCTAATTCTAACATATAAAATCAAAATAAATAACATAACAAGATTCAACCCTTTTTCACAACAATACCGTAAGCGGTCGTCGGTCCATAACAACTCTTTCTAATGTCGGTGACTGGCAAATCAAATCTCGTCATCCCCCATTTCTATCTTTCGACGTGAATTTTTCAAAATGTACTCCAAACACCACTAAAACCCAAATAAATACCCATCAATGAACTTTTTGATCTATAATTTGTACTGTTGGAAGGGCATCTATGATCCTTTTCTTACCATATTCCGACCTTCAATCGTTCAAATTGTACGAATAGCAGTCCAAATACCGTAAACCCGAGCCTTGATTGAAGATGGGTTTTCTTCTTATCTCTTTTCTTGATTTTACGGATTCTATTATAGAGTGAAATGATCGAATTTGGTTTGGTTTCAAAGGGGTCAGTTATAAGTTCTATGATAGAGTAAGGATTATTGTGGGAAAAGGCTCTTTTGGAAGCAAACTATCATCTTTTATATTTTTTTTCCAAATACATACATATATATTTGAAATTTTAGAGCTAGGATTAAATTGATAGAATGTGCAAATACTAAGGATTAATTTTTTAAGAATCACGATTAATTTGATATTATGTATAAAAATTGAGGGCAAAATTTATTATTATGTCAAATTTCAAAGCTACCGTATCATTTCTCCGTTGGTAGTTAGAAGCCAAGTGACTTCAATGATCAAACCCACTCAGTTAAGTGATTATAATGTAACCTTTTATAGTTTAATGACTACAATATAAACTTACTAATAATCAGACGACTGTAAGAGTAGTTTACTATTCTTTTTTCTCGAGTTATTAAATAATGCAATTTGGGCCTACCGTCTATGGGGTTTGAACAAAAATGCCTAAAGTTTAAATTACAAACGTGAGCCTTTAAAAAATAGTTGAGTACGAACATTTCAGAATTATAGATTAAATTTTAAATTGATTTATATATACCTCCGTCAGTGTATTAAACTTTAACTAAAATTTAAGGTTCAAGCTAATTGTTCGACTGACAAAAAGACTTGTTCAAAATGACACTAACCATTTTTTTACTTAATTAAAACAATTTGAAGTTTAAGAACTACTTTAAAATCGATACTTTTTTCCTGGAGTATGATAATTTTTTATTGCTTTGGAATGCGTTTATGATCAAAATTCAAGTAAATTTTTTAATAGTTTTAAAGCGATTACAAAATAATATATGTTCATACATATTTTTAATCCTTTGATAATACATATACACTTTGCAGACAAAACGATTTAAACTTGGGTCTCCTAGAATGATAACGCTTTTCCATTAAAATCGCTTGTTGGGTTTAAAATTTAAATAAATTAAATGAAAAATAAATAATACTAGAAAAGAATGGCAAATTTGGGAATAGGGGTCTTGTGGCGTTGTGGTTTTTTACGTAACGTTTAGGTGTCTGATTTTTTTATTAAGTAGAGATATTATATTTTTATGTTAAAATTTGAACACATGCAAAATGAGATAAGATGAGTATCTTTGGTCACTCAACCAATTAGTGAATTGGGTGTTTGGGGTGCCTCTTTTCGAGTTGTGGCTTCAGCTTTCTCCTATTACTATGTTCTACTCTTTCCCTTCAAATTAGGATCTAAAAGATTTTCAATGAGATACATAATAATATCGATTTTTTGTATGATTTCACTCTAATAAAATCCTACATTCTGATCAAAGAAAATTATACTAAAAATTTATATGTTCAAAAAACTATTGATTATTTGTTGCTCAATTTTCTATTTGTTGAAAATCATATAATTTCAATATTCTTTACTTCAACAAGTCGTATTCAAACTCAAAAATAATGTAAGGAATAATGACACTTTAACCACTGATAGATAATTTTACTAAAAATCCAAAAAACTTTTGGTTTTGAGGAATCCAATCCCACTAATACCAATTGGCTCCTAATCAAATTTGTTAATTAATAATGCATAGTTTGCCCTTCTACTTGAAATTGGAGTTCTCCACAAGTCAAATATGTTCAAATTTAAACAATAGAAAATATTCTATTGTTGAAAATCTTTATATAATTATATTTAAATATGCATAATGTCAAAAATACTCTTAACATTTAACTGAATAGTCACTTTGGTCTCATATTCTTGTTTTGGAGCACTTTGACCCTCAACGTTTCATTTTGGGTTAAAATGGCCCCTCAATGGATGAAAATCTTTAGTTAACTAACGGTAAACACATTGAAATGACATGACGATCCTACATGACATCATACATTGAGTGATTAAGGCGTGAGTTATCCTTATAAAGGCTTGAGTTTGTTCCCTCTGAAGGTCAAATTGTAAAATCTTTGTAAATGTGGTATTGTTATGTTAACGTACGATGTCGTTGAGTGAACTAACGACTTTTATTCTTTGAGGGATTATTTTGACTCAAAATAAAACGTTAATGGCGAAAGTGCTCCAAAAAAAATATGAACCAAAGTGACTATTCAGTCAAACGTTAGGGCATTTTTTTAACATTATGTCATTTAAATATATAAAGGTTAAGGGCGTTAGAGGTTCAAACATTTTCTTTTTTAAAAAAAATCAACCAAGTCATTGAATTCTGTTTCACCAATTAAGCCTTTGTACCTCGGAATTTTATCAATTGATCCATTTTACCAACGTTGAACGTTAGTTTAATATTTTTTTAATTAGTTGGTGCCACATGTAGCATTGTGGTGTTGTCACGTGGTATTTCTAGAATTTTTTATTTTTATTTAAAAATTATAAAAATCTAAAAATTCTAAAAGAACATAAAATATTATAAAAATAAAAAATGTCACATGATAGAACTATAGTACATTATATGACAGTAATATCTCAAAAAACCGTTCAAATTTAACGGTTAAAATTGATCAAATCACTTAATTTAATAATTCAAAAACTTAAATGATATAAGGATTTATTGGATAAAAAAATTCAAGACTTCCTTTGTTTTTTTTTTTTAGTTCAATAACTTGAGGCACCGCTCAGCCATAAGTAAATAAATGAAACTTTTTTTGAAGCTGTTTCTTTTTCATTTTTATTTTTGAATAGTCTTTTTCATCTTTTTAACTCAATGTTACATTTTGTTGTTGTTGTTGAAGTTATTAGATTGAAACCTACATGTAAATGTGTCGGACTTTGAAACTCTTGTCGTTCCACTTTGTTATGGAAAGTATGATTAGGGGGACACGTCGGCCAACTTATTTCCAACGAGGCCAACTTATTTTGTCCATATCTAGAACGAATATATATAAATAAGAGAATGGGTGTAAGGGGATTTTTATGAAAAATATTATCAATCTATTTTATCGATAATTCTTCTTTCTCCTATTTCTATCATTCTTTCTCTCTATCTCTCTTTCCTTCTTGCAGTATTTCTTCTGTTAGGATTATTCCTAACACACTTCATAAAAATTCTCTTCCAGATAAAAAGAATGTTTCTTACAGGGTTTAAGGGTTCTAAAAGTTATTAATCTCTTAAAAACAATCAATTCAACCCTTAAATTTTTATCACTCAATTAAATCCTTGTATTCGGAAATTACATCAATTAAGTCATCAAATTAAAAACATCAAGTTTTTTTGATTAGTTTTGTTTGTTAAGTTTTAACGATTTTAGGTTATCTATCATGTAACAACATCTTGAAATTTATTTAAAACAATAAAATGTCAAATATTATTAAAGTTCTAAAAACATATTAAATTCTTAAAAAATAAAAATATTTTTAAAAAATTAAATTATAAAAATATTACAGGATTACTCTACAATATTAAAGAATTATTAAAGATTTGTAAATTTTTAAAAGTTCTAAAATATAAAAAATATATATCTAAATTTTTTTATGGGACAATATAGTTGGAGTGTGAGGTGCCTATATTTTGTCAATAAATTTGTATGATTATTGTTTGGATTATAATTTTAGGTTCTAAGGGTGGTTAAAAATATTTGTAAAATATAAACTATTAAAAACCATTTGTGTGAGCTGAATCGTTATGTTACAATCGTTCTAGAAAAAAATTAGTTCCTTACAATGTCACAGTCTCACTGATCCCCCGATAAAAATCATATTTTTCCGCTACACTTTTAAAATCAGTTGTCAACCACTCTAACAACAAAACACTAACCTTCAAATTATTAAATAACACTTTTTCGCGACACTTTTGAAAATCACTTAAATTCTCTGTTGTATATGTATATATAACCTATGTAGGTGGATATGTGGGGTTAGTTGTAGAAGAATGTATTTGGCTTGACATAAGCAACAAGTGGAAATCCAATCCACCTCAAATGGTATGGATTTTAACTCATTGGAGATGGTTGGATGAGATATTTGAGTGCCCCCACACAGCTTCCTGCATGCATGTGACCCTCAATCTGCTGCATCTTTCTTGAATCCAGACATAGCCCATAGGGACAGGGTCCCATCCATTATGTAAAGAGAATAAGATGGAGGTTGACAGAGGAAACACCCAAGACATTTACAGTACTGCCAAAGACATTATTCATCACCTATACCTTGTCTTTTGTCCCATACACAAAATGACTCCACACTTTATTTAACCCTAACTACGTACCTAGTAAAAAGAAGAAGTTTCCCTTGCAAACCTGGAAGCCAGAAAACAAAACAAACATAAAGAAAAAAAGAGGAGAAAAACGTTGGCTTCAAGCATTTCTTCATTGTTGTTTGCTGTATCTTCTCTTCACCATGACAATCCATGTTTTAAAAGTGCCATCCACTTCACTACGAAGCAACCTTCGAATAGTACAATCCATGGTTTATAAGTGTTAACATGGTGCCATCCACTTCACTACGGAAACAACCTTCCAACACTACATGTTTTTCGTCACGCGGTTATAGTTCAAAACCATTTTTTAATAACAAAAGTATGTTGTATTAAAATCCGTAATTGTGGGCACATATGTAAAATGTATGATGCTATTATAAAGTATGACACAAAATCAAGTGACCAATTATGTTAGGCGCGTCATGGGTATTAAACTGTTATGGAAATAAAAGTGTAGATACTATAAGATGTATTTATAATTCAATGAGGGACAGAGTTGTAAATACTTAATAGTTGATTTATAAAATCAACTACATAAAGAGGTAGTGGTCCCCAAGAAATAGGTTAACTTGTTTTTCTCTCCTTCCTCGTCAGAGAGTTTTACGTCAATAGATAACATATCTTCTTGGAATATCACAACCACCTTTTAGGCGACCTTCATCAAAGGATTCAATGTTTTTATCTATCGATTAATTCAGGTACGCTTCCGCATTCAGTTTATTGTTCTTGATGATTTGACATGATAGATCCTGGGTTTAGATTTCATATTTAGTTATGGTTTAATTCTAACAAGTGGCATCAGAGACAAATCATGTCGAATAATTGAGAGATAATTATCCAAAATTTATCACATGTTTATTATTTATTTGTGATGCGATAATGCGTTAAAGTTTCATTGTTAGGGTTCTGTTTTGTTTATAATCCTTTTTTTCTCTCCAGAATTTAGCAACCATGCAATTGGATTGAATTAATTTCAATTGCTTTCTCGTATGTATGGTGTTGATCATTACAGTTTAAATATTAGGGCTTTTATGCTTTATATGCATCTTTCCCTAAATTGTGATAATGGTTACTGGATTTGAAAAGTCGGTAGATCATTATTTATTTATTTTTTTCGATTGATTTTAGGGTTTTTAATTCTCATGGATATATGTATTGTATATCGATCTTTTAGTTAAGGAATTCTTTTACAATAAACTCTTTTTAGAATATGGATTTGCCCTTAATCTTTGGTTTACTTTTATGAAATATATATTTTATTTAAATATGTATCTAATTCGACTGGATCAAAATTTTAATTTTGATCATTGAGTATTAAGATTTATGTTAAAAATTTGAAGTTTATTTTTAATACAATTTTAGGGCTTCGTATATGATTTACCGATGGTCATTTTTCAAATCTCTTGGGTTAAGACCGAAATCTTTGATTTCTATTTCAATGGAATATTATTAATTTGTGACTTATTAATATTTATTTCCATTGGAAAATATATGTTACTAGTAATCTTACTTGTAAATTCATTGAAGAAAATATGTACCGAAGCTCCAACCTTGAACCTAGAAAGCGGGTTCACTTGGGGTAAACCACCAAAACACTGAGCAGCAGTTGAAACACACATGTATGGTGTTTTTCAATTTTATGAATTTTTTTTCATAATTTATATATTTGTATTTAGTTTTTTTAGTATACTCACTATGGATCCTTTTTGGTTGCTCTGGTATAATAACATATAATTATGATATTATTATCAATAATAATTTTACTAAAAGCATATGTCATTATTATTATTATTATTATTATTATTATTATTATTATTATATATATATCTTATTTGTTTTGAATCGGATTATAATATTCGATTGGTTTAGTTCTTTATGATTATACATATCATGTTTAAAATTTTGGTATTCACATTCGATTCGGTTTCATCAAGTATTTCAATTTTGATCTTTAGGTTATTATGCACATTAAATATTCATGTGATCATTATTGAATTCATTAGTATGGTATTTTTACTGCTGGTTAAATATTGATTGTTTTGAATTCAAGTTTTATTTTGGTAAATGCATGCTTAAGGAATTTTTTGTGAGAAACAAACAAATATTTTGGTTTTTCGATTTCTGATAGCCCCACTCAGAAACCTTATTTTGGGTTATTTCAGAAACTTAAGTGTTATCAGAAACTGCAGTTTTGACTGTTATAAAATTTTAAATTTGAATATCGGTATATTTATATTATATATTTTAAGATAAATTAATTGAAGCATTAAGCCACCAAAGTGGCCTCTATTGTAGAAATTATTTTATTTTAATATATAAAAGGTTTTGTGCATGTAAGTCTGATTATGTTAGTATTAATCGGCCCAAAGGAAGGTTAATAATTAACATTATTACATGTGCAACTGTGATAATAAACATGTGATAATTATTCAGTTTTATATGTGAGCAATAAATCGGCCCAAAGGAAGATTTTTGTTTGACATGTTCTTATTATCAATGTTTGATTACTATACCAAGATATCACTTGCAAGTTAATGTTTTGTCCAAAGATGAAATATTAATGGAGTGTCCGATATCTTGATATGAGGTTTACCTTTATTCAAATTTATTATTATTTTGATTATCTTTTAATTTGATTGGAAGATAAAATTAAGATAAATATTTTGAAACAATTAAATTCATATTTTGGCTTCGGATGTCTAATATTTTAATGGACTAATTGAAACATAATGTTATCAAAGTGACCACTTTTGTGTAGATTAGTTTATTTAAAATATTAAGATAATTATGGGTTTTTGTAATTCATGCGTTTATTAATTAGCCCAAAGGAAAGTTAATATTTGGCAGACTTACAACGACAACTGTGGCGATAAATGTGTGACAATTATAAGGTATTTTATGTAAGCAATACGTTAGTCCAAAGATTAATCCATTGTTTGGCATAGTTTATTGTCAATGTTTGATTGCTACAATAAGAGTATCGCTTACCGTTAATATTATTGTCCAAAGACTTGATATTAATGTTGTGTTTGGTATCTTGAGGGGAACTAGCCATTATTTTGAATTTATTTGTTTACTTATGAATATTTATGTGAGCTTGTGTTATTTTATTTACTTATTTTCGTTCTATATTTAGGTAATTTATCTTTGATGTCACAATATCTGTTAAATACATTCTACACTCATGTTTAGTGAAACTAATTTCAAAGAATAGAAAAGACGCTTACATATAGTATATGGTTGTATGAACATAGACTTTGTACTAAGGGAATAATAACTTGCACCTCTCACCGCAGTAAGCACTCATAAAAGGGATTTTGAGAGGGGAGATTGTTTGAATCGCATGAGTGTAATGATCATTATGAATAACATTCTATAAGTCTTAGGAGTAAAAAAATCTAAAGAGATTACTCATATTAAGGGTTTCCTTGACGAAATTAAGAAAATTTTTACCCAAAACATTAAGGTTAAGATGACATCACTTATGCCTTCTTTGATGTCTACGAAGTATAAGGGTCAAGGAAATGTGAGGGAGTACATTATGAAAAATGTTTAATATTGCTTCAAAATTTAAGGCACATAAGATCGAACTTTCTAACAATTGTTTGTTCTCATGATTTTGGTATCGCTTCCTATATAGTTTAACCAATTCAAAATTAGTTACATCTGTTAAAAGGAGAAATAGACTTTAAATGAGCTTATTTCTCATCATGTTAAAGAGGAAGAAAAGTTGAAGCATTATAAGTGTAAAAGTACTCATTCTGTTAGTGCTCATTTAGTTAGTGTCACTAAGAATAAGGGCAATAAAAATATTATAATAAAGTTGCTAAAGGTCCTAATCAAAAGAAACAATAATAAGTTACAAAGTATTGATTCTTTTGTATAAGTTAGGACACATGTGAAGAAATTAAACTTCAAAAGTGAGCAACTACTTCGGTTATTTTGAGTGATCCATGGACTGTAAATTTTATGATCCCACAATTAAGATTATTTTAAGGAGAGATTTATAACTTTTTTTAGGATGTTGAGTTTGGAGGGAGAAATAAGGTTACATGCATTGCTTTTGAGGAGGAATTGGGTTATAATTTTTTTTCTTACTATCATTTTTGACAATGTTTAGGTTTTCATACCTATCATTGATCAAGAAGTGAATCAAGTACCTCAGCAAAACAATGTTGAACAACTCCAATTCAAGATAAAGATAATTGTTTCAGAAGAACAAACACAACAACCTTAAAAAAATAAGTGTCATTAAAGATATCCACGAGAGGAAGGAGAATTACTATTCTAGATTATCACTTTGTATTTCTTCAAGAAAATAAGGATAATAATGGAATGATAGAAAATGATTCAATCATTTTTTATCAGATCATAAAAGTTCAGACTCTCAAAAGTGGATTGATGCCATTCAAGAAGAGTATAATTTTATGCAAGACAATAAAGTTTATGAACTTATCTCATTACCTGAAGGTGCAAACCAATTGGTTGTAAATTGATATTTAAAACCAAGAGGGATGCAAATGATAATGTCGACAAGTATAAGGCATGTCTTGTATCTAAAGGATATACTCTAAAAGAAGACATTGATTTTGTGGAGACTTTCTCTCAAGTTTCATTGAAAGACTCTTTCAAGATAATCATGACGCTTGTTTCAAATTTTAATCTTGAGCTACATAAGATGGATGTTAAGCTTGTGTTTTTCAATGGTGACATTGAAGAAACAAATTATATGGTACAATCATAGATTTGTGTCTAATGATACAAAATCAATGATATGTAAATTTAAAAAAAATTCATCTATGAGCTTAAGTAGAAATCTCATTAATGATATTACAAATTTCACCAAGCAATTATCTCGTTCAGTTTTGAGATAAATTTGGTTGACAACTGTATATACTACAAGTTCAACGGGAGTAAACCAAGTGATACTCAAATTGCTAAAGAAGACAAATTTAGTCTTACTCAATGCCTTAAAAGTAACCTTGAAATTTAGAAAATACAAATGATTCCATATGCATAAGCTATTGAGAATCTAATTTATGCTCAAGTATGTATGGGTTCAGATATTGCGTACATTGTTGGAATGTTATACATATATTTAAACAATTATAGTATGAACTATTGGATAGCAGCCAATAGGGTTATGAGATATCTTTAGAGAATAAAAATTACATGCTCACATATCAGAGTTCTGGTAAGTTAGAGATCATCAAGTTTACAGACTTCGATTCTATTAGAATATTGATGCAAAAGAATTATGTCACATGAGCTGCTACTTATAGATTGAATAGAGAGACCACTTAAGTTATTTTGTGACCGTAAATATGCATTCATTTATTCTATAAACAATAGGAACACTTCAAATTTGAAGCGTACAAATATTAAGTTCCTAGTTGTTAAAGAAAATTCAGAGTGGTTGTGTGTCTATAGAGCATGCTGGTACAAACTCCATAATTGCGCGCTTATTGAGAAATTATCACCCTAGGTCTTTCATGAGCACACTACTCATGTGGGTGTAATGTTATTTAAGGATATTTGGTTTTAGTGGGAGTTTGTAATTTAAAAAAAATGCTCATTTGGTCTAGACACAATTTCGGTTACTTCAGTTTAAAGTTATTTTAAGATTATTTCTGCAGAAATAAAGTTATTTTGGTTTATGCACACTCTGAATTCAGTAAAGTTTGATCTCACTAAGGTTTAGGAGGACCAGTTGGAAATAGACATGTTCGGTTCACATTTCATGTAATTTTCCATGCTACACATCCATGATTGATCTATGTCATTTGACTATATTTGTATATGTGACCATTGATGGGTCTAGTCATGATAAATATGGCAAAGGCTGCTTTGATCCTATATGGATATAGTTGATGGACGAGATTGTTATAGAATACCTATTATATAATAGCAAATTTTTGAGCTCATAAGGTTGTACATTTATCAGGAAACATATGTTGCCCAAGTGGGAGATTGTTGGATTAAAATCCGCAATTGTGGGCACATATGTAAAATGTATGATGCTATTATAAAGTATGGCACAAAATCAAGTGACCAATTATGTTAGGCGCGTCATGGGCATTAAAGTGTCATGGAAATAAAAGTGTAGATACCATACGATGTATTTATAATTCAATGAGGGGCAGAGTTGTAAATACTTAATAGTTGATTTATTAAATCAACTATATAAAGAGGTAATGGTCCTCAAGAAATAGGTTAACTTGTTTTTCTCTCCTTCTCCGTTAGAGAGTTTTACGTCAATAGATAACCTATCTTCTTGGAAGATCACAACCACTTTTTAGGCGATCTTCATCAAAGGATTCAAGGTTTTTTTTTCTATCGATTAATTCAGGTACTCTTCCGCATTCAATTTATTGTTCTTGATGATTTGACATGATAGATCCTGGGTTTAGATTTCATATTTAGTTATGGTTTAATTCTAACAAAGTAGTGTTAAATGATGCAGTGGCAGAACTTGGTGAAAGAGTTTAGAAGGGTCAACTTGAGATTTTTAAAATTTTTAGAGGTTTAACTAAAAGTCTCAAATTTGTTTGAAGGGGTCAATATACATTTTTTCCTAAAAAAATTAGGGTTTAACTAAAATTTTTGAAAATTTGAGAGGCTTAATGAGAATTTTAAGGGTTTACCTAAAACCCTAAATTTCTCCCATTCGACCACCGATTCAACCACCATCGGTCATCATTGCCTTCGTCGGACCCCCATGACTAAAAACCACATCATTTCGTTGTAAAAAATCGACGAACATCCAATAATGAAGAAAAAGTAGGCCAAATGATTTTCTGACTGACGTCTAGAGGGTGGGGAATGTCGAACGGTGAGGTACGTGACGCTTGGACGGTGAACAATGAACCACCGACGCGTGGGGATGTTGGACGGTGAAGGAGATGTAATTTGAGGGTTTGGTTGAAAGAAATTAAAACTTTGAGATTTTTAAAGAAATTAAATAAATAAAAAAAATGTCACATGTCATGTTATAATTGGGTGATGAAATTTTTTAATTGGTCATAGACGGAAAAAAACCTTATTTGAGTTACGAAATGAAACGTTATGCACTTATTTGGGTCAAAAATACTTCATACACCTAACTGAAAAAAATATAATTTGGTCACTTATTTGATAATTAAGCCAAAAATTAACTCAACATTTTACATCTCATTAGCATAATGGTTAGTTGGCATTTTCAAAAAACCGTTTTTTTTATTTAAATTTCCGTCTTCCTCGAAAGAACTATTTTCTCTCAAGTCTTCAATTCTGTTTTTTAAAAAAGATATTCTATCTTAATTGGTTTTACTTATGAAATAAAACAAGGATGGGTAATTTTTTTTTCTTGTTGAAATAGAAGATGGTGACTGAAGTAGATGAAATTACTTTTTGAAAACGCCAACTAAACACTATTATTCCTAGATGATCCAAATTCAAACAATTTATCTGCACTGTGTGTGCATTATTAAATATTTAAAATTAATGAACAAATATCATTTTATAATCACACAGACAATTCAAAAGAAAGAATTTTTCCACTAAAGAATATTTAACGCTAATAATATAAATGATTTAATTTAATAATAATAAGAATTAACCAATGTAATCGAATTATATTAAATATATAATTACAATTTTTTGAAATTTATTTAAACATATAACATTGTATACTTGAATTTACAAAGGTTATGGTTGTATATAATTCTGATATCTAAATGTGAATTATATATTAAAATTAAATTTTAGAAACAATTTATATTAGTTGTCTAAGAATTAAGGGTGTTCAAACCGTCGATTAAACTGAATTAAATTAATTCATACATAAAATTTTAATTAAAAGTAGATATATATTTCGAATATAAAAAACAATATTTATCTACCCTATATTTCAAAGAAAATAAAAAGTAAATAAATGATTCAGTTGTTGCGAAGGAAAAGTGCCTTGGGAGTGTACAACTAATAAGTACAGCATACGACATAGGGTAGAGGGAAACTGCATGTGTTGTTTCCTGGAAATTTATGAACATTCTCTTTGTAAATATTCTTATCGGGTCCCTTCTTATTTCTTTGGGTTTTTGTATTTATTTCTCATTCTACATGACGTAATTTAATTACTTATTTTTGCTAAAAATTTTGTTTCCACTGTTGAATAGTCTTTTGTATGGTGAAAATAATTGTTATGATTTTCTTTATATAAATTTAAGGTTCAAGAAATTTTAAAAATGAATTGAATCTTTATATAAAAGAATTTATTCATAAAACAAATATCCAAATTATATCTTTATTACATTCGTTAAAAAAGTTATCCAATAAATACATGACACGTGACATTTGTTCATTTTTTTCCATATTTCATTTCCTCACTCTTTGTTTATCCTTTCAATTTTAGTGAAACAAACACAAAAAAGGGAAAAAAAAATTACGAAAGTTAATTTCGTTTTTGAGAAATCGAATAATTATAAGCCCCAAAATTTATTCGAGAGTGAAACCAAAATTTCAACTCCCAAAAAATGTTTTTTTTTTAAATTTATTAGCACTTGTAATGGCGAGTTGGATAGAAAAATACAAGTCGAAGGGATTAAAGAATTTGCAATGAGATATAACAACTTTTTAAATAGACATAACAAAGAAACCTAGAAACTGATTTTTTTTCATAAAAGGCTTTTTACTCTTAAACCTTTTTTTCTTCTTAAAACAAGATTTATGTTAACGATATAATATAAATGGTATGTTTTTATTAATGTAAGAATCGTACAAAAATATTAATATGTGCTCATTAAAAATATCGTAATTTTAATTGGAGGAAAAAACTGTACACATACTGGTATAGGCAAAGACACCTCAACGGTAAAACACAGTGACCAACACCAACAAGTCATGCGCAGACAAGGCCAAGACAGCAACAGCAGCTAATCTAGACAAGCTTGAAATCACGATGTTCGCGCCGCACCCCCTTTGCTAAAGCGTCCGAAATATTATTCGCTTCCCAAAAAATATAGTAAAAATATAAAAATTAAATTAAAATGTTAAGCTTAGCTAGTTTCCATCAGTTATTTTCAATTTTAATTATTTATTTAGTCTATATTTTAATATAAATTGCGTAAAAAAAATCTACACAATTTTTCTATAAAATAACTTAAATCTTAAACTTTATCACCATAAAATCTAAATTTTAAACCATAAACTTTAAATTTTACACACTAAACCTCTAAACCCTAACTTAAAATCTTAAACCCTAAAATTAAAAAAATTGTGTGAAATTAAAGTTTATTTTACTCTTTTTACCCGCGACCCCTGAGATGAAGCAAAAGGCCAGAGCTACTACAATAGCAAAAGCGGCAGCTGTGGTAGAAGTCATATTTTTCACATGTTGTTGTAGTTTTTACTATTTTTTTAATTGGTATAAAGTTAAAAAATGCCTTCAACGTTTGATTAAATAGTCACTTTAGCTCATATTTTTTGGAGTAATTCAACCCTCAACGTTTATTTTGGGTCAAAATGGCCTCTGGGCAGATAAAAATTATTAGAAAACTAACGGTAAACAGTTTGAAATGGCTTGACAAAATGATAAGTCAGCAGATAAATTATTTTATATTTTATATAATTTTATAAAATTATTTTTTGATTGATGTAACATTTTTTTAAGTCAACACATTTGTCTATATGATATTGTCATGTTAGCGTGCACTGTCATATAGGTTTGTCAGGTCATTTCAAGCCATTTACCGTCAGTTGACTGACAGTTTTCATCCATAGAGGGGTCATTTTGACCCAACATGAAACATTGAGGGTTGAATTGCTCTAAAAAAAATAATAGAGGCTAAAGTAACTATTCAATCAAACGTTGGAGGCATTTTTTGACTTTATGCCTTTTTAATTTCAAGTTTATAATTGTACTAATTTGTCGTTTAGATTATGAAAGCTATTCTTTTATATAATCATCAATATTCGATCTATTAGTTAATTAATCAGAATTAGATAATGTAGATGTCAATTATGAGGACGAACATCTCAACCCAATTTGCTTTATTTATCACGTCAAGATTCAAATTTCGAACATTGCTTAAGGGATTTAGCATCTCATCTCATTAAACCAACTAATAGTTATTATAAGAAACGATTTTATTACTACAAAATAATTGTCTAAACTATACTTTTTTAATAGATGCTTAAAGTTTTATATTTTCAGAGTAGGTGCCTCACATTTCTTTTTTTATCATTTTGAGGTCAAATCGTTAATGTCCGTAAAAAAATGTCATCCAGTCATTTCTTGACATGTGTCTTATTTTTCATTTCTTTTAACTTTTTTTTATAAAAAATCTCATTTTTCAAAAATTTGTGTTGAGAGGATCACCTCATATGAACTTCTATAGTACCTGATATAGATTAGTCGATTAATAGATCAAAATTCAGTTGACTGTCAGTTTTCATTCACAGAGGGGCCATTTTGACCCAAAATGAAACATTGAGGGTTGAACTACTCCAAAAAAAAGAATAGGGGCCAAAGTGACTATTCAATCAAACGTTGGGGGTATTTTTTGACTTTATGCCTTTTTAATTTCAATTTTAAAATTGTACTATTTCTTCATTTATATTATGACAACTATTCTTTTATATAATCATCAATATTCGATCCATTATTTAATTAATCTGAATCAGATACTGCAGAGGTCAATTATGAGGACAATCATCTCAACTCAATTTGCTTTATTCATCACGTCAAGATTCAAATTTCAGACATTGCTTAAGAGATCTAACATTTCATCTCGTTAAACCAACTAATAGTTATTATAAGAAACTATTTTATTACTACAAAATAATTAACTAAACTATACTTTTTTTAATAGGTGCTTAAATTTTTTTTGTCAAAGTAGGTGTCTCACATTTCGTTTTTTACCATTTGAGGTCGAAATCGTTAACGTCCGTAAAAAATGTCATCCAGTCATTTCCTGACATGTGTCTTATTTTTCATTTCTTTTAACTTTTTTTTTTATAAAATAATCTCAATTTTTTAAAAAATTGAATTGAGAGGATCACCTCATATGAACTTTTATAATACTTGATATAGATTAGTCGATTAATAGATTAAAATTCAGTGATTATATCCCATATAAACTTTTGTAGTACCTTCAAGTTATATATATATATATATATATATATATTAGATTTAGTGTTTGAAATTTGAAAGAGTAGGGCTAGATTTCACTATCACGCACTTATATTGATAGATTCCTTACCGGATGCATTCGGAATTTTGATTTTTTTTTTTTTGGCGAAGATGTCGACACATATAACCTTATTTATGAATTTGGAAAATTACCAATAAATGCTAGTATTAATTTAGAAAGTATTTTTATTTCCTTGAATTACTTTTTCTGAATAATCTTTTGTGTATATACATTTTTGGTTTCCCAATATATTTATTGGAACCAATTTAATGAATAATCTTTCGTATTTTGCTGGCTATAAGAGGTAGACGTTAGTCATAAGTTTTAAAACTATTTTATACTCAAGAAGAAGATCAAATCTTCGAGAATCGCTCTCAACTATTAATTCATATAAAAGAGACATTCATTACAAAATTTAAAGTTACATATATTTAATTACACAAATGATTTATTTTTTTAAGTGTGTCGGTAGAATCGATGCGTCGACAGCAGAGATTTTAGCCATCAAAAAAGGATTTCGCTTGTTTAGCATATCACCATGGTGTAATAAGATTAGTGTTTCTTTCGAGGGAGATAGCAAATTAGCGGTGGAATGGATATGAAACCTCACTCTGCTCCCACTGCCTTCAAGCCGATTATTATGTCATGCCTTACAATAAGAAAAGAGTTCGAGTGAAGCATTCATTTCGCGCCTAGAGAATGCAACTCATTGGTAGATAGCTTGGCCAAGAAAGGAATATCGAGAAAGGAAGACTTAGCCGTTATCAATCCTTTGTAATTTTGGGATCGCCATTTCAGTTTCAGTTTTTTTTTTTCGGTTTAATATGTAAATGCATAACTTGAATACGCTGCACTCTTTTCCCTCCAATTCAGGTTAAGGAGGTTTTTTAATGAGGCGCGTATACAAGTACTATTCTTTGTATGATCGATTTTTTTAATCATACAACTATATTTCAAAAAAAAAAAAGATTGCAATTAGCCCTCGACACAATTTAGGTCTACTAGAATACACGTATGGTATAATAAATCAATTCTCAAATAAATATATTAGAATTAAAAATTATACTAATTAAAACATTTTCCAACTACTATTGATCTAATACCTGGTGATTATAAAAATTATGCAAATTACATAATGAATTGTAAAAAAATAGCATGACACAAATACATGAATGTATCGGAATATATGTAAAATAAATTTTTAACATACAAAAATTATATCAACATATTACACATAAAAACAAGAGAACTAGACACAATCACCTTATTTACTTTCTAAATTAAATCAATGAAACGGGTTATGTAAAAAATATATTATGAATAAGGATACATCATAATATATAAACTATTGTTAAGATTGAATCATGATAATAAATTATGCAAACATGACTTAACATCAAAAATTAAACATAAATATTAACATTTATATAAAAAGCCATTTTAATTAAACGAGTTTCCATAGTTTTTTTTTTTGAACAATTTCTACCTAGGGGAGGGAGGAGAATTTGCTCCTAATGGGTTCCAAACCCACAATCTAAGGGAGAAGGAAGAGTGTCAACTGAGAGCTTTAACCACTTGCTATAGAGATTGTTGACGAGTTTGCATAGTTGAGTTTTAATGTCGAGAAGAACTTTGGTCACTGGTTTGAAGCTAGACTGATAATTTACTAAACTTATAACATAAGAATAGTTATTGGCTCGATTAATGCAATACTTATTATTATTATTATTATGGATTTACCATACAAAATGATTATTGTGAATTGAATTACTTAATTACGCGAATGAGAATTTGGTTTAGCGGTAAGATGAATTTTGAGATTCCATATTCATGTCTCATCATGTGTAAATATTATTTTTGTTTAAGTAAAAATATTTAATTAAGTATTACAAAATTGATAGATATACATAAAGTTTTTTTTTTTTGCATAAACTACACAACCTCAAAATGAATGCTTCTCGCGATAAATGTGACGATTTGAAGAGATTAAAGTTTAAAGTTTGTGAAAGAGAATGTGAAGATGGATGCTAATATAATTGAAACCGATAATGATGTTGGTTTGTTTTATACAAAAGATAATTTTTTTAAGACTCGTTCCGAACGAGTATCGGATTTTGTCTGTGATGTGTATGTGTGTATGATGTGTATGTGTGTAAGGATCAAGTCATGTTTACTACTTTGCAAAAGAATTGCGATTCTGGTTGTACTAACGTGGGCAGAAAATAAAAGTTGAAAGTTCAAGACATGGGAAGAGTTCGCCTTATGTTCCATAATAGTATCTAATCATATATTTTTTTAAGTTTTTGACAAGGCATACGCAAGTGCTTGAATTCGGAACTATTAGGATGAACATTCTCTTTTTTTCCGCCGAAGCCACTCATTGAGTTCATATATAAGAAAAGATTGTTAAATATTGAATCAAATTTAAATTCACACTCAATTTGAATTGAAGTATAATTATATCCGTTAGATATTACTTGTTGGCTAAGTTTATTTATTTATTTAATAAATAAATATTTATTTTATATGAGAATTATTAAGGAATAAAAATCTTTGGTGACCAAGTAATAGATAGGCCTATAAACAACTTATGTAGGGGAGAGAGTCTACATTTGTGAGAAATTATATAGGAATTTTGCAATTACTTGTGAAGAGGGTTTGTAGTTTTGCTCGTACAAAAATATAAATTGTATGGTTTTCTTTTTGCTCGAGTAATAATATTTATTTTTAGTTCGTGAAAATATACTAAAGAGATTGAACCACCTAAAATTTTGATATCTATTCTTTTGATTATTTTCTTCTTAAGTGCTTGTCGTGAGTTATCACGTTATTTCAACCATTGGACATACCCATGATACATTTCATTAGAATTTTAAAAATATGTTTGCAATTGCATGGTAGGATTAAAGAAAGGGTAAAATTTTGATACACAGACTATGTAAAATTAATTTTACATAAGCCTGCATATTTACATTATAAAACTTAAATCTTAAATCTTAAATTTTTAACCTTAACCCTAAAAACTAAACTCAAAACCTTAAACCATATACCCTAAATTCTAAACATTAACCTTAAATTCTAAACCCTACAACTTAAACCTCTAACCTTTAAACCCTAAACTAAAATCCTAAACCCTAAAATTAAAGGACACATGTAAACTTTAGTTTACACGACCTGTGTATTAAAATTTTTTCCTTAAAGAAAATTCTGTATAGAAATATAGTTTTTTTAAGGATTTATATCCAATATACTGGTGGTGGAAACTAAAAGTTTTCACAAGCGCTTACTTTTAGGATTTATGGACTCAATTTAGGAGTAGATTTTATGGGTTTAGGTGTAGGGGTTTAGAATTTAGGGGTAACCGTTAGAATTTAGGCGTTATGGTTAGGATTTAAGGTTTAGAGGTGAGGGTTTAGGTTTTAAGGTAATATATTGAGGATTTAGGTTTTAACCTATAAAACCTAAATTCTATTCACAATCACTAAATTCTAAACTACTAAACATAAGCCGCTAAACCTTACACCCTAAATTAGGTCTCTAAACCCTAAAACTAAGGCGCTTGTAAAAACTAAAAATTTTCACCGCGAGTGTATCAAATAATTATCATTTTTATACCATGCTTAAACTATTTTTATCATTTTAAACCTCTAATTGAAAAATATTTAAAGTATTCGTAATCTCTTGTGCCCTTAATTAGAAAATTTTGTACACTTCAATTTAATGACATGTAGGAAAGAGGTGAATATTCACCTTAAAAAAATGAGATGAAAAATTATTATTGGATGAGACCATAAATGACGTGATGAGCTAGACCCTTCTAATAATTTTTCCATAAAAAAGGTGCACATAATTAAAAAATATATATATATGGAAAGAAGATGTAAGAGAAGCGAGGGAATGACGAACAAGAGTCTTGTCTTGATGCTAAGTAAGAAGATGTGAAATCAGAGAAGGAGAGATGGGAGCTCAAAGGGTAAGGCTTACAGCTTCAACGCCACCGGTGCCCCCCCAAACGCATCGCCCCGGATCACGACATAATCATTAGTGCTTCAACAGTGACACCAATTCCTCACCTTTTCCATCCATTTCCCTCTCTCTCTCTCTCTCTTTTACTTCAGATGATTATCTTCTAAAGCTTAAAAGAAGGGTAATTTAGATTCTACTACTGCCAACTACTAGAGAAAGTGTCGAGAATGAGAGAGATCCTACTATAATAATACACCAGAAAGAGAGATGGGTTTGTTTATGCATATTGGATAACTTTTTATTCTTTTCTCTGTCTGCTTATATAATTTGTTATTGCTATTTTTCTGGCTTATTGTTTTTTAGTTATCTGAAAAGATTTTCAAAGCATACCAGGAAAAGCTGAAATCTGGTTCTGCTGGTGTTGAAGGAAGAAGAAGAAGAAGAAGAAGAAATAGCAGCTAGGCTAGCCACAGGAAACCAGAAGAGAAAGCAAGCAAGCACAAAACAATATCTATAATCTTTGAAGATGGCCACCGCCTCATCATCCACACCTTTCTTTGGAACAAGGGAAGATAATCAAAACCAGATGACACAATTACAACAATCAGCCACCGCCACACCCACTGCTCCGACCACTGCACCTCAGAAGAAAAAGAGAAATCACTCTGGAACTTCATGCAAGTATCCATTTATCTCCTTCTAAGGCTTTTATCACATGTATCCAATGATTTTTGTTCTTTTTTTATTAAAAAAAACCATGGTTACACAATGAACCCTAATCTAAAAACTTGTCAGTTTTCGTTATGATTAAAAGCCTGGACATTTCTTTTTGTTTTGAGATAAGCCTTGAATGTTTTGTTTTTCTTCCCCTAGTTTTCTAATGATTTGTTGTTTGTCATTTCCCAAAAAGCAGATCCAGATGCGGAAGTGATAGCACTATCTCCCAAGACTCTAATGGCAACAAACAGGTTCATCTGTGAGGTATGCAACAAAGGGTTCCAAAGGGAGCAAAATTTACAGCTCCACAGAAGAGGACACAACCTGCCTTGGAAGCTGAAACAGAAGACTACGAAAGAAGTGAGGAGGAAAGTTTATCTTTGCCCAGAGCCCACATGCGTCCACCATGACCCTTCTAAGGCGCTTGGCGACCTCACCGGCATAAAAAAGCATTACTCGAGAAAACACGGTGAGAAAAAATGGAAGTGCGACAAGTGTTCGAAGCGGTACGCCGTGCAATCCGATTGGAAAGCTCATTCGAAGACTTGCGGCACCAGAGAATACAGATGTGACTGTGGCACCCTTTTCTCAAGGTAAATTAATCATTATCCGAGTTTTGTGTATGTTTACTGCCTTTGTTTTCATCTTCTCTTCTCTCCTACTGATGAAGCACTGCAAGAGCTTTCCACTTGTGGAAAAATATTCCTTTAATTGCATGAATGATAGACTGGTGTTCAGGGTTTTCTTCCACTTATGGAAAAGTACAGTTCCAGAAATCAATAGGTTTCTATGGGACTTTTATCAACCAGGAAATGATTCCCCGGCTTCATTTACTAAACCCCCATTCCTCAAAATGGAAATTCAACTTTGAATTCATTGATCATTTTCAGTTTAAATTTAAGCCCTATTAATCTTAGTCGACTTTCCTCTATTTCTTTTTACTGCTGCTGCAGGCGTGATAGTTTTATTACTCACCGAGCCTTTTGCGATGCACTGGCTCAAGAGAGTGCTAGACAGCCGACCAACTTAGCCACAATGGGAAGCCATCATCTCTTTGGAAGCAACCAGGATCAAGTTCAACCATCGAGTAACCTGCTGCGGTTGGGAAGTACTAATTCCGGACCACCAAAGTTCGATCACCTGATCTCTCCATCAAACCCTTCTTCATTACAGAACATGTCGTCATCTATGTTCTTCATGTGGGATGGTGCAAACCAAGGGTTTCATCATCAAGACCATGGCCACGGGTCATATGTCAACAAACCATTGCATGGGCTTATGCAGCTTCCCGACCTTCAAGGCAGTAGTAGTTACAACAATTCCCTCACTTCTGCTAATCTGTTCAATCTGGGCTTCTTCTCCAATACCAGTACTGCTGCTGTAAGCAGTATAAGTACTAGTGAAATAGGTGGCGGATTGTTCCCTTCTAACATGGGAGTTCAGGTTGGTTCAGGACTCTCTTCTCTTTATAGCACTTCAATGCAGCACGAGAACATTTCTCCGCACATGTCGGCCACTGCATTGCTTCAAAAAGCTGCGCAAATAGGTTCAACTACGAGCAACAACAACGCTTCCTCTTTGCTAAGGGGATTGGGGAGTTCATTATCGAGTGGGACAAAATCCGACAGACTAGGAAGCGAAACCCTAAGATCATCACAGATGGAGGATGATAGCAATCTTCAAGGACTGATGAACTCTCTTGCAAACGGCAACTCTTCTATTTTCGACGGCGGCGGCGGAAGCCATGGGCAAAACAACAACTTTGGAGGGTTCAGTGGTGGTGGGTTGGCACTAGAACAACAGAGCAATAATGCTAACTTTTGTAACGTTGACGAGGCCAAGTTGCATCAGAATCTTGCGGCGGGCATGGGCGGGAGTGACAAACTGACCTTGGATTTTCTAGGCGTTGGAGGAATGGTAGGAAACATGGGTGGATGTTTTTCGCAGAGAGAACAACATGGGATTAACGTTAGCTCTTTGGATCCCGACATGAAATTATGGGCTCAAGCAAATCCTTAACAATTTGGTCGTGCAAAACTTGTCTGAGCGCCTCGGCAGGCCAAGCTTTGTAGGGTTTAGTATCTGGGGAATTAAAAACTCTTTTCTTGGTTTTTTTCATGGCATGAACTAGGGTTTCATTCATAAATTGTTTTAATGCTTACTCAAGCTTAGATTTAATTAAGCTCTTTCTTTTTGCGTGATGATCTTCTCGTTGATTTCTTCCATTAACATAAATGGCAGGAACCCAAACAAAATTTTAAAAAGCGTTACTTTTCCTTCTCTTTCACGCGGAAATTTCCTGGTCCTTTAATTTTTAACCAAAAGTTTTGACATGACGGGATTTTGTGGTAGTATATGTTCATTTTTCATATTTCTTAATAATGCACACATATAATACATACAAATTGTTCGAATCTGAATCACTTAAAAATAACATTTACTTTTTAATATGTGAAATTCTAAGGAAAATTTAACCTATATCGTTATATGATTAGAAACTATTTCCGTTGAACTAGGTACAATTATAAAAATACAAAATTACGACATCAAATATTTAACATTGTTACTTTCTTTTTGATTAATTAAGGAGGTATTATATTTTCATAGAGGGGTTCGAACTTATACAAAATAGGATAACATGAATATCATCGCCACTAGGTCAATTACCAAACTACAATAATTTTAAATTACAATATTTTAAAATTTTTAATCTCTTTAATTTTAAATTACGATATTTGAACCCATACACTTTCTTAACAAGATATTTTAAATTTTTTAGTCTCCTTAATTTTTTCTTCAGTTAATGTTAATTACCCAACCACAATAAATTTATTGGAAAGCAACATTCAAATAATTAATGGTGTCATATTAAAGAATGTGTTGAACTTATGAAGAATATTAACATGTCGACTACATTCCAACACATTCGACAAGTGAGCGATTATTTTATTTAATTTCTTAGTTCTTCAATAATTGATCATTTATTCTATTCCTTTAATTTTATTAATTATTACTCATCTCCGAGCAAGAAAGAGAATATATAACTTCTTTATAATTTCGATCTAGACATCATTTGTTCGGCCACCTAATACCTAATCCCAATACTAATATTTGGAATTAATTAATAAAGACCTAAAATATTTTATTACTGAACATTTTCTCCAATTCTTTTTTTTATTAAATTACGACATAAGGAGAAACAATTATATATCTGTATATTTGACATGTGCATATAACATTTTTCTTGAAATTATATTTCTTTTTTTATCCGAGCCAAAGTATCCACGGCATTTAATAGTAATTAATTCTCTTGCCGTTCATGTTTTGCCGTGAAATGTACTCTATTCCCATGAATGGGAGAAGTTATATCGTAGGCATGTTCCGCCACGTCATCTATGGTTCTAACTAATAAAAACCATCAATTTCAATAATTTTTTCATAACACGTTTTTACTAAGTGAATCTTTGCATGGTAAAACTTATTTTTTAAATTTTATTTAAACTAAATATAAGTGAAGATTTACTTGATAAAAAAATGACATAAAAATTTATTGAAATAGATAATTTTTATTGGTTGAGACTATGAATAACGTGGGCTACGTGATGGGTTGTGCCTGTGATATAATTTTTCCATGAATAGATATCGACCCCTATTTAAACTCAACGGCTGCTTATAGTAATATTAGATAACGTGCCTGCAAGCTTCTCATGCTTAGTAATATTAAGTTTTATTTCTTAGAAAATAATGATACCTATTTCAAGGGCATTTTATGTAAATTCGAAGCAAACAGTCGTCAAAAGTATGGAATGACGGAGAGCTTTGGTCTTGGTCGGGAAATTTATGTAATTCCGGCAGCCGTAGCAGTGCAAAGTGTTAGTTATATATGGTCATTAATTAGAGAATCATGTGGCTATTTTTGTCTCAGTTGTTGTCTTTTATTGTATCAGTCCGTGACTGACAATTGACAGGTTATTCCTCCAAAGTAATAAGTACACGAACAGTTGTTTCAGTTCAGAACTCATTTTTAACCAAAAGGATACCATTTGTTAAGAGCAGGACTCGTGACACTGCCGGATGGCAGCCCATGGAATTAAAGAAGAAGAAGAAAGACAATAAAAGAGACTTGTACAACTCATGACTGCCCCCATACAAGACAGTTTCTGATAATTCAGAGCCAAGTGAGCTTACTTCTTGTTGTTGCTGCCGCTGCTGGTGGCTCCGTTCTATTTGCGCCACCCCTTCTTCGCATTGCTGAGCTGATGCTGGATTTGTTGTTCAGAGTTGAGTCCTCCAGCTTGCTATGTGTGGAAGAGCTCCCAAAGTTGTTACTGGAAAAGAGGCGGTAATTGTTGTTGTTGATAGCTGTGAGTTGAGCCCATTTGAGCTGTGGCTTTTTGTGGGGAATTGCAGTACCATGTTGTTTTTAATCGATGGGCTAAAGAGACAAGGGACATTATTGCTGCTGCTTTTATGTTTGTTTTATTATTTTGCAAATATCAGGAGGATGCATTAGTCCTCGGAACGATTTGTTGTTTTTTTTGAACTAAGGAAGGAATAGAAATTCTGTCCCTTTTCGGTGCTCATGTTTATGCTACTACACTAAAAATGTAGGTTTAGAGTTTAGAGTTAAGGTTTAAAATTAGGATTTAAGATTAGATTTTTATAGAATTTAGGGTGAGGTGTATTTTTAGGGTTTATGATTTAAGGTTTAAGATTTATAATTTAGGTCAGGCTTAGAATTTGATTTTTTGGTATTATTTTGCAAACATTTGTTGCATGTGGCATAACCTGATCGAGTCTCATGACATTTCTTATTAGAGAACGTCAAAGGGCTAAAGTGATAACGAATTAAAAGTTAGGTGCAAACTGACAAAAAATAATCATAATTCTTTAGACTCAAAGTGAGAATTACAAAAGAAAATAGTACTAGTATTTTTTCAGAAATATTTACACTACAAGTTCAAAAAATAATTATAAAAAACAATGATATTAAAAATAAACAATATGTAAATATAAAGTATAAATATTATTTTTATTTTATAGAGGAATCATATGCATTAAGTGAAATAAGTTTAGGGTCAGTGTGGAACAAAATAACTTCAGGGGGCATTTTGGGAGAATACAAGTTTTAGGGTCACACGAAATGAAAGTCGAAGAAGATGATTGAGTAAACAAGAAAAGTTGAACCATTCAAGGAGGAAGACTACACAAAAAATTATATATATATATATAATTGGAAGGTTAATGCTAAAGAGGTTTTACTATTGATGTAAACTATAAATTAACTATTAATGCATATTTAGTATGTTTTAGTTATGATTTGGATGAATTTAATGCATTTTTTAAATTATACTGAACGGTCATTTTGTCATTTATTTTTTTAAATAATTTAACTTTCAACGTTTTATTTTGGGTCAAAATGGTCTCTTCTGCAGATGAAAACTGTTATTTAACTGACGATAAACAACTTGAAATTACTTATAAAATGATACGTTAGGAGAAAAATATTTTATATTTTATATAATTTTTTAAAATTATTTTTTGACTCGTGTGTCATTTTGTAAAGTCAGCAATTTGTCTATATAATAGTGCTATTGCAGTGTGCACTATCATTTAAGTTTGTCATGTCATTTTAAGACATTTATCATAAGTTGACTAGCAGTTTTCATTTGTAGATGGGCCATGACTCAAAATGAAACGTTGAGGGTTAAATTACTTTAAAAAATGGGGGCTAAAATAATTATTCAGTCAAACGTCATGGGTGTTTTTTATATTATGCCTAAATTAAAACTACAAATATAGGAGAGTATATTAATACTCATGTATTAATATAATATCGATAAATATAAATCCTCTATCTTTTTTCGGCTCTCCTATTAATGCTTCTACACTAAAAATTTAAGTTTAGGGTTTAGGTTTAAGGTTAGAGTTTAGGAAATTAGGGTATGGTATATTTTTAGGTGTAGAGTTTATAGTGTAGGATTTAAAATTTAGGGTTAGAGCTTAATTTTTTTTTTTTTAGTTTTGGGCATAGAAAGGGCACCGAAAAGGGCAAATGATTTTTGTCCAATATCGATACCCAATACATGGATAAAAATCTTATACCCTTTTTAGTACCCCTTACTATACCCAACACTAAAATAAATCAAATTCTAAGTCTTAAACATTAAACCCTAGAGATCACCCTTTCCCAAATTTCCTAAACTCTAATCTTAAACATTAATCATAAACCCTAAATTTTAATTTTTAATGTAGGATATAAATAAAAGTACCAGGTAGAGGATTTCTATTCCATTTTTGCGCCCCTCTACTTTCGGTAGCTAAATTGACTTTGGCGAGGGCTTGAGTATCAAGACCTTTTGAGTTGTAAAATCAAACCAAATTTTCGAAAGTTAATTTTCAGACTGAACATCAAAATCCATGTCTAGGTATCAATATTAGAGCCATATATGTTTTTGGAAAAATTGACTCCAAATCCCTCATTTAAAGCCAGATTTGGACCCAAATACTGTTAGAGTGAAGTTTTATTGATGTCTTCGCATGCCGCTTGTCCTTTTCGGACAAGACACTCGTGAAATGGTGTTAAAATTTTCATAGCACGGATTACTCTTATAATTTGTATGCTAATTGGAACAACTTGATTAAAGATTAGAATCATTCTGATAATCAATATCATACTTTGTATCTGTTTGAACCAAATGTAATACAATGTCAATAATACTCGATCAATACGAGGAACGAAGACTAGAACGCATTAGTAAGAGTAATCTTCTCCAACTCATTTAGTAGGAAAGATGTAAAATTTATCATAACGTAAAACATCTTTGTGCAAGTTTGGGATACTGTCAACACACAATTCTCACAAGTAAATTCTAAAGTTTGTAAATTGTTTGTTTCACTCGATAATTTTATAATAAACATCATGCTAATAAGATCGCTAGTTCTACTGCATTTGATTACTAATGCTTCCTGATCGAAAACGTGAGTACCGCTGGGGAACACAATTAGGAGAAGATGATATCGAAAAGGATTTGTTGGGGTAAAGAGTTGTCATATACCTGGCCCAGGCACTGAGCAGGAGATGGAGAAAAGGGCCTTGAGATGGATGGAGCAGATTTGATTTAGGAAGTTGTCTGCATTCGTATGGGAATATTCCGAGGTTAGAATTTGGACAGCATTCACGAGGCATATTGGTTTAATCCAGTATTTCTGATATCCTTGTATATAAAGAAAAAAAAAAAGACTACATGGCATATTATTGGACTCTAGAAACCAAAATTCAGTAGCTGTGATAAGTAGATAAAGTGCTAGTATTTCTGATATGCTAACGGAAACAACTGGGAAGTATAAGGTCACTATCATCAAACTAGTGTGTAAATGAGAAGGATCCCGAACACCAAAGGAGAAAGAAAACTTACCCTCTCAATGTCTTTTGAGAATAAATGATTGAAAGATATGTACAATTCCAATCAATTTTCTTCCTCTTCTTCTTCTTCATCAACAATCTCAAAAGGCGGTGAATCAAAATGGTGTAAAGAATCGAGACTGTAATACAGTTTAAAAAGGGAAACCATTTTGAGGAAAAGGTTCCACATTATATGAACTTACAAATGCATGGTACGATAGGGGGAAAAAGAGTTGACGAGATTTAGGTAGCAAGAGTACCTGCAGTTCTGGGGAACCCTCCAGGAGATAACAGATTCCTTCTTCAGATCAGGCGGCAGTGACGTGAAAGCTCTCCAATCTTGTAGCATAATTTTGAGATCATGAAGCTTGCTATCCATACCATAACAGCAATTTGCATGCATTGTGCATACTAAATTCAAATCTTTACTACGTTCACAAAGACCACCAAAATAAGCAGTATCCAAAAATCTAATCTTCAGCCCAATATCTGAGATGAAAGGATCAAACTTGATCTTATTGAGAACATCCTGATCGTGATATCCGGGATAAGTTTCATGTGAATCATACCAGAATTTATAGAATGCTATTGACCGATTATTAGACTTTACATAGTTAAATCCCCCATTGGGAAAGTTATTCAGATCATCCGGACTGCCTAAAAAATGGTCACATGCAATCTGGAAATCAGCATCTGGAAAGAACCGCGGAAACGGATCCCTAAACCACATGATATCAACATCCTGAGATTAAATGAAAGAGGCATTAGAAATGCAGATAAGCAATTTTCACAAGGTTCGTTAGATTTGGATAAGATCCATAAATATAACTGAGAAAAGCTAAGAACATGGAAAACAAGTGGAAATGATTGTAGTCACCCAACAATCCCTGCTATCCTTTCCTTCTTCCCGTTTTGTGTATCAACATGTTAAATGAGGCCGTATCTTAAGCTACTCTATTTCTACCAACTAATGTAAGTAGTGATACATTTCAAAACAGACAGCACACAGCACAGTAGAATGAAACTTTGCAAGAAAAGAGAGTGTAACACTCTTGTCAATGTAAAAATATTGTTGATACTCGCTACATATCCATACCAGTATTGGGTCAAGAAGCCACAGGCCATATTCCTGCTTTGACATTCTAACCAATAATCTACAAAATTAACAGGGTCCTAAGATTTATATTTAATTTATTATGTTATACAGAGAGTAAAATGTGTTCTTCAAAAAATTGTAACAGAGGACTAGCTTTTCAGCAGATAGAGTATTCTTGCACAAAGGGTCCCTCCATTTTGTAGCTCTAAAGGAAACTATAGGAAGTTTTGATATATTATTTATGGCTCTAGGAACTTCCATATCTATTATTCTGTTGATTTTTCATTATGCATTTCCTGCAGTCAGCAAGGCTGCAGCATTGCCCACAAGCTCATATGATGTGCATCCCTTAGCAAAACAGGTTTTCTACCGACTATTTGAACGGCAAAAGCTTCTAATACTGCGTAAACTACTCAACAAATTTTAAAAGTAAGTTGTTTTCAAAACCTTCTATTTACAAAAACCGAGTCTAGCCTCTTGTATTCATTGACTGTGTTTTAGAAAAGATAAGATGCACCATAATAACAATGAATCTTCCGGTTAGATATCAAGCTACACAAATAGGAAAGATCATGGATTCTAAAAACAAAAACAGTCGTGTCAACCACAAGTTGGACAAGCTAATTAAGCTTCCAAAATAGAGAAAAGACGAATACCGTGAAAACAAAACTATAACCCAACTCAAGCACAGAACGCAGGAAATCAATCCTTCTCCACATCATCTTCAAGTAGTTAGCAGTCATGAAGTACGCTTCCTGTTGAAAATCAACATCCTCGGTGACGAGAGAAAAGCAATGCTTATGTATAACTTGACAACGATTATACGCCTTTTCATCCAAGGCAATAATCACCAAATGGTCCAAAAACCGATGCGTGCCCTCTCCAAGCATAAAACTCTTGAGGAAAAGGTCAACAACCGAATTGGGACTTGCCCAGGCATCATTCAATGTTGTTAAAATAACAGTATTATTCCCCATGGAAGCATTCCTCAAAATTTCTTCAAGGTGTTGCATTGGGTCCTGCAGGCAAACAACTTTAAATGTGAAAAATATTCAGTGATATTCCTGGGATTGTTTTTGCAGCTAAACAAAACTATACAAATCAAGTATCAATATCCTAAAATCGATTATCTGAAAACATGAACACAAAGAAGAATCTGCATGCCAACACTCCCACATAAACTTCAAAGAAGTTCCATTTCCAGAAAATTATAATAAAATCCTTAGTCTCTACTAAGCACTAGCTCTATCATACTAGGACTATTTTAAAAGGTATAAGCCAATTGGATTCTTAATTTAAACCAATACGCTGAATAGTTACATAACCAAGTAACCATTTTTCCAAAATGAAGTTATGCATGCAATGAAAATAGAAAGGAAAGGAGAAGAGAACAAACCGGAGAAGAGGAGTAATTGAGATAGGAAGGGAAAAAACGAACGAAAGTGGAAGAAGAAATGGAAGCGGAGGGGAAACGGACGGTATCAGTAACAGTGTAAAGCATCAAAACGGAGAGCGTGAGGAGCGTGAATAGGAAAGCAGCTCGGCGGGTGAGCTTCTGAACTTTGGGGAGAGACATGCCGCCGGTGGGAGAAGAGGGAAGGGGAGAGCCGAAGGGGTAGCAAGCTGAAACGGCGGTAGGACGTGGACACCGTCGCCTATGAAACCGTGGCAATGCTCGCGGGAACGCCATCAACCGACAACGACACTGATTTCATTCCTTTTTAGTATTTACTTTCCATTCGAGACTGAGTTGAAGAATCGGATTTTGGATGCTGAGTTGAAGAATCGGAGGAGATTGTGGAGAGAGAAACGTAGAATTTGGGTAGGTGGGCCCTCATCCGCGCGGCTTCCACTTACCCTTAATTTCATTTCTAAATGTAATCTCACTTATGATTATTTTGACTTCTTTTCCTATGTTTGCATTAATATATTTTTTAGGTAAAGTACACCGATGGTCACCAGAGTTTTTAGTGTAAGTTCATTTTTGTCATCGAACTTCTAAAATTTACATTAGAATCACCCAATTTTTAATTCATTTTCATTTCGGCCCCTTCCGTTAACTTCGATTAAAAAACACTGACGTGGCCTAAAATAAAAGTGAACTAAAAATTGGATGACCCCAATAAAAATTTTAAAAGTTAGTAACCAAAATAAACGCTCCCTAAAACTTCGGTGATAATTTGATCTACTTTGCTCTATATTTTTTTATCATAGTTTGCATTAATATATTATTTAAGTACTAAAAACACTTATTAATTCCTCCTCCTCCTCTTTGTTTTATCAGAAATTTTTAATCAAGTGTATTGATTATAATAAATTTATTTTCAATATAGACATTAATCGAAGGGTTCGAGTTAAAAAAAATTTTGAAATAGAATTTGAGTTATAAAATTTGAATATTTTGGAGTACCGAAATCAACTTAGTGGTTTTAAGCCATTTTGGCAAAAGGTTTAAGTTTTGATACCATGGGTCTAGTTTTGAAACTCTCAAGTCTATATCTATTAAGGGTTTTGTCTTTTTCCATTATGCATATAGGTCCTTGATTTAGTCTTAAATTGTGTTTTAGTCTTCTGATATTAATAAAAGTTAAATTGGATTGATTGGAATGGTTTCAGTTTGAATGCTTACTTAAATTGATAAGTTTAAATTAATCCTTAAACGCTAGTATTAATCTGGATGTTAATAAATGTATGTTTTATATTTGTACGTACTTGTTTTTTTATCAAATGTAAGTACTTTTTTTATGATTGAACTAGAGGTATGATTCATTGTTTGAATTTAAAAGTTTGGGTAGAGATTGTAATGGATGGAAATCGTCAACTCCTTAACTATACCCCTTTTGGTGTCCACACTTTAAAAATGTAGGTTTAGGGTTTAAAGTTAGGGTATAAGAAATTAGGTGTAGAGTATATTTTTTAAGGTGTAAGGCTTAGGGTTTAAGATGTAAAATTTAGGGTTATAGTCTAGAATTTAATTTTTTAGTATTTTTTAGTGTAGAACATAAAAAGAAATATATTTAGTGAGCAAGAGATTTTTGTTCGATTGTAATGATTTTAATGTATGTCGGTAGCATCTCTGACTTGATTTATAACTAGGTCGTGTGGGAGAGTTATACTATCCTCAGTGTCCCCATTTTAGTGAAGTAAAATACAGGAAGATATTTATGTCTTCGGGAGGTTCAAACCAACCCATAGACATGGGAGAGTAGCACCTAACCATTAGGCCAAGTAATGAATTTATTATCCATTGACAAACATAATACTTAGGTTAAAATGAAGTATTCATTAATTTTATATATTTTATGAAATTAATTAACCAAAACAAAAATTCTAAAATAACATAAGAATATATATATATATATATATATTGAAATATTAAAATATAATCCTATATATATTTTTATATTATTTTAAAATTTATATATTTTCATAAAATATATAAAATTAGTGAATACCATAATTTAACTTAAAATATTATTTTTGTTAATACGATAACATCACTTGGCTTATGGTTAGGTGCTATATTAAATCTATTAATCAAATAACATAAATTCTTATGAAGTACATTGTTTCTGAACAAGCTATATAATCAATAGAAAGGGAAAGAAAATGATGTGCTGATATGAGAGACTGAGATATAAATGAAACTTTTTACATATATACCTGTAAAAGACAACAAAGGATCAAGTTTTCCAAACATACATCATATCAGTTGAGGTCACATTTTCTCCCCATCAATGAAAATCTCGGGGATGTGAGCAACCATTGACCAATTTTTGCTTGTTTTGATTTGGCCTGTATCGAATAACTTTGAACAGCTTGAAATTTCCAGGTACTCCAATGCTTCGAGAGAGCACAGTGTTTGTGGGAAAGATGCTAGCTGAGGACAGTCAAGGATTTCAAATCTTTGAAGTGAAGTCAGTTTGTTGATCCATTCCGGTAATGTCTTCAGATTCGAACAGTTCGAGATCTGTAAGTATTTCAGTGTGGTGACATGTTGGAGACCATCAGGCAGAGAAGTTGTTGCATATCACTGATTTTCAATGTGCGGAGGCTCTTGAGGCCTTGCAGTTCCACAACATTCTCTTCCACATCCTTGGATAGATCAAGCTCTCGGCACTCTTTGATTTCGAGCTCTTCAAGGGCTGTTAGATGCTTAAACCCTTTGAAAAGTGACTTGAGCATTTCACAACAACGAATATCGAAAAACCGGAGAGAAGTTAAACTCTCCATACTTTCCTCAGTTAGGCATACTAGATGAGGACAGTTTTCTATGGATAAATGCTGAAGAGATGTGAGATGATGAAGCCCCTTCTCTGGAAATAACACTAAATCTATGATACCATCAATATGCATAACCTTCAGCTTGGAAAGATATAAAGGATACCCTGAATTTGCTCCTGCTGCTGCCATTGCAGACTGTTGTAAAACCTTGGCAGGCACATTCTTTAGCTCCAGTTCTTCCAAAAAGGGATGCAATAGTATATGTGTCAGGTTGGTGCAAATCCCAATTTTTAATTTCGAAAGACAAGGGAATGAAGAAATTGATTCCTTCTGCTGCAATGGCCTTTGCTGTGATGCTGCTATTGCTTTGCCACGATTATCTTCCGTAACTGCAGGGTCTTGCCTCCTCCATCCCTTCAGGTTTCGCAAATCAAAACACACTAATTCCTCTAGGCAAGGGAAGAAATCTTTACATTCTGTTCCTCCTTTCAACGAATTGCCCCTGAATGATAAAGACGACGAAGACTCAGCACTTCTATCTTCAATGTACTCGATAGCAGTTATTTCTTCAAGCCTGAGTACCTTAAGCTTGGGAAGATGACTGAACAATGGGAGATGTAAGCATCTGGTAGAATTCCATATGGTGATTTCAAGTAAGTTAGGGAGTAGCAATGACAAGTCAAAACTCATCCAATTTGGGAACCTTTCAGCTCTATATCCATAAATGTGAAACTCTTTAAGATTTGAATGTGGCTGGAGGCCCTCTAACAATGCTTCATCTTCTTCAGAACTTATATGCTTGGTAACTTCTCGGCTCCAATCTAATGTCAACACCTCAAGATGTTGTTTCCCCTTCAAGTTTGCTTCCTTGCATTCTGATGCAACATTTCTCAAGTTTTCCAGCTTTGCTATCATTAGTTCTCCCCTCAGCTCATTTAGGTCTTTTAGTTCACTTAGGCCTTCACTGCTCCTTCCAAAGGAATCGGTGCCTACTACAAATCGCGTTAATGTTTGAAGAGAAGTTAGCTGCCCAATCCCAAATGGCATATGTGTCAAGCCAGTACACTGACCAGTCTCAAGATGCCTAAGACTGATCATGTGTCTTAGTTTTCTTGGCAGCTCTTCTAATCTCTTGCAAGAATAAACTTTCAGTGTCTGCAAATTAAGCAACTCGGTAATCGAACTTGGGAGTTTTCTGATGACTTCATTCTTGGAGAGATCAAGATACCTCAAATGTTTCAACTTACTGATGGAACTCGGCAGAATGCGAAGACCAGTATTGTGTAGATCCAGTACACGCAGACGTATCAAACTTGAAATGATTGTATCAGGATCGAACTCGTCCAAAATTACACGATGAATAGGTTGCATGGGAAGAAGAAATGTCCGTATTTTGTTCGTGTTGAGCAAAGGGGGAGGGATTTTCCAGGACAAATCTAACTCCGCATTGAATGACACGTGACGGGTTCTTTCACATATGTTTTTACAATCCAGATCTACCAAGGAGGTGTCACTCCCTGCAACTAATTGAGCAAGGTCCAGCATGAGATCATGCAGTTTGCAACTTATTACATTGCCCCATTCATCATATTCCACGTCTTGAAAAAAGGACCGCCTTAGGAGATCCATGAAATACTTGTCCCCTAATTCCTCAAGGCATTGAATTCCCTGCATTGATTGTATAAACCCTTCTGCAATCCAAAGTGAGACAGCATCTGCTTGTTGATCTCGTAGTCCTTAGGAAATAATGAACAGTAAGCAAAGCACTGTTTTAAATATGGTGGCAGTTGTTCATAACTCAACTTCAGTACAGAAAATACATCATCTTCATTTCGAGTAGTCGTCAACATTTGCCTCTTTTTCAAAGAGAGACACTCGGTTTCAGTATCTTTGGCATATAGAACGCCGCCAATGGTCCTTATGGCAAGGGGATTACCGGCACATCTTTGGACAATGTCCTTCCCGATTGCTACTAATCTTGAATCATTTGGCTCTTGGCCTTCTTTAAAAGCCACTTTTTCAAACAAGGACCATGACATGTCGTCCGGAAGACCTTCCAGCATATAAGGTGGGCTTGTGCCTGTAACGGAAGCAACCAGTTGAGCGCGCGTAGTGACAATTATCTTACTTCCCCTTGCACCATTCATCAACAAATCTGCCAAATTCCGCCACCTCTCTCGATTGTCATTCCACATATTGTCTAACACGAGTAAGTACTTCCGGCCATCGATTCTTTTCCGAAGGTGAGTTTGCAAGGAATCCATCCCAAAACTTGCAAACTTGGAATTAGTAGCAGACTCCAAAATCTTCTCAGCTATGGTTTTCACATCAAAAACATCAGAAACACAAACCCACATCCTCAGCTCAAAATGTTTCACAGTTCTCTCATCATTGTACACTAGTTGAGCTAGAGTGGTCTTCTCTTGTCCCCCTATCCCAACTATTGGAATGACTGAAACATTATCCCCACCATTCGTGTCCAACAGCCTTTTCATGATGGCATCTTTGTCACCTTGTCTCCCAACGACATCTTCCTTTCGGACAAAAGAATGTGTCTGCTTCCTCTCAAGCTTTACAAGTGGTACGCTTACAGGGGATTGATCCATAAAGTGGTATTTGGTTTTATCTGCAGCTATTGCATCTAATCTCTCCCTAATGGCATTGATTCGATGGCCTATCTTAAGATTGTAAGCAACCTGGTTAACTTTTGAGAATAGAAAGCTGACCTGTTTTCCCCTTTTCCCCTGGACTTGGCGTTTCAAAACATGAGTTGAAAAATCATCCAACAGGTCATCTGCATCATAAACAGCATCTTTAAGCTTTCCAAGCCAATCTCTAGCCTCATGGCTCTTGGCATCATGCTGCTCCTGATCAGCATCCAGAAGCACAGCTCTGATGGTGGAAACTGTGTTTTTCAGTTTCTCAAGCTGCTGTTTGACACCACCACAAGCCAATCCGGTTTCCTGGAGAGCAAGGTTGCCTATCTTCCCCAGGATTCTATCAGCTATGTTAAATAAAACTGCCTCTGCCATTCTTATTTTCACAAAAACAGTTTCAATTTCCAAAAGCAGCAATGGTTAAAATGCAAAGCTTTTGTTGATCCGGGAAAGCAATTCAGGCATAAATATACAAAGGGTTGACATCAGTTCTCATTTTTCAAATCAGATTAGCTGGCTATGCGGACAAGTCTTTATCAGTGGAGCTGTATTAGAGATCATCTTTGGTAAACCGAATCAAAGAAAGTCAGCACCGAGATGAAGGTTGTGCAATAAAAATGAAACAAGTGGAATCAGGTGAAACTAAGGATTATGAAATTAAACCCGATGGATGTCTTTATTATAAAGGTAAAATATATATTCCTGAATATGCTGATTTGAAACAGGATCTTCTTACTGAGGCACATTATAGCCCGCTGACCATGCATCCTGGTGAAAATAAGATGTATCAAGATTTGAAAAGTCGATATAGGTGGCCTAGTATGAAGAGAATGATATCAGAGTTTGTTGCAAAGTGCTTAACTTGCCAAAAAGTGAAAGCTGAACACCAAGTACCATCTGAAAAGTTGCAACCTATTTCTATTCCACAATAGAAGTGGGATAGAGTTACGATGGACTTTTTAACAGGATTGCCATTAACTCCCAGTAAGAAAAACTCTATTTGGGTAATTGTAGACAGGTTGACTAAATCAGCTCACTTCATACCATTTCGGACAGATTATCAAATGAGCAGGTACGCTAAGATATATATTAAAGAAATAGTTCGACTACATGGAGTGCCAATATCCATAGTATCTGATCGAGATCAAAAGTTCACATCGAGATTTTAGAAAGCTTTGCATAGAGCTTTGGGGACGATTGAATTTCAGTACAACATTTTATCCTAAAACTGATGGTCAGTCGGAAAGGATAATTCAAATACTTGAAGATATGTTAAGAGCTTGTGTTATTGAATTTGAAGAATCGTGGGAAAAATACTTGCCATTAGCAGAGTTTGCCTACAACAACAGTTATCAGGCAAGTATTCAAATGGCACCCTATGAAGTTCTTTATGGTAGGAAATGCAGATCTCTATTAAACTGGTTTGAGCTACATGATCGCAAGCTTATTAAGCCAAATTTATTGCAAGACATGGAAGAAAAAGTTAAGATTGTGCAAGAAAATCTTAAAAAGGCTGCTGATCGACAAAAGTCATACGCAGATCTGAAAAGAAAAGATATTTAGTTTAAAGTTGGAGAAAAGGTATTCTTGAAAGTTTCTATTTGGAAGAAGATAATGAGATTTGACCGTAAAGGAAAGTTAAGTCCTCGACATATTGGACCGTATGAAATTTTGAAGAAAGTTGGTCCGGTAGCATATCAATTCGCCCTTCCACTATAAATGAGTAAGATTCATGATGTTTTCCATGTATCGATGCTTCGAAAATATAGATCTGATCCATCTCATGTGATTGCTCCAGAAGAAGTTGAATTACAGTCAGATTTAACATATGGAGAAGAACCGGTCAAGATATTATCCTATAGTGTTAAAGAATTGAGGAACAAGCAAATACCATTGGTGAAAGTTCTTTAGCGCAATCACAAGGTGGAGGAAGCAACATGGGAGACAAGGGACGCAATGGAAAAGCAATATCCACACTTGTTTAAAACATGTACGGATTGAAAATTCGAGGACGGATTTTCAATCGGGGGAGAATTGTAATACCCAAGATTTGCATAGTGGCTAAAATGAAAAGAATTAAAAGTTAGCGGTTTTAGTTCAGTGACTAAAACGTAAAATTTTAAAGTTTGGCGGCTAAAGTAAAAAGTTAGGAAAAGTTCAGGGACCAAGATGGTAATTTCCCCATTAAGTAATTTTATTCAGTATAAGTGTAGATCAGATCGAATTAAGTATCTTAATGTCAGTTTTTGGAATTAAGAACCGAAAAAAGGTACTGAAATTAGGTCGAATAGAATTATTAAGCGTGCTCAGGTTAGGGAAATTTATGATGGGTGACCTATGGGAAGGTTCCAAAAAAGTGTTTATGATCAGTATTTTGGACTCAGTAAGAGTAGAGAATATTCATATGGATTATCGATAAAGAAATTTTAAGAGAATTTTAATTTATGAAGATATTCGATAATTATCAAAATAATATACTGATTTAGGAAAATTCAGTCTAAGTTTTGGAAATGAAGTTTTTATGAAATAAAATAGTTTATTTCTCGAATATGAAATATGGAATTTTTGGGATAAATTAGATAGTTTGAAAAAGGGGTAAATAGCAGTAGAAGTATTTTATGAATATCAGTATATTGGATCGAATCAAAATATCAGATGTTGATTCAAAATGCTAAGAAAAGTCATAGAATATTATTTTGGAAATATTCTATCCTATTTGGTTGGATTCCAACTAGTTTGGTTGGATTTTTACTAGTATGGTTGGATTTTTAATAGTATGGCAAACTAGTAATTATTAAATTAGTTGGAGGACAAAAGAGACTTTTCACCCATATTTTATTAAGGTAATTGATTATTTTGGATAAAATAATATAAGTGTTGGAAGATGATTAGTCATAATCCAAGGTTTGACTATTAAGGATTTTTATTATTTTAATATGGTTAAATATTATGCCATTTGGCATAATTAAAGACCAAAAATTGGCAAAAATCATCTTCATCTTTCTCGATAGCCGCCGAAAACTCCAAGGTTTAGGGGTAAGATTTTCAATTTGATTTTTAAGCTTCTTGAGTTAGATTAGATCTAGAGACATGAAACAAGAAAATAATCTCCATGAAATTTTCTATCTTTTGGTGTAATTTTTACTTAGTTTCCATGTCTCTAAGGTTGAGTTTGGTAATTAGGGTTGATGAAGAACATGATGGAATTTTGAGTTTTAATGTTTTTCATGTTGGAAACATGTTTGTGGTGTTGTTTTCTATTGTTTAAATGTTGAAAGTTCCATGGAAAACCTAGTAGTGACTATTCGGCTACCATGGAAAAATTAAGGAAAATTATGGTAAAAATTTGTTTGATGTTGGAAATGATGAGAATGATGTTAGATTAGTATGATTTTGATGTTAGGATGAAGAAATACCTATGTTCTTGAATTATGGAAAAATTAGGGTTTGAGCCAAGTTTGGAATTTTAAGGTGTTAATGAATGAAGAATGGTTAAATATGATGATATAAGTGGTTTGGAATGAAAATCCCTAATTATTTGGCATTAGGGACCAAATTGTAATTTTTGGAAAGTTTAGAGACTTGATTGTTGAACTTGTTTTTGAAGAATATTGGGTTGAAAAATCAAGTTAAGTGAAATAGAGGTTGATTTTGAAGTTTATTCTAACTTTTGGACCATTTTGTGAATTTCATAAAAATTCAAGGACCAATATGTTAATTTTTAAAGTTTGGGTCCTAAAGTGTGAATAGTGAGAATTGTAAGGATTTGGCTTGAGAATGATGTTTGCAGGCTAAAATGTGTCCTTAGGGACTAAAATGTAAATTTTGGGAAAAGTTGGAAATTTAAAGAATAGTTTAAGAAATATTGGATAGTTATTCATTTACTTTCCATTATTTTATGTAGATTGAGTATGTTATAACATATGCTTTGAAATGGTATATGTTATTTTTTATGTAGATACCGATAAAGATCAAGGTCGTTCTAGTAGACCGGGTAAAGAAAAAGTTCGAGACTAATCGAATAATAAAAAAGGCATTGCAAGACAAAAGTGAGTGCATACATGTTTTTATAATGTATGTTAGTAACATACATATTATAGGAAGACTCATGATAAGTCGACCTAAAAAGGTAATTAATTTTGAAAGCATAATATGTTTTAGCATGATACTTGATTTTAATTTTTAAATCGCAGTATATTGTGAATGTTAAAGTACAGATTAGAGTATGAACTGCTCTAGTATGAATCTGTTTTTATATGACATGGTTATGGAATAATTGGAATTGTTGGCCATTATTGCAGGAAATGTTTTAATGTTGCCCTTGGTAATAGAAATATGAGTTAGACAATATTGTGATATACCATTATGAGTCATATTTGTTAATCGACATGTCGCTCGTATTCGACACTTTGTGTCGCTTGTATTCGATACTTTATTGTATCACTTGTTTCCGTCACTTTATTGTGGCGCTTGATTTCGTCATTTAATTATGGTGCTTGTAAAAGATAGTACTTTTTAATACTCGACTCGAATATTAGTCGACAGTTACCTTGGGCTATATGATTTCACATGATAACTATGCTTTATATTAAAGAGCGATATGATATATTCTATTGCATAAACATTCATGCATATTAAAGTATGTGATTTCAAAGATGACCATGTTTTAAAAGTATCATGTAATTGTATAAGTTTATTTATGTTACTTACCTTATGCCTTACTGAGTATATTCTCAGCGTGTATTTCTGAATATGCGTAGGTAATCCGGAGTAGTTGGGCTGAGCCTTTGCATCAAATCCTTTGGAAGGAAATACGATATTGACAGGTTATTTTCAGTACCTATGACATCCTAGTTTTGTATGTAAATAGTGGCATGTACGAAATAATCTGTCTATTTTGTAAAATTATTAAACCAGCCTACCTTGTAATGGTTTTGTTTTTATATATTATATGAGATATGGTATGTATAATTAAAATGTTTTATATTTAACATTTTAATATGATGAGATTAATATTTATAAGTTAATTGAAATTTTTTTATAAACCTTATTTTTTAATTAATAATGATTTATAAGTTATTGTGACATCTTTGACTCGTGTTCGATATACGGATACGGGAAGGAGGTGTTACATTTATACTGGTGGATGCTGGAGGAATGTTAGAGCGAAAGAGGAACATGTCTCATGGATGGAGCTGATAAGGCATAAAGAGTTAGAGATGAATATGCTTTTGCCCACGTGGACTTTCTTCTAGATATGTAACATTAAAAAAAACGGGAAACCAATTATTTTCTTTTATGAAGCTGCACGCACTTTAGGGTACTGAAACCCTAGTTTTACCGCCTATATAAGAGAGACTTGGACGCTACTTCAGACGAGGCACGATTACAGGCAACAGTCCTAGTCTAAAGCTTACAGAAAACCACCGGAGTGGAAGCTAAAGAATTCTCCTCACGACAGAGCCATCGAGAGAGGCCGACAGAGTTAGAGATCTGCAACACAGTTGGACGGCTTGGAGGAAGTTTATTGAGGATGCTCGACTCTTTTCTTACATTGCTTGATAAACTGCTATACTTTAATATTTTTGTTATGGATGTTTTAGGCTCAGACGTGAGCTAAATACTTTAGTTGGGATTATTGCGTCCCAAGATTTTATATTTTAATTACCTTTTTATAATGCTATAGTTGTTTTTCCCTTTATCTATTCTATTCATCATACTTCATGCATAGTTATTGTAAGAGCAATCGAGAGAGGCCTTTTAACTATTGATCTGTGGCTTAATATCGAGAGAGTTGGGTTATACAAATGTAAACAATGCGGCTAAGCTATTAACTTAGTTTTAATCCGGCTTAGACATAAGTTTAGGGTTTTAACAATTAAAAGGGAGTTCTTGAACAAATAATAAGGTTGTTAGGATTCACGCAAACATGTATTACCTTAACCTCAATGTTTTTAACTTCTAGGCTTCGAGAGAGTCAGAAGTTTATTAGAAAATCTTGTCGAGTAAATAAAGAACTTAATGGTTTACGCAGACATGTATTGCCAGTTGCTATAGCATTGTAATAGACAATCAAGCATACATCCTTAGCAATAATCTCAACCTCTATAATTATATGTTAGTTGTTGCAGCTATTCGTCTTAATCATAGCTATTTTTAGTTTAATTGTTTTAGCTTTAATTAAATCTTCAAACACCAATACTTGCAAACACATTCTTAAGCATAATAACTTCGTAGTTATTATTCCAATCCTTATAGGTTCGACACTCTACTCATTACTTTATTACTTGATACGATGAGTATACTTGCTCTAAGTGCATCACTATGCGACAAACATAAAAAATGTCGTTAATTTTTTAACGACAGAGTACCAAAATAGAAACAAAACGTATTGTTAAATACCATTTTACCAAAAAATAAATGGAGTGCCAAAACAGAAACACAATAAAAGTGAGGTACCAAATATATAATTTTCTCTATATATTACGAAGATAATGCAAGTAACCTAACCTAACCTAACCAGCCGTACAAGCCAAACAACTTTTTAGAGTGTAAAAAGGAAAATCCACAAAAATCAAACCATTAGGTAATGTTTTCATTCTTGAACCTTCCACCTTTTACCATTCGTAATCAATCAAACCTTTCTTTCTTAAATTCCATCATATGTTTTACTTTTTAAAGCTTCTTATACATTCAAATTATTTAGGTCATTTTTCACACATGGGTTGAGTGAGACAAATTATATCATGTGGAGCATATAATATTATTTACCTACCCATTCCCCGCTTCTCTTTATGGTTTTCTATGGAGACTGTTAATATAATTAGCATTACTCGAATTTCGAGAATTCGAATTTGAAAGTAAAAGAAAAATACTATAAATATTAAGTTGATTTTTTTTATAATAAAGAAGAGACAAGATTCGAAACCAAAACAATGGATTCATATCAATGAGGTTTTAGAATGATTATTGATTTGCCCTAGGCCTAGGTTGCCTTGTGTTCTACTTTTACTTTTTTGTTCTTTTCAAGCAAGTATGGGAATGCATTCTGCAGGCTTGTCTGATCTGATCTTGGACTAGCAGCAGAAATATAATGCAGTTTCATAATCTGTGGACATGATCAAAGAATCAGTTAGGTTGAAATGAAGGGACAAGGCACTCAATAGTATAAATTGGATCTTGATGTATAGATGTCTATACATCATTTATTTGGACACTGATGTAAAGATTGGGTACTAGATTTCTGCTGAGTTGCAATACAACTTACATATTTATCTAGAAAGATAATTGTTATGGAGTAGTAGTTATATTTAAAATAAATATACAAATCTTATTTTTAATTTCAAATGCAATACATATTCACCCAATGCGACGTTTGAAGCTCATGGGTGGTCTCGACTTTCCCCCCGAACGATGCCATTTTGTTTTTCAGATCTTTTTGTATGTTTTGCTGTTGACCTTCCACTGATGTGGGTTGTTTCTTTTTGGGTTTATGAAATCGTCTCCGATCTAGAAGTTTTCCCGGTTCAAGTCTCCAGACTCTTGAAACTATAGATGGCGTCTGAAATGCTTGTGACGACCTTTCTTTCTTGACTTTTAATTTTAAATTGGTACTTAAATTTGATTTCATGATTGGGTTGGTTCGAATATTATTTACTAAGTATCAATTTCAACTAAAAAACGAAGTTTATGTACCAATTTAAACAAATAAATCAGTTTTAACTAATTGGACCATAAAAAAATTAGATACCAAATTGAACCCTAAAATCAAATTTAATTGTCTTACTAGACCAAAAAAATTATATATCAAATCACATATTAAAATCGAATTCAAATACTAAAACATATATATTTACTGTAAATTAATTCATAAAAATATATTTTATTACAATACGTCACACTATAATAAATAGTCAAATATTATCTTATGTTATATGAGTTTGAATTTTGGTGTGAGAATGTAATATCTTTTTTATTTAATAAAAATAATAAATGGTCAAATTGGGTATAGTTTGAAAGTGGTAGCTTGTTTCGTTGAAGAGAAATTGCCAAACGGAGCAAAGCCGTTGAATAATGAATACTCCACGCTGCTTCAGATATCCCTATAAATACCCTTTGCTTCTCATCGTCTCCCCCACCAATTCCAAACATACATCTTTTAATTTCTCAACACATCAAAACCATGGTGTTATCTAAGACGGCTTCGCAGACCGATGTCTCGATTCACTCCACTTCTGGCTTTCGCTATATCCGGAACTCACTCCCCAGGCATTTCCCATGAATTCGAATAAATGATTTTCATGGCGGAAACAAAGGGAGGCTAATCGGTATACAAAATGTTGCAGGTTCAAGATGCCAGAGAACTCGATACCCAAAGTGGCTGCGTTTCGGATCATCTTTGACGAACTGATGCTCGATGGAAACCCAAGGCCAAACCTTGCCTCTTTTGTTACGACCTGGATGGAACATGAATGTGATAAGCTCATTATGGATGCCATTAACAAGAACTATGTTGACATGGATGAGTACCCTGTCACCACCGAGCTTCAGGTATATATATATATATATACACAGAGAGAGATTTTCTTTCAACTTTTCTCACAATATGTACTTTTGATGCAGAATCATTGTGGGAACATGATAGCACATTTGTTCAACGCACCACCAGGGGACTCCGAGGCTGCTGTGGGAGTAGGAACAGTTGGGTCATCGGAGGCAATCATGTTGGCCGGGGTAGCTTTCAAGAGGAAGTGACAAAACAAGCGTAAGGAACAAGGCAAACCTTACGATAAGCCGAACATCGTGACCGGGGCCAATGTTCAAGTGTGCTGGGAGAAATTCGCAAGGTACTTTGAAGTGGAGTTGAAGGAAGTGAAGCTGAGGGAAGGTTACTATGTGATGGACCCTGTCAAGGCTGTTGAAATGGTCGATGAGAACACCGTCTGCGTCGCGGCGATCTTGGGTTCCACCCTTAACGGAGAATTCGAAGACGTCAAGCTTCTAAATGATCTCTTGGCCGAGAAAAACAAGGAAACCGGGTACATACATACATACATGTCAATTTTGCAGTGAACATAACTTTTTCAATGTTGTGCTGAATTTGATCAATGTGTCATGTGCAGATGGGATACCCCGATTCATGTTGAGTGGGTTTATTGCACCATTCTTGTACCCTGAGCTCGAATGGGACTTTAGGCTTCCCCATGTGAAGAGTATTAATGTTAGTGGCCGTAAATATGGGCTTGTTTATGCTGGAATCGGTTGGGTTATATGTAGAAGCAAGGAGGACTTGCCTGAAGAACTTATTTTCCACATTAAGTACCTTGGAGCTGATCAACCCGCTTTCACTCTCTATTTCTCCAAAGGTTCTAGCCAAGTCATTGCTTAGTACTACCAACCGATTCGATTGGGTCACGAGGTGAGAAACTAGCTACTTCAAGTCTTTCGAGTTTCGACTGTAGAATTTTTGCTGTCAAGTTTCAGCCTATTGGCTGATGTGGTGCATTATTGTTGTTATTTTAACTACAGGGATACAAAAATGTGATGGAGAATGGCCATGAAAACTCTATGATCCTTAAACGAGGATTGGAGAAAACAGGGGTTTTGACATCGTGTCGAAGGACTACTGGGTGCCCTTAGTGGCGTTTTCTCTCAAGGAAGAAAACAAGCGGAGATTGAATCGGAGATGTTGCGCCGATTCGATTGGATCGTGCCCGCATACTCAGCACATCACCGGGCTCCGTGTTGTCATCAGGGAAGACTTCTCCCGCACATTGGCCGAGCGGCTTGTGCTTGACATCGAAAATGTGGTCCATGAGCTCGATGCCCTCCCGGCGAAGACCAATGCCAAACTGGCAATTGAAAACCGGAAAGAAGTAAAAAATGTCAGTGGTAAGAAGACAGCTGTTGAGACCCAGATGAAATCACTGCCTACCGGAAGAAATATGTAACCGAGAGGAAAACTAATAAAAGAAAGTGATTACAAGATAGTATCTGTTCATATATATTCTTAATCTTTTGACAATGTGCATACACCTTGCGTAGTAGACAGAACGATTTGAACTCGTATCTTCTAAAATAAAGATCATCTATTTTTCCGCTGTGACACTTATTGAGTTCTATTACTAATACAATTGAATCGGTCTTTTTTAAAAGTATCATATCAAAATATCATATATTTATGTCATGTTCGAATAAATATATTAAAGATGAATATTTTAAAGGTAAGTTACATTAGGAAAAATATCTATAACCTAAAAGTTTCACAATCGTCATTCCTTTTAGGTTTAAGGACCTAATTTAGAGTTTAGGGGTTTTAGTGTATATGTTTAGAATTTAAGGTTTATGGTTATAGTTTAAGTTTTAGGGTAATATGGTTAGGGGTTTAGATTTTAACATACAAACCCTAAATTTTAACTCACAACCCTAAATTTTAACTATAACTCCTAAATTCAAAACTCATTCATTTAAACCTCCAAACATTAAAATCTAAACGGAATCCATAAACCCTAAAACTGATGCGCTTTTGTAAACATTTTATTTTCACCACTTATGCATGGAGAATAATTACCTATTACATTATATATCATTCATTAGTAAGTATTACATTATGTCGATGGGTTCTCTCTTTTCTTTTTTTTGAAAATAAGGGAAATTTATTAATTAAAAAGGGGAAAAATAACAACACGGTTGGAGAAAATATCTGAAAGAGGCAAGCACATAAGGCTTGAAAAACAAAAGGGCCAGACATAGAGCCCATATCAGACAAACCCTAATAAGAAAAAAATAAAGACAAAAACGATAAATAATGGAAGAAAGAAAATTCATCATGAGCCTTCAGACATCATTTGCAGATTTGGAAATTTAAAAACTTGAACTGAGAGAGTTCTTAGGTTGAAGATGGCTTCACAAACTCAAAAGAAAACAACTTGCGTCATCAGAAGGTCAACAGTAAAACTAGCAAAGAGATATAAAAAAACAAGACGATATCGCTTGGGAGAAAAGACAGACCACTCATAAGCTTCGAGCGTCGTTTTTTTTTTTTTTAAGAGAAGGACCAGACTTGCCGACAGAAAAATCTACGACACTGACAAACGAAATAACGACGAAAAAAACTACCAAAACCCAAAATCAGCGACAAACTCTCTAAATTGAGCGGGATTTAGTTCCCGGCAAAACTGAAACCATTGTAGAAAAAATCTGCAACGAAAAAAACAACAAGATCCTAAACTCAAAAACTTAAACGACGCTTGACTAACCAGCAAAAGAGAATCCGTTCAAAGAAATCAGAAAGACCGAGCTTCAAAGCAAGCAACGCAAACCGTTCACACTAACATCGATCTTTTAGCGCAAAGAAAACGAAATCAAAATCAGACAAAACGACAAATGAAACTCCCTCCCCATAGACGGACAAAACACTCAAACTTCAAGACGTAAAAGGAAAACAAAAAAAAAAAATCGATAGAAAAACATCACTTCGAGCTTAGATTCAGCAAGAAGAAAAAAGATAGTAAAAACACTGAAAAATTGGTACAATAAAGAAGAGAGGAGGCAAACTTAAAAACTAAAACCACCAATCACACGATTTCACAGCACAACCAAAACTTCAAAACTTGAACAAATCGAAATCCCCAGGGGTTCTATCTCTTTCGAAAATCAATTTAAGTTTTCTTAAAGCATTAACTCAACAAATTACAGCCATCATGTTGTTGACCAATGCCCAGTCAAACTCTGCACATTGACATTGGGTCAGAGTTTTACTTGTTCAAATGAAACCTCACTCCCATCTACCCAATTAAAATGTGCCACCTTGCAACACTACTCCAACCTTTAATTCTCATTCGGACCACCTGTCCCTGAGTAGAACCCCAATGACATTGACTTCCATATCTTTAGTAAATTATTTATTTGCACGGTGTGTGCTTGTATTAAAAAGACTAAAAAGTAAAAAACAATACTATCATGTAAATTGTAATAACACTAAGAATATTAAAAAAATAATGACCCCATTTGAATTATATATTGTTCTATTGATTTTATTTCAGTTCGACTTGTTAGAAAATTGTAAATTTCAAATGCATCTAAACCGAACCACTTTGTATCACTAGGAGGTACAGGTGGAAGTGAAAATTGTTGTATTTCTCATTAGTCAAACAGTGACAAAATCCCCAGAATCTCCATTGAATCCCACAACAACGAAAGTAAGCCATTATCAACTAACAGAATGAATCTACGCAACTTAACGAAATTAAACCATTTCTTCTTTGTTTACTTCAAGAAGGAAACCCCAGGGAACTGGGAATTGGGATGGGTGCGTTTTGTGGAAGAACAAGTGTAGCAGAGACATGAAGCCAACACAGCTTTGACGACTCTCTTTATAACTTGGCCACGTAAAGGAATCCGACGAGGTGCTGTTTTGGCATCACCCCCAGGAACTGGAACCCTGGTGGTCGGTGTCGAACTGGAAACAGCCATAATAGGAATGGGAGACGTGGTGTGATGTTAAAACCAGGTAGGGGTTGTCGGAGAGATATAGGTAAAGCAGCGTGTGGAAATTTGGTGACTTTTGTTAAAGATGGTGAGAGTACGTACATATATTATATATACATCAACCGCGCTTTGCTATTGAATTTGTGAGCAGTGGACTCATTCTTCCATGCTCAAACTTCTGAATGGGTCTTCTTCCATCCTCATCCAATTTTTTAAAGAATAAAATACACTAAGTTACTTAATTATATGTTCCATGATAAATATATCATTTTTTAAAGTTAGGATTTAATCGTTCAATTAAAATTTTATTACAAACATGTCACTCCATCGTTAAAATTGAAGCATAATTTGGTATAATAACAGTTTTAATATCCAAAATTTATACATTCTATCAAATTGAGCCTAATTCAAAATAATTCAATTGTCTTAAAACTTTCATATTTAAAATTTTTTACATTGCACCCTTCTAATACATTTTTAGACGCAGTCCCTGTTATTGTTTATCAGTTTGATAATCGACATGAGAAGACTATATCCTAGATACCATGGGAAATTTTTTGCATAGTAAGTTTTTAATTGACAAATTCTTCGTTGTCTTAGAAATAAGGCCAATGCTGTCTAATTGGTTCATGTCATCTTGACTGACGCTGTTAATGGTGGATTAACATTAGCAAGTTCAGATACCAAGGTGATAAAATATATCTTTTTAACTACTAAAGTGATAAAAGTAAACTTTGTTCTCAAACTAAGTATGCATTTAAACCTATGAAGTATAAACTTCCATAACCGATGTAAAATACATTGTTTCGGGACGGACCCAGAAAACCAGCACCCTCGTTTCGAAAACGAAAGACTTATTGACCAATAAAGTTCAAAGGAAGAACAAAGAGGTGATTCAGATTGAACCAAGCCTTTTATTCATAACCAAACTACAGATATTATGCTACAGACAAAAAGAGAGAACAATTCTATAATGATACAACAGTAGAGAAGTAACTCACAACCATGAAAGGACAAAGACAAACCTTCAAGAAGCCTGGTTGAATGATAATACACTAGGCGAATCGATTCTCACCAGGATTTCATCTTCATCACTCAAATCATCATTTCCGTGGCCCTCTTTCGAGTCTGTGTTCTTCGCTTGAGCTGGGGGTGCCCGTCTTGTTATCTTTCTCCCTTCTTCGAGATTCTTCCTCAGTGTAACAGATCCTTCTGATCTGCCAGAAACCAGTGGACGGCCAGGGAATGAAAGAATTCTATCATGTGACCGGTTGTATGCTAGTTTAGATTGATGCATCCTTGATAAACTCCGGCTGCGCCGTGGCAAATCAACCTTTTCATAGTAACATAAAAGGAAGCAGTTAGATCAAAAAACAAAAGTGTATTTCGACGTAGAAGTAATCAATGCTTCTGCTTGACATACCGTGCTGCCAAAGATGCTTAAATGCATGGCTCTTGCAGATAAGCTGTTTATTTGTTGATCACTTTCTTCATGATTTTGTGTATGTTGTCTTCCACTGAAGAAATTTTCAGGCCAACTCATAAGACTTCCATGTTCTCTAATTAAACTTTTGTGTGAAGGTTAAATGAGGATGAATTTCTCCGCAAAACTCTATTGGCTTCAAGTGTGGCAATATCAAAAATAATTACTCTTGCTCTTGTCTCAACTTGATATATCATGCTTCCTCTTGTCTCAAGATACCCAGATCGCTGATGAGAAAAACTGGCTGTTGTAGCACCTGGTTTTATTAAACATCAGTAGTCAACTTGGTTTTCTTTAGTGAAAAAAAAAACATAGAATGATTGGTTTGTGGAACTGCATTCAAGTTCCATTTAGCCCAGCTAATCTCATGCAAGGGTTTGTGATTGCATAGTAATTGAAATACCATCTACTAATTGGGTTTTCTGTCGTCTTATATTAAAGTTTGGCTCTCCACCCATTATAAAGCTAATAGTGTTCTTATGTTTGACTGTTGTTCTTGGAAATGACTTATGCAAGTTATTTTTTGTGAAACAAATGGACCTTTAAGGACACAGTTACTTGGAATGATGATGATGTCACCTGACTTATCTGCATTCAAGAAACTTTGATTCCCTTGAGAAGGCAAAAGAACTGCTGGTGATGCGATGAGATCTTCTAGAACAAGTAAAGGTTTCACGAACCCTTCCATCAAGAAGCCAATAGATTGGTGTGACACTTCTATTGTTTCCCCTGCAATGTATGTCTTCATCGATGACCTTTCTGCTACAAGAGCTCTTAAATCTTGCAGTGCCATTTTCTCAAATATTTGAGGAACAAAGAGTTTGGCAAGGACAAGAGCACTTTCCTGGGATGGCAGAAATACGTGAAACACAGAATTCGTTAAACCAAGTATGAAAGACAAACAAGACAACTGAAGTTACAAATGACACTGCAGGTAGTCGACTTCCACAATTGTAAGCTACATTTAAAAAGTTTCAATAGTAAAATTATAAGAAACAATTATACCCGCCAGAAAAAATCCTCCACTGCAGGATCCGACCTTAGCACTGAAAGTATTCTGTCACTTTCAATAAAAAAACAGAGAACCACGGAAACTGTGATCATGTCGCAGATGTATGGTTTTCCAACCAATACTTCGTACAAGCCCAACGTACTCCCATGAGTAAAAGTTGGATGCATTGAGTGCTTGTTTCTTATGCTCCTACTCGTCCACTGCCAAATGACAATTTCCAACTCAAAATATGCTTCAAAGAAAAACTAAGGTTTATTTAAGAAGGATTCGCAAGCTGTGCCTTGCATGCAGAAATATTTAGGTACCTTGACAACACCATTTGAAATAAGCCAAATACCATTTGATTTAGAGCCCTCTTTGTAAAGTGTCATACCACGAGTTTTCATTTTTTCTTTTGTTGAACCTAGTAGTTTTTCGCAGACAGTAGAAGGAAGGGCGCCTAGTAAAGGATGGGCACTTATAAGATCATTTATCTTCGGAATCTTTACCAAGGGAGGATTCCTTAAAAGCTTCTTCAAGTCAGTCTGCAGAAAACAAAGGGAAACATAATATTGTATTGTTCGTGTAATCACAATATCAAGAGAACAAACCGCCTTAACATGCAATTTTTGAATACCACGAGAAGCTACCTGGACAGCATCATGAAGATGAAGCATTTCTTTTTCTTCCAGTAACCCAACCTTCTCGAGGTTTTGTAAATAATCAATCAGATGGTTCAATACCGAGTAGGTCACTTGTCTTGTTTTAACAACACGCAAAACCTGAACATGTTTTTCAAACAGCTAATAAGCCTAAAGTAGAGACCATACAATAATAGTCATCTCAGTAATCTAAAAATGCTCTTACTAATATTGTTTTTAAAAGAAAAGTACCGTAGATTGAGATGAGAAAGGCTACTGGATAAATACAATGGGATATGATTGACAAACCTGCGGAAAAGTTATACGGACATCTTCCAAAAACTTCCTTGCCTCTTCTCCTTCAGCCTCACTTTCAGTAATTACAGTAGAAGCAACAACACTGTCACCTAAACAGAGAAGTCAAGTTATAAGATATAAGCAGGCTGTTTCAAAAGATCAGTTTACTCTAGTGATCATATTGCAAGTATAGCAAGAAAACTGATTTAAAGAACAAAATTCTTGTATAGATATATGGTTTTTCCTTCATGAACTGCTGTCTGCTGCTTTCTTTAAGAGTGCCACTCAGCTTTCTCATGGTAATGAGAAGTATCAGATTTCAATTCTAAAAAACATAGCAAGCCCTAAAATGCTTTAAAACAGAATTTGGAAGTCAAAGAACTATACTCATAAGCTGATATCTCTTATATTCTTGTATACGTTCATTGATAATATTTGTGTTCCTCGTCACTAAATCCATTGATTTCATGACCATTTTCCAATGGTGGTTAAGGCAAGATACAGACTTTTCCCTTGAAAATCAAACATTCACAGAATGATTGGTTTTTCCTTTGCCCTTTTACTTCTTTCTCAAAAATGTCCATAAACATCTTAAACAAGAGATGAAAACCTTGAGAATTAGGTTGTGCACATGAGCATAGTGTGTATATAACAATTCTGTACCTAAAAGTTGACATAATTTGTTAGTTAATATATATAGAGAGAGAGAGAACAAGAGAAGGATTGGAAGTTGGGAGCCTATTCTTCAAGTGGAAAATTCAAGTAAACCAAAGAGAGGGAGAGAAATTGCAAGAACATTGAAAAGAAAGCCAACAGGATACATCACAGAAAGATCATTACCTATAAACTCATGAAGCTGCTGTCGTGCAATTCTATGAGCTCGAAGAAATGCAGCACAAACACAGCATGCATTTTCCAGCCTTTCCACAGTGAAATACATAATCAGTTTTTGAGGGAACATACTTGTCTGAAGAAACTTGTAATAATTTGGGAAATGAACATTAGATTTTAAGCCCTTCCAATCACATAAAGGTTCATGAGATGCCACATCAATAGCTTCATCTACAGATTGCATCAAAAGATTTGCTGTACTTTGTGAAATTCTCCCTTCATCAAGCATTCCCCAGTATGCTGACTGGACACCTGTTTCAAGAATTTTCAGTCCTCAGATTAGCAAAAAATTGCTTCCAAAGAGAAAATACAGTATGCTATGGCGCAAAGCCACACACCATTAAGCAACAGTTTTATAGGACTTTAGTTAAATTTTAATATTGCACAACATACTAGAAGGTTTGCCATTTCAGGACAATTATTAATTGCAATATAACTAGTAGTCATTGAAACATCAGGAGATCCCCAACGTTTATAAATAATCATGAAATTTCAGCATGGAGTTAAGTAAAGCTGATAAATAATACATCCATAATTGAAAGCAAAAAAAAAAGTCTTTGTACATGGCTACATGCTATATAAGAACCACACATCGATCCACAGTATCTCCACAAAGAACATATAAAAGCCAGTGTCATTGAAAGTGAAGAAAAAGACACAGAAAGGAACAGACTGGCAGGATAGAGGTTCATACTCTTGACAGGTAACCCAGCTGCTAGGAGGACAAATGCATCAATGACAGGAAGCAATGACTGAACTAACAATCAGTACATGGATAATAGAAAATGAGGTTCAAGACTAAAAGAAAATGAGGATTTTACCATTTAAAAGCCGTACTCTTATATCTTTCAAGTTTGAAGGGTCCAGGTTATTATCAGCTTCAGATTCAGTATGAGGATGCACAGGGTCCCCCTCCAAATCATTTAAGCTTGCAATGTATCTCTTTACCGTAGACCAATCAGCAGGTCCAAGTTCCTCATCATCTCCAAGGTCTTCAAAAGCCTCAAATGCTTTGTTCAACATTTCATACTTTGTGTAGTCCAGTATACGCTTCTGTAGAAGCAAATATAGATGCAAAACAGAAAATGGGATCTTACAACCAAAGTGATAGAAAAGACAAAAAAAAACACATAGAAACAATGTCCTTCTAGAACATACCAAAAAAGAGAGAAATAGGAACTCAACCTTAAAAAAGGTAATGTAACTAATAAATTAAGGATAAAATAAGTATATAAATGCTCAAACTTAGACTACCCAAACTCAGACAAAATACCTTGGAAGGAAAAATAGGGAAGGTTTTTTTACACAATCCATGTCTGTAAAAAGCATGGTCCCAAAAGATGTACCATATACATTTATTTATTATTCTCTGTCTAACACAAGTTTAACATAATATAATAAGTAAATTTGAAGCAAATATATATTGTACTTGTTTTAAAATTTCAGAAACCTTGTCAGATGCACCATTTAGAGAAAGTACATTTTTTCCCATTTTTCTCTTTAGCAATGGTAGACCATTTTAATAATCTTTATCATTGACTACATCTAAGTCAAAATTGCCAAAAGGTTTATTGATTCCACAAAAATAATATCATCACCCTTATAAACCATTTCAGCTGTAACTGAAAATTTTCAGCATAATATATTCAAGTTGTATTACCCCACTTCAGTTGCATATTGAGTTTGATGCAGCAAATTATTCAACTCTGGTGATTCTTTCTATAGCCAATTGATTTTACATTAGATGCTTAGTAAATATTCAGGTTGGATCCCTTTCAAGAAAGTAATCAAGCAATTACCTTGGCTGCTGATAGTTTATCCATATCCAGAAAATGTAAAATGAACTGTGTAGTTGATCCGTTCACGATAAGTGTCAAGAATACAATTCCACCAGTGAAGAAAATAAACTGCAGTAAATTAATAATATCAATGTCATTTCTAGTTATATACTGATGAAGCATTACAATATGATCAGGAAGCATGACGCGAAAACTCACCAGGCTTCCTGTTTCAGAACTGATATATGGTGAGCCGTCACTGGAACGCTAAACACAATCAAGCATTCAAACAAAATAAATTTAAATCAGTATTAACACATAAAAAGTACTCCACCTTAATATAATATAGCAATCATAGCAATGCATGCAGATGATTCTGCATTTTATTTACTCACTCCTGGTCAGTTAATTTCTTAGAAATGAAAGGTTGATATATGAGCATCTTAAAGAAAACATAAAAAGTTTGAATACTAGCTAGCATGTTGGACTTTATAAAATTACAACATAACATGGTCAAGAAATGTGCAAATTTAAAGCCACAAAATTTACATTCACTAACAATTCTAAGCATTTATAACTATATGTAAACATGTAGGAGCTAATCCATGCAAACTTGCCTTAACAGATAGAGAAAGTGATAATGCAACAGCCCCTCTGAGCCCTGACCATATTAGGATGACGGCTTCCTTTAAATCCAAACCATATCCAAAATATCGTAAAAATGGATATAATGCTCCAACAACAATGCAACGTGATACTTGGATAAAGATGTACAGAAGAATCAGATAGCCCCAAGAATGTTCTGAAGCAAAAACAGATTCATGATGTTTCCTCGACCAAAAAGGTTGTTTAATTGGGTAGACATAATGAGTAACAATGAAAGCTATGGAACCCTGTTTACTTCAGTAAAAACATAAAAAGATGAAAAGAGTGGACAAGATTTTTAAATAGAAGATGATGAAGAGCATAGAGTTGTAAGTAATATAAAACTTTCTTTACTCCAATAGTTCAAATACAATTAACTAGAGAAAATAATTGGAGGGTTAACTGACAAACTTTTTCAAATATAGTGATTATATTACAAGTGTATGAAAAGAGTAATATTACTCCTTTTTCATATTTAAAAAATAAAAGGTGTTCAAAGCAGCATCAATTGAGTACCAGATATCCAAAATCTTTAAATTATACATTAGGCATAAAAAAGAAGTTCAAGGCTGTGCAGTTCTTGGCAGGTGCTGATATTCAGAACCTGAAGCGCCAACTTGTTAGAGCTTAATGTGCTTTCTTTTATAGTGTGATATATGAGTTATCCAGAATCATACTGTCTTTAAACTAACAAGTTACAGAAACTAATCAGTAGGATCTCTAAGTAGATACTATGTTGTTTTATTCACTCTCTTAGTTCTATGCATCTTTTAGCAGGATTCCTTTTTAATAACCTTTTCTGGTATATGCTTTTTGCTAAAAGAGGTACTGAAATTTATATCAATTTTATAGAAACTCATTTTATCCCACATAGTCTCTCTCTCTCTCTCTCTCTCTCTCTATATATATATATATATATATATGTCCTTTATGAGGCTCTATTTTATATTTTTAATAACTCTGTGACATACTTAATGCTCTAAAACATGTAAAGAAATTAACTCAGCATCCAATTTTAGAAACTCATTTTGTCCCACTTAGTCTCTCTTGTCTCTTCATTATTGATTTAATATCGGACAAAAAAAAGGAAAATTATTTTCTCCTAAATTGAACAACCACAAGTGAGCAGTACCATTGTTATGAAATATCTTATCATCGCCAAGAATGCCTTCAGCTATAACAACCCCACTGCAAAAGCAAGAGAAAAACAAATATCTTAGTTGCTGTAAGATCTCAAAATATCATATTTCATTTTGTTGAAAAAGGTATTCAATAAATCTTTTCCCTCCTTCCCAAAGCAGATAGGAGCATAAAAAAGTCTGATTCTAATATACAAAATCTATTAGTAACCTTGATCGCTGTTATGATGACAAATTTTATGCAATTATGGTACAATAATTTATAAAAAAAATCCACAAAAAATCTGCAAATAAATTTATAAAATTCCAATCATTATGGAAAAATAATTTATAAAAAATTTTCAAATTTCTGTAATGGGAATATCCAACCGTCTTTTACATCACCAAAAATATTTCTGTTTATTTTTTTACTTTAACAGAGAAAATCAAAACGAGCAAAGACTTCCAGCAGAGCCAACAGTCATGTGGCCTGTTGGTAGAATGTTGGACTCTTAGTTCTAGTGACCAAGGATCAAATTTTGGCAACTTCAATTATATGTTCTGTTAAGACAAAACCCAATTCTCTGTTGGTTCTAGAATTTCTAGTAAGTTAACAGCAAAGAATGAGTAACATGCCTTCACTACATCTTCAAAAGCATTGCAACCAAGGAACTAGTAGGTCTTATTCATGTTATCAATGAGTAAAACTGATGGCTTATGATTTTCGGAAACATCTTCATGTGGTATGAAGGTATTTTAGATGTCTTTTCTCTACTGAAACAGATCATTAAGAAAGCTTATAATATTATTTCTGAGAACACAAGTCCTCAAAACCATTTACTGTAAGTGAACCATCTTAATTGTTTTCACTGTTTGTTTCAGATAACTAGTATCCTGTCTCATCTTAATGGCTTAGTATTCATTTGAATCATTTCTAATCTCCAAAAAGCAAGGAATGAGTCAGGTTACAAGATAAAGGACCATAGAGTCTAAGGTAAGGCCTTACCTCAGGATGAAAATTAATGTATTTGCAATATAGGCAACCATTTCCCTGAAGAAGGAATAAGAAAAGATAATAATAAAGTTATCATGTCCATGAAGTACATTAGGTAATATGTAAATAAATCATACATGAGTCAACATCCACTAACATCCCATGGTACTTGCAGTCACAATAGACACTGCAAGTAGCATATAATGTGAATGTCTTTTCTTCCTTTTTTCATCAACGAAATAATTCAGACATCTAAGAAAAGACTGCATTCTCCACTTTCATCTTTAAAATCATTAATAAGACAGGATATTACACAAAAATAAAAAGGCACAAGGCATACCAAAAGTGGTGCAAGCTCTGCTGACCATCACCCTTAAAGGCTGTCTTTGCAACAGCCGCATAAAACCTGCCCATGGATCATAACCTCAACAGATTTTTTTTTGGGGGAATTAGATAAGGAACCATGTAGAGCTGTTCTACTTACATTCCTAATGTCATCACTGCCAAAACACCCGAAACTTCAATACCTTCTTGAGCCTATAACATAAAATGCATAAGTTATTATCCACAAAGCTTTTCAAGTTAATAAATTACAACTATATGTCATATTGTATTGCATTTTACAACATTTCGATTAATTATGTATAAAAAAGATTCATCTTTCTTATGAATAATATTAGAAAATAAACTGATAATTTTTTTTTGTCAAGACCAACACTGAATTTGGTGACAGATAGGTGGTTCATAAACTCAAACATACAAAATCACAGTGCTAGATTTAGTTTGTTGAGGAAAAAATGAAAGCCTTTTTCTATATAACACCCTAGAAGAGGAAAAAAGTAGTTTGGAACTGGAGCCTCTTTTTTTCTTATTTTATTTTTTCATTTATAGGGGGTTTATTTTTTTTCATTAGGAGAGACATGATATGGAGTTGGACACAACTGAAGATTACACTGTTTCTCATGCTTTTTTAGCGTGATATGTTTTCTCAATTATGTCAGCTGTTTTTGGATTATATAACAATATAAGGTTGGAAGAAGTGAACAGATCAATGAAACCAAAATCATCAGAACATAGAGGTTATAGCGTAAAACAGGAACAAGAAGCCAAACAGGTATTGAGACTCAAGATTTAGCTCTTCAATTGGGACTTTCATCTGAAGCTCCAGTTTAAGGAACTTTTAGTTATCATATATACTATTAAAATAGATTGCAATGATGTCTATGTGATGAAAAGGACCTTTCAAATACTCGTTCAAAAGATAGGAGAGAAACATACGGTGAAGTAAACAATGTAGCTCACAGCAAGTGTCAATGTAATCTCAATCACTGTATCATTGAAAATAAATCCGAGCCACAAAACTGATGCTATCCCAAAAGCAATTCCGATGGCCACACTGAAACCCAGAAAAGTCTTTAAATCAGATATAATTCCTAAAAGTGATTGTTATGGACTGAGTGATGGGTTAGTTTCAAGCTTGAAAGCATGTAAAGACTATTTCCTCAGAGAGCCTTTTCGAGGACTCGTACATAATAAAGTTCCTGTTTACTTATTTATTTCTTATACATCTTCATCTCTGTCACAGTTGTTCAAGAAATGAAGGATACTTACGCTCCAAGTGAGACTTTGGCCAGAAATTCAATAATGGCATCCCAACTAAAGCTCTGTCCAAGTACCATTTTATAGAATAACTGATACACCACAATTGCAGTCCTGCACACGTAAAATAACAACAATTATATTACAACATATGTAAAAAATAACGAAACGACATTAAGATGTTGACTTCAGATAATCTGATATATCAAGCATTATGTGGAGTGTTTTATACAGCATAAATAAAATAACAAAAACTAAATTTCTAAATTAAATACCCATCATTCATCAAGGATTCGCCTTCAATTATGGTGCTCAGTTTTTTGCTAGCACCAAGATCCTTCAACAATGCCACAACAGCAACAGGATCAGTGGCACTAAGAAGTCCCCCAAGCAACAGTGATGTTTTCCAGTCCCACTCATATGGAAAAGTGAGCTGCAAGGTGAATATAGCTAATGTAATTTCACAATTAGAAAATCAAATTTCTAAGCATGAAACTATGAAAGGTAGGATACCTTCAGAGCAGATCCAAGGCAGAAGGTCGAAATAAGAACTCCAGGACCAGCAAGCAGAATCATTTGTGCCATGCACCTCTGTTGACACATAAGCCACATTTTTTTTCAAAATAATAAGGTTTAAAGTCATAACCTAATGATTAGAATAATGTTTCAAACATATGCCAAAGGTGAAAAGAAAAAGTTTGGTAACCTTTCCTTTTTATTGAGAAATGAAAAATCAAACAAAGGTTTTGAATCCAACTGTGGAAAAAAACTTTGAAAAGTAGCGACAAACTTAAAAATATAAATAGTTAAAGATAATCTAAAACAGTTCCAAGTACACATACAATGGGAAGAAAACTAAAGAAAGAAAGAAAGAAAGAATCAAACAAAGGTTTTAGAACCAACACAGAAAAAAAAAAAAAAAAACTTTGAAAAGTAGCGACGAATGGGATTAAGGTTAATGATAATCTAAATGAAAGAACTCAAATGTAAAGAAATGAAGAATATAGACCAACACTTTAATGGGATTGAAGGGTTTTGAAGGAAAGAGCTCAAATGTCTGGTATTTAGAAGCATATTTTTTTAGTAAAACTGTGAAACCGATATTCTTATGCACAAATAAGCCAAGGAAGCAAAAACAGACCTTTATCTGGTGCACTTCCATAGAAAATGCACTCTCAAAAAGTAAAGCAGGTAGAAAAACAGCTAATAGAAGGTCAGGATCAATGTTGTTCCCTGAAAATCAGAAGTAACACACTTAGTCTTATGAGTTATTCTTGATGAAATAAAGGTAGTTTTATGGATAAAAGCCATCTTAAATTGTAAGAGTAAAAGAATAAAACAAAGTAAAAAGAAACTTACAAATACGAATACCATCACCAATCCTTCCTAATTTATGACTTGTACCATATTCTGCAAAACAAGGATCAACCACATTGACAATGAGTAAATAACTTCTAGAGACAACAAAAAGAAATGGTAAATAACATGTTGTAAAGGACAGGAAATAAAACCAATTTAGCATGAGTAAATCTTGACACTCACTTATTGATCAATAAAAATGTTCAAAACCAGGATGCAACAGTAAAAAAATATGCTAAGTTTTTTTTTAGTTTCGTGTAGTTTTTATATTTAGAGTCCGTAAGAAAAAAAAAAACTAATTACAATAACAGTGAGCAAACTCTAAAACTCACTGAGTTAATAAAAGGAAAGTCAGGTGTATCAAAGGTATCAAAGATGATCTTATATCATACATTTATTTGGATTTGAAGATCAAGAATTGAAATAATAGAAGATAAAAGCAGATAAAAGGAAATACCCAAGAAATTAGTACTATATTTTTTCTGGCAAAAGTAAAGAATTATAAAATCTGGATTAGATCCTGTGGTATACAGTATTGAATTTAGGTGAGCCAAGTTGATCTATTTTAGCGGAAAATGGATTCTAAATCAAATGAAGTTTGTATTTTTTTGACAAAATAAAACTAAAATTCAAACCCCATCAAGGCTGAATGAATAGTTCTACTTCTCCTAAGCTGGTAATTAAAAATTTTCATCATGATAAAAACAAAAAGAACAGTAAGAACAAGGAGAAGTGGTGAAGAAAGGAAGAGGCGAACCGATGGAGCCGAGACCGATACCAATGATAAGCAAAGCCACAGTGTAGGGAACTCTGGTACCGCGGAAAATATGTCTGCAAGCAATTCCTAATGCCAGAGAAATCCCGACGAAGATAACCGCATCAACCGGCTCTGATGAAGCAGAGCTAATCTCTTGCAACATTTTCGACGGTAACACGTACAGATTCTCCTTCACCTCCTCCATGTTACTACAACTCCGATCAACTGCCTACCATGTACTCATTGTATTTATTTATTCATTTACTTGGATTTGGGCTGCTATAGGATTAAAAAAAAAAAAACTGTAGCTGATGTGTATCACGTTATCTTCAGACTTCAATTTGGTTCGATAGGTTTGGTTCAAGTTTTTGAGTCGGTTTGAAGTTTTAAAACATGAGTAATTTGTTTTCAACACTACGAAACAAGATTTAGAAACAGTGATTTTTTTCTTGTTTCGAAAACCCTATTTTTTCCTCTTTATTTTGCATCTTTTGAAGCAATACCAAATTAGATGTTCTTCCATGTCTAACTCACCAAAATCATAATTATATTTTCTTGTTTTTTCTGTTTTCTTTTTCCTATCCTTGACTGTCAAAAATACTAATAGGCAGTAGGCACCCGTTAAAAGATTTGTAAAGACAACAAAAATGGTCGGCCTTATTCTTTGCTTCTTCTTTGTTTACTGCTCTTTGTCTACCATTTTGGCTATTTGAGTTTTCCTCTCTGAATTCATAATTTGTTGTTGTTGTTGAAAAAAAATCTTTTAATTGATTTCCTTTAATTGAAATTTCATTCTCATGATGCAAACCACTTTAGAATCTGAGGAAAGTTGTGGCCTTTTGAAGGTTCTGAATCCCCAGGAAAATGTATGTACATTTTTTAACCTCCATAAAAATATTTAGTTCTAGGCTTTCATGGTTTTTCTCCATCTACCCTTTGTTTATTTTGGGGTGAAAACTGAAAAGTGAAAGCACACAGTGTGTTTGTAAAAATTCATCAATGGAGGATAGATATACTTATTCGAAGCAAGGCAATGGTGTGTGAATATCATTGAGAGATGAGGATTTTGAGAAAAAAAGATGTTTGGGTAGTTCTTAAAGAAAAAAAAAAGATTATACGAACATCAAAATTGGTCAATCCATTGAAGAATCATCATTTCTTGCTACTGTTAGAAGACACCTCCCAAGTGCTGCAAGGATGACCCCAAAAACTTTCTCTGCCATTAACAACAGTATTAATATAGAAAGTTTTAGTTTTAGTTTTAGTTTCAGTTCCAGTCATGGAGCTAATGGTGTTAAGCAGCAGCAACAATCAGTTCTTGTCAATATTTCGTTTAAGTTTACCATGAACAACAAGTCAAAGAAGGTTTCTGAGTTGGAATATATCAAGTAAAAAAAGTTGTAGAGATTTGAAGAAGAATGAGGTTCACGTGGATGGTTTAATTTTGCAGTGGGATGCATAAAATATATTATTTTATTGAGTAAAAGGAAAATTAACAGGTTAAATAATTATTTTTCAACGAAAGATAACGGGAATGACCAGAATAAAATCGAAATAAAAATTGAATGACTTCAATAAAAAATTTAAAAATTCAGTAATTAAAATAAAAATACCTTAAAAGTTCGATGACCATTTATGTACTTTACCCAAAAAAAAAATAATAAAGCAAGAGCCTCTCCCAAGGTAACGGTGGGTTCGCCCCTGCACCTAGCCACTAAAAAAGGAAAAGAAAAAGAGTATCAGTAATTGTTTCATTAAAGCAAGTCATCTTTTTCTTGCCACCTAAATAGAAAGGGAACAAAGGCTTTGACTTCTTCACCAATCCTTTCCTTGGTCGAATCTGTGAGGGTTTGTGTGGGAATGGTACGAGTCAGGTAGGATTTTTTTGTCTATTCAAACTCAAATCGAAAATAAATATTTTAAACTCGAATTGATCTGAACACATTTAAAAAAAAACTACCAGAAAATACAATGTATATTATTTGGATTATCTTCCCCTTTAAATCTAAAGATATTGTGCATTTAAACATACTAAATTTTACATGCTAACTAAACTAAACTCGATCGACAGATATAACGAGTAATCTTGAATTGTGAGTTTGGAGGAGTAAATAGCTTTAGATCTGAGCTTACCTTATCATAAAAAGTTTGGTAAGACGTGTAATGATATCCATGGTTAAGTTTTGGTAAAATGTGGTGTTTTCGTTAAGTAATTTATTATTTGTTTGATTTTATTCAAGCTCAAGTTGGAGGTGGTCCTTGAAGGGGAGGAGAAAATGAATGCTTCAAGTATTTAATTGGATTTGAATGTTGTTCTGGAAAGCATTTGGTTATGGGGGTAACTACAATTGGAATGGTTTGAATATATGTGCTATTTGGAATTGAATGATGAGTGGGTTATAAATAAATTAATTGTTGGTATGTTTTGTGGCGTATTTTGGTGAGATAGTATGAGATTTAATTAATTTTTTCGGAGGTCTAATCAAAATTTTAATAATTATAAGGATTTTAGTGAGAAGTTTTTGAAAGAAAAAATGAGTTGTTTTAAATTTGTTTTTGAAAGTTTAAAACTTTTTTAATAAGTTTAAAATAATTTAATTAAAAATATTAAAAATTACCGTCAACAAATCATGTCCTCTGCCGAAAGAAAACGAAGGACCTGCGAGATTAGAACTCGGAGACAAAAATGATCGGAGAATTAAAATGAGGAGGAAAAGAGACGAAATTGTCCTTAACACCCTCATCCACGCTTCCACCTCGTCCCAAATGGTTAAATGTACGAATCTGCGGACGTGAATTTTGATTATTGGTATGTTTTGAATTTTGATAAATGTGATCCGCTTCGTTAGTAAAATTATGAGGACCATCACTTGGTCTAATTCTATAAAAGGTCCCGTACTATTCACTTTTTACTGATTTAGGCTCTTTACTATAATTTAATAATTTCAAGTTCTTTTACTTTTCTGAATGTGCTTTTTTAATTCTTAATCAGTTTTCCTTTTAGTAAATCTGCAAACATTTTTCAAAAATAAACCTGTCATGTTAAAAATAATTCATATCTGATTATTTGATGAAATTAACATAAATAAATCTTTCTCAAAAATGAAAATACACATTTCAAATATTAAAATAATAAGAAAAACATCAAATTATATAAAATCTAAATTACATAAAAATATATGGTTTATAGAATTTGACCAACTTGTGATACTTTAATACACTTGGATCCGAAATTCATTAATTGATCGAGTAATCAAGGATGTTTATATTGTTCCATCTTACGTGAGTTCGAATCTTAACATTTACCTTTAGAGTGTAAAAGCCTTCTATTTAATAAAAAATGTACTTGGATCCAATTTTAAGCAAAAGCTTTATAATTAATAAATTTTTTTGAACAATCATAATTAATAAATTTTAAATTAATAGTATACCGTTGTAAATATTGAGCGTCTAGTTAGACAAAGATATAGATCTCAATGATGATTGTTGGGTTTTTGTAGAAGATGAAAGTCATATTTAAAGAAAGTTTTATTATTTCTTCACGCCCCTTGAGTTTTTTTTTTGTACGAGTTCTTTTCGGACATAATTCTCAAGTTCCTCTTTATATTTAAAGAATTTGAGTGTATTTTGTTGTATCTTTTTTATATTTTTAATGAAATTCAACCTTTTTATTGTAAAAAGACAGAGAAAAATAATTTTAGTGACAAAATTAATCTAAGAATTGTAGTAAAAGACATAACCATATGATATGATTAGGTGTTTGTTTGCTTATTCCACTACTTAATCATTAGATCGAGGGTTTAATTTTCTTCTATGAAAACCAAATGTATTTCACAATTAATCATTTATCTCTTAATGAGATTACTTGTACATGTAAAAAGACGTCTTTCTCGAGAATAAACTTTTCTTTTCTTTTTTATGATACGAAAGTTTTTTCTAAATTCCTGACCCTAAAAAAAGTTCAATTTGCATAAAATAATAATACTTGCATTTCCTTTGCTGGCCCATAAGAAAGAATCAACCTTAGTTCAAAGTGATGTTAGAAATATAAAGTTTACTGTTTGCTTTTTAAAAAGCTTGTTCCTTTTATAGTTTTATTTCAGCATCTTTTTTTATATGCTCACCGCTAACCATGCTTTTGAGTCACATAAATCTCCCTCTTGATTTCCTTTTTTTGTTAGAATCGACATAGATATATTTTATAATATTTTTTTAGCCAATATTCTATCATTTACATGTTCTTAAGATTTTAAATTCTGCATTTTAATCTATTTTTAAAAGGAAGGAAAACCAAAAACTTCCATGTGAAATTAAAATTTGATTATTTTGGTGAAATTTTAAAGATGAATTTTTTTAACTATCTCAAAAGAAAATTATAGAATCTGTTTTATCAAAAGACATACTACTTTTTTATAATAATAAGAAAATAATAGGTGTATTTTAAAAATGGATTATTGCTATAGAGAATTTTAATTGTTATTGAATTGATTTTTTTTTCCAACAATTATTTTTGTCCTTCAGTTTTTTTTCTGCTCTTTATATGTTTTCTCTTTGATTATTGAGGAGGGTAGCGTTGCCGATCTTTAACCAGGTGATTACTACTCATGTTTTGTTATAATCCTTGTTGTTTTCTACTCCATTTTTTCTTTCTTTTTTCTTTTCCATCTCTTTACTTTTGTTCTTACATGTTTGACTTTTTGCATTTTTTTGTTTAATAAGTCTTTCATTCTTCTAATAAAAATGGCATAAATTTTAATAGTCTTGTAGCATGTTTTCTCTGCCTTTTGTAGTGTATATATATATATATGTGTGTGTGTATTCTTTTCAAAATATCGGTACGAGCCTAATGAACTTAACCGTTTTAACGATCATGGTAGGCATATCGATACGGCCTAAAGCGTATCGATACGGCCAATTAACACTAGAATATGAGTTTAATTAAGACCAGCATGGTGTACCGGTACGGATGTACTCGTACCGATACGACCCCTTGGGTAAGTTCATCGTATTAGGATATTGGTTATTGAATCATTGTATAGTTATAGACATCATTGAAATATTGATTAAGGCCATATTGACCATTGGACATCGTTATTGTATCATTGATATTGATCATTGCATAGCTAGCCCTGTGTTTAAGGAATGTTGCATTGAACATCATTGAGGGCCATATTGGTAAATACCGGTAAGTATTGCATCGAAAACATTGTCCATAGTATCGTTAATATTGCCATCGACATCATTGAAGCATTGACATACATAATCACTGAGCATTGGCTATTGAACATTGGTATTGAAATATCGTCATTGAACCATTGTCTTTGAAATATTGTTATTGGTTCATTGTTACCAAAACATTGTTATCGAATTATTGACATTGATACATTCCTATTGAATCATTGTCATTGAGATATCGTTATTGAATCATTGTTATTGAGATATTGATACCGAATTATTGCCATTAAACTATTGCTATCGAATTATTGTTGCCGAAATATTGCTATCGTAATTGATATTGAAATATTGTTATCGATCAAATATTGAGGAAAAGCCCTTGGACACTTTAGCATGGTGCTTGGTATATTTACCGGGACTACGGTCCACGAGCTATGACTCAAGGGTGACGACCCTAGGCGACGCAGAGATTTTGGTTGAAGAGTGTACGGGCACCAAAAACATTGAATCATTGATACCGTATTGAAACAAGCCTTTGTTTTGTGCTTTGAGCTTGTTATTATCGAACCCAAATTACCGTTATCCAAGAGTGATCTAAGGCGAACATTGTAATAAGATTATTAAAAGACACTATTGAAGATTCTAAGAATTATTGTTGATACAGTTGAATGTGCCATTGAATATGATGTATTGCATTGTTATGGTTCTCATTGAAATAAGATTGAATTGCATTGATAATTCCATTATATCGATATTATTGTCATTGCATTGATATTGCCATTGTAAAGCATGAATTGAATTGCATCCAATGGTTACACTGTTGTTTATGACCACCTCACCGGGCAAAGCATGCCTAATGCGTTTCATGTTAGCAAGGTTTTTGGGATCGACGTCGAACTATTTTGGAAATTTTGGCAAGTCACCACATTTTGGAAGTAATGTATTTTGATCCTACAAACTCCTAGAATGGTGGCATACTTGTTGCTTACGTCCATTTTGGTCGTTTTGGGCTTGTAGAAACTGTGTATGTTTTCACTATGTTTAAAGGGTTTAAAATGGACTTTTGAAATGGGTTAAAAATGGCAAAATTTGCATATTTGGCCTAAATAAGGGAAAACCTAGTAAATGAATTTGTTTAGCCTTGAAATTTGACATGCTATTAGATTTAGGCTAAACAAACTCGCTGGTAAAGTTTCATTGGTTTTGAACACCATTTAGATAGTTAAAATGGAATAAAACCAGATAAAATTTGACATTATAGACTCAACCGTACCGATACGGGTGATGGCGTATCGGTACGGGCGTGCAATTTGGGACACAGGCTAAAGGGCGTACCAATGCGACTATTAGCGTATATGTACTCATTTTTGAATCTGTAAAATTATTGTAGCTCTGTACCAATACGCACTTTCGAACCCCAAATTTGGAATTATTGTGTCAGTCTCGCATACCGATATCCTATATCGGTATGTGCTTAATGAACTTAACCGTTTAACGGTCATGGAAGGCGTATCGATACGGGTTGGGCTATATGGGGACGGCCAAACTTTACGAAAAACCTCTTAGTCTATATCGACCATTGCGTATCGGTATGACGTACCTCGTATCGGTACGACTTTTCTATATTGTAACAAACTTACCGTACTATATAGAGGCGTATCGATACATCCTTAGTGCGTATCGATACCCCTACCGTTAAATCTGTTAAAAAGGACCTTTAATTTATCAAAATTATAGATTAGTCCCTAAAACTTGTAAAAATTTAAAATTGGTCTAGTATTTATAATTCCTGTATCGTATTGAATTACGACCTTATTGTACTGATTACTATATTACATTGAATATTGAATCCCTTATCGAATCACCGAATATTGAATAAAATATCGTATAGAATGTCGTACAGTTCCCCGGTAATACATTTCGACTCGGATTCCTACCAGGGTGGGAAGGGAGTGTTACAGAAATAATTTTAGTGACAAAATTAATCTAAAAATTGTAGTAAAAAACATAACCATATAATATGATATGGTGTTTGTTTGCTCATTCCACTACTTAATCATTAGATCGAGGGTTTAATTATCTTCTATGAAAACCAAATGTATTTCACATTTAATTATTTATTTCTTAATGAGATTATTTGTACATGTGAAAAAATCTTTCTCGAGAATAAATTCTTCTTTGCTCATGAATCAACGAATATAATATAAGCTAACATGAATCAACGAATATAATAATACTTGCATTTCCTAAATTCCTGGCCCTAGAAAAAAAAAGATTAAATTTGCATAAAATAAGCTAACATGAATCAAACAAAATGCCATTCATAGGATGGCAGAAAACACATGAATCAACGAAAATAATAGTACATGCATTTCCTTTGCTGGCCCATAAGAAAGAATCAACCTTAGTTCAAATTGATGTGGTAGATTCAATTTCATGTTTGAAATATAAATTTCACTGTTTGCTTTTAAAAAGCTTGTTCCTTTTATAGTTTTATTTTAGCATTTTTTTTATAGGCTCACTGCTAACCATGTTTTTGAGTCACATAAATCTCCCTCTTGATTTCCTTTTTTGTTAGAATCGACATAGATATATTTTATAATATTTTTTTAGCCAATATTCTATCATTTACATGTTCTTAAGATTTTAAAGTCTGCATTTTAATCTATTTTTAAAAGGAAGGAAAACCAAAAACTTCCATGTGAAATTAAAATTTGATTATTTAGGTAAAATTTTAAAGATGAAAATTTTTAACTATCTCAAAAGAAAATTATAGGATCTATTTTTATCAAAAGACATACTACTTTTTTATAATAATAAGAAAATAATAGGTGTATTTTAAAAATGGATTATTGCTATAGATAATTTTAATTGTTAATGAATTGATTTTTTCTCAACAATTATTTATGTCCTTTAGTTTTTTTCTGCTCTTTATATGTTTTCTCTTTGATTATTGATGAGGGTAGATCTTTAACCAAGTGATTACCACTCATGTTTTGTTATAATCCTTGTTTTTTTCTACTCCATTTTTTCTTTTTTCTTTTCCATCTCTTTACTTTTTGTTCTTACATGTTTGAGTTTTTGCATTGTATTGTTTTATAAGTCTTTCATTTTTCTAATAAGAATGATATAAATTTGTAATAGTCTTGTAGCACGTTTTCTTTGCTTTTTGTAGTATATATATTTTCTTTTTAAAGTTAGATTTTATGTCGCCTCTACAATTAGTGCTTATTTAGTTATCTTGTTGATCTACCCTTAATTTAGACCCTCAAGTTGCTTCTCTAATATTGATAGATGCTCACAATTACTCCAGATAGGTCGTGCTTGAGTTGTAATAAAATAAATTGTTTGATGGTCATTCGTATCTTCTATCTTTTCGAGTGGCTTGGTTGACTTTTTTTAACTCTTTCTATGCATATGATTATATCTTTATGGTTTAGTAACTATTTTGTGTTCTTTGATGGTCTTAGAAAAATAACTTATTAATATGACTAGTTTACTTTATTTTTTTAGTAGAATTTTTTAAGAGAAAAACTTCAATACACATGTTTGTGTAAACTACAAGCTTTTTAATTTTACGGGTTAGAGGTTTAGTTTAGGGTTTAGAGTTTAGGGGTATGGGTTGTAGGCTTTAGAATTTAAGGTTAGTGTTTAGAATTTAGGCTTTAAGGTTTGGGGTTTAATTTTTTAGGGTTTAGGTTTAATTTTGATTTATAGTATAAATAAGCAAGCTTGTGTAAAATTTATTTTATTCTGCCTGTGTATCAAATTTAAACTCATTTTTTAATAACAATGTAATTTTATTGTATTTACTTTTTTGTTTATTCAACAAAAATAATTATTCTTATCACTTAAAAAGTTTGGTATATGGAAAAGTGACAATTTTTTATATTTTAAATATAAAACATTTTTGTTATTACAAGAATTTTGTGAATTCAATAGCTCAATCAAAATTTACAAAACCATTCTTTGTCAAATCACTTGCAGTCGAATAGTCGTAAACTAAAGTATTAAAGCATTAAATACGTATTGGTAACAAAATCTTAATCTGATATTAATTTTGAATTTAAACTTGAAACAACTCTTTCTTTACCAACTCCCTTTAAAAAAATGGTGAGATTAAATCTGGATTATTCGTAAACAACATTAACAACGGTCCTTAATGACGTGTGTCCAGAAGATAAGGATCGTTGCAATCTCATAAATTTACCATTGCCACCCACCGTCTTGTCTGACTTTTACAAAATGGAAAATATAAAAAAATTCCATTTCCTTTTCGAAGCCAATTAATTTGTAATTTATAAAATCATAAGTGAAAAAAAACGAAAGGTGTGATGCTTTGGAGTAGTGATATATATATATATATTTTAAAAAAGCCTGGTACAGAACAACTAATCCGACAATATTATTCCTATAGGACTTTAATAAAGAGCCACTTATGTCTATGTTGGACGTTGACTCCTTTGAGTCCGAGTTTAGGTTTTTAAAAATTGCATAAACTTCGTCATTCACATTGTTTTTATTCCTTATTTTATACGCTGAGGACAAAATTATTGGACGGAATTTAGGCTGAGCATCCATGTGGAACCGCCGAACTTGTGTATTAAAATACACGTCCCTAAAGCAATTATAAAAATATTAATAAACTAGAATAACAAATATTATTATATAATTATATTAATATATTAAAAATTTATTATAAAAAAGTTAATTCGAATGCGAAATAAATATTATAAACTAATATAAATAAATGAAATTACAACGGTTTAAAGGAATGTAACAAATTTAATTAAACCAAACCGAAAGGAAACGTGTTGAGATCTGTACGAACATACTTTTCTTAAGACAGATGTCGACTACTCTCTTGGTGCTTGAGTTTATTAGTCGTCGATCTCTCGGGATACAACAACAAGATGATCTTCAATAGTAGCACGATTGTAGAGATCACGACCTTTGTCCATCACCGAAAAATACCAGAGATTTTTTTTTTGAAGAAGAAAATAGAGTTTTCGAGATGATTTGGAAACTGAAAAATAGCTCAATATTTATAGGGGAATGGAGGAGAAAAAAATATGAAAAACGAAATATTTTTTATTAAAGGTCATTTACACTCAATTCGATTTAATTCAAAAATAGTTAATTAATGTTATTTTAAAACGAATATATTTTTATAAATTGAACCCGATAATTTTTAATATTCGAATTTAAGGAAGTCAAAATTATCCCTTTTAAATTCGGAATATTCAAAAATATATTTCATTTGTAAGGAAAAAATTATTCAAAGTGGGTAAAATGTTCAAAAATAGTTTTAGGCCCTATTTGGTAAATAGAGGTTTGACCGGTCAAATCCGCAAATTTGGATATTTGTGAATAGCGGATTGGGGTAAAACCTCTAATTTTGAAAAAGATACTAATACGAGCCTTTTGAAATTAGAGGTTTTGACATTAGAGTTATAAAGACCTTTTTACCCTTAATAATTATAAAAAATCTCCAAATAACTTAAATTAACATTTTCTATTTTAATTCTTCACCCTTACGTATTTACATTATGACATTTGTAAGCTAATATTTTTTTCTTTTTATTCTCACACATTTAAATTTGTATTTAAATTTAATAATTAATTAAATTATATTAAAAATAATTATATAAATAATAAATTAATATATAGATCCTTCAAATATGCTTAGTAATTTTATATTAAAAAAATTATTTTGCATAATCTAATTAATATTAATAGATGCAAAATATTGCTAACGAATAAATTATTCAAACAAATATTGAATATACTCATATCCTTATATGTTATTTTGCTTGTTTAAATAATCAAATAACTATCAGCTATCAGTTAATTTTACCAAACACTTTTATACAATCATCTAATACAATCCGATAGTCAAATCAGCTATCAGCTATCAACTATCAGCTAATGTAATCCGTTATCAGTTATCCACTAATTGCCAAACATGGCCTTATTAAAATGAAAAAAAATCCAAAATTACAACGAGGGGTTACAAAGCATAAATGTAAACTGAAAACATAATCTGAACAATTTTCTATAACCATTAAAACAAAAACTAACTACTTGAGATCATACAAGGACCACACCATAAAAAGTTAAAAGCCCAACCAAAAGAGCAAAAACCAAAAATCGACAATTGAAAGATGAAACCATCGACAATAACATTAAAAAATTGCATATAACTCATATGGCTGGTTGACAAACTGTTATTACCACAGCTCAATCGTGAATCAGAAACAATGATTGTGAACGTGTATCCAAATTCAGCTAAAGTGTCTAAAACATAGAAGATCAGCATGATAACAAATAAACATAATTTTGATCCGTTTCGTCGTCGTCAAATCTAACACTCAGAAAACATAAAATGCAAAGAATAGTCAAACAACCGAGAAAAAAAACATAAACAATGCCAAAAGACGGAAAAATGTGCCATAAAGACAGATGAAAACATATCACAAAAATAAATATATTCTTATTAAAAGCTAAAAAAAATTAGATATAGTAAAGACAAAAAAGAAACAATATCGGTGATCGGCGACCAATAGTGACAAACGTAGTAAAGGTTCAGGGTGTCTATTAGAAATTTTATTTATGCCCACCACCTACAAAAAAAATAACATCATTGTGCTTCATCCTCAAATTTTTTTTGAATCTGTCATTGATAACCAATACCAAAACGAATAATATCATCCGCCAAACAAAAATAAAAAGCCACTAACTTAAAAGAAAATTTTGAAAAATAAAAAACTTAATGAATATATACGACTTTACACTCTTCCAAGCAAAAAAAATAGTTAGGTACATTCATACGGCGTGCTTTGGAGATGGATTGAATGTGCTTGGCGATGGTATTGAAAGAATTCGCCAAAGTGTTCTTTTTTGGAGTGCTACTCCAAAAAGGTGGGAAAGATTTGAAGAGGCAGCACGACAATTGCGCATTCCAACTACAAAAAATTATGTGATGGTGTTAGAACACGATGGAATTCAACCTTTTTGATGCTCCAGACAGCTTTATCTTACAAGGATGTTTTTTGCGTTGTGTGCAATTGCATGGTGATACTTTGTACAAGTCCTTGCCAACTGATGATGATTGGGCCTTTGCAACAGAAATTTGTAAGAAGCTTAAATTATTTTCTGAGATCACCGAAGGCTTTTCAGGAACAAAATATACAACGGTAAATCTTTATTTTCCTGGAATTTGCAAGATTAGAGTGGCATTGGATGAATGGGTTATGCATGGTAATAACACCATTACAAGCATGGCAAAATCCATGTCGGTGAAATTTGAGAAGTACTGGAATAATGTGAATGGTATTATGGGTGTTGGCACACTTTTAGACCCACGATACAAAACAACATTGTTGGAGTATTATTTTGAGAATATTTATGGAATTGGTGTTGAATATGAAGTTGAAAAATTGTGCAACTATGTCGGGATTTGGTTATAGAGTATGAGGAAAAATGATGTCTTCAACTAATGAACCTCAATGCTCCAACACTACATCTTTAGATAGTGTTCCGGTTGATTTGGGAGACCCATGTGATTTTGATGCCTATCTTTCAAGGAAGAAGCAAAATAAATTAAAAGTCAAATCTGAGTTAGATCGTTACTTGGAAGTAGATATTATTCTGAGAACACCGAATTTTGATATTTTAGCTTGGTGGAAGATGAATGGACCACAATTTCCTATACTACAAGCTATTGCTCGAGATATATATGCTATAACGATTTCTACTGTTGCTTCGGAGTCTACTTTTAGTACTGCAAGGAGATTGGTGAATGCACAACGTAACAGACTCCATCCATCAACCGTTGAAGCTTTGGCATGTTGTCAAAATTGGTTGTGGGCCGAAGAAGAAGGTACAAATATATTTATCCTAAAATTACAGTTATTTTTTACTTATATGTTTACCTATCATTTCTTATTAGATTTTTCATTTATATCATTTTAGAATCAAATGAATTAAGCTCTTGTGAAAATGGTGAAATCGACCAAGATGAGATAGAGGTAATTAAGAATTTTTTATTTATTTTGTTTATTATATTCTTGTTTATATCTATTGATTTATGATTTTTACAGGATTTGAGTGACTAGATAAGATTGAAGATTATGAAGTCGATGTCAATGGAGACTTTTTTACGGATGTTTGTGTTTATGTTCATGTGTCGTTTTATAAGATTTGTTCTTGAACTTAACTATATTATGGACTTGAACTTTTAATCATCTTATGTTTGAACTTATTTAACTGTATTATGGACTTGTACTTTAATTATGGACTTGTAATTTTAATTATTATGTTTGAACTCTTTTAATTTTGTTAGAGTTGTGTTTTGATTTTTTTTTAAATCTGATTTTTTTTAGAAATGTGAATCATGTTTATATATAAATTAGAATGAAACAGAGCAGCAACGAGCCAGCAATCGGGTCGGGTTTCCACAAAATATTCGGGCCGGATACGGGTCGGGGGAGGTGTCTTTAAACCCGGGCCGGGTCGGGTTTCGGGTGGAGGCACTAAATGTTCGGTTCGGGCGGGCCGAAAACCCGACCCGTGCCCATCCCTAACACCATACATCTTAAACTCTAAACCGTAGACCTTATTTTTAAGGCTTAATGTCTATTTGCCTCATGAACTATACGTTTTTTTTCGAACATCCCCTAAAGTATTTTTTTTGAGATGTTGTGGCCTTTGAACTAAAAATCGGTATCCCGTTTATCCCCTCCATCTAACGTCATTAAAAAATTTAGCCAATCAAATTACGCCACGTGACCGGTTATTTTTGAATTTATAATAATTATTGAAATTAACCAAAAATCGGTAAATAATAAAATAAATAATATTATAATATTTAAAATAAATTAGGCATTCCTTTTTTGTTCTAAATCTAAGTTTTCATTCTTAGATTTCTATCTTGATTTCTTTCTACAAGTGCTTTGATTTCAATCGAATTTTCTAACATCAAAGGGTCGTACAAATTCATTAATGGCTTTACTTTATTGTTCTGAACTATAATTTTTTCTCTGTAAATCTTAGGTTTGAAATTTTCAAATTTACCATATCAGGTAGAAGTTTAAAATCAGTTGCTGGACGAAATGTTGTTAAATGTAATTGTTGGTTGAGAGCACTAATTTGCACCTCAACAGTCCCTAAGAGTAAAGAGAGGTAATTTTATGGTTGTGGAAAAGGAAATGAGATAATATTTGATATTTTAAGTTGTTTGTGTTAATCGAGATATGAATATGTAATAAGTAATATGTTGTAGTTTATTTTTTTTCTCATTTGTAGGATCGTTGTGAATTCTTCCAATAGGTTAATAAAGAGGAAGACAAAGCGAAGTACGTTGATGATTTGAGAAGTAAAGTTCAAATGCTATTATCGAAAAATAGAAGCATTCAAATTTAAATTTTTGAATTGAAGAACATGGTGATCGATGAAGTGGGAAAGTTGGAGAAGAAGGTGATGAAGGCTAAAAAAACTTTAAAAAATTTCAAATGAAAATGACAGAGTATAAGAATGAAGTAATATTTTATAGGGCTGCATTGATTGTTTCATGGCTAATTTACATTGTAATTAAATTATTTCTGTAATGTAGTGATGCGTAGTTAGTGTTGGATTTGGTTTGAATGGCATTGATGTAGGCCTTTAAAATTGGTTTGAATGCCATTGATATTTTGGTTTGTTATTGATGTGTAGTTAGTGTTGAATTTGGTTTGAATGATTAATTTACATTCGAGAAGTTGTTTTGTGTCCCATTTAGTTTGAATGGCTAATTTACATTTGAGAAATTATTTTGCTTTTTAAAAGTGTCTTAAATTCTTTGTAAGTGTACAAGTATGCCTTATTATAACTATAATACATCAAGGATGCACTGTACAAGTGTTTAGCTTATAACTATGTAAGTAGAAAAGGTACATAAATGTAAGACTATAAGTGCAAAAGATAATATAATATTGTCATTCATAACCATTGATTATAAAGAGTTTGAAACTAACTTGTTCTATTACAACAAAATACATGACAAATGTACTTAACAAAGCACCACAAAAAAATTTATAATTAACCTTAATTTATATAATATTAGATAGGCATTACAAAAAAATTGTAAAATACAATAAAATAAGTGATCATATAGAGTCAATCTTTGGTTTTCCTCCTAATAGTTAATTTAGAAATTCTTGAGGTTGATGAAGGTTTAGACACTGTTATTGTCTGAGATGAAGTTGGAGGGTGAGTCGGTGGTGTAGTATGGGATGAAGCTGGTACACCCTGAGATAAAATTGGAAGTTGTGTCATTGGTGCAGTTGCAGATGAAGTTAAAGGTTGTATCACTAGTGCAGTATGAGGCTAGTTTATGATCTTTTAATTTTGCGTCCTTAACATCCTCTAACTTGGTCTACAAAGCTGAAAAAATTAAAATAATATTAGTAATTAATTAAAAGTGAGACATAACTAATTTATTTACATTAAAGATTTGTATTTTATTGGTCAGGTTTGTGTAAATTACATACCCTTTCGTGATTCTACTACCTGTTGTTCTCTTATATAAAGCACCTCTAGGTCTTTTTTGTTGTTGTTCCTCTTGCTGATGAAGTACTTTTAGGTCTTTTCCTTACTGTTATTTCTCTAGATGATGCACTTGGAACAATTGGTGCTAAATGTGATGAGAATGAAATAGTCACTATTGTGTGAGATGATGCCTGAAATGGTGGTGGTTTCATTGATGAATCGGTTTGAGTTCTCTAAAAAATAAAAATATATTAATTAAAATAAATATTAGCATAAAATGTAAAGAAAAAAATTAAATATGTACTGAATTTTTTTGGACATGTTCTAATGTTGTGCTCAAGTTCTCCACCACATCTACCACTTATCTTACTTTTATGCTTAGAGAGCTTGCTTCTTTTCAGTCTTTCTCATTCCTCTCTTTTTTCTCTTTTATTTAGGTCTTTTAAAAAGTTTTCTTTTCAAAAGTGGTTTAATAGGTTCCATTTTTGTGTTCTTCTAATAATTTTTACTAGAAAGTATTGACAGAGCATAATTGTACAATAAAATGTATATTTTTTATATGCTTCAAGCACATATATTTCAACTGACTCTTTCTTATATAATATAACACATAGCGCATGTGTGCAAGAAATACCTGTCAGATCCCAATATTCACAGGTATAATTTCTACCCCTAATATCCACAACAAAAATTTCCCAATTACATAATACCTCATAGTCATGTTGGTCATTCCAAGTTATATGACAAGAAAAACTATTGAATTTATTTTGTTCAACAAGTTTTACAATTTTAGGACAACATATTGACTCTCAACTCTGACACCTAAGTTTGTGTGCAAGATTTCCATTCATGACATAGTGTCTTATGTCCTCAAATAATGAGATTACTGATTTATACATTGCTGGAAGTATTGCTAAATTGAATGTCTTATAAAAATTGTTGTCAACAGGGTCACATTTAAAATGTGTTGCAAAAAATCTTTGACCAATATTTTGGATCTTTCTCCCATCAAATCTCTATGTACAGCTTTTTTCAAAGCATGAATTATTGATGTATGCTTTCAAAATGCTGCCTCATTTGTTGCCTTACAGTTTGCCCAGAACAGTTGTTGTATGTTCAAACTTTTGTGATTCTTTTTCCAGTGTGCATGCATATGTCTTGCACAAAATCTATGCTCAACATAGGGTAATACCAATAGTATCTCTTTCAACAATCCCTGCAATATAAATTTTATACATTTAGTGGTGTAAATAGATGAAAAAATTAAATAACTTAGAAGAATAATAAAAATTGAAACGCACTTACATTTTGCATATCACTTATAATAGTAACTTTATCACCATTTCCTAATTGCAAATCAATTTGGACGTTTCCCAAAAATTAGCCACAAGTCTCCCTGTTCTTTACCTTTACAACTGTCCATGCTATAGAAAATATCTAGTTCTTCTCATCTCTATCAACATCAGCCAATATTTCACCCTTCAGTGACTCTTTTAGATAACAACCATCAAGACACAAGACTGACCTACAATATATAATAAACCCTTCCTTTAAACCATTAAAATAAACATAAAGCCTTCTGAAATAGGTTTATCAGTGGGGGTTAGTCTCTCAACCACAAGGTCAAATGTCTTTGTGGGATCTGTTTCTCTCAATACAAACACATAATCATATAAACAATTAAATCATGTTTTAAACTTCTCTTAATTTGATTTATTGCCCACTTGCTTGCTCTACTGCAAACATTCTTAGTAAGTTCAACTTTGATCTTCTCCTTATCAAGTACCATCATGTCTTTCAATTTTATTTTAGGCATAATTTTGAGTTTACTAACAAAATATTTTTCAAGAAATTTATAATATGCTCTCTTATTCTTAAATGTGGCAGAGCATGAATGTTTGCTCACCAGTGTCTTAATTTTATAAACACCATCAATTTTTTTCTTACCATGATAAATTATGAAATGACGCCCAACACCCTTATACTTTGCTCTAATTCTATCTTTTTTATTCTTAGTATATTTATAGTAAAATTTGTTAGATATAGCAAAAGACTTAAAGGCTTTATTAAATTGTTTGTTACTTTCAAAAATCATACCTAATTCAAATCTAGGCTTAGAATTCTCATTAAAAAAATTCTCACTTTTTTATAGATAACTTTATCATCAAAATCTGTTTGATAGCTATTAATATCATCTGATGCTAGATAATCAGTGTCATCTTTATTGTCTTCTTGTCTTTCTTTAGTACTATAGAATGTATCATTGTTCTGATTTTGTCTCAGATCTTTATCCTACACAGTTTCAATAGCTGTTTTTTCTTTAAATTTTCTTACTTTTATAAAAATTTGTGTTAGCTCTTCATCATTAATCATTCACATTTCTTCCCTTAAATCTTCTAATTTAAATTTTGTTTCAGCACTGTATGATGAGTCACTGTCATTATCAGTTTTTTCTTCTTTATCTATCTATAATCTAGTTGGTTCAGCAGCAGCAGTTGGCTCAACAACACCAGTTATTTCAGCAGCAGTTAGCCCAACAACACCAGTTGATTCAGCAGCTGCTGACCCAGGAGCAACAGTTAGACCATCAACACCAGTTATCCTACTAATATTACATATCCCTGCAGTTCTCCCAAAGCATCAGCAGCAACTTCTAAAACATTAAACTCACCATCATTAATATGGATCTCTTCAACATCACCATCACTAATACCAACCTCTTCAACACCATCATCACTGTCCTCATCACCAACATCTGCAATGTCCACCTCTAAACCATGCCCAACATATATATTTATCTCTTCTTTATTACTCAAATGCTTAATCAAACCTAAATAGCTTTCATTATCAAAACCTAAGATCCTCAAACCTCCATCTAAGCTTAAACTTGATTCTAAGTAAGCTAAATAAACTACTTTGTTACTTGGAAACCCTGCTTCCTCAAAAAATATAACAAGAGTAGGATAGCATACAAAGTCAAGATTAATTTTTTTTTTTATAATTTTTTATCCCAACATAATCGAATTTAGGTTTTTTAGTGAAAGTGTCCTCAAAATGAAGTACCGTTGTGTGCTCTATCCAAGCCATATTTCCTAAATAATTATCAAACAAACATATTTATATTTTGTTAGTTAAACTAAAAAAAATCCACATGTAGTTGAAACATTATACAATATGCCTCACATATGCGTGTATTGTAAATACTATTTTACTAATATTTAAAAACATTAAAAAACATTATAAATTACTTTTTAGATTTTTTCTATGGCTTTGTTTGTCAAGGCCACGAATGAAAAGTACCTTCTTATGCCTTTATCTTCAACTCCTACCAGTTCTTTTTTGACAACTTCAACCTTTCTGTCACAGTCAAATACAAAGCAATAAAGTAATCTAGAATATAAACATTGTCTTCTTCTACCCAAAACATAATATATATCAGTTTAAACTTACCTTTTAGCTTTCTTTACCTAATTGATTTAGGGTTTACAACAAACAATTAAGGGTCCACACAACAAGCTTGCAACACCAAATTTTTGAAATTTGGTTTCCAATCAACAAAATCGATTTAGGTTTTCAAAATTAATTTTCAGATAATGAGTTTACAGACAACAAAATCAGTTTAGGGAAAAACGAATGCTTATGGTTTAGGGTAATCGATTGCTTTCGTTGAGATTTAACAAGATTTAACAACATCCAAACGATTTCAATGAATTTCCAGAACAAAATAAAAAGAAAGTGAAAAGGGGAAAACATTCTAATCGTGCGTATAGTTTAGGGGGCAAAACAAACTTGGTTTATTTTGAATATTTTAATATTATTTATTTTATTATTTACTAATTTTCAGTTAATTATAATAATTATTATAAATTTAAAAATAACTGGCCACTTGGCGTAACCTGATTGGCTAAGATATTTTTAACAACGTTAGACGGAGGGGTCAAACGAGGCAATGATTTGTAGTTCAGGGGCCACAACGTCCCAAAAAATACTTTAGGGGGTTGTTCAGAAAAAGATATAGTTTAGGGGGCAAATGAGCCTTTAAGCCTTTTTTAATGATGGGCATATATAGAGGCACCAAAAAAGGGTAGAGAATTCATATTCGTGGATTAAATTAAAAAGTTGTCATAAAGAGAGCTGGAGATACTCGTTGAATTCACATTATAAAACCTTTGTTAGCTTGGTTATTATATTTTTTCTTTGAGGGATGCGCTTGAAGTTATTGATGAAGATGGAGCACACTCAAAGCAAAGAGTTGAATCTTGTATGTTGTTGAATTCTTTGCAGTCTTTTAAATTTTTGTTTAATTTGCACTTGATGAAAAATATATTGGGGGTTACTAATGAATTATCTCAAGCATTGCAACAAAGTGATCAAGATATTGTAATGTAATGCAGTTAGTTAGTGTGTCCAAGCAATGGTTACAAAAGATGAGGGATGTGGGATGTCAATCTTTACTTGAAGATGTTTCTTTGTTTTGTGAAAATTGAGGTTCTAAAGATGGAAGAAATATTTGTTGTTTTAGGGAGGTTGAGGAGAGAAGTACAAGAAGTTTCAAATTTGCATCGTTTTTAGGTTGAATTATTTTATCAGGTGATTGATAAACAACTTCAAGAGCATAATAATCGTTTCTTTGAGACAAGTACATAGTTGTTTCTTGTGTAGCTTGTTTGAGTCCATGAGACTTGTATCTTTCTTATGATAAGAAAAAAGTTTATTCGCCTAGTCTAATTTTATCCTTATGAATTTTCTACAGAAGACCTTATGTTGCTTGATTGCCAGCTTGAGAATTATATTATTAATGTTTGTTCAGATAAAAAAAAATTGTGATCTAAAACGACTTTTTGATTTATCTGAAAAAATTGTTGAGACAGTGAAACATTTTGTGTACCCACTTGTGTATTTACTTTTGAAGTTAGCTTTGGTTCTACCGGTTGCAATCACAACAGTGGAACGGACATTCTTTGCAATGCACTTTATAAAGAACTCACAGTGCAATTGTATGACGTATGAATGATTGAATGATTCCTTACTTTTTTTGAGAATGACATGTCTGATAATATAGACAATAAAAAGATCATACAACGATATAAAAAAATAAAATCTAGAAGAGAATAATTGTAAACTTTATTTTTAATTATATTTTTATAAGACTTATTATTATAAATAAAATATTATTAATATTTTCATTTTCAAAATATTTTACGTTATTAATATATATGTACCTACCCTCAAAATTTTTTTTTTGGATCCGCCCCTAAAAATGAGCAGCCTACTTAAACCGAGCAACTTTCTTATCAAAAGCCTTGGGAAACAAGAAAACCAGAAATTAAAATATAAAGTCTATGCTTACAAGTTACAATAATTCAAGACTCTCAGGAAATTGAAATACAAAAACAAATGAAAAGGCTTATATAATATTTCTTTTTTTCCAAAAAGGGTTGACAAATCTTATATCAAACGTTCTACGGTATAATTGATTTAAATAACTATACATTCTTTCATAAAAAAAAACTATATATTCTATCAAGTATATGTTTTATTAATGGGATAGGATCTCTTAATGGATATTTATTTTTATATGACTCGTATTTAATGTAATTTATTCAAATAATTTAAAATTTATATTCTATCTTTAGTTTTTTCTATAATGTGTTCCTCTAGTTTTTCTTTAAGAATGTCGTTGTCGTTTTCTTTTTTCTTTTATTTTAATTTTAAATAAGATTTTTTTTTTATTTTGAATTTTTTTTGCGCATCTTGTTATGTTTGTTCTTCTATCTTTATGGCACGATTTTGTCTATCCTCGTGGTAGTTTTAAGTTCATGTAGCGGTCAACACGATGTACCTTTTGATCTGAGAAGGTCGACATTTTAATATGGTTTAAATCTTATTTTGTGATAGTTTGTCTATACAATTAAAACCGTTAACAGAGCAACATGTAAGATTGATTTTCTCGATCTCCATTACTATATATATATATATATATATATATATATATATATATATATATATATATATATATATATATATATATATATATATATATATATAACATATAGTTGAATGGAGATAAAGAATATGATGATGTTTGTTTGATTAGAAATATAATAATTGTATAGTTTGATTTAGTGGTTAAACATTAGACCACTTTTATGGTATCATAGGTTTGATCCTCACCATTAATATTTTAATATAATTTTGAGGTGGTGACGTAGTTTAACTTTAAACATTAGTTTAGGTACAATTATAATAATTTCTTAGTCCAGCTCGTGATTAAGGGCTAGACGTCTTGTGTAAGTGATTCAAATTTTTACATAATAATCAACAAATTCTCAAAATTTAGGAATCTCCTTTTTATTTCCAATTACTCTATCATTCCCACGAGCGCAAATTTCATTTTCTATAGGTTCAAAAATTCTTTCACAAAATAATTTATCCCATTTTGAATTATTGGTTTTGTATCAAAAAGTGTATGCTTATCTCTCCAACAGTTTTTTCCATTAGGTAGGACCGTACGAGAGAAAAAATTATTAAAGATAACATACAAATTGCTGACGTGGAGAGAAAATGGTCTGAAAATTAAAAATAACAATAATGAAATCTACATTAGCGTCGACGTTATTTTTTTAACTATCAGTGATTAAAATGAAAAAATAATGTTAATGGTGATTTTGTTAAAAAAATAGTTTAGTGACCAAAGTATAAACGTGATAATAGTTTGGTGACCAATGGGGGTAATTTACCCTTACAATATGGTAATTATATACTTATAAAACAAATTCCTTAAGCACATACTCATACCAAACAACTTTAACCCATTAAAAATCTAAATCCACTAATGTAAGCCAAAACCCACCAAGAAGCAAAGTCTCTATCAATGCCTAGAAACCTAAAAGCCATATAACAAATCGGCTTAATATCAAAATAAGTGTCTAAATTATCTATTTTTCTTTTTTTAGGTGTTTAAACTTTTTTTGTCCCTTTTACGTACTTATTCTATCATTTTTACCCCTTTTAAGATCAGTTGAGGCGTCTATATTTGTCGAAAAATGATATTCTGGGCACCTAAAAAGGGCAAAAAAAGTTTATGCACCTAAAAGAGAAAATATGATAGTTTGGGCACTTATTTTAATATAAGCCTAACAAATATTATGTTAATTAAGAAAAAGTTGATTTTTTATATAGATATCAATTAAAAAATCCTAAGTCATCAATTCTGTTAAAAAAATAATGAATGGTGACCAAAACTTTACTGAATGATAATGCTTATTGATGAAATTAATTTTTTTTGTACTGTTGAAAATTTGTAATCAAAATAGAATTGAACAATAACATTAATAACAAAATTGAAAGTTCTTATATTTTGGTAAGCAAAACAGAATTACACTAGTAGTTGAGTGACTGATGATGGGGTTTATCTAAAATAAATAAATAAGCTATTTCTAGTCATTCAACTTTAACTGTGTTTTAAATTTAGTCATTTAGCTTAAAAACAATTAACTGAATCACTTAATTTTCTGAATTAGCTTCTGTAAGTCGCTTGGATATTAAATATATGATGACATGACAATGTTTTTGTTTTGAGTATGATTTTTTGCAAACTTGCACACACTAAAATGGCATCTAAATTTACGCTTACTATTTTTAATCACTTTTTCTTCTTCATATAAAATCTTATGTCCCTTTTGATGTTCTTTTTGTGCACCAATATTAAAAAATCAAACCCTAAATTTTAAATCTTTGTAATGCTCATTTTTCGGCCGGGCCTCAAATTATATTTGAACTATTTACCCCTTTTAAACCAAATTAAAAAAAAATAAAATAGCAAGCAAGGCATGCCGACCCATGCCTTGCAAACAGCCCCCATGCCCTGTGTTGTGGCCATCCCCTCTATAGGACCACAACCGAGTAGATATACCGTGGCTAGCTATGTATAAGGCCCCATGGTTGAGTAAGTAATAAGTTGTCCTCGTTTCAATCATTATTATGTTTAGGGAAAAGAGTCTGTATTTCCATAGTTAGGGAAGAATGTCCTCGTTTCAAGCATTTCAGTGTCTACGGGTCATTTCCATAAAATTGTTTTCGCGATATATGTAGGGGGTGGACGGTCGGCAGAGTTTGGACTGATCCTTTGGGTACAGACGTATCCTACACACCATCGAGGCGGCCCTACCGCCCAAGTCGATGGTGTGGGTGAGTCTTCTTTTAACCCGAATATTTTCTTTTATTTAATAAAACTACTTTTTCCTTCGGGAAGGTGGGGGTCGACTATGGGCATCCGCTATGCCCTACGGTATCGACTCGTGGCTTGAGGATTATGTTGTGGCTTGAGAGACCGACGCGTTGTTTGTTTTATCCGGGACAGATCTATAGAAACAAGGTTGACTCGATCGGGAAGCGTCCCTTTCAAGTGCCGCACGGTTGACTTACCGAGTAAACAAAGATACACCAAGATCAAGGGCTGACTTGGTCGGAAACATCCTTCCTAGTGCCGCACGACCTACTTGTCGAGTGAACGAAGGTATGGCCGTGACACTTGGTATCGAGCAAGGCTTTCGAGCGGGTTGATGTGAATTTAAACTTTGTACGACACTAGATGGTTGGACTCCACACCAAGCGCCCTCGTAAAAAGGAGTGGGTTGGGTGAGTCCACAATGTGAAATAAATTGAGGTTGGTTAGTGCGGAGGTGCCCGACTATTGTTTGTGCACAGAGGTGCTTGGTTATTATCTCCGCGCAGATGGCGCTCATTCCTTTGGCACAGTGGTGCCCGGCCAGAATTTGTTGCCTGAGAGGTGCATGTGAGTTTTATAGTGGAGCCCAGCGCACGAGAGGTGGTGCTGTCGGTAACCACTATAGCGATCAAAGCACGCGCGGTGCTCGATCTTTATATTGCACGAGAGGTGCTAACGAGTTGGACCTGGTGGGATCGAGACACGAGGTGACCGACGCTAACCACCATGGTTGTTTTAGTGCGAGAGGCTCTTATTTCTTATTGCACGGGGTGCTAATGAGTTGGACTGGTGGGATCGGGACACGGAGGTGGTGACGGTAACCACTATGGTTGTTTGGTGCAGAGAGGCACTTATCATTTATCGCATGAGAGGTGCAAACGAGTTCAAACATAGTGTCATCGGTTTACGGAGGTGTGGTGACGTTACGCACTATGGTTGTTTTGTGTCGAGGCACTCAATATGTCTTGAAGCCTTAGCTGGGTCGTCATAGTGAAATCAGTACACAAGAGGTGTCTGACGTTAATCACTATGGTTACCTCAGTATTGAGAAGTCGACTACTTGTGAATTGTTGATGCATGTCTGGAAATCATATTGCAAACAGTGCACAGAGGTGTCTGTCGTTAACCAAAAAAATGATTATCCTTAAGCATGATGTCACGTGGAAAGTAACCCCTATGGGGCTCATTTATGTTCAACGCAGAGGCGCTTGTTGTGTTGAAAAGAATAATGTTGTTGGTTTTGTGGCACAATAGTGCCTAACTTGATCATTGAGAATCTGACAATTATTTTTTTTTTCTTTCCTTGGCACAATGGTGCTTGGCTATGCTTGCAGGATACAGGGGTGCATATTTACTTTTGAAATGGCTAAAAGTCGAAACAATAGGTCGGTTAACCCTGATAAATTTGAAGACCTGGAAGCTGCAGTAGCTGTCATGAGAGCTCATATGGTCACAAGCGATCGTGTTAGGGAAATTGAGGAAGCCCAACAGGAACTGGCGGATGCCATAAAGGAACTCAGTAATGAAGCAAAAGAAGCTATGAGTGACCTTAAGAACGAGTTGGCAGAACTCAGATGTCTTGTCAACCTAGTCCAAGTGGCCGTAGGCAATTCAATCAGGAGGTGACGAGGGCGGAGGGCCAAGGTCCCAGATCCCCAGCGGTTTTGAAGGAACAGAGATGCCAAAGAACTTGAGAATTTCTTATTTGACATTGAACAATACTTTGAGTAGTGCATACAACCTCGGATGAGGACAAGGTATCCACCGCCTCGATGTATTTGACAAGGGATGCTAAGTTGTGGTGGCGGTCCAAGTTCGATGGCAATATGTGCTCCGTCAAGACTTGGGAGGAGATGAAGAAGGAATTGAAGAATGCATTCCTCCCGAGAGAATGTGGAGTATAATGCACGGAAGAAGTTGAGAGATCTCTCACACACGAGGGGACGACGCTGAGTATGTGAGAGAGTTTGCGCGTTAATGTTAGACATCAAGGATATGGCGAACATGACAAAATGTTCTACTTCCTAGAAGGGCTCAAATTATGGGCGAGAACAGAGGTCCGAGACAAAGACCGCAAAATGTGGTTGAGGCGATGGCTGCTTGCTGAACGACTTAGTGATTACTGATGAAGGTTCCACAAAGCGTAAAGGCACACCCGCAAGTGGCGCGGCGCGAGAGTCGGAGCAATGGGAATGGTAATGTCAATGGCAATAGTGCGGGTAATGGCATTGACCATGGTAACGGCAATGGCAGTGGGATAGCGAGTTATAAAGTGGCACAGTAGAGAAACCTTCAACTTGGGGAAGAGATAGAGGACAAAATAATGATTCCTCTAGGCGAGGGCTTATTTGTTTTTTCTTTGTCGGGTCCCCACCGACCGCAGAATGTCCCACAGAGGAGTGCACTATCGGCGCCGAGAACTACTCCAAAAGGGTTGGATCGGGTTGGCCACCAATTGGATGACAAGAGGATGAACCAGCTAGAATGGGTTCCATTCGGTTCTTATATTCTATGCAAAGCAGAACAAGACAAGGCTAGGACTGAACCAAGGAGAGGCTTGATGTATGTGAACATAGTTTTGAATGGGAAAGTCACAAAGGCCTTGGTAGACACAGAGCAACCGACTCCCTCATTTCTCCAGAGGAAGCGAGAAAAGGTGCAATCGACTCGACCAAGGATGTGGGGCGAATAAAAGCTGTGAATTCTCAAGCATCAAGTATATGGGGAAGTGTAAAGAATGTGAAGACCAAGATTGGATCATGGGAGGAATGATTAGCTACACAGTAGTCCCTATGGATGACTTTGATGTCGTCATAGGTTTAGACTTCATGATAAGTCGAAAGCCGCCCCCCGTCCCTTCGGCGGGTTGTTTGATCTTCCAATGGGAGCAACGAGGAGTGGCAGAGGCCAAAATTCTTCCAAAGGCTACCGGGAAGACGTTGTCGACAATGCAATTATACGAGGATGGAGGAGATGTGTCCGGGAAGCGTGAAGCTCAAGTTCGCCAAGTCAACGAGGACGTTGACAAATTAGGTGGGGAGAATGTTGTGGCCATCCCTCTATAGGACCACAACCGAGTAGATATACCGTGGCTAGCTATGTATAAGGCCCCATGGTTGAGTAAGTAATAAGTTGTCCTCGTTTCAATCATTGTTATGTTTAGGGAAAAGAGTCTGTATTTCCATAGTTAGGGAAGAATGTCCTCGTTTCAAGCATTTCAGTGTCTACTCGGGTCATTTCCATAAAATTGTTTTCGCGATATATGTAGGGGTGGACGGTCGGCAGAGTTTGGGTGATCCTTTGTGCAGTGCGTATCCTACACACCATCGAGGCGGCCCTACCGCCCAAGTCGATGGTGTGGGTGAGTCTTCTTTTGTAACCCGAATATTTTCTTTTATTTAATAAAACTACTTTTTCCTTCGGGGAAGGTGGGGGTCGACTATGGGCATCCGCTATGCCCTACGGTATCGACTCGTGGCTTGAGGGATTATGTTGTGGCTTGAGACCTGACGCGTTGTTTGTTTTATCCGGGGACAGATCTATAGAAACAAGGTTGACTCGATCGGGAAGCGTCCCTTTCAAGTGCCGCACGGTTGACTTACCGAGTAAACAAAGATACACCGAGATCAAGGGCTGACTTGGTCGGGAAACATCCCTTCCTAGTGCCGCACGACCTACTTGTCGAGTGAACGAAGGTATGGCCGTGACACCCTGCAGCCCTCATGCGGCAGCCATGCCCTTGGCAGGGCTTCCCCAACACTCCACTCAATCTCACTTCATTTCCCCTCCCATCATCCATTTTAAAGCACATCAAAAATTGAAACAAGGGAGGAGGAGAGCACAATTAGAAAGGGAGACCACCCGCCATTTCACTCTCATTTTTTCTTTGTTTTGGAAGACATCAAAAATTGAGAAAGAAAGGGAGAGAACTCACTACCATATTCAGGTTTGGGTATTTATTTTTTTATGTATGTTTGTGGTGTAATTCATTTTTATAATCTAATATAATTCGTGATTCGATTAGTAATCTTTTTATTTATTTTTCATTCTTACGTTTTTGTATATATTTTTATGTTCATATATTTCTATGTGTTGTTAGAATGTGCTTAGATTATTTCTTGGTGGGTGTTTAATATTTGTTTTTCAATCTTCTCATCTAAATATGTGCGTTTTTTATCGTGATATGTATTTGTTTTATTCATTTACTTCTATATGTACGGTATGTATGTACATCTTTGTGTTTGATATGATTAGTATATGGTTTCATTGTAATATTACTTTTATTTGTTCTTGTATAATTGCTTCTATGTGTATATATGCGTATGTATATTTTTTTAGTATATATCCATGTATATTACGTTATATATTAAGTTATGTATTACCTATATGTACTAAGTAGGATATATATGTATGTGTATACATTATGTTTTATGTATATTTGAGTAGTATATGTTTTTATATACATACTATGTCTATATATTTAAAAAAAGGAGCTACGTATATTTTTTATGTACCTTATGTATGTATATAATATTATATCCATAATTTTATACTATTATTATCATATTTCTCAAACGTATATATATATATATATATAATACGTAATATATATTATTATATATTTTGTACATTTTTATGGTTTTGCATAATATCGTAATTTTGAGTGTATATATTATATGTATATTTGTCATCTATTATTATTGTTTTACATTATAGTTTTAATATATGTGTTTAATATATATATATATACATGTATTTATTTATGTTTTAAATATCCATGCTTTGTATTTATTTTATTCGAATATATAATTTGCCAATGCGGTGCTCCTTTTTTCGACGATAAACTTGGCTACCAGTCTAAGACGTAGATGGTAGTTTTCGTTTATCCCTCGAACACCGGAGCTTTTTTAAATAAACCTGCATATATAATTGAATTTTAATTTAAATGGCACTTAAACTCGTAAATTTTGATATTAATAAAAATGTTAATCGACTTTGTACCAATTTTCTGAGTGTATCGGGGGTGCTAACCCTTCCCCGTACGTAACCGACTTCCGAACCAAAACTTCTCGAATCTCTGGTTATTTAATGGTGTCTGGCCTACCAAAGTGGCCGGTGGCGACTCCATTTAAAAAAATCATTTTTTCTCAATTCCCAAAATCCCAATTCTCCTTTTTTAAATTTTACCCCATTTTGTTCATTTTTTATTTTCCCATTTTTTAATTTCCAAAAATTTAATTTTTCTTTTTAATTTTATCCCATTTTGTCAAGTTTCCCTTTTTTAAAATTCCCCATTTATAAATATGAATATTTTAATAATTTTAATTTCTTTTGAGAAAAAATCAAAAAGAAAACCTTGATGACAGACGGCGACTCCGCTGGGGACATTTTTTTTAAAAAAGAAAAAGTCGAGCCATAAGTTGATTGCCATTTTTATTAATATCGAGTTTAAGTGTCATATAAATTAATATTCGCTTATATATTCGAGTATTATTTTAACGCACTTTTGTCATAGCATACCCGATTGTTTAAGTGGAGGGAAAATGCTATTGCTTTCGTGTGGATATTGTTCCTCTATATAGGCCTAGCAAGTACCTCTGGGGCTCTAGTACTCTATGTTTTCATGGGAATATCATTTCTCCGTATGGACATAGAGGAATGGGTCCCCCTGAATTGAACCTGGTTGAAAGGAGCCTAAAATGGATGATGACCGGGGGCCTTGTTACCCTTAGTAGGGGATAGCGAAGACAGTTTGGGTACCCTTTTTAGCACCAAACCTGCATATAGTGGCCCAAAGAAGCCCTCCTTATAGAGCCACACAAAACTTTGCTCGTTAGAGGTCACCCGACTTAGGTTTTGATACATTTAATTGCATTGTCCAGTTTTTAATTGCTTTATTCTTGTGCCTTGTTTTTTATTTTGTTTATTTAATTATTTTATTCGGTACTAACCCGTTTTGTCCTCATGTTTATTTTGCATCCATTTCATTCGAACTATAGTTTCATGACATCATCATAATTTCATTTGCATTTCATCATCATAGAGCATTGACTCGTGAATGGCGAACAATGTAGAAAGCGTCCGTACATCGAGAAAATCTAGTAACATAGATGTCGATTAAATGCAATATTCAAAGGTTGCAATTCTCGTATAGTTTCGGGTGTTATTCCACGAACGCCATGTCTAAATCAATGTTTTTGCATTTAGAATGTATGCATTGCATCTACACGCATTTCAAATTTTTTGAAACTGGCCATTAGGATGTCCCAACGCATTAATGCAAGACAAAGCGAAAATTGATTGATTCAGAGCCACTTACAAGTGTTTGGTATTGGGGCATGTCCAAAAGCACCCTTCACATCTTTTACAAACATCATGCCTCTAACAAGGTCCTAGTCTGGGGGCATTCTTTGCCAAGGTCCAGCTTTTGTTGCCTAGTCAAACTCTTGTATCCCTAAAATGTGTACATTGACCACCGTCTGCGAAACTTCACCTGATCCAAAAAATGGTGAACTACCATGAACCAACACACAACTTATGAACCCAAATTAGGGGAAACAAATGTGCTCCAGAGTTTCAAATTTGCTACAAGAGCAGTTTTAGACGATGGCATAGAACGAACAAAGTTTTGGGCACATGCAAAAGACCAAGATTCTGATCCGACCAGCAGAAGTCAGGGGCATCCTTTTGGAAAAAAATCATGTCACATTCATGCATTTAGCTACCTTCATCTTGTATTCAATCTTTTATCATACATCATACATTTAAATTAAGTGCATACGCTAATGTCACCATATATTTAGGATAGACACGTGCATTTAGGCATAAAATTAGATGCATTCATTCATTTTTTTTGTTTGTACATACAAACAGGTCCGAAGAAGAGACTGCACATCCTCAACATGGGGCAACGACACGATGGCCAACCTTAGCCTTGGAGGAGGCCAAACACGAAAAAATGCTGAAACATCTAAATAAAAAGTATCAGTGACAAATTTTTGAACAGTTGCCAACAAATGTTTTTTTCTTTTCAGGATCTCATTACTCCGACAGTGGTGTGGCGTGCATCAATATTTTCCAGATTCCCACTCCTGTCAACAAAAATAATTTTTTAGATCCTACTCTCTATTGATGGAGAAGCAGAGCAATTTTTTCCAGACATTTTCTAGCCGTCAGTGGCGCAATAATCCAACATTTTGCAAATCATGCCCCCGTCAGTGGTGGTAGGCCAACTTATTGTAGATTTTGCATCCGTCGGTGGAGTTGCAGATTAAATTGTCCATCCGGATCTTATCTCTCCGTCGGCGGTGTAGTGGATCCCACATTTTGTTGATCTAGTCTCTCCGTCAGTGGTGTAGCAGATCAAATCCTATCCAAGTCTTGCCTATTTGTCGGTATTATAGCTAGACCAAAATTACTAACTCTCAATCCTGCCTCTTCGTCGGTGTTGTAGCTAGATCAACATTACTAACTTTAGACCTTGCCTCTTCGTCGGTGTTCTAGCTGAACCAAATTTACTAACTTCCAGTCTTGCCTCTTCGTCGGTGTTGTAGCTAGACCAAAATTACTAACTCTCAATCTTGCCTCTTCGTCGGTGTTATAGCTGGATCAACATTACTAACTTTAGACCTTGCCTCTTCGTCAATGTTGTAGCTTGGTCAAAATTTACTAACTTTCAACTATTTATCTTTATTAATAGTCAACAATTTTCAAAAAAAAAAGAAAGAAAGAAAAGCAAAAAAAGAAAAAGGAAAAAAGAAAAAGCAAATAAAAGAAAAAAGAAAAGAAAATGTAAAAAAAAATTTAAAAAAAAAAAGAAAAGAAAAGAAAAAAATCAAACCAAATTTTCAATATTTTGATCCTGCCTCTTCGTCAGCGTTGTAGTTGGATCAAAGCATTTTGACAAGTCCGACAGAAATGTTGGTGCAACATGCTTAAACACAGTAAAGTTTAAGATAACAGATAATTCAAATGTTCATCGAAACCCATTTTTACGAATGGTCAAAGGAAAATAAATCCTTTGGAAAAATCCCAATTTCATGATTGGTATAAACTGGTTGTACCCAGGGTAATGGTACAGCTAGCCCGGAGCAAACGGCTACCGGTAAAGACAACTCAAAACCGTTGATCCTTGTACATTTGGGAAAAATGCAAAAGAAATCCATGAGCTAAGCTGTAGATATTTTTGAATCAAATATTCAAATTTTCATGCTCCGATCCTGGCTCTTCGTCAGTGTTGCAGCTGGATCAAAGTTTGTAGACCTTGTCTCTTCGTCAGTGTTGTAACTGGGCCAAACTTTACTGATTTATGGTCCTGCCTCTTCGTCAGTGTTGCAGCTGAATCAAATTTTGCAGACCCTGCATCTTCGTCGGTGTTGCAGCTGGGTCAAATTTTCTTTCAGAATTGTATCGTCATCAATAATGTAGTGAGTCGCACTCATTTTGCTTCCCCAACCCCATTTTGAAGATTTTTGCTTCCCCAAGAGTAACAAAGTAGATCAGTCAAGTCTAGAAAGAAGACATGAGCCGAAGAGAAAGAAGATCTACCGAAGAAAGAAGACACTCGTCAAAAGGGGAGAAATTCAGCCAGACCGGACAAAAATGGTTATTCTTTTTGTCTTTGTTCTATTTCTGTTACACAGCAATGAGCAAAGAGGGGCAACTGTAATGCCCATTTTTTAATCACTTCTTCTTCTTCATATAAAATCTTTTGTCCCTTTTGATGCTCTTTTTGTGCACCAATATTAAAAAATCAAACCCTAAATTTTAAATCATTTTTCGCCCGGGATTCAAATTATATTTGAACTATTTACCCTTTTTAAACCAAATTCAAAAAAAATTAAAATAGCAAGCAAGGCATGCCGACCCATGCCTTGCAAACAACCCCCCATGCCTTGCAGCCCTCATGCGTCAGCCATGCCCTTGGCAGGGCTTCCCCAACACTCCACTCAACCTCACTTCATTTCCACTCTCATTTTTTCTTTGTTTTGGAAGACATCAAAAATTGAGAAAGAAAGTGAGAGAACTCACTACCATATTTAGGTTTGGGTATTTATTTTTTTTATGTATGTTTGTGGTGTAGTCCATTTTTATAATCTAATAGAAATGGTGATTTGATTAGTAATCTTTTTATTTATTTTTCATTCTTATGTTTTTGTATATATTTTTATGTTCATATATTTCTATGTGTTGTTAGAATGTGTTTAGATTATTTCTTGGTGGGTGTTTAATATTTGTTTTTCAATCTTCTCATCTAAATATGTGTGTTTTTTGATCGTGATATGTATTTGTTTTATTCATTTACTTTTATATGTACGGTATGTATGTACATCTTTGTGTTTGATATGATTAGTATATGGTTTCATTGTAATATTACTTTTATTTGTTCTTGTATAATTGCTCCTATGTGTATATATGCGTATGTATATTTTTTTTAGTATATATCCATGTATATTACATTATATATATTAAGTTATGTTTACTTATATGTACTAAGTAGGATATATATGTATGTATATACATTATGTTTTATGTATATTTGAGTAGTATATGTTTTTATATACATACTATGTCTATATATTTTTAAAAAAAGGAGCTATGTCTATGTTTTTATGTACCTTATGTATGTATATAATATTATATCCATAATTTTATAATATTATTATCATATTTCTCAAACGTATATATATATATAATACGTAATATATATTATTATATATTTTGTACATTTTTATGGTTTTGTATAATATCGTAATTTTGAGTGTATATATTATATGTATATTTGTCATCTATTATTATTGTTTTACATTATAGTTTTAATATATGTGTTTAATATATATATATATATATATGTACATGTATTTATTTATGTTTTAAATATTCATGCTTTGTATTTATTTTATTCGAATATATAATTTGCCAATGCGGTGCTCCCTTTTTCGACGGTAAACTTGGCTACCAGTCTAAGATGTAGATGGTAGTTTTTGTTTATCCCTCGAACATCGGAGTTTTTTTAAAATAAACTGGCATATATAATTGAATTTTAATTCAAATGGCACTTAAACTCGTAAATTTTGATATTAATAAAATGCTAATCGACTTGGTACCAATTTTGTGGCGTATCGGGGGTGCTAACCCTTCCCCGTACGTAACCGACTTCCGAACCCAAACTTCTCGAATCTCTGGTTATTTAATGGTGTCTGGCCTACCAAAGTGGCCGGTGGTGACTCCATTTAAAATAAATTTATTTTTTTTCTCAATTCTCAAAATCCCAATTCTCCTTTTTAAAATTTTACCCCATTTTGTTCATTTTTTAATTTCCCATTTTTTAATTTCCAAAAATTTAATTTTTCTTTTTAATCTTATCTCATTTTGTCAAATTTCCCTTTTTTAAAATTCCCCATTTATAAATATGAATATTGTAATAATTTTAAATTTTTTTGAGAAAAATCAAAAAGAAAACCTTGATGACAATCTTACACCCTAAAAATGCATACTACATCTAATACTCTAAACCCTAACCCTAATCTCAAAATTATAAATCAAAGTCAACATTTTTTTCTATATGAATAAAACAATAAAGATTGCATTTGACTCCATTAAATACAAGCATTCTATTGTTTTTTCAGTAATTTCGTGAGACTCGAAAAATTAAATAACCATCCCATTGTCACCTAAACCAGTGAACCCAAATCAAACCAAAGGAAGAAAATTTTAAAACAAATAATCACAAAGCAAAGAAAAGAGACTTGAAGTTAGTGAATCTTAAGTCCAATAAAAAAAAGGGAAGAACGTTCATCTTCGGGTTTGGTCGAATTTTTTGACATGAGAATATCATCCTACAAATCTCAACGGTAAAGAAGTACTTTGTTATGAAATAAGAAATACACTTTAAATTTAATTTTAGGGTAAAGACAACAAATGATCACTAAACTATCTCTAAAAATACAAAATGGTCATCAAACTTTCAAATATTATATAATGGGCATTAAACTTTAGTTTTTGTTACAAAATGGTCACTGAGCCATTAACTGTTGTTAATTGGGTGACGCGACAGTTATAGAAATTTGAATAATATAACATTTAATCCTCCATATTGACACATTTAATTAATTATTCCTAATTTAACCCTCATTATTGATGTCTAAATCGATTGAATGTGTAAATATTGAGGATTAAATATGTTATTATACAAATTTTTGTAATTGCCACGTATCCCAGTTAATGACAATTAACGGCCTAGTGACCATTTTATAATAAAGACTAAAGTTTAATGACCATTATGTAATTTTTAAAAGTTTGGTGACCATTTTGTATTTTTAGGGATAGTTTAGTGACTATTTATATACTTTATCCTTAATTTTATCTAGTGTCGGTGTAGATTCGACAAAATTTGATCAGAAATTTCAGTTTTAATTTTATAATTTTTATAATAAGTATAAGACTTTACTATAAAATAAAATTATATTTCTTTCTTGCAATAGGTGCCTAAAGTATTTTTTGGCTAAAATATGTGTTTAAAATTTTATTTTTGGATGAAATAGGCGCCTAAATTATTTTTTGGCTGATATAGGTTCCTAAAGTTTTATTTTTGGCTTGTTTTAAAGTCAACTGAGGCACCTACTTTGGCACCAATTTCAACCAAAAATGAAACTTTAGACACCTATTTCAGCTAAAAAATAATTTAGGCACATATTTCAACAAAAAATACTTTAGGCACTTTTTTGCAAAAACGAGGCATAGTTTGGACACTAGTTTTGTAGATAAGCCTAACTATAAGAAATCTAATATGATAAAGTGAAATGGAGAAAAATAATATTTATTTGATGCTATCTTTTGTCGTAAAGAAAATCGAACGACAACAGATTTAGTGGTTTGACAATTAATGATTGAGTGATTAAATTTTTCTAAAAAAATTAAGTGTTTAAAATAAAATACTATTAAAAAATTTATCAAAAAAAGAAATCTCATTCAAATCAAACAGAACATACAACAACCAGCACAAGCAAAGAAAAAAATAAAGATAACAGATGTCTACATAAAAAAAGGTCACAAAACCAAGAAAACGGAGAAGACATCGAAACCAATAGAAACAAAAGACCATCAACAGTCGGAAGGAACAACATATGAACTAAAGGCCTTGGAGAAACCACAACTTAGGAGCCTCCGAAGTAGATGACGAAAGAAACCACAGGCAACGGATTTTAACACCAAATAGTCATTTTGAACTATGAGTGTATAAAAATATTCGATCCGACTGATCCGATCTATTGATCTGTTGATCTAATTTTTTATTTCACATCGGATACAAATGAAAATATTTCAAGTTTTTAAATTATCTGAAATATCTTAAAATATCTGAAAATATTTCAAGTTTTTGCAAATGGAAATATCTGAAAATTCAAAGTTTCATGGATATGAATCTTGTTATATTTAGCAATTTAATGCTTGCTATATCCGAAAATTTAAAAACTGAATTTTTTATAGATGCGAATCTTGTTATATTTAACAATTCGTTGTTTGTTATATTCGAAAATCTAAAATTTTCATAAATACAATAGTCAAATTCAAAAAGTACTTAAACCAAATTATATGTTCGTATAATCGAATATCCGAATATTCGATATACAGATATACAAATTGCTATTTTAAAGATATGGAATTTTGTATATTGGATTTTTCAAATAAAATTTGATTTGATATCCAAAAATATACGCCCTACTTTGGACGACAAGGATAACTCATTGCACCTAAGAGTCAGAAAGACGAAAACAACAACTGACAAATCATCAATGCCGAAAATCCACGTATGGTTAAAGTTTTTTTGAATAGTCTAAATGTAATTATAAGGTAGTATCTGTCCGTAGATATTTTTAATCTTTTGACAATGTACACACATGTTGCAGACATTACAATTGAACTCGATTTTTTAAAGATGAACATTATCTGCTTTTTCAATGAGCCTATTTGTTGGGTTACAAATATGGTTAAAGTTTGAGTAACTAAACATGTAGTCAGACCATGTACATCTTACCTTCATACGTGCCCAAAATTTACCGTACAAACGATATCCATTATTGTCTTTATTCTCATCTATTCATTTACTACATCTTTTCCACACTCCAAAATTTTAGTAGATAAAGAACCTAATGGTTTACGCAGACATGTATTGCCAGTTGCTATAGCATTGTAATAGGCAATCAAACATATATCCTTAGCAATAATCTAAGCTTCCATAATTATCTGTTATTTGCCGCAGCTGTTAGTCTTAATCATAGCTATCTTTAGTTTAATTGTTTTAGTTTTAATTAAACCTTCAACGTCATCACTTGCAAACACATACTTAAGCATAATAACTTCGTAGTTATTGTTCCAATCCTCGTGGGTTTGACACTCTACTCATCACTTTATTACTTGATACGACAAGTATATTTGCTCTAAAATGAACCACTATTCGACAAGCATCAAGGTGCCTAAAGTATTTTTTGGTTGAAATATGTGCCTAAAATTTTATTTGGATGAAATAGGTGCCTAAAGTATTTTTGGCTGAAATATGTGCCTAAAGTTTCATTTTTGTTTGTTTTAAAGTCAATTGAGGCACATACTTTGACAAAAAAATACTTTATGCACTTTTTGCAAAAACGAGACATAGTTTGAAAACTTATTTTGTAGTTAAGCCTAACTATAAAGAAATCTAGAATGATAAAGTGAAAAGGGAGAAAAATAATATTTATTTGGTGCTATCTTTTGTCATAAAGAAAATTGAACGGCAACAGGTTTAGTGGTTTGACCATTAATGATTGAGTGATTAATTTTTATTAAAAATTATATGTTTAAAATAAAATATTATTAAAAATTATTAAAAAAACCTTATTCAAACCAAATAGAACATACAACAGCAAGCACGAGCAAAAAAAAAAAATAAAGATAACATATGCCCACATGAAAAAAGGTCATAAAGTCAAGAAAACAGAGAAGACATCGAAACCAATAGAAACAAAATGTCATCAACAGCTGGAAGGAACAACATATGAACTAAAGGCCTTGGAGAAACCACAGCCTAAGAGCCTCCGAAGTAGATAACGAAAGAAATCAGTGGAGGTTTTATACACAATATTTCAAGTTTTGAATTATCCGAAATATATGAAAATTCAAAGTTTTATGGATGCGAATCTTGTTATATTTAATAATTTAATGCTTGTTATATCCAAAAAATTTAAAAATCAAAATGTGCTTACGTGCGAATCTTGTTATATTTGAAAATTCGTTACTTGTTATATTTGAAAATCTAAATTTTTTATAAATACGATCATCAAATTAAAAAAATATTTAAATCAAATTATATGTCTAGATAATCGAATATCCGAATATTCGATATACAAATATACAAATCGTTATTTTAAAGATCTAAAATTTTGTATATTTGATTTTCAAATAAAATTCGATTCGATATCCAAAAATATACACCCTACTTTGGACGACAAGGATAACTCGTTGCACCTAAAAGTTAGAAAGACGAAAATAACAACAGACAAGTCATCAATGCCGAAAATCCAAATATGATTAAATTTTTTTTGAATGGTCTAAAGGTGATTATAAGATAATATCTGTCCGTAGATATTTTTAATCTTTTGACAATATATATTCATCTTGTAGATATTATAATTAAACTCAAATTTTTTAAATAAATATTATCTATTTTTTACTAAGTGTTAGTTTCAAATATGGTTAAAGTTGGAGTAACTAAACATGTAGTCGGACCATGTACATATTACTTTCATGTGCCAAAATTTACCGTACAAAACGATATCCATCGTTGTCTTCGTTCCCATCTATTCATTTACTACATCTTTTCCGCACTCCAAAAATTTCACACTTTCTATCCTCCAATCTTCCGATCCACCATGAAAATCTTCGGCAAACGTCCTTCCTTTCTAATCATCGGAGTTTTAATCCTCTGCTGTTTCTCACATGCTAGATCCGATGCCTCCGACCACCGTTACAAAGACGGTGACCCCGTCCCTCTTTACGCCAATAAGGTCGGCCCTTTCCACAACCCAAGGTAACTTCATCATTTCCTCCCCCTTCTTTCCTCAGATCTGAAGTTGCTTAGCTTTTGGATGCTGATTCAATTCCCTTTTTTTTTCCATTTCATAAGACTGCGTGTAGATCAGTAAATTCAAATCCAATTACATTTAGCATTTCTTTTCTTAATTAATGTCTTAATTTTGGTTTGTTTTGTTTGATTTCAGTGAAACTTATCGCTACTTTGATCTGCCTTTCTGCTCTCCAGGTTCTTTTTTTTATTGTTTTGTTATTTTAATTTAGATTTTAAAGGATTTAATCTAGTTTTAATAGATTATGTTGCTTTTTGCGATGGAATTTAGATCGTGTAAAGGATAAGAAAGAAGCATTAGGGGAGGTGTTGAATGGAGATCGGCTCGTCAATGCTCCTTATAAGTTGAATTTTAAAGAGGAAAAAGATTCTTCTGTTGTTTGTAAGAAGAAGCTTTCGAAAGATGAAGTTGTCACTTTGCGAAAGGCGGTCGATAAGGATTATTATTTCCAAATGTACTATGATGATCTGCCCATCTGGGGTTTTATTGGAAAAGTTGATAAGGAAGGAAAAACTGATCCCAGTGAGTACAAGTATTTCCTTTACAAGCATATCCAGTTCGATGTTCTTTATAACAAGGATCGTGTTATTGAGGTTAATGCAAGGATGGATCCTCATTCTCTCTTGGATTTGACCGAGGATAAGGAAGTTGAAGCTGAGTTTATGTATACTGTGAATTGGAAGGAAACTGATACTCCCTTTGAGAAGAGGATGGATAAATACTCCATGTCTTCTTCTTTGCCGCATCATTTGGAGATTCATTGGTTTTCGATTATCAACTCTTGTGTGACTGTTCTCTTGTTGACTGGTTTCCTTGCAACGATTCTCATGCGAGTCTTGAAGAATGATTTCATTAAGTGAGATCTGTTGATATGTTTGTATATGTTTCTCATAATATTTTTACTCCTTCCATTTTGGTTTGGTTGCTATAAATTTTTAATTTGTTATGAAAGGTATGGCCAAGATGAAGAAGCAGCTGATGATCAAGAAGAGACTGGATGGAAGTATATTCATGGAGATGTCTTCCGATTCCCAAAGTACAACTCTTTGTTTGCCGCTGCTCTTGGATCTGGAACACAGCTATTCACCTTGTAAGTGTCCCATTTATTTATTTATTTATTCTGTATTTGTGTTTCTTTCAGATTTGTGAAAACTGCAGTTATTTCATCGTGATCTATATGTCAATTATTGATGTTTCAGTTTATTCACTTTTGAACTTTTTATGTCTATCAGAACGGTCTTCATTTTTATGCTTGCATTGGTTGGTGTCTTTTATCCCTACAACCGAGGTGCTCTGTTTACTGCCCTGGTGGTTATATATGCACTCACATCAGGAATTGCAGGATATGTAGCAACTTCTTTCTACTGTCAGCTCGAAGGAAAGAATTGGGTATGTGTAGAAGGATTTTTTTCTGCTAGTATTAGATGTTACTGTGTTGCTTTTAAAGGGAGTGTACAAATTTTGTTCATTTGATTTCTCGGATTGACAGGTTAGGAATCTGCTATTGACTGGCTGCCTTTTCTGTGGGCCATTGTTTCTCACATTCTGCTTCCTTAACACAGTTGCTATTGCATACAATGCAACTGCCGCACTGCCTTTTGGAACTATTGTAGTAATAGTCCTCATATGGACACTAGTAACATCTCCTTTGCTTGTTCTGGGTGGCATTGCTGGCAAAAATAGCAAGGCTGAGTTCCAAGCTCCTTGCCGCACCACCAAGTATCCTCGAGAAATTCCACCATTGCCTTGGTACAGGAGTGCCATTCCTCAGATGGCAATGGCTGGATTTCTTCCATTCAGTGCTATCTACATTGAGCTTTACTATATATTTGCCAGCGTCTGGGGCCACAGGATCTATACCATATATAGCATCTTGTTTATTGTCTTCATCATCCTTCTGATTGTCACTGCTTTTATAACTGTGGCTTTGACATATTTCCAACTTGCTGCTGAAGATCATGAATGGTGGTGGAGGTACATAAGTTCTCTAATTCTTTATTCATGCCGTAATTGCTTTTTGCCTTACATTTTTTCAAAATACTAATGAATTTTGAAATTTCATACTATATTTCACCTCGTAGTTTGTGGTTAATGGCAAATACATTTCATTTCTTTTGATGAATACTGCATGCAATTTAAGAACTGTCAAAAGAAATTGGCTATAATTGGCAAGTTTATGTTTTCTATAAAGGAAAATTCATTGATGACATTTTCCTGAGAATTTCTGAGCTTGCATAATAAAAAGAATGAAGAGTAAATCCCCTAATTCTATTTTAATTTTTAATGGCACCGGCTCATTTTTGGGTTGATCTATTAGTTGTTTACCTTATCATTTTAGGGTTGTTTAACCTTTTTGATTACAACTTTTTCTCTGTTCAGTTGAAAGGCATTTGTTGGTTAATAACAATACTTAGAATGACATTAAGTGTTATATAGTATATTTTGCTGATCCGAGTCGTTAATTTGTCACAGGTCTTTCCTCTGTGGTGGATCAACTGGTCTCTTTATCTACACCTACTGCTTGTATTATTACTATGCGCGATCAGATATGTCCGGATTCATGCAAACATCATTCTTCTTTGGTTACATGGCCTGCATCTGCTATGGATTCTTCCTGATGCTCGGGACAGTGGGTTTCCGTGCCTCGCTGTTCTTTGTTCGTCACATATACAAGTCGATCAAGTGCGAGTAAACAAGATTAAGCTGTCCTTACGAGTTTCCATCAACTGTGTCATAGAGAATTCTATGATTTTTTGTTAGATATTAGCCGGAAGAGTGCCTTAATTGTTGGTTAGCACATGCGGGTTACATGCATGCATGCATGCTTTGACTTTAAATGCCTAAAGGGAGATCTGGCATGTAGGTGGCATGGGCATGGGCATAGGCATTGGAGAACATTTAGGCATCATATGTTTATATTAATATTTTGGCTGTATGGTAACCATGATATGAGACCGATGTGTAGAATGCTATGTTATTTTTATACGTCTTTACCAGGTAAAAACATCTTTATTGTCCCTTCAATAATTATTACCAACTTTTGTGGTTTGACAACAGTGACTACTGAGACATTTTTTTATTAAATAGAGGTGTATTATATTCTTATGCTAGGATTCAAACTCATACAAAATATGATAATATGAGCATTTTTAAGCTTAGTGCTTAGTCACTAGGTCAATTAGTGGGGCAACTTTACCCAAATATTTGTCAGATTATTTCTCAATCTATAGTTTTGTTACAATAAAAGTGAAATCAATGGGAAAGGGATTTGACTTCACTGTTCATCAATTGTTATTAGTATTTTTTAAGTTGTAATATTGAATACGGTGGAAAAGAATTTCGACTTCGGTGTAAAATACTGTTTAAAGTTGGATTGTATTAATAAAAATAAAATTTACTGTTTAAAGTCGGAGTGTAATTTATTTGACTTCACTTTCACTATAGCAATAATAATATTTTGATAAATAATTTGAATAGTATCTTTCCCCCGATCAGTGGATATCCAAAGTCGTCTGAATGGGCAAATTAGACGACCTATGTCCTTCACAACCAAGAGAATCTGATAAATCGGGCCGTCTTCCCCTCCTTTCACTGATGAACACGTGTCCCTCTAACATTTAGAACTTGCCTAAATAGTACTAAAAATAAATTCAACTTCCAATTGTGAAACTAATTTTAGGTTGGCGTTGGAGTTTGAATTAATTGATATCGTGTTAAAAAATTATTCTTATAATTTTTTTTCGAGTTAATTGCATCACACGTCCCCAAACTATAACACTCATTCTAATTTGATCCCTAAACTTTAAAATATTTTAATTTCATCTTTAAACTATGACACTCAATTTAAATTGGTACCTAAACTTTAAAACATTCTAATTTTATCCTCAAACTATAACCTTTACTCTAAATTGATCCCCAAACTTTTTGAATGTTCTAATTTCGTCCTCAAATTATCGTTCCTATCACATCATATTATTACATAATGTACATAAGTGTTTCATGACAATTAACAATTTTTGTAACGGTTTTATTAACATAAGATATGCTTAGCATATATTGACAATTTGGGGATGAAATTAGAACGTTCAAAAAGTTTGATGACCAATTTAGAATGAGTCAAAGTTTGAGGATGAAATTGGAATGCTCAAAAGTTTGGGGATCAATTTAGAATGAAGGTTATAGTTTGAGGATAAAATTGGAATGTTTTAAAGTTTAGAGACCAATTTAAAATGAGTGTCATAGTTTAGGGACGTATGGTGCAATTAACTCTTTTTTCTCTTTATTTAGTTTTTTTTTCAAAATTATATGCATTTTTTATTTTTATATATTTTTTATAATCAAGGCCAAATTGAAAATTTATAAATATTGAATATTAAATTTATTGATTTTTTTATTCAAACTAAATGAAAGAATGTATAAGTATTGAGAGTTAAATATATAACTGGATAAAAATTCTCCGTCCTTTTTCGGTGCCCTTTCATATGTCTAACACTAAAAAAATATTAAAAAATTAAATTATAAGTTCTAACCCTAAATTTTAAATCTTAAACCCTACACCATACACCCTAAAGAATACACGCTACCCTAAATTCCCTAAACCTTAACTATAAACTCTAACCTTAAACATTAAAACGTAAACCTAATTTTTAATGTGGAGATATAAATGGGAGCACCAAAAAGGGTTATAGGATTTCTATTCATATATAATTACACTGATCACAAGGAATAGAAATCGTCTACCCCTTTTCAGTGCCCTATTTATACCTTAACACTAAAATTTATGTATAGGGTTTGAGGTTTAAGGTTAGGGTTTAGAAAATTTGAGGTAGGATGTATTTTTTGGGTGTAGAATTTAGAATTTAGAATTTAAAGTTAAAGTTTAGAAATTAAAGTTAAAATTTAGAATTTAATTTTTTAGTATTTTTAGTATTATGATATAAAAAGGGCAGGGGATTTTTTGTCTGTTCACAAGTGTGATAAATGAATGTAAAAGTGAAATCGATCATCTGTTGTTCTCGCCTTCTCGGTTATTCACTTGTTAATTGAATAGATAAATAATAAAAAGAGTTAGAGTGAGAATTTCATTAAAAAGGAGGGCTAAAGTAACTATTAAGCAAAATTGATCAAATACTAATTACTAAGATAATCACTTTTATAAGAACTTTGGTTTATAACTTAATCTAATTAAAAAAAAAAAGCTTAAATCTCAACTTCAGCAAAAAAAATTCAAACTCTTGCACTTTTGAGAATCAAACACTTCCAAAACTCAAATAAAATCTCAGAGTCAAACACCTACCATATATTAATTAATTTTAAACCTGCAACCATATGATCTTTCTTCATTCTCATAGCTCTGCCTCAAGCTCTGAACTGTGCTCGATAAATACACCGAGGGAGCTACGTTTGTGCTGAGGAATCCCACTGATTTTGTCCAATTCTTCCGAACTCAATGACCAATCAAATATGTCAAGGTTCTCCTTCATCCTCTCCCGGTTGAAGCTCTTTGTTATCACACTTGCCCCTTGCTCGTACACCCACCTTAGACAAACCTGCCATCTCTCTTCATGTCACTCGTCGAATTCGTTACCGAAACATATACTCGTATTCGATACTCACTCACCTGCGCACTTGTTTTCCCTTTTGCCTCGGCGATCTCTTCCAAAACATCACACTCGAAAATCCTGTTGTCTCCCCATATTGTGCCTTTTGACCCCAGAGGGGAATGAGCTGAAACATGGATACCCTTTGCCTTGCAGAACTCCTTCATCTCCTCTTGCTGCCAAAGTGGGTTCATCTCCACCTTTTTTAAACAATTGAACTACATTAGTATAAACCCTTCTTTTGGTTGTATTTAGGGGTGTGCAAAAAAACCGAAACCGATTCTGAAACCCGAAAAAACCGAACCGAAAAATTCGGTTTCGGTTCGGGTTTTTATTTTTAAAAAAGAAATCGGTTTGGTTACGGTTTACAATTTTGGGACAAACCGGGTAACCGAACCGACCGGTTATATAATATATTATTATATTATATGCTATTTTAATATTTTATATTAAAAAAACATAGTTTATTTTATTTTCTCATTCCCCAAAAGTAAAACCATAATTTCATCTTATGAAGTTTAAGTGTTTAACTTGCTAGTATTAAAAAAGATACTAATATAATGTGTCGATTTTTAAAAGTATATTTTTTTTCTAATATATTATTAAAATTTATATTTTTAATAAAAGAATAAAAAATCATTATCCGAACTAAACCAAAATTTTTGGTTAACCGAATAAACGGTTAACCGGTTGAATGGTTACGGTTTGGGGTCGAGAATTGGTTGACCCGAACCTAACGGTTAACCGGAATAATTTGAAAATGGTTAACCGAACCCGGTTTTGTACACCCCTAGTTGTATTGCAGGGCTCGAGTAACATCGATTTCGGATGCTCACCTGGTTAGCGGCCGGAGGGATTTTCGCAAAGGAAAGGATTTGGTCGAGCTTTTTGGTGGAGAAGTTAGAGACACCGATGGCTTTGGTGAGACCGAGAAGTTGACACTCTTCCATTGCACTCCAAACCGATTCGATGTCGATGACGGATACTTCTTCTTTCGGGACCGGGAAACGACTCGGCTCTTTGCTGAACTTTAATGGCCAATGTATGAGATAAAGATCAAGGTATTCCAGCTGAAGATTCCTGCAAACCACACAAATTTACATGAAGTGAATGACTGAACATAGCATCAAAATTGTGAGTTTTCCAAGGGTACTAAAAACTGGTACTCGAGACTCGTTTTGATGGCCGGAATGACCAAGTCATGTTCAGCACAAGTACACCAAAGCTTTGAAGTGATAAATAGTTCATCCCGGGACTGGATGAGGCCAATGTTCAGAGCCTCAGCGATTGCTTCTCCAAGTGCCCGCTCAGACCCATATATGAAAGCCGTATCGAAATGGCGATATCCGGCTCCGATTGCCTCGACAACTGCTGATTTTACGGTGGCTGCATCAGCTGGTGGATACGAAGCAGTCCCCATGCCAATCACTGGCATGGTTAAGCCGCCAACTGAAACCATTGGAACTTTATTCTCCATATACTTTTTTGAGTATATGATTACACTGTGCAGCTTAATGATTGAAAATCATCACCTAAATAGCGTCCTAATCACACTGCACCTTCCAGATAATCAGAGGATTTAGAATTATAATTTCCACCGTTGATTAAGATGTTGGTGAGAAATTTGTCTGGTGCAACAAACACCATTTGCTTGATTCATTAAGATTGGGGGGTCCATGTTTTTCCCCCATTTTCAACATAGCTTTTGGAACAAAGCAAGTGTCTTTTAGTATTTCTAATCCACTGCTAAATCAAGGTGGAAATCGACAATACAGCCAGGGCTGCCTCTGTTCTTCCTTTTGAAGTTATTTGGGGAGTTACATATGCATTATACGGATTGGTGTTGATGGCTGAAGCTGCCGATCATCAGCTCCAAATATAACACCCCCATCTACACTCTCTGTTTACAAATGGAATGGAATCTTCAAAAAAATATTAAAAATAAACGGAAAATATCTATTTAAAAACATAATTATAGGATAAATATAAAAAAATACAAAAATGGTCACTGAACTTTTTAAAATTACATAATAGGTATTAAACTTTAGTTTTTGTTACAAAATGGTACTAAACTGTTAATTGCAGGTGACGTAGCTGTTATTAAAATTGGTATAATAGAACATTTAAACCTCCATATTTATACAGCAATCAATTTAGTCTTAATTCAAAAAAATATTAATTTTATCCCTTATTATTTAGATATTCTTTCAATTTGATCTTATTTTTAATTAGAAATAATTTAATAATTACATATATATATATAGTCAGTCAATTTAGTCTGGATAATATGGCATTTTGGATGGAACAATTGGTTAGAAGGGTCGCTCCCATAATGGGTCTCTGCAGTACCCGATCCGCATTAGTCAGTAATGAGTTAAATACCAGTGGTTATACAAAAAAAATTACACAACCCTTCTTTATAATATAAAATCTAAATTTTTGACCCTAAAACTTTAAATCCTAAATTCTAAACTCTAACTCTAAATTCTAAATAAAAAATATTACAATAATGATACTTTTGGTAAAAAAAAATTTGTTGATCAAAGTAGAAAATAATAATAGTTTAGCGAGTATTGTGTAGTTTATCCTAAAATAATTAGGCGGCCAACGTAATATTGTCTTATTTGGTGCCACTTTTCAAGTGTATTAAAAGATTTAAATTAAAAATGAAAAAGCTATTGGGTGGCAATTTAAGTGATCCATTTTGAAAGTTTTAAGTTATGATGAGTTTAGTACGGGCGATGTATACTGTTAAATATCATTAACGTAATATATCGCTGAATACTATTAATTTTTAATGATTTTTAAATTATTATTAAAAATTTCAGAGGCTCAACATGCAATTAATCATATTTTAAAATAAAATTAGAATAAACCATTCTCACAACCTCATCTATGATCCTACTCAATTAAATAAAACCACATTATTTTTATTTTCTAAATAATATTTTCTTATAAATTAAAATTCACAAATCATCATTTTCTTCCTCACACCTCATATATTAATTTTAATATGTTAATGAATAAAATCTCCAAAATTAGAAAAAAACACCCCAAAATTTAATTCACAAATAAAAATAAAATAATTAATTTTAATCAGTTAAAAACCCTAAGATTGACATATTCCTTTGAACTGCGAGAAAATTATTAAAAACCCTAGGATTAATTTCTTTGGATTTGGCCCGTGGGTTGCTCTTAATTGGGATCATTGATGTGTCGTCGTACTGTTTTTGAATTCTTGGGGGAAGAACTCAAGATGATTAGTTGTAATTAATAGTAATGTTTTTAAATTTCGGTTGATTTTGGTGCTCTGATCCAGTGAGCCAAAGGGAGATGAGGAATTGGGATGACTGTGTGGTCGATCTGAGCAAAGCAATGCGAACGATGCATATTTTTAATTCTAGGTTTTTTAATCAATTTTTTTGCAGTTCAAACGGATATGTTAATATTAGGGTTTTTAATAGATTAGAATTAATTATTTTATTTTTGTCTCTTTTGATTTGTGAGTTAAGCTTTTGAACTGTTTTTTTATTTTAAAAATTTTATTCATTAACATATTACAATTAATATATGAGGTATGGGGAGGAAGATGATGATTTGTAAATTTTAATTTATAAAGAAATATTATGTGGAAAATAAAGATGATGTAGTTTTATATAATTGGGTGGACCATGAATTAGGTGGTGAGAATGGTTCGTAAAATAATTTATTCTAATTTTATTTTGAAATATAATTAATAACATGTTGAGCCTTTGAGATTTTTAATAATCATTTAAAAGTCATTAAAAATTTAATAGTATTCAACGATGTATTGCATTAGTGGTGTTCAGCGGTGCGCGTTGCTCTTTCTAAAATTTTCCTTTTAAGTTAATTTACTTGCTTGAAAATTTTCTCTGAAGAGGAAATATTTTCATATTTAAGTGAAATCAATCATAAATATTAGCTATAAAAATAGGCTAAAGAGGTAATTTTATTTTTGTAGTAATATCAAATCAACAATGTTGTTTCATATTTTTAATTGCATCAATCTAACTCTTGTAGTATTCCAAAATTAGGAATGTTGATCATTCTTTTTAATTTTATCAATTTAGCCCTCAAACTCCTGAAATGCATAATCTTTTCCTTTGATTGATGTTAACAAACAAAATTATTATCATCAATCGCCCTTCGTCATGTCAAACACTCTGTTGTTAAATAATTAATAGCGTATGAGTTATCATGTCCATATGTTATTTTCTTTAGTAAATTAATGTCTGTTTATCAGAACTATTATCATCAATTGGCTTTTGTCACGTTAAACACTCTGTCGTTAAAATCATACTTGCCGATAAAAAAAACTTCGTCGTTAAATAATTAATAGTGTATGAGTTACCATGTCCATATGTCATTTTCTTTAATAAATTAATGTCCACCTATAAGATGATGACATATTAATTTTGATGATGTGACAGTACAGTTAATTTAATTTTTTTTTAAAAAAAATAAGCATAATGCCAAAAAAATATTCCTAACATTTGACTGAATAGTCACTTTAGTCTCTATTCAAAGTTTTTTTGAATATGCCATTGCACTATGTTGTCCAAACACACCATTAAAATTTTACTTATTTTCTAATTGAATTTTAGTTCATGTTGATATCGGTGTTATCGCAACTGTTAAGAAGTTGAGTTCAAGCCGGCTTAAACTCGTAATAGCTTTCAATTTAAGAATTTAAGGGGTTATGATTAGTTTTGTAGTACGCATGAAAATAAGTTATGATTCACTTACACAATATAAAAATTTAGAAATTTTATATTATTTTTAGATTATTGGATTAACTGAATTTAATTGTAAGATTAAAAATTTTAAATTAAGGATAATCCACTTATTTTTCTCGTAAAAATTTACACATATTTACGCTCAATTTCAGTATTTATTTTCACCCATTCAATGATCCGAAGAATATGTAAAACTTTTAAATTTTACATTGTGTCACCATATCCTAGCTTATAAAAGTATTACTTTTTACTTCAAAGTTAAATGTAAAATTATTGTCCACCAAACTCATGTTGTACTGATAAAAGGAGTAATTTACATTTTAATCACCAAACTTAACATTCACTTTTATTTATATCACAAGCCTTTAATTTAATCAAATTACATCATTCAACTTTTATTATTTATAAATTAAGTCACTTATATTGAGACCATTAAATAATTATATTAAAAAAAAACTAAAATTGACACTTTTATCTAACATATTTTCAAAAATCATCAATAAATAGTGTTTAATTGATTATCTAAATACTTTTTGTTAGGATTTATAGGAAATTTAGTTATTTTTCTTTTGAATTTATTTAAATAAAATGTTTCAAAAAAATCTTATAGAAAAATTATTAAAAATATCAAATAAACATTATTCGGTGATCGATGATATGTGAAAATATGTTATACAAAACTGTTACTTTCAGTTTTTTTGTTGGAATTATTTAACAATGTTAGTATAAATGACTTAGTTTATTAATAATAAAAGTTAAATGATGCAATTTGATTAAATTAATAGTTTGTGATGTAAATGAAAGTGAATGTTAACTTCGGTGATGTAAAATGTAAATTACCCCTGATAAAAGACACCACTTTAGTCCTAATTAACATTAAGAACCTGCCCTTAATTTAACCAAAAATTTACATTTATAATTTGTGTATGTAGACTGACGTTTATATTTTAGGATTCAGATTGTTACTGAATTCGAAGAACAAAAAGAATGCAAATCCCTAACCAATTGAAATGGTAAACGCAATCATATATTTAATATTTACATTTGATCTTAAAGAAATAGTTATAGCACACAAGTAATTATCATTTTAAAAATAATTATTAATAAATTACTGAAAATATTTTTATTAATTGATTATTACAACTTAAGTGTAATAAATAGTTATAATTTTTCTAGAAATTTGATTGCGTAATGGAAGTAATATATGTTTTATTTAAGTTTTTCGATCATTTTGAAGATTTTTTTTGTTTAACCACTTGTTTCCGACTCACTGACTAATTCAGATTAGATTTTAAAAGAGACTCATTATAATGACAACCTTTCCAACACAGTTTTTTATATTCACAACGAAAAATTATCTTCATGGTTTTGCACAATATAACATCTCTTAATTCTTTTTTCTTAAAAATGTAATATAGTAATAGTACATTTTTTATTAATATGAGATGAGTGGATAATTTTGCAAGATTATTATATATAGGACAAACCCTAAAATACATGTGTGTAGGGCTAAGAAGGCTGAAGTTGGGCTCTAAAATTCCCTTATCAGCCAGCCTATATAACCCATATTCTACCCTCCTCAACTGCCTTGCCTTTTTCGAAAATTCAAACCTTTCGGTCTCCATGGTTTGTCCATGAGTACCTTCTAATTCAAGTTGAATATGTTACGTAATCGACCATAAAATTATTAAACTAATACACGAAGGAGTTTAAGAATGAAAATTAAACAGGGATTAGCATGTCATTGCCCAAAAGTGTGCATGTGCATGGGTGTGTATATAAACTAAATCCCTAGTTCTAAAAGTAGGGCTTTTTCCATCTGCTCACCATGTTGGGAAGATTTTATAGCTATCCACCAAGACCAACATGTGGATAAGACAAACCAACTTTTGTGAACAATATATTATATAATATACCAAGTAGTTTGTATAAAAAATAGTATTTTTCACCTTTCTTCGAATTATTACGTCGGGTTAGTTCAAGTGGTAAGCGGCTTGATATTGCTTAATTAATTTTTGAGTTTGAGGCTTTGTGTATGCAGAAAATTCACACTAGGAGACTCACCCATCAAAGTTGTGTGCAACCAGGCCCGTTTCTGAGATTTTGGTGGCCCTAGCCGAACGAAAAAATTGAACCCCTAATTAGAAATTTAAATTACGATTGCAGTCGTGTTTTTTGACATGCTACGTTTATCGCGATTGCGGACATAACAGTTGTTATTGCGGTCACTACAAGTATCGTGGTTGTGAATTTTTTTTAATAGCATATACTATTGTGGACATAACAGTTGCAGATATTGCAGTTTCAGATGATATCACTACCGCTATATAATGGTCGTTGTTGCGGTTGCGGACCGTTATTTAAATCTATGTCCCTAATAGCAAGTATTGAAAAATAAATAAATTTTAAGAGTAGGTCCATAATAACAAGCATTGAAAAAAGTTTGGGTCTTTAATAATAAATATTGAAAAAAATAAAATTTAAGAGTATGCTCATAATAACAAATATTGAAAACTAAAATGGGCACCTAATAACAAGTATTGAAAAAATTGGGCCCTTAATAACAAGTATTAGAAAAGAAAATTAAATTTTAAGAGTAAACCCCTAATAACAAATATTGAAAAAATGTGTGCCTCTAATAACAAGTATTAAAAAAATTAAAAAAATTTAAGAGTATGTCCGTAATAACAAATATTGAGAAAACCCTTAATAACAAATATTATAAAAAAATTGAATTTTAAGAGTAGACCCCTAATAATAAATATTAAGAAAAAATCGGGGTCCTTAATAATAGATATTGGGACAAAATTAGGCCTATAATAATAAATATTGAGAAAAAAATTAAATCTCTAATAATAAGTATTAAAAAATTAGGCTCTATAATTGATATAAAATTATTTTTTATAAGTATAATAGACTATGAAAATTTTGAGCCTTGAGTGGTTGTCCCTCTTGCCCAGAGTCAAATACTATACTATGTGCAACATGTGTCAATTCAGATTAATCCGGGTAAAACATTAAAAAATAAAATGTAACAAATTTTTTTTCACCTTTATTCGGATTACCACAAGAGAGATAAGTGTTAGAGCCTAAAGCATTTGAAATTAACGTAAGGACACAGTCATTTGGCATTTGCCATTTTCTATGTAAAGGACAAGGAAAAAGGAAGGTGCATTAAAAGGTGGGGAAAAAGTTCTGTACGCGGTCCTGCTAAACAAACAAACAAACCCCCAAAAAGAAAAAGAAGATGAGAAAATGGAAACCTTTTGGTTCATTGTCACACAGTCTTCTCTTTTGCCTTGGCTCAGCTTGCGGAAGTAAAAAGTATAAATGAACAAACCGATAGATTTTAGATGGTCTCAGTTTGGTTGTTGTTGTTGTTTTGTTACAATTAGTAGGGGTGAGTCGGGGTGCAGTTGGGTATAATACGGTTCTGGGTACTAACCGAAATGTTACAAAATAAGTAATTTAAAATATTATTCACCAACTTAAAATGTTACACTTTTTGATAACATTTTAAGTTGGTGATTAAGTACCAAAACTTGACTCCGAGTATCATTACTTGTCACTTCTGATAATATTTTAGGTTGACGTTAAGTATAAATTTGGCTCCGAGTATTAATACTTGTTGCTTCTAATAACATTTTAAGTTAATGTTAAGTATCGAAACTTGTCTCTGAGTATCGATATTTGTCTTGAAATCACCAATCAAAATGTTATCAAAAAGTATAATATTTTAAATTAATAAGTAATATTTTAAGTTTCGTATTTTATAACATTTCAATTAATATCAAACTATAATTGTATAGTAATCTCTTGTAAGTTAAACTCCCCGTGTAGCATTTGGGGTAAAAGAAAATTGAATGAAAAGATTGCAGGGTGTCTGCAACCTCTTGTGATTTCTCTGATAAAGTGTGTGTTTTTTTTTTGGCTTATTGGTTTAATATTCCCTTTTGGGGAAAGAATAAGATAACTACCCTTTAAAGTAGATTTGAAAAAATACTCATTTTCTGCGCACATAAGTACGATTTGCGTTCTGCAAAATGCGAGTTCAATATACGCGTTTAACGAAACGCATATTCAGTCCAATGTGACATGTCATATCCTTTAACATTATTTTAAAATGGTGTAAAATGAATTCGCGTTTGGTAGAACGCGAATTCAACGAGATAAACCGTCCGGTGTTTATCGCAGTCAAACGAGACGGTTGAAAATTAATTACCGCTTTAATTCCGCGTTGTAGGAAACGCGTATTCTGCAAATGCAGAGTCTGACAGAAAGAAGAATTCTGCATTTGAACCAACGCGGGTTCGTGTATAAATACCCCTTCCCCCACACAAAAATCGCACCGAACGAAACAAAAAAAATTCTCTCAATCCCTTCCTATAATATTTCATATTCGTTATAATGGAGGGCTCCCTGATAAGGTTGGATCATAAACACGTCTTTGATTTTTGGCGAAAAAATGTAAGCTTTATTTATTTATTTATTTTAAATTAAATTTTTCAGTTTTGGTTTAGTTAAATTTAAAAAATTACGGTAGTTTAGAATTGAAATTAAGGTGTGAATGTTTATTTTTTTAGGATGGGATGGAACGTCGTCTCAAAGTGTTTATCACTCGAATGACGAATGGACCCGACGCGCGTCTAGAAGAATATATTCCGAGGGCTAAATTTTTGCATGTATCCAAAATTATTGGCGGTGCAAAATTGGATGTTAATTTGATCAACGCCCTTGCAGAAAGGTGAGGCGACGATAACCTTTGAGGACGTGTCGCATATTCTGGGTCTGCCGGTAGATGGAGAGGTTATTACCAATCACAGTAGTGGTGACTGGAGTGGGCTCTATTTTGAGTTGCTAGGGGCTGCGCCAGATCAGATGGATGGTGGCGCTGTGTTTCTTCGGTGGTTGCGGAAAAATTATAGCCATTTACCGGAGGACGCGAGCGCGGATACGAGGATGGTAAATAATATTTTTTCTGAATATTACTGAAAAAAATAAATTTCAATATTTGAATATAATTTTTTTTATTGTAGGCATATGCTCGCGCGCATATTTTACAAATAATTGGCGGGATATTGGTGCCGGACAAATCTCGCAACAAAGTACGCATGTTGTGGTTGCGACATTTGCGGGATTTTGATGAAGCCGGTAAACTGAGCTGGGGATCGGCGGTACTGGCATTTCTGTTTAGAGAGTTGTGCAAGACCACAAATTCCGAGAAGCACGACATTGGAGGTTATCTTCTTTTGTTGCAGTCTTGGGTGTGGTTCAAAATGCCATTTTTACGCTCTGAATTGAGCGTGCCGAGTCCTTACATTTTTCCACTATGTCGAAGGTAAGAATTTTTTTAAAAAAAAAACTAATAATTTTTTGTAGCCTTTTTTAATATTAAAGTTATGTTAGTTGTTTTGTAGGTGGAGCGGTAATTTAAGCCATGTTGGTCTAGCGAAAGGTATGAAGGCTATCAGACAGGATATTGAAAATGAATCCGGGAATGAGGTAAATATTTGGAGTTTGAATTTAATATTGAATTTGATGTAAAAATTTAAAATAAAGTTTATCAATTTAAGTTATAATTGTAAATTGTACAGTTTTTGTGGACACCGTATGCGGATCTGAGTATCCACGAATGCCTCTCGAAATTTTTAGAGGGGACGAAGAGTGCTTGGACGGCGACGGTACCACTCATCTTCTACTCAACAGTTGAGTGGCATCCGACCGATCGCATCTTACGGTAGTTTGGTTGCATCCAAAGAATCCCGTCGAACCCTCCAAATTTTGACGAATTATATAGGCTAACTCAACAAGGAAAGCTCAAGGTATAATAAATTTAATTGGTTTAATGTTTTTATCAATTTGAACGAAGTTTATATTGATACAAAAAGAAATAATTTTTTTTTAATATTGCGTGGTAGGTGGATTGGTCTGTGAGGCACGTACAGTGGATTGTTCAGTGGAGGGAAAGAGAACATCCGCAACGGCAACCCATTCGTGAGTATGTTATGTTCGATACGATGGTCAGCCACGATTACTTTTCGTGGTACTTGGCGAATGGGAAGCCAAATCTTTTGACTCCAGAGAAGCAGACGGTCGTTATTGAGCGTATGCATCGTGTCACGCCTGAGAAGAGGCGGGGTCATTAATCCCACATCAGAAAGGAAAAATGGAGGTCTTGTGATATAAATACGGTGGCGCTGCACATCCTATCAGACATGTCTTTTGGGAAGAGGGTAATAGCCCCGTGACAAGTGGTATTAGAGCGGCCCTTTGACTGCCCGATTTCACGTCGAGTGCCCATGAGTGGGGTAGGCATGGTGGACAACTGTGACAAGGTAGCCCATCACGAGAGCGGAAGCTCGTGACGAGGGCGTCACGAGGTTGAGTGGGGGAGAATGTCACGCCTGAGAAGAGGCGGGGCCATTAATCCCACATCGAAAAGGAAAAGAGAGGTCTTGGGATATAAATACGGTGGCACTGCACATCCTATCAGACATGTCTTTTGGGAAGAGGGTAATAGCCCCGTGACAAACGCAACCGCCCACGGACTGAACGTACGAGGGGGGCACGTTCGACTTCTGGCGTTGCTTCGTCGTCGAGGAGAAGAAATACTTCAGCCTTCTCAGCACCAACACCATTGCAGGTCACCCAACTGATCCGACCACAGCCTTTTAGCCACTCCATGCACTCATCGTTTCATCCTCCGAGTCCGACAGAATGATTTTTCACACTTGTTGTCAGCAACCCTTACGGACCATTTTCGGCAATGATGAGTAGCACGTCGAGTTTGCCTCCAGGCTACGTACCTTTCTATCTGTTTCAACCATGGCTGACCGATTTTGGGCCCGGATTTCTTCAGCAAACACCGTCGCAGTCCCTATTCTTCAGAAGTGGGCCAAGTAGAACGAGTGGTACGGTTAGAGATGCAACCGAAAATGAGGGCGGTGACGATGACGACAATGATGACGATGATGAAGAGGAAGATCAGTCCTTTCGGCATCGACACAATCCCGATCGACCTCGGCGTCCACCGGGTTGTGGTACCGGTGGACATAGGCACCATTAGTTAATTTTTTTCCTTTTTAAAGTAGTATATAAAAATTTGAGTTGTAGTATTTATATAAATCTAAATGTAACCTTATAAATTATATTTTGAGTTTTAATAGTGCATATTAAATTATATTTTGAGTTGTAGTATCGAGGCCAAGGCATTCTTGCGTGGCCAGGTTAGGTTTGAGAAGGACTATTGCCTGCGTATAACCATTTCAACTATGGCACTGAAAAACATGGTGCTTTCTTTATATATGTAATTCAATTAAACGGACACAAACGCAATGAAAATGACTTCTTTTCTTTCATCCTCCACACTTTCTTTCTATCTAAACATCGAATTCCTGTTTAAAACTTGAATGGTTCTTCCTATTTTCTAGCTAGAATGGTCCCCCCAACATATTCCATGTGTCATTCATTTATAAGAAGACAGTGTCTTTGTTTTCTTCTTCTTTTTAAAACATGGCTAGCTACCTATCACTGTATACAAATTATGCCTAAAACCTAACAATCAATAACCCTTTCTTCCTGTTCTTCCTTTTTGTTTTGCCTTGCTTTTATTGAAGCATAAGTAAAACCCATCACGCTTTTAAAATGGCAAGCCAAATTTAGCAGTAATTTTTAATTATACGTACGTATGTCCTCCAATGCTGCCTTGTTCCTTCATGCCGAGTGCCAACTCCCAAGACAAAAATTCGAGTTCACTGATGTTTGTAACATTCACATGGGATCCTTGCAAAGAGAGATAGGGAGAATCCAAAGGTGTAATCTTTCGTTTTTCATATCAGAATCTCTCGTATAGAAGGTGTTGCACGGATAAAATTAGTTTTTTTTTGTGCCTCTTTATATGCCCTGCCAATAATTTTATGTCATGTGTATCAAAGATTTTTTTATGATTATAGTGATTGTTTATATTTTATTGATAATACTAGTGATATAAAAATCATTTGTGAGACATATAAAGTACACAGAAAATGGGAATACGAATTCTATTAGTTGTTGCACTTCACCACATTAAAATAAATTGCATCATCTACTTTTTTTAATAGAAATCCTACTTTTTCTATTTAACAAATGAAGATGTATTAAATCAATTCCACAACCCTTTTTCAAAGTTATCAAATTTGTCAAAAGAAGTGAACTACATGACATGTAGATCAAAACAAAGAGATTTTCCAGGCTAAGAATCGATCATTTTCCTTGTATGATCAATTTCCGCCACTCTACTTCCCCTTCTGTTGTGACCGTGGACATGTAACTCATAGCAAGTGAGGTCTCATCAGCTGGGATTGTTGCCGTTGATGTTTGGAATTGGTGCTTGCAAGCTTGGCAAGTGATTTGTATGACACTTGCACTTATCTTCTTCGTTGCTTGATCTTTCAAGACTTGAGCCTTCTCGAGTTCACCTTGGGCTTGTTGCATTAACCTTTTAGCACTTGCAAACTCAAGCTCAGCCATCTCAATCAGCTTCTTCGCTTCTAGTCTGGCCTTTTCGGCATAGGTATTCTCGGCCATGGCCAACTTTAGCTGCAAACTTGCGAACTCTTTCAGCTTATTAGCTTCCACTGCTGTTTCACTGGCATTCTTTTCCCTAAACGTATCCAAACCAAGCTTGTTGGCTTCACTCTTTTCTCCACCGTCACTTGAACCTATCGAAAGCTTCAAATAAGTCGAGCAATTTTCATCTGAATTCCGCGGTGACCGAGTGGTTGATGATGGTAGAAGCTGAAGTTCAAGGTTGTGTTGCAGCTGGTGTCGGTGTTCATAAGTAGACACATTGCTATGCAAGAAAGCAGCGGCCATGCCAAAGTTGGTACCGCTTGATGGACTAGTGCTTGAATCCGTTCGAGAGGAGCAGCCAGGTTGCAGCGCCTGCGATTCAGGCCGTTGAACTCCTAGTCCTCGACCGGTGCAAGCATCTTGGTGTTCGATGAAGCTCTCCACCCTTAAAAGACAAAACAACAAAACAACGATTCAAAACAATACCAATCAAAGGAAGCAATCAAGTCTGGTTCATTCATGTAGGGTTAACGAGGAACACAGCAATATAAAATTGAAATGGGGTCTCATAATCCCATTCTCAGCGGCCATGACTGAATAAATTTTTGATAATATACAATATAAAATATAATATGTTCGTTCGATAATAATATTATACTTATTCGACTAAAACCCAGACAAACTAAAGACCTAGGCCACAAGCATGAGGTCATTTTCTACTGTAGATGAAATCATTATTGGATTTTGAATAATTCAGTTTTTGTTTAGCTTGAAGACCCCAACAAGAACAGGGGGAATACTCAATCTTAGCAGTACGAAACTTATAAAACCAGTGAGTGTGTATGTATGTACATATAGGATAACTTTTTTTAGGGTTTGAATAAGAGAAGAAAAAGAAGAAAGTATCATAATTACATACGATATAAAGGGTAATGCTAATGATACGGTGGTGGTGGTGGTGGTGGTGGTGGTGGTGGTGGTGGTGGTGGGGTTTCAAAACTGACCTGGAAAAAACACGACCACAGTCACAAGAATGGCCTCGGGTGCCACAAATCTTGAGGTGAGCCTTGTAATCAGACTGAACCGCGTAACCTTTGGAGCATTTGTCGCAAACCCATTTCTTGTGATTGCTGTGCTTCCTCCTGAAATGTTTCTTTATGCCAACCAGATCTCCCAAGGCGTGGCAAGGGTCATGGTGCAAGCAACTCGGCTCGGGGCAAACGTACACCCTCTTTTTCACCTCCTGTGTCTCTCTTCTCAGCAGCTTCCAGGGAACGTTGTGCCTTCTCCTATGCATTTGGAGGTTCTGGTCTCTTTGAAACCCTTGGTTGCAGATCTCACAAACGTACCTGTCTGATTCCAGCAACGTTCTGGGGGATAAAGAAACCACCTCTGCATCCGGATCTACATTCACAAACACAAAAATAAAGAATCCAAAACCAACTGAATTAACTGCACAAGTAATATAGCTTTTAGCTTGATTTTTCTTTTACCTGGGGTACCTGCAGGCCTTCTCTTTCTTTTCTGAGTGATCCCATTTTCAGAGGGAAACACTGGAACAGTAGTGCTATCCAACATGTTAGAGTATATGCTGGAGTTGAAGTGAAAACAAATCAATCAATCTTTTAGAAACCGGTGGTGGAAGATGGGGTAGTGGGGGAGGAGTGGGAATGGAGGGAAATTCAGCTTTAATGATAATCCAAAGGAAAATGGATGGAAAGAGAAAGTGTAAAGGAAAAAGGAAGGATTGTTTAGAGAGAGGATAAGAGGTAACATGAAGAAGAAGAAGGATAAGAAAAGGCTTGTATTGCTTTCTGCAATCACCTTTCTCTTAAGCTTTAGGGCCCCTTTTTTTCTAAAAAAGAGAAGAAAAGAAAGGTTCTTTTTCTTGGATTTGTTGTTTCATTGAACCCACCTTCAGCAGTTGCAGTGAATGTTGAAGGGCAGCCAAGTTTTCGGTTATAAAGAGTTTAGAGAGTTTGAGCCCACCTGCCCCTTCAAACAAACCCGATAATTAATTATTCGTGTTATATTGATTCGTATAAAAAATATCGACTTAAAACTGCTATATATTCGGGACGAGAACCGAAACCTCATTATTTATTAGTGTTTTACTGCAATTGTCACTTATGTTTTCGCTTTGTACAGTTTTGATCACAGGTTTTTAGTTTCGACTGTTAAGGTCACTTACGTTTTTTATCTGTAAACTTTGGTCACTGAAACGTTTGTTGCCGTTAAACATTAATGAGAGGCTGATGTGGCAGCGGAAAAAATGGGTAAAGTACTGCAATGGTCACTTACGTTTAGTCAGTGTACACTTTTGGTCACAAATTTTAAAAATTGAACGTCTGTAAACTTCTAATCACTTACGTTTTCCTTGTGTAACCTTCTGGTCACTCTTCTGAATTTTTAATTTTATCCCTAAATTTTTAAAAGTTCATTTTCACCCCAAAAGAAAAAACCTTAACCCCTTTCCAACCACCCACCGTCCGTTCAACCTAACCTTCGACGAACTCAAACCTGACTTCCCCACCTTCGTGTGTCTACTTAAACAAACTTTTGTTCCAGATTCACCTGGATTCAGGTGAGCACATTCATGCTTATTGTTACCTATGAAGGTGAGCACAACCACCCAATGTTACCATATTGCAATCCACAACGACATAGTGATCATTTTTAGCCTTTAATGTTCAATCGACCATCTTGGCTTGATTTACTCCTGTACATATTTTGCATGGTTCGAGCATGGGATATATCAGAGCAGTTTCTTTCTTTTTTTCCCTTTCATTTCTTTTCCTTGACAACCTAGTGCAGGACCAACAAAATATTGTAAAATTGGGGTTCAAAATTGTAAGAATTATTTCATCTTACATTGCAATTAATGCTGGAAAGGGGTTGAATTTTTGGAATTGAATGAAAAGTGCCAATCCAGGCTAGGTTGGACGGAAGGTGGGTGGCCGGAGGTTGGTGGCTGGAAAGGGGTTAAGACTTTTTATTTTGGGGTGAAAAATGAACTTTTAAAAATTTAGGGGTGAAATTAAAAATTAAGAGGAGTGGTAAGAAGGTTACACATCGAAAACGTAAGTGACAAGAAGTTTATAGATGTTCGATTTTTAAAATTGATGACCAAAAGTGTATACTGACTTGCAATAGTTTACCTATTTTTTCCCGCTGCTACGTCAGCCTCCCGTTAATGTTTAACAGCAACAAACGTCCCAGAGACCATAAGTTAACAGATCAAAAATGTAAGTAACCTTAACGGTCGAATTTAAAAATCAGTGACAAGAACTATACAAAACAAAAATATAAGTGACCATTGCAGTAGTTTATCCTAATTATATATAGGTGTGCACGGCACACTATTCCCACGTGAATTCAGCCAACCCTCACGTGACCTTTTGTAGGCCATGCTCTAGGTATGGTGTGAGGTTAAATTGGGGGGGTGGGGGTAAAAGTAAGTGGATTAATTAGGCAAAGCTATAGAGCCAACTAAAAACCTGAGTTAACGATTATTACTGTCTTGTCATTGTCTCAGAGAGCAGCTTTTCTAAAGGTGAAGGAAGCAAGATTTGTCACTTTCAAGATGGCTCTAATCATTGCTAGAATAATTTTTTACCCTTTCTCTTCACTTTTTTTTTTTTTAACTTTCAAATTTGAAGCAAACATTTGCCTTCTCTCATTACATCTACTTTCTTCAATCAAGGAAATAACAATACCAATCCTAATAATTTTAGTTGGCTGAAGGTCACTCAGCTAATGAGTTCCAAAAATTAGGGTGGCACGTGCACATGCAATTATATATATATAACTGGAAAATTAATATTAAAATAAGAGTTATTTGAAATTTACTAATTGATTTAGTAGTTATAGATGTTCATCTGCTTCACCTGTTATGTGCACGGGAGGATATTGGCAACCTAGTTACGAGGGCCTATTTAAAATTTTTAAAAATTTTGAGACTTAATAAGAAATTTTAAAAAAAATTAGGAGGGGCTTAATCAAAAATATTCAAAACTTTTAAAAATATAATAATATTTTTAAAATTTTTGAAGGGGACAAACTAAAAAATTTAACATTCTTAAAAGACTAAATGTTGATTCTCCAAATTTTAGGGGGCATAGGCTCTAATGAGGCTCCGCCTCCAGTTGTGTGAGTTTGAATATCGACATTTGTCTTGAGAATAGTATTATATCACTATTTAATCAAAAAAAAAAGTAAGAGTTATTTGTAAAGAGGTCTCCAAACTATGACTTTTTGTTTTAAATTAATCCCTAAATTTTAGCACATTTTATTCAATCATCGAATTATGTTCTTATTCTAAATTAATCCTTAAACTTTAAAATATTTTATATCAGTTCTCAAACTATCAATAAAGTTAAGAAAAATTCTATATTAAATTGTACGTTAAAAAATTATAAAGTAAATGAGTAAAAATAATCCATAAAACTTTTAAAAACATTGTTTTGAAGTAGCTTACATCTCTCTCATTTCTAATCTTTTCAAAAATATAATTTATTCTTACAATTTAAGGGTGCCTTAAGCCATTGAACTTAAAAAAAAATTAAGTTCATGAGTTTTTTTTATATTCAATTAAGCCCTTGAACACAAAAAATTGAATCGATTAAGCTTTTGAACAGATAGATTGAATCAATAAATCATTTGACAAATTATGACCAATGATTTTTAACATTTTGTTCCTTCAGATATTACTACAACGTGAAACACTACATTTTTACCACGTGACTTTTACATATCTATTTTTAATAAATTTTAGAAGTTGTTTTATAAGTCTTAAATTAATAATTTTGGAAGTACCAAGTAATAACATTGTGACATGGCATATAATATCAAATAATTCAAAAAATTATTAATTTTAACGATCAATGTTAATCATAGAGATGAATCGACGAATTTCAAAGTCTAAAAACTTAATTAGATATAAAATATTCAAAAGTTTGATTTTTTCAGGTTTAGGTTGATAAACAAAGTTTAATGACTTTTGTCAGGTGTTCTACTTATTTCACTTTTCCCATGATAAATACTATTACCACTGCAGTCCCATTAATCTTGGATCAGACTTCCTAATTAATTATGCAACAACCGCACCATTTTCAGAATCAAACATTACATTTTAGGATAAATATTTTACATAATAAGAAATATATTTCATATTAGAAAAATAACCAGGAATCTTTCAAATTATGTAATCATTTTTTTCTTAAACTAATCCCGATTAAAACACGTTGCAGAAATCATGGTTTTGGATTTTGATTTTCAGACGTGTCATAAAAGTTGGATTCGTTACTTGATTTCAAAGTATCTTCAACTTTAACTTTCCAGAAAATAATGTCCAATTTCCACTTAAAGATGCATGCCCCGACAAACCCTTTGCCCATAATTGATCCTCGAAAACTTTTATTTTTAGTTTGAAATCAATTTTTAGCCATAATTAATTAAATTATTGAATCGACCTGGTGATCCCAATAAAAAATATGTTTATTGTAAAAGACTTATGTTTGAACAACTTTATCTATAAGTTGTGTATCTTATCAAAGGTTATTTGTTATCATTATTATTGTACATGTGTTTTTATAATTTGAGGACATATTGTACATAATAAATAAATGTGTTAACTACATAAATAGTACCCTACCTATTCTCGCTTTACTGTTTTGGTATTCCAATTATTTTTTTTGCAAAAGTGGTACCTAACGTTACGTTTCATTTTTATTTTGGTACCCACCATTAAAAAATTAACAACATACTGACTAGGAGAGAGAAAAACGCATGTGGCATGCTGATAATGAGAGAGACAATCACACGCGGCAGGCTATCACGTCATTTTCTCACTCCTAGTCAGCATGCCACGTGTGTTTTTTTTATGATTTTAGTCGACGTGACATGCTGACTATGTGAGAGAAAATGATATGGCAATCTCTCACGTGTGATTTTCCCTCTCCTTATTAGCATACCGTTAATTTTTTAACGGCGAGATACCAAAATAAAAATAAAACGTAACGTTAGGTACTATTTTGCCAAAAAAATAAGTGGAATACCAAAACAGTAATGTGAGAATAGCGGAGGTACTATTTATGTAGTTAACCCTAAATAAATATAATACATGAATTTATTAAATGAATCAACTAAAATGAATACAATAGTTAAGCGAAATAATTATTGCACTATCAACACATAAATACTAAAAAACAGCTTTATAATTGCAATTCAATCATTTCTAAATTTGGGCCCAAATCCTTTTATCTCCGAATTTAGTATTTTTTTAATTTGGTCTACATTAATGACAAAACTTGATAATTGTTTAGCTTAGTCACTGAATTTAGATTTCATTAAGGACTAAAATGTGTGACAAGATTGACGTTTAAGAATTAAGCTACGAAAAATTATCAAACTTAGGGACTATTATAAACAAAAATAAGTTTAGAGAGCAAATTGAAAAAAAAATCAAGTTTAAAGATAAAATATTATTAGCACAAGGTTAATTTTAACCCTTAACGTTTACACTTTATGTCATTTTGGCCCTCATTCTATTTTGAGGATAATTTTGGCCTTTACCCTATTTTTTTGTCAAATTATTCATTTTTAACTAGAATGCCAATTAGACTATTAAATAATTAACGGTGATGACACGACAGATACATATTAAATACATTTTAAATGACACGAACTTAAGGACTAGTGATGAATGTATGGACTAAATTGAATACGTGATAAACTTTAGAGTTCAAACTGTGATGCCTAAAGAACTTAAGGACTAGTGATGTAATTTCACCATTTTGGCGAACATATAAACGAACATATTGGCTGACATATAAGTGAACATGTTAGCGAAAATTAAACGAACATGTTCGTGAACATATAAACGAAAATGTTCACGAACGTTAAACAAACAAACACGAACACCTTAAAAAAATAAACAAACGAAAACGAAAATAATATTAAAATTTTAAATGAGCACGATCCGAACATAAACATCTTAAAAAAAAAACGAACACAAATAAAACTTTGTTCGTTTAAGCCTTGTTCATTTATACCCAATTGTTCTTCCCCTCCGATCTCTACTTTGCATCGGGAAAATTTAAAAAAAAAACATATTTTCTTGGATGTTATGGTTTAAGTCTTTAACCCTTTAAGATTTTCAGTCTACCTATGATTTCATGGCTTCAGCTTTAAGGCTCTCCACAATTAAAATGTTATTTTTTTTTCCTATTCATATGTACAGTAAAAAAACAAAAAAAAATGAGAGAGGATGAGACCAATTCTTTTTGTAGGGTAACTTGTACAAAAATGCATATATTTGGATCATGTTGGTACACACTAAATCGAAATAGACAAAAGGAATTTAACCACTATTTTTTTTTACAAGAAATACAAAGTTTCCTAAAACTCAAAATCTATGGCACCGTAGGCCGTGTCAGACCAGACTAAATCATAAATTTATCATTAAAAGAGTAATTGTACTATATGATCTTATATTTTTATTCACTTTAGAGGGAATCAAACAAAATTTTATAATTTAGGGGTTGTGTGGCCTATGCTAGTTCCCTCCAGATTCACTTCTAGATGTACATTGTATATTATACTCTCAATGCAAAAATTTAAATTCGAATCTTAGATATGATTGTTGGAAGAGACTACTATAAACTTTAAGTATAAACCATAAAACAAGTATGAAAGATACCAAAAAAATGATTACAAAAATGTTTTGTTAAGCACCAATCCATTTCCTATTCCATTTACTTATACTAAGTCTCAATTCCCGACATCTTATTTTGTTATAATTATCGGTATGATAATGGCGAAATAACAAACAATCACAAATGCAGAAAATAAAACAAACATCAAAATTTGCGTGGAAAAATCACAGACAAAAGGAAAAAATTTCACTATGTCGAAAACAGATTACAACCAATAATTAAACTATTAATCCCTAATATCTATTCATAGGAATAAGATACTTTGTTACAAAGTAAACTTACATACAAAGTAATTCTACAACAACAACAAAGTAATTTTACAACGCATATTCAAAGCGTGAAGTAGAGTTTCACACGATTTGATCAGCTCCGTTGTGTTATGAGTCAATGCCAGCAAGGAAAGCCAGATCATGAGCTGAGTCAGCAATGATTATAGATTAGTTTATTTTTAGTATAACCGTTTGGATTATATATAGAGGGAAAAGGGAACTGTATTAGGATATGTCAAAAGTTATCAAAAACACTTCTCTAACTTATTTTCTTCTCCTTCTTCCTCTTTCTCCATTTCTAATTCCAATATCTGCAGGTTATTGTTCAATTGCAGGAAAGTTTGTTACACGTTACCTCGCACCCACAACATGGGTGGCTTTGCCGGCTTGAGCAATTCCTCACTTTTGACACTGCTTCTTTATAAATATTCAAACAAATCCAAAATAAAATTTAGATCATAACTCTAACATAATTACTATCCCTACTACCTTAAAATATTAATCATGTATAATATAAATAGTCTGTTGAGTATACCCTCAAAAACATCCTATAAAGAGGTTAGCGTTTGATGAATTTAAATTCGAGTAGTGATGGACATGTATTTCATTTATTACAGTTACTTGTACATATACACTTTGCTGTTCCTTTATTTTTTGGGGGCTTCCTTGTCGCTATGCAGTTGTCTTTACCCTGAGCCAAGACAAAATCTTAAGAAGGGTGACTCGTATGGTGAGTCGTTAGGTCAATTTCACGTCTCGAAAAGTCCATGGATTTGACCCCACCCCGATTCATTTCCTTTGCAATTCCACCTTCCCAAGATGCAGATAACTTTGTTGAGCTTTATAATCTCTTCGTATCAAAAACCACTTTAAACAATGCAAATCCAAAGCTGTACGAGCCAGAAAACCATAACTTGGATAAGCTACCAGATACATGGAAAGCTGAAATCCTAAACTGGTGGTGATACTGATGTGAGAGCTCTACGTGTTGCTGATCGAGGCAAATGCAATGGGATTACTCATTAGTAGTGAAAGAGACTTTTACCTACAAATAATGGAGGCCAACAAGTCAAATGCATTCCTTTCATTTGAATGGATACACTGACATCACCAGCACCTCAGCATGAGAAAACAAAATTTTCAATATAACAATTACTTGAATTTAGATGTTCTAAACCCCTGACATTGTCAACACTCGGCCCTTCATTTTCATCACACTCATTAATTAAGTTCATTTCAATAGTGAATAGACTAGCTAAATTTCCAAGTTTCATTTATTTTGGTGATAAGGCCCTTCATTTCTCCTCTCACTTTACCTGCCAGTCACTTCTGCAAAAGAATACTGAATGTGAAAAAGATTCAGTCGTTGGTGTACACCTTTCAAAGGATGAATCCCAAGGAAAAATATTACCTTTCATTCCAAGTCATTCTGCAAATATTTCCTTGGGAATGGGAATGCAACTTCAAACAAGTTAAACGTGCATTTACTAATAATGTTATACCGGATGTACGCGGGCAACCAACGATAACCGCAAACAACGAAGATGATGATCTTAAACAAAAACAAGAAAATAAAGAATAAGATTTATTAGAAAACCCCTAATAAGAAAAATCATGGGCATGAGATGAGGACTTTCGCTAGGAGAAAGTATAGTCCCACTTTGATTTGCATTCCTTCGTATAGTAGAGGATACCACAGTCCACAGCGGATGACACCAACCTGGATGATGTCAGTTAACGGAGAATATTATTCCCTTTGGAATAGAATTTGGGTCATAATTCTAACATATATTTAAAAAAAAACTCATACACGATAGATATGGATTTTATCAAAACCTGAAATCAACATCATTTGCGTAGGTACTTTGTAAGTCATTTAGAGCTTGGAAGTTTCAACATAATGCTTATTAAAAGAAGGTGTTGAATTCCATGTACTGATGTAAGAAGTTGGAAAGGAAAGGTAAGGGCGAGTGGTTAAATTGTCAGCTTTCAATTTTGATGGTAACGAAACGGAATTGTAGCATAGCGTGTATTGTTCAACTTGTAGTGTAATGGAGGGTTGATGTCCAAATCAAGTTGAGTTTCGCAGAAAATTCCTTTGATTGGAGTTTCACAAAAACTAGAAAAAGGGGATTTTTTCGTTTTAAGTTCAGCTAATAATATCACCAATTTGCATACAAATATGCATTGCATGTTGTTTTTAATTACCAGTAGTTTTCACGAATATGACCTTTCCATCATCTTTTATCAGACACCAAAATCCGACGGCCATTAATCATACTTCCATACAGACTTTAGGGGCAGATTTATGCATTTAGTGAAAATACAATACATATTTTTATGCATCTTTTATTATACCATGTCGCATAAAAAGAAAAGTGACTTGATTGTGACAATATATTTAGCGGTAAAATTTGGAGCAAAGTTTGAGAGGATTAACTTAAATTTTTTAAAAATTTGGAGACTTAAATGAATTTTTTTTTAAAAAAAAATTGAGGGTTTAACTAAATTTTTTAATAATTTTGAGAGATTTAACAAAAAAATAAAAATTTGAGAGGGCATTTAATTAAAAATATTCGAAAATTTAAAACTTAATATGAATTTTTAAAAATCTTGAGAGAGTAAAATTAAAATTTTCAAAAGTTTTAAGGGTAAAATTCAAATTTTCCAAAATTTTGGGGGAGCCGTGGCCTCTACAGGTCCTTTAAAGGATCCGCCCTGAATATATTAATTGATATTTTCTAATATTTTTAATTGAGCGATAGGGATATCAATGGGGTGGGTTTTTCGGGGGATTCGCCTCATTTCGCATTCAATTAGGTAGGGATGGTTACAAATTTTGCAGGTCGTGAGACGAGATGAAGATAAAAATTAGATTCGTCGTGGTGGTGGGAAAGACGTGAATATGCCTTTGTACCCGCCCCGTCCCCACCCGCCCCGCATCATCGCCAACTGCCCTAACAAATCTTATAATATGTTATTATAAATATTATTTAGAATATAATATCAATTTGAATCTCGTAACTAATTTAATTTATATTTTTAACTAATATTTATAATATATTATATGAATGGGTCATAGGGCGTGAGACCCACCTGGGTGATGGGACGAGGATGATTTTAGTCTTGCAAGTTGCAGGACAATGATGGTTTTAAATTTTGTATTCGCAGCGGGTCGTGAGGCGGGGGTAGAGATGAAAACTCTTGACGGGGATGGGTGTGGAAAGAGTATCCTTCGCACCCTTCCCGCCCAATTGACATCCCTATTGAGCGACATGTTTGTAACAATTTTTTTATTAAATAACTATTTATAACTTTTAGAAGAAAACGATACTCATTACTAAACTCATAATGTAATTTATTTTTTATATTTATTTGGATAAATAAATCAGCCGCTTAAATTTTCAGAATTTAATAATCGAAAAAGTACAAGACATGAAGTAATACTTGAATCATTTTATAAAACTAAAAAGATTTTCATTATTAATATGCAAAAACTGGGTGAATCCCACCCAATGTATGAACTGGTAAATTGGGCCAGACCCAGCTATAAAATGGACCGGAGAAATCCAGCAAACGTGGGTGAGAAGTATTCACCCCCTTGCCATTTTCCACTTCCCTTGGAAGGTGTTTGGGCTTTAGTTCAAAAGGAGGGAAAAGAAAATTTCAAAATATAACAGAGAGAAAACTAAATGGTAAAAATATATTTTGGTACCTTAACTTGGCTTTAAGGTTTAGTTAGATACTAATTTCCCCCGGTTCAATTGGGCACCTAAACTTGACATCAAGATTCATTTTGTGCTTTTTTTTTTCTTGGTACAATCAGGTGTCTCTAGACTTCGTGATTCAAATATGTTATTTATCGTAAATATCAATTTGGGTCAAAAGTCAAGTTAATGTACCAATTTGAACTAAGTCAAGTTCAAGTAACTAATTGGTCCAAGAAAAAAAATTAAGATACCAAAATAACCTTAAAGTAAAATTAAGGTGCCAAATATTTTTAAAAAAAAATTAAATTAAAATTCTTTTTTAATAGAAAAGAGGCCTAAGCCTTTACTAGTTTCTAACAAGCTTCACATAAGGGGGTCAAGGTTGTCTCTATCGACAAGTTGCGAAATAAAATTTAGAACAGTGTATATACACGTCAAGTAGTCTTGGGGAGGTCAAGTTTGGCCATTTCATCCGCAACCATGTTTCTTTCACGAGGATTTAGAGAAACTCTGTGTATTAATTTTGACGACAAAACATAGAAATTGCACGAACGAGAGGGAAGAGGGCGTAATCTGCGTTGGAATCATTTAGGAACTGGATTGGGTGACAATTATCAAATTGTATCCTAAGGAACTCAAAGCCATATGTCCATGCGGTTAATAAAACTTTATTGTTTTTGAATAATTGCATCTGAATTTTACTAATCACCATAAAAGATAATATAATATAATGCATCAAAAAAAGAAAAAAAAAAGACAAGTCCACTAAAAGTCTCTTATAATGGTGCTAAGAAAAACAGACACTTCCATCGAGATTAACATACCAAAATCCAGAAACCTTCCTGAACCTCCTTAACTCTATCCAAACGAGACGCTTTACGGGGTGAAAAAAAAGTGGTGAGCGAACCAAACTATGATGCATATTGCTCTACTACCCAGGTCTTGATTATATTGGCAACCAACCATCAACCGAGTGGGGATACATCTTTCTAAGACCACCTACAGAACCATAATCAGAGATTAGCGATGTGAAAATCTTTGTACGAGCACCAACCGACTGCTAAAGTATGCTGAAATCATGCCACAAGGACAGATGAAATAAACCACAAAAAATTAAAGAAAAACGTGTTACAAGGACATAGGAAACATTTGCCACAAAAGCAGAGATTTCTATTAAATTATAAAAAAATAATAAAAAATAAGAAAAATAATAGACTCGATTGTCGACAATCAATACTAAGATTGATTGTCGACCACTAACCAAGGGAAGAAAAATAAAATTACAAACGGCAGAGATTTAAGAGAGAGCGACTAGGTTAAAAAAATATGTTAATAATAAAACTTATTTAATTAAATAAATTCTTAATTGAGAAGTGACATAATGGTCAAAAATGTTTTCACTAAATATTTCATAATTAAATTGGGTTTATCATTAATTTCTATTTCTTGGAAAAGATAATTGTTGACCCTTTATTAGCTAAGCAGAAAGCATAGGTTGATCAAAATATAAAAAGGAAAGTAAAAGGGGAAAACGATAGGAAGAAAAATGTCAAATAGACTTGTTCTCAATGATGCAAAACAAAAGGTCATGGTACTAATGTTTAAAAATAAATAAAATATGCAAATATTTACAATTCATATTATAATTTAAAGAATGAGTCTACCACGCTCAACGAATATCGTTGAATACCATTAAATTGATTAATAAAGATTAAAAATTTCAATGACTCAACATATAATTATAAATTATTTAAAATAAAATTTTAATTAAATTATTTTCTATATATATTATATATTTTTTAAATAATCAAATACCAACCTTAGTCAATTTTAAAAATAAAAAATTTAACCCTAAACTCTAATTCCAAAACCCTAAACTATAAATCGTAAACCCTAAACTCTAAACCATAAAATCTTAAAAAAGCCGAGGAAAGTTTAACGAATTTGGAATTTGGATTACAAATCAATTAAAGTTCAGTTTTCTCAATTCCTTCCTTTCATTTGAGGAGCTTACATTTATTTTAGTTGTTCTTGCAAAATGAAAACATCTGCAGCAACAAAATTGGTGTTGTATTATTAACCCATAAACATCAAATTGGTTTCAAAAATTGAAAAAAAAACCAACGAAAAAATAATAACAATGTACAAACATTTTCTTTTACAAGAGTCAACGACCTATGTGAAGAACTGAATTTATACTGGAAAGGGAATTCAGAGAAAGGCCCTTCCCTAATGATGAAGAAAACGAAATTACACTACCAGATGCAAAGTTATTCACTGTAGGTATGTTAATTTCTGTACTCTGAGGTAAGGATTGAAGATGGTATATTTTGGGCTATACTATTACTATCAAGTGGTATATCGGGCAAATTAGCATTGCCTTCCAGATACTGCACCACTTCTTTAATGGTGGGTTGAAAATCTGATTTGGTGTTGGAACAAAGCATGCCTAGTTTCAGAACTTTTTCCATTTCCTCCACCACGTAATTGCTGTAATCTTTGATCGCTAACATCAACAATGGCATCTCTTTTAAAGGACCTGTTGACTACATCAATTAGAAAATTGTCTTCTGGTGATTTATTAGGATCAAATAGTTTTCTCCCGCAAGCAACCTCTAGCAGAAAAGCTCCGAAAGAAAACACATCGGCAGCTTTAGTAGCCAACGGATACGGGTGAGTTCGGGATCCATGTATCCTAATATTCCTACTAAACGAGTCGTTTGCGGATCACCGTTGCGATCATACAATCTAGCAAGACCGAAATCTCCTAGACATCCATTTAGTTCGGAGTCTAAAAGAACGTTGCTGGCTTTGATGTCTCGATGCAGAACTTGTTCCCCTTTCATGGAGATAAAGAAGAGCCGATGACACACCTCTAATGATTTCAAACCTTTGAAATCAATTAAGGGTCAAGTTTAGGGTTTAGTATTTAGGGTTTTGGGTTTATGGGTTATGATTTAAGGTTTAGGGTTCCATATTTAGGATTTAGGGTTTTAGGGTTTAGAGTTTTATTTTTTAATTTGACTAAGGCTGGTATTTGATCCAATTAATTAAAAAAAAAGATTAAAAATATTATATATCTGGAAAATAATTTAATTAAAATTTCTTTTAAAATAAAATCTATAATTATATGTTAAGTCCTTGAAATTTTTAATCTTTATTAAACAATTTAATGGTGTTCAGCGGTGTTCGTCGAGCGTTGTAGAATTTTCCTAATTTAAATTTATTTATTTTTGTTAATTGAATTGGGGGTCTAAATAACGTACGAAATTAACTTAATCTACCCTTTTTATATAATTTCAGGATCAATTTAACATTAATTTTAAGAAGATGGATTGAGAATTATTTTTAAAGTGCCTTTTGGATTAGTTTTTTAATAATACACTGATTGAATTTATTCTAAAACAAAATAGAGAAAATTTTCAAACAAAATAAAAATATAACATAAAAATAATAAAACAAAAGAAAACTAAAAAATAGAGAATCAAACATTAGACTATGAAAACAGATTCAGTAAACTGCAATAATATAGATGAGATAAAATATTAGAGAAAGAAAACAAGAAAAAAAACTAATTGTCTTTTAAAAATTATATAATTAATAAGAAGGACAACATTAATGGTTTGATATTACTATAAAAAGTAAAATTACTCTTTAAATTTAATTTAAATAAAAAGAATCTACAAAACCAATTAGTTATTTGGATAAATATATATAATTGATTATTAATTTCTGTTTACTTTTTATTAATATTTTTTATTTTTTTAACAAACTTAATACTTGTTATATAACTAATTTTGATATGTATTTTTAAAAGTAAAATTTTGATATACAGTACGTGTAAAACTAATTTTACAGATCTGCATATTTAAATTATAAAATTTAAATTTTTAACTATAACCCTAAAGAATTAAACCCTAAACTTAAACCATATATCCTAAATTCTAAATACCAACATTAATTTCTAAACTCTAAAACTTAAATTATTAAACTTTAAATCCTAAATTATACCTCTAATCCCTAAAACTAAAAAATTATATAAACTTTAATTTATATTACTTATGTAAATTTTTAATAGATTTTCATATGTATTTTTAAAGAAGAGAAGGCCCATTTTGTGTAAGTATAGTAAACTCTTTGATCTAAACATACACATATTTCAAGTCTTTCTCAATCCCCTCTTTCTAATATTTTTAGCCTTTCTTTTCTCTTTCTCTTTCTCTTTCTCTTTCTCTTTCTCTCCCCAGAAAGGAAAAACCCTAAAGAAGCTTTTACACCCCAAGTAAGTTCTCTCCTCTCACTTCCATCTCTTTCCTTTCCTCCTTTTTTTTTTTTTTTTTTTGCCTCTTTCTCTCTCTGCTTTCTCTTTCCAACAATTTTGAATATATGGGTCCTCACTACTTTGTTGTACTATTAATCCTTTCGTTTATGATTTTCCTTTATTTGTTTGTTTGAGCTTTGAGGATGATTTTTTTTAAAGAGATCTGGGATTTTTTTCTTAAAAAAAATCAACTTTCCTATTTGAAGGCCCTTAAACTGCAATAAAAATCCGAACTTTTTATTCCAAGTTTTGTTTTTTGTGGGTTTTTTAGCTATATTTATTAGATCTAATAATGGGTTTTGATGCATGTAATGTTTGGATCTTGGGTAAATGTGGGGAATTAGGAATTAGTTTGGATCTGGAAGTTTCCAATTTTTTGTTTGTGTATCTATAGATTTCGTTTCTGCTGCTTTGCAATCTTAGATTCTTTTCCATTTCTGCTCAATATATTTTGTTAACTATGGATTGAGATCTTTGGTTTCCATATCTCGGATCTGACAAAATGTGACGCTGCCATTATGAAATTTAGCTCATGGGAGGTGGGTTTTTCGTTTAGATTTAGAAATGTAACATATTTTGTTGCCTTTTGTGTTCTCTGGAATTTAAATTTGGTTGTCTGCTCTTTTTTTTTTTTTGCTTATCTCTGCACTTGGATCTAGCTTTTACTCTTGCTTTATGTGAACGCCATGAGATTCTTGCCTTAGTTATTGTTTGAATGTTTACATTTCATTGACTTCACGGGTTATAAAATGGAGAATGTTAGCTGGATTTGAATTGCATTTATGGAATAAGTAGATTCATGGCTAAATTATTCTGTCTGTGTTGTTGGCTATATGTTGTAGCTTCATGGATGATGATGCCTTGAATATTCGTAATTGGGGTTACTATGAACCATCTCTTAAAGGACAACTTGGTCTTCAGCTCATGACTAGCATGGCTGAGCGGGAGACGAAGCCTTTTATTCCCGGGCGTGACCCCAATCTCATGGTCACTCCCAATGCCACCTTTCACCCGAGAGACTGCATTGTTTCGGAGGCTCCTATCCCTATGCATTATGTTAGGGATACTTGGATTAGCCAGAGAGAAAAGTTTTTCAACTTGATGCCGCCGCCACCGCCACCGCCGTCCACTGCTGTTAGTTACGGCATTCTTCCAGAAACTTCGGCAGCTCATTCGTTGCCAATTTTGCAGCCTCCACCTCCTGATACTTCAACAAGAGATGAGAGGGTGGTTGGTAGAGAGGAAGATGTCCAATCGAAGAAAAGGCAGGGTGGGGATGGCCCTAAGACACCAAAGGCCAAAAAGCCTAGGAAGTCTAAGGATAACACTAATTCTACCGTCCAACGTGTGAAGCCGCCAAAGAAGAGTATGGATATTAGGATAAATAGGTATGACATGGATATTTCTGGCATTCCTATTCCGGTTTGCTCTTGCACTGGAAACTCCCAGCAATGTTATCGATGGGGCTGTGGCGGTTGGCAATCTGCCTGTTGTACCACAAATGTATCCATGTATCCTTTGCCAATGAGCACTAAAAGGCGTGGAGCAAGGATAGCTGGCCGGAAAATGAGTCAAGGGGCATTCAAGAAGGTCCTCGAGAAACTTGCCGCTGAGAATTATAACTTCAGTAACCCTATCGATTTGAGGAGTCATTGGGCCAGACATGGTACCAACAAGTTTGTTACTATCAAGTAGATTCAAATTGGTGGTAGTGATAGCGGGACTCCATTGCAGATGGTCTGCCTTACCTGTATATATCTCTATGGCCTTTTGCGGCGATCCTTTGGTGCAATGTAGTTCATGAATTTTCTTAGTCATGACAATGTTTTAAAATCCGAACATCATTAGTTTTTCATTTATGATTTCGTGCTTTAAGAACATGCGTTTGTTTCGGTCATCGACATTCGAGTTCTGGATGAGTTTTCATTTGTTGGGTAATCTGCTATCGTCCACACGGGAATTATTGTTAAGGACTGTTAGTTGAATGCTTTGCTTTTGTTGGCCATCTTTTTAACTGAATCATAAACAGATATTTTAGTGAATATATCAGGGCTGAGTATGCAGGGCCGGTCATGGGCTTTTGGGGGTTAAGGCGAATATAAAAAATAGACCTAAATTAAAAATTTAAATTGTAGTTGCGGTCGTATTAACAATCATATTGGATTTTATTGTGGTTGTGGACTTTATAGATGTTTCGGTCACTGCGAGTATCGCAGTTGTGAAATCTCTTGGTAACATACACTATTGTGGGCATAATAGTTGCAGATATCGCAGTTTTAGATGGTGTCACTATCTGTGGGTGGATATAGCATATAAATTGGGTGAGAATTGACCCCACTTGATTTGTTGAGGTATGAAGTTTTTAATGAGGTAATATAGATTTTTTCGTAAGAAATATTAAATTTAATCCTACTTAATTTGTTGAGGTATGGGGTCAACAATGTTTATTACAGTGGTATAGTAATCCTTAATACCTTGTACTTCACTCATGACCTCACTATAAGAAAATCTTAGCTCCGCCACAACTGCTATCGTCACGTAACGGTCGTTGCGGTTGCATACTGTTATTTAAATCTATGTTCCTAATAGCAAGTAATGAAAAAAATAATTTTAAAAGTAGGTCTATAATAACAAGTATTGAAAAATTGCCCTTAATAACAAAATTGAAAAAAAAAATTGAATTTTAAGATTACGCTCAAAATAATAAATATTAAAAAAATCAGGCTCCTAATAACAAGTATTAGAAAAAGTTAAATTTTAGGAGTAGACCTCTAATAATAAATATTAGAAAAAAATAAACATCTATTAACAAATATTAATAAAATTGGCCCCTAATAACAAGTATTAAAAAAATAAACTATTAAAAACAAATACAATTCGAATAAAATTAAAAACGTGTAACATCTTTGAGCAGTGGCCCCTAGGCGGGCGCCTTTATTGCCCTTGCCCAGGGCTGAGCCTTCGAGCATGGTGGTAGAATTAATTTTTGATCATCGTGATTTTATATTGAGTTTATGTAAAATTAATTTTAAAGTAACGTGATTTATATTTGAGAGTTTTTTCTTAAATTTACAATTGTGTAAAAATACATTGTAAAAGTAACGACCAATCGCAAAAATAACTTTTATGTAGCTTTTCTAAAATTATGATTGGTGTTCATAATTAATTTTTTTTGCTTCCAAATATATTAGCACAACAATTATTATATATTTTTTCGTTTAATCATAATTTTTGGCCTCCCACAAAATATCTAAACATGCAAAATTGATCTTGTCGGGTTGAAACCTGTAAGATTCATATATAATTTTCATCCCTAATTAAAAGTTTTGTTTAGATGTATTGATAATAGAAAAACCCCTCAACACTAAGACTGGGCGTTCGATCAAGTCGAGTAAAAAAATTCGAGTTTGCAAGTCTTATTTTACGATTCAAACTTTATTTAAAAATTTTTCGGATCGAGTCGAGTCAAGTTTTTGAGTTTTTGTACAAATTTAATTGTACATATATATTTCTATATGCATACGTAGTGGTGCACATATATATTTATATATGCATATACTTAGGGATGGGCGTTGTACATATTGATTCTAATTTTAGCGGCTTTCTATATGCATTTACGATATATATATATATTTCTTCATATTTTCACAGGTGATACATAATATATCATACAAAATTGACAGACTCGACTCGAATATGAAAACTAATCTACTAATTATTAAAATTTTCGAGTAATTCGAATTTCCATTTAATAACTCAAACTTCATTTGAAAATTTTTCCAGTCAAGTCGAGTTGGTAAAATTATGAGTCGAGTCAAAACGAATCGGCTTTTTGCCTCGAGTCGAGTCGAATAATTCAATTTTTTCGAGTCGAGTCGAGTTTTGCCCACCCCTACTCAACACTACTTAAAATATCTAAATTTTATAGGGAAAACTACATAAACAGTACCCCATCTATTCCAGCGTTACTGCTTTAGTATCCAATTATTATTTTTGGTAAAATGGTACCTAACAATATATTTTTGTTCTGTTTTGGTACTCGACCATTAAAAATTAATGGAGATGATGACATAGCTTGGTATAAGCACAGTTTTAGTCTAAAACATATATATTTTATCAATTTTTGTCAAAAATAATAATCAAAACAATAAAAAGAATAGATGATGGTTTTCCCAATAATGTAATTCTTTTCGAGTTTTAATGTCTCAAATCTTGTTTTTATTTGCATATAAAACTTGATAATTCATAACAAAAGCATATAGAGAAAGAATGTATTTGTTAACTCAGATCTAATCCCTTTGTTTTTTTATTATACATAATCCAAAAAGAAGTGATGGAATGTTGTTAATGTTCAAGTGCTAAAAACTAATCAAATCTGGAAGTTCATAATGATTATAAACAGGTACAAGAGGTAGTCGTACATCTTCAGCAGCATCTCCTCCTGCTGCAACAGTTTTGATTTCATTACAAAACCAGATTGCTGTTCGTTGCTGCTTATATTTTCTTCATCAAAAACCACCCATTTGTCTGTAATTATCGTCGTCAAGCTCCCCTTTGTGTCTTCTTCCAAAACTGTTGCCATTTCCATGAAACACTCGTCGTTTGTTAAATCCCTTGTCTGAAATTGAAACCCCATTGATTATCCTCTCGAGTTCTTCAAGCTCTTGTTCGGGAATCCGAGTAACCGTGGGGAACTGGCTGGCGTTCAAAACGCCATATTCCTTGCAGAATTGGAAGAAGAGGGAAAGCTCTTCACCCTGTTTCGTTGCCTTTTGAAGAACCTTAAGCGCCGCAGCTTCATGTTTGCTGATGGAATATATCCTCGGCAAAACCTTTGAAATATCGCTGCAAATTATGCCGTAGACATCGAATATCTCGATAATTACACAATCCATGGCTTCCAGGATCAATCTAACCTTCATGTTCTCCGCTCGAGGCTTAATTTGAATCAACAAATCAAGCAAAGATTGCCATTTCTGCAATCTCAAAAGCTGTTCCTCGCCTTTCCTACTGTTGTTTTTACCATTATCTTGCTCGAAGGAAATGGCAGCTTTTTGGTCTAGAAACGCAAAGTATTCACGAATGATACTATTGAAACCCCAGGATTTGCTAGGCTTGGAATGTCCGTCGCTGAAAGTAGAAAGATCAAACGGTAAACGCTGAATCATTCGAATGGCCGGCACGTTACAATGGAAAACGCCATGCATGAGCATCAACCCTTTAATGGCGACCACCCGACTCCGAGTCTTCTCCATCCTCCTAGACAACGCCCATATAATCAGGCGTAGGCTAACTGGCGAGGCTCGAATCCACGAAAACACAACCTGCGCATTCCTTTTATCGATGTGGTATTCATCATGACTCGTGGCCTTGATAATGGCAGCCTCAAGATCAGGATTTCTAAAGGAATTCCTCCCGGAAACATACAACATCACTATGCTATTCTTATCTTTGATAGCACCAAGGGCACTTTTCCATAGCTTCATGTTTTCTCGTGTCAAACCGTCGCCGGGGACAAAGCTGCAGGGTTGAGGGCAGTGTTGAAAGCCCTCTTGATTTTTATTGTTTCTCCTTTTTCTTGATTTAGGGATGACTGCCTGTATTTGCCCTTTGTTGGTATATGTTTCCAGATAAGTTTATAGTTTATTGACTTGATTACGAACAAAAACCGTCTGTCCCTACGCTTATGCCACGGGACATCTATTTTGGGAACAAAATGGCCAAAATCATAGGTTATAATTGTCCCTGTGTTTTAGTAAGTGTAGTTTAATCAAGTCAAAGTGAACTTAATTAACTTTGTCAGTTCTGCTATATTTGTATTGATCTCGGTTAGAACTGATTGGAACTAAACCAAACCAAAAAGTTTAACCTTTCTTGCATAAACATAACCTGTCTCTATTGGTTTTTACACCTAAAGTTGTATCTCGTTTTGTTCAATTTGACCCTAAAGTTTCCTTCCATTAAATGTTAAAATACTATTTGACCATAATATAATGATCATATTAGAATACACGTGTGTATACATTACAAACATACATAGACATTAAATATAAGCAAAATACAGGGAACATGAAAGCAAGGTCAATAATACTAACTACTATAATTCCTATCAATACAACTTATAACACCAAAAAACAAAAACAAGTTAAACACAAATTTTCAAACTGGTTTCTTTTCTATCCGTGTTGTTCAGTCCTCCTCCTAGATGGCAAATAACATCGTTCTGCACGTTGGCGCACTTGAATGTCAGTCACCTGTCCTGTTAGATTCCTATCAATTCACAATCCATAAACTAATCTACCATCTTTTTCTTTCGTATTCACAACACACGGTCCCGCTGCTATAATCCGGTCTACACTTATTGCAAATACAACATCCTATAACCTCTTCCTGCAATTAAACAAATTTCTTTTAAGAGACCAAACATATATGTCTTACAAGTGAACAGCATAGAGACTAGAGAGATCAATGGTGTAAGCAAAACGTACCGTACCTGACTTCCTTAGCTATGGGGGAGATCCCAGCTCGGAATCACATACTGATGTGTATGTCGAAACTGTATCTTCCTTTGATATGGCCACAAAATTCAGAGGTGCTGTAGACAACCTTCTCATTTCCTTGAAGTAGCCATTTTGACGTCCTGAGTATGATCGTGGTGTAAGTAGCTCAGGTGTTGCCCCACCCACCGAGTTCCGACGTGGTGTACTGGGAGTTATTGATCCATTTCCATTTGCTCAATATCCATTTGTCTTTCTGAAGCTGTTACTTCTCCTTGGACTAGGTTTGACCCATAAATGGATTCTCTCTCTGTCAGAAGCAGATCTTGGATCTTCTTTTGGTCCTGCAAAATGGAATAGGCACGAAAACATTTATGCATGTATTAGCTGTAGAGATTGATGCTAATACTCAATGCAACCAGCTTGAAAATGGCATTCATCGTATAAAGAACACATTAAATCAGTTAAAAAGGGTAAGAGAAAAGGATACATCTAAGGGACTCAATAATATTTACACAAGCAAAAATCATATTAAAGTTACCCTGCATCTCTTCTTTTCCTCTTCTCTTTGTTTCCTTGTCACTTTGTAGTCTTCCAGTATTGACACTAGACGTACCTATTTTACAAACAAGCTTATTCAGAAACAGTTCTAAATGATAATGATTGTGCGAGTTACCAAAAATTTGAGCTGCAAAAGAACTACCGACCCCATCATACAGAAACAATGTCTTTTTTTCTTCTTCCCAAGCTAGTGTCCGGTTGATCAGATTATCCACGATTGCTGCAAAGGGGTACCCTTATTATCTCAATAACACAAATGTATATGCCAAAGAGAAGAAGAATGAGGAGCACAAATACCAGGAATTTTGGTTACAGTTATTCGGGCTTTTTCGGCACGTTTAAGGTTAATGTGTGCACCTCTCCCTGCATTGTACCGGTTTTCATCCTGAAAATCAAAATGAAGATTAAACTACTAATGCTTTAAAATTTTATACAGAATAGACAAGGTGAATAAAAACCACTGGTCAATGTACTTGTATTTAGTTTCACTTACAGATTAGTCAACATGCAATATTCAAGAGGAAAACTAAAATTGGGAGAACACATGAGACACACATAGCGTTTTCTTACTTGATTATAGTCTTCAAGCCAATTTTCTTCTTCACATGCCGCAAGCCATCGGTCTATTCTATCCATTATTTCTTTTATACTCAGAGCTTCATCTTTAGCTTTAGTTATCTGTGCTTCAATGTTTGCTAAAAGTTCAGAAGGGTCTACAAGACCTGAACAACAATAACAATAACAATATCCATCACTATGTCAGCAGCAAGTAAAATCAAACTAGAATTTGTCTAAATGCAAGACATTGTGGCAAGTGAACAGAAGAAAAATACCAGAATCAATCATTGCATTAGATTTCTCGACAGCAGTACTTGCATCGGGTTCAATATGAGTCATTCTGCAAATATCTTCCAATTCTGATCTTCTTTTCATAACAAGTTCTTTCATTCTGCTAGCTTTCAATTTGGCAAATCTCTCCACCTCTGCAGATGCCTGTCAAAAATATAAAAAAAAAAAATTGAGCACCTATATTCCAGTAATAAACAAAATATCAGATTACTATCACTGTCAAACCTGTTCAATCATCTCGGTTGAAAGAACACCTGGTTCAGTGACTTCAGGTTCCGATAATCTAAGAATAGAAGTGGCCCTTGAAAAAACATTCCTCTCAGCTTGGGGGGAATCCATCAAGTTCCAAAGTTCAAACAGTTGGGCCGCAATATCCCTCAACTTCATTTCAAGAACTGTGTTTGAACTCAAATTTTCACAAGAAGAAACTATGAAAGCTAGGGAAGGGTATGGAATACCTTCTGGATTCGAGTTCTTCTTTCAGTTTTCAGCTTGTTAATGGTATCCTCTAAACCTTCAAATGTAGCATTGCTGATATTCGTTGATTGTTCCTGGTTTATCCTTTGCAAGCTGGGATGCACATCGCTTGTGGTCCGAGCAAAATCCAACCCTAGTACCCCACAAAGCAAATGCACCTCATTTACATATTCCAAAACTTGGATAGTTGTTAAACAGCTAATCATTGTATTAAAGTTGTAACAAGAGATTTCTCCACTGATCTTCTTATGAAGGCGATCAGACTGCGATCAATGGACAAGTCTTGGTCTTCAAGTGTTGCTAATCAAAATGAAAGATAATGATCTTTTCGATTTGATTCTTTATATCATCAAATTGCTTTAATCTTTCTTCTTTCTTCGTCCTTAGATCGTCAAGCAGTGGAATGATAGAATTGAGTTTTTCTTTTAATGATGCCATCTTCTTCTCTGTCTGAATCTATGAGAAATAAATTAGAAACAAAATTGGCAAAGTGCTACCGCATAGAAAAATGTATGAAACATGGCATATGACATTTTTGATGATCCAATGCCAGTGAATTCTATTTACCGGAGAACGAATATTGAGTTCCCCGAGAGCTGCCATAAGTGTTGCAACCTCCGCTTCCTTGGCAACAACAGATTGATGTAGACGTGCCTTGGCATTGGCAGCTTCCTCAACCTTACGGCGGTAGACTTCTAAGCATTCCCTCTCCAATTCCAATAGCATCCGGTCTTTATCAGCTTCACTCTCACCAATGTCACTCCATATTTGCTGCTTTCAGGACAAAAAGAAAAAACATTAAAGAGTTGAAATGTGCATGGATTCTGTCAGAATTGAGATTCAGAATCTTACCAGCTTGCACGTGAATTAGTTAAAAATTAAAGAGAACAAAAACAGTGAAAACCAATAACAAATTAATCACAGTTATGCACAAAATCATCCAACATACTCAGCGCAATTTATCATCACAGTAGGTCAAAACATCAAATATATATATATATATATATATATATATATATATATATATATTGGATTATACCTATGTATGTATATTTGCTTAAAGAAAAAGCTAATTAATCTACAAATCCCATCAAGCTATTGTACCGAAAACTTCATCAATCATCTACCCCCCCCCCATGAACACTGAGCTACAAGCATCAAAAGCAGAGATTAATGTTCTAAGAAACAGTAATAAGTTAAATTTTCAGAGTCAAAGGGTGTAAATAGAAAATTAAAACCAGAAGAGGTGATATAACGATAAAGTCTTCATTAAATTAAGAAATTCAAACAACCCTTTGTAAGAAACCATTTCAAAAACAGTAAAAAAAGGCTGAATTTCATAGTTAATCTACACAATTTGAGGGGAATGGGAGGCTGAATTTCAGTAAACAGATCAGTGGGACAAGAACACCCTTTAGCATTAAAACAGAAGAATAAAGATTATATTTCACTTCAGACACTCAAAAAAGAACCTAAAGAGACCTTGAATCCACAGCTCTTACTAGACTCATTATGATACACGAGTTAAATAAAAAGGAAAAATAAATGCTTTTAACTTTTAATAAAGACATTAACTTTGTCAAACATACATCATTGTAAGGAGAAAAAACTAGTTTCCAAACAAGAAAAAACCATTTCCTTCCTTTTTTTATCGTCCAAAGACCCGCGTTTAATAGGAAGAAGAAACTCAAAAAAACATCGAAGTATTAATAATAAAGAAAAAGGGTGGGAAAAGGAGAAAGGCAAAGAGGACCTGGAGTTCTCTGAGCAATACATTGCAGCTTGTGCTTGTACGAGCACTGGGGGCTAAAGGACTTCCAATGGCCAACATTTCCACAGATCTCTCTCTCCAATTATTGAAAAACCAAAATTTAAAGTGAAACCAAAGATGGGAACAAAAAAAGGAACACTCTTTAGTTGAAGAGAGGAAACTCAATAGAAAGAAAAAGAAGGAAAGTGAGAGGAGAATGAGTAGCTATGAAAGGTCAAAAGAGACATTGCTTTGAAACAAACAATCTCAGCTTTGCTTCAGATCTGAAAAGCTTCAAATCATAACACCCAACAAACTCTGTTTCAAATTGTTTTATCACCAAACTTTTTCTTCTCTTTGAGAGAATGCAAAAAAAAAAATAACAAAACCCACAGAAAAGGATCTGTAAACAGAAGAAGATTATGGTAAAGTTTCTCTCTTTTGGGTGTTCTTTCCTTCCTCGAAATTCTTGGGGAACAAAAGAGAAAGAAAACAATGATTGGTAATAGAGATAAAGATTTAAGCTTTAAAAGTGTTAAAAAAAAGGGTTTAGCTTGAAATCTCTAGGGTTTGGTTAAAATGCAAATGTAGCAGTAGTAGGTCAAAACTTGAAGAGACTATCAAACAAGAAGATGAAGAGATCTGTTTTTTCGTCTTCTTTTCTTGGGTTTTGGGTCCTGAAACTGTTAAAAACTCTTTGAGTAAACAAGTACACTGATAAAAATCCTTTCTTTTTTACATAACATTAAATAATTTAATTATTTTGTTTTGAACATAGAACATGCTACTCAAAACACTGATACGGAGCTAGCTATTATTATTTTGAGGTTTAAAACATGCAAATAAATTGATTCAAAATACTGTCTTTAATATAGTGTTTTAATGTTTCTGTCAAAAAAAAAGTGTTTTAATGTCTTTTAAAGTTTTAAAATAAAATGGAAAAATTACATTACAAAATACAATATTTTAATTACCTTTTTATGTAATTTTCATGTTTAGTATAAATAATATTTTAATTACTTTTTCCTGCAATCCTAACTTATTTTTATTTATTGTAATTTTTATACAATTTATACAATAATAAAAATAAATTATTTTCGCACACTAACGTATCACAAATGAATTTTTTCGATTAAAACTATATTTCATTAAAGATAAAGAATATTACGACAAAATAGACCCTAAACATAAAACAATATGAAAACTCAAAAGGTATGAAGAAATAATAAAATCTTTTCTTGAATGTAATATTCATCTTTCATAAAAACATATCAACCATCATCAAAATCTTCTTGTCTCTATCTAACTAAACCCTTAAATAGTGATAAACAAAATCAATCTTGTTGATTGTTTCGTTGATAGTTTTAAATATATCGACAAATTGTTGCAAAATGGATCTAATCATACTTGACCGCCGATCTCCCTTGACTAAGGATGTGCGATGTGATGATCGCGACACGAATACGAAGCTACCACAAAAGTATACAATAATCGTGCCATAAGGCAAACAAGAACCATGTTATAAGACAAACGAAAACTGTATCACAAGATAGACGGAAGAAACATAATATAATGTACGGAAAAAGGAATTCGATACAAAAAAATTATATTAATAATTAAAATTTTAAAAAATATAAAATATCACGAACGGTCGACAACCAACTTAAAATTATTTATGTGGTTACATGAAATTTGGAATGTGATTAAAGTTGAAAAAAAGAGAGAGGTAGGTTTGTTTTACTTTATTATTATTATTACTTGCATGTATTTTATGCTGAAATGTATTGTCTTTTTATTGTATGATTACTTCAAGTTAAAATAAATTAACTGCACACATTCAAATTTAATTCTTGATTCAATTAAAGATAAATGGTGAGGAATTATGATGAAAGACATTATAGTAATCATATTGATTATTGAATAGCAAATTGGCCCAAAAATAAAAATATGATTGTATGTTTGATTGACCTATGATCTACCAACATTAATAACATTTTTATCCCAATAATCATACAATTATTGACTTGACCTATTCATTTAATAGTCTAAAGGTGATTACAAGGTAATACATGTTTATAAATATTCTTAACCCTTTAATAATAAGGGTACACCTTTATAGACAAAGCGATTTAAACTTGTGTCTTTTAAGATAAACATCATCCGCTTTTTCATTAAAACACTTGTTGAGTTCAGATTGCTACCATCTTTTAGTTCCAACAACTGACTAATCATGATATAAATTATATAAGATCATGTACCACAATAATTATACAAAACTAATAACAATAATTTATTTATAATTTTTAATTTCCCATTTTTATTTGGGTGGATTGAGTTTTTTTGGTTGTCATCGCAGTTCCTTGTGGCTTTGTCCTGACTAATTCAAATATATTCGCGTCGCACACCTGATTTTGATTGGTGAGTATTTCAGCGAATATTTTTTATATATACAATACCTTAAATTTTAAGCCTACTTAAACGATATTAAACTATATACTACTTGAACCAGGGTGATTAAATTTTAACCATGAGAGAAGACAGACAAAAGTATAGCTGGCGTTGGAGAAAATACAGGGTGATTGACCCTCAATCCCTCGTCGATAAGGACTGCATAGGGACGGGTGGGGGCATATTGCCCCAGTTTTAAAGACTTTATTTGTTCTTTTATATAGAATTAAATATATCCAGATATTGTGAAAAACTATTACTCCATAATTTTACTCGATGGCATGTTCTCTGGTTAATTTATGCACTTAGGGATTATATTAGATTTTTTTATCTCATTCTTTGTTTTACTATTCTTACAGGTTGATTGTCTTGGTTAGGCTCGGAATCAACATAGTTTCACGAGTCTTGATTTATCGCGTTTTTAGACATTATCATTACATTTTTTTTTTGCAATATTATAGGGTTTTCAATTGTTTTATGAACTGTTGTTTCATTTGTACTGTTCGATAGTACTTTCGATTCGGTCATAATATCTAATCAGGACATGTGTGTTACATAATGACATTCATTGTAGATGGCGTTATTGCATAGCAAAAATTATGGAATTTATCTAAAATCCTTAAGGTCCCCACTTCCAGCTTTGTTAATTGTTGCCATTCAATGATGAAAAATGATAATACCTAAAGCAATTAAGCATCTAACACTTTGATTATTATTCTTCATTTTAACTATTCATAAAAATCCCACCTAACCTTTTCTTTGGCAAAAAGAAAGCTATTATGATAGATTATTATATGTATATATATACACACATACCGTTGGTATCAAGGGCGGATCCAAAAATTTAAACTTGGTAATTCACTGATTGATATAATAATGTACAATCAATTTATACCAGTGTAATAATGTATTTAATAAAGGTAGTTATTGTACAAACAAACAAGGGTTATAGTCGGAAAAATATTGACATTGAAGAACCAATATATACCGTGTAAATATTGACAAAGTGATTTAAACTCGGTCTCCTAGTATGAATATCGTTCTCTTTTTCACTGTGACCACTTATTGGGTTCGGTATTGCTGTACTTGTAATTAAGATGGATTGGTTTCTAATACAAGTCTAATAGTAATTTATCATTTAACTTAGATAACAATGAGTTACATGTTAAATGATTAAATAGTTTTTTTAATAGTTAAATAGTTAAGTTGTCAAACTTTCTGTATAAATCATGGAAAACACTTTAATACACTTAGTTTACGCAAGCTTTTTAATTTTAGGGTTTAGAGATTTAGGTTGTGGTTTAGTTTTTACGGGTTTATGTTGTATGGTGTAGAATTTAAGATTTATGGTTATAATTTAGAGTTTAGAGTTTAGGGTTTACGTTTTAAGGTCTTAGGGCTAGAGATTTAAGTTTTACATTTTATAGCTTAAATATGAAGGGTTATGTTAAATTTTTTAACATAGTTTGTGTACCAAAATATAACTCATAAATCATAAGAGAACATATTATTAGACAAAACATAGTTGAGTGACTAAACCACTATTTAACACTTTCTATAATTATACTTGTAATTAAGATGAATTGATTTCTAATAGTATATGTATGATGGTGTTGAAGACAGTCCCATTTTCAATTCCTCGTTATTAACAATTATTAAATTAAAATAAACAAATCAATGACTAAATGTGATAATTTTATATACCAAACAAGATTAAAATGAGAATTTTATATATAATATATTTTAATGGGTAAAACGTTAGAGGGACCAAACAAAAATTGAATTAAAATAAATAAACTAATTCCTTGGTCATGTGCTATTTAATAAGCTCACAAGAGGTCTTTTCCTGCCAATTTATATAAAACAGTGTTATGACAAAACGTATTTTTGTGCTAAAAAATTATAAATCAACCCTAAAGAATATTTTGTACTTAAAACAACTTAATAATTAAATATAAATACTTAAAGATTAAAATATTTCAATTATATATAAATATTAAAATTATTAAAAACAAATTTTTTAATTTTTAATAAATGTATATTATTTTAATATATAATTTTAGTATTTTATTTTAATTAGTAAATATTTTAAAAAATCTTATTTTATATTAATTTATATTAAAATTAAATATCCCGGTCTAGATTAAGTGTTTGAGTCATAAAATTAAGTTAATAATATATTTATTTTCGTAAAAATAATAATAATATACTAATAAAATGCTAAATAAACAAGCTATTGGGTGGGACTTTCAAAAATGAGAAAAAACCATTGGACGGGCCCCACAAAAATCATAAAACAGCCACGTTTAACTAGAAATAATTTAAAAAATGACTTCTTTATTTGGGTTTCTTCTTCAATTTACGGGTTTTTCTTCAACTCATGGACGTTTTTTCTTCTTCTTTTTCTTATTTTCATGGCAGATTCTTTCAGGATTTTTTTTATTTTTTATTGATAGGTCACTTGATTTAGGAAATATACAAATAGATCCACCTCTGATTGGTATGTTTCTTTACATATTAGCATTTAGCAAAAAGAATAGCTTTATTAATTATCATTTTTAAAGTGTAAAAAAGGAAAAGAATATGTCTCATTATGTTTTAAGAAACATTTAACAATGGAAATTAGAAAATTGTTGTGTCTACTTTATTAAAGTTTTAAAAATAAAAAATAAAATAATGAAACACATAATGTCTTTAATCCAATTATGAAATTAAAACAATGAAGTTAACAAATGATAATTAACTTTATTCTCAAAATGATTTTTTTACGCTGAACTTTTAAAAGTTATAGAGTGAGTATTAAACTTTAAATTGTGTTATAAAATGAGCATTGACTCGTTAGATGTTGTTAATAGTTTAATGACAGGTTGATCAAGCATGCTCATCTAATTAAGTAATACATTAGTTGTTACAAAATAGTCATTTAACTATAAATTTTACAGAATGATCATTAAACTATATAATTATTACAAAATGATAAATTCACTATTTAATTGTTACAAAACGATTGATTGATATAAGTTATATTGCAATATTTTTGCAGCTGCTTTCAAGATAATTTTTTAGAAATATTTTTTTCCGAGAAAAAATCTTTCATTCATTCATTTAAAATATTTCTGGAAACAAAGTCTCATGAAATCAACTAAAAAACCTTGTTATATAACCTGTAAAACCAACCATTATATAACATTTACAAAGTTCAATACTCATTTTGTAACAACTAATATATATTTTTAATTAAGTGTACATGCCCAGTAAGCCCGTCGTTAGGCTATTAATGATATCAAATGACTTAGTGTCCATTTTATAACAAAATTCAAAGTTTAATACTCATTTTGTAATTTTTAAAGGATCAGTGTAAAAAATAAATTTATGATAATTTAGTGATCATTTGTGAATTTTTAAAAAATCACAACTTATATATCAAATAATATTTTTACGGATTATTATTTCATACACTAACGGTGGAAAAAATATTCCACAAGCATGCTTAATTTTACTTTTAAAAATTAAAATCTAAATTCCTAACCCTAGTCTATAAACCCTAAATTCTACCCATAAATAATAAATCATAAATTCTAAACTCTATAATCTAAACCCATAAACACTAACCTCTAAATTAAACCTATAAACCTTAAATTAGACGTGCTTGTAGAATTTTTTCCACCACCGGCAATATATGAAATATTTTCTCTAATTATATGTATAATACATTGGGATCGGAGAGAAGAAGGTCCCTTACTTGGACCAAACTAAAAGAACAAGTTTGTCCTCAAAGTGAAGTTGACGAAAATGAAAGTTTGGATAAGAATCTGACCCATTGCTCCCTGCCCAACAAACAGTACACATGTTTACTCGCTTGCCATTGGCAGTAGAATTTGAGTAGGAAAAAAAACAAAACTAAAGAGAAACAAGCTCAAACAACAAACAATTTCATTCTTCACGAGTGATGATTTTACCATTTCTACTTTGGAATCTTTTCTCAAGAAATTTCCTACTTTATCAGAGGACAATGCCCTAGATTCTATAACTAGAATCCATCTTTTTATATGAAAAATACTATACCAACATAATACATTAATAATCATAAAAAATAATATAATAAGTACGATGTGATATCTTTAAACAAAGAAATTATTATATGATCTCGGTTCACCATGTCATATATAGTCTCATCTAATAAAATTCATTCATTTAATGACATGTAGGAAAGAGGTAAAGATTCACCTTGAAAAAAATGAGATGAAAAATTATTATTGGATGAGACCATAAATAACGTGGTGAGCCAAACCAGCTAATAATTTTTCCTTTAAACATGATTAACTAATGTGTTTAATATATATTATTATATTGTAGCACATGAACAAAATTTACAAAGTGACTAGTGGCTCTCTGCTTCTCTCCCTTATTTTTTTCTTAGCCGTAGTTTTTTAGTTTATATATTTTTTATTATCGGCGATAGCTCTAATCTTAAAAAATTATTATATAAATGTGACATACTACGTTACTTACGGCATCATTCACTATAAATCAGTTAATTAATTTTTTATATTATTTTTTTGAAGATAATTCTTTACTTTTTTATGCCATATAAATAGAGAATGAGTTGTTACATAGAAGTTGATTATGAATGGATTAGTGACATAAAAAAAGATTAGTCGGTTATTTTTTAGTGGACGTGGATCATGGATGTGGTAAACCGGGTCCATAAAATAATTTCTCCTAATCTTGAGTTAGTTATCGACGGTTGACTTTTCTTCTCGCTTTTCTCATTCTTTTAATATATTCTATGTTGTTTTATTTCGAGTTGTGTCATTTTATTTTGTTTAGTTAGTCTTCCATTTTCATATAAAGATTATGGACGTTTTTTTTACTCTTGTGATGCATTTTTTTGTTCTTATAGTGCATTTTTTTCAATGTTAAATTTAACGTCGTCTCTTCAGATGATGCTTATTATGTTATCTTGCTAATCTATCCATATTTTGGACCCTTGGAATTAATATTGATAGACGTTCGCAATCATTGAATATATGTTGCGATTGAGCTGTGATAATGTCAGTTTGTCAATTGTCCATCATTGTTTTATGCATTTTTAAGTTCGTGTTGATGGTGTCTGTTTGTATCTATATTTTGCTTGAGTTATTTGGTTGAATTTTTAACCCTTTCCGTGTTTGGTCCTAATTATTTTTAAATGATTAGTTTGTGCACTATGATAATTTTAGGGAAAATATCTGAATTAGTCTATTATCATTTTGTATATTCTTCTTGTAATATTAAGAGATTTCGTCTTTATTCAATTAAAATTATTTACTATTATTTGTAAAAAAACGACAAAGTGGCTGGTATATACCAACATAAATAGAATTGAAACATGAGATGTAACTCGAATTTATAATCCAATTACATTTAGGATAATGTTTTTTCTGTGGGGAGACGGGGTTGAGAAAAATTACTGTGTACCTAACGTTTATCATCAAAGCAAAACAGCAGTGATGGATGTGGGGTGAGGGAGACTTCATGTACAACTTATTTTCTTTTGGGACGGTGAGTGGAAGTGGGGTTGTCTCTGTTTTTTTTGGCTTAACAAAGAAAAATGCTTTGTTTTTTTTTTGACAAATCATAATTTTAATTTTAATTTTACAGAAAGGGAAGAGAAAATGAGACTAAAAAAAAATAGAACGTTCTTAGTGCAGGGACAGAGCCATGATTGAAGTATGAGGCGGCAATAAATCATGAGGAGGGTAAGTTAATTAATTTTAAAATAAATAGAGTTCTAAAAATAACTAAATCATAAAAATCAAAGAAATTAAGATTTAATTTCAATAATTTTAAAATTGAATGGTCTTAAAAAATTATTAAACTACAAAAAATGAGGGTCAAGACTTAATTTCATTAATTTTAACTTAAAAGGGTCTTAAAAATAATAAATCAAAATTTTTTGGGAGGGGCAAATACTTAATTACAAAGGTTTTAAACTATAAATGGCCTAAAATAATTAAATCATTCAAAGTTGAGGGGCAATTGCCCCTCCCATCCTCCATTTGGTTTCGTCTCTGTCCTAGTAGGTCTAGAACTCATAATCTGAGGGAATATAAGAGAACAAAGATGAACCGCTTGACTGACCGACCAAATGTGCAAAAAGCAATGTGTTTGATGTGCAAAATTAATGTGATTTTCATAAGGGTATTTTCCTAACTATAATTGTTGTGGGGACATTTTATTGTATGTTTTGATAATATATATCAACTTATTTGGATATGTGTTATAAAATGACCATGGAGTCCGGTTAATGTCACATGTTTATCAAAGTATATATGCCTCCTACTCCATAATCTAATTTAATTTTGCGACATGTCCTCTCAAAAATATAAAGAAAAATGGTAGTTATGGCCTATCATAGTTTGAGCTTTGAATTTATGCCATATTTGACTAAAATTTGCTAATTATTTAAACATGTTTGGCTGTCATGGAAAACGGATTATTTTGATGGTTTCATGAGTTTAGTCATAGCAATTTTCTTACCAAGAAAGCTTCGCAAGAATCTGAACCGGTTTCTTATAATAGATTAAATTAGGTTAAATCTCTATAAATTCTGGCTTGATGATATGCGAAGGGTCGAAGCGACATTTACGAAATATTGATACGTGGAATACATCGTGAATTTTGCTCAGCTCTGAGGGCAATGACAATCGATAAGCCACAAGGTCAACTTTCTCGATAGTCTCAATGGGCCCAATGAATCAAGAACTTAGCTTCCCCTTTTTGTCAAACCTCGAAACTTTCTTCCACGGTGAAACCTTGAGGAAGGCTCTTTCACCAACTTCATACTGTATATCTTTTCGCTTAAGATCGGCATAGGTTAAATTTTAGTAAAAAAAAAAAATGGGGACCACAACCCTTACCCTAACATTACCTTCCTAGCCTAACATTACCTTCGTCCATGATCACAACAAATCTAATTACTATATGACTTTCCAAATGTTACTCTATATGTTTGGTTAGTCTCATAGAACTAATAGGAAAGCTATTGTTCATTCATAATAGGTCTTTACATTATATGATCCGGATTAATGAATTAATTGTAGTCATATTAAACCTTAAAATCTTTAATTATTATTATTATTTATCAAAGTAATTTTTTATTATTATAACATAGCCAAAGTGGCACATGTACTTTTAAATTCCTTTTTATTTATTAGAGTTTTTTAATTTTCAAGTACATAGCATGCATGCGTTCAAGGAAGCTTCAATTCATGCCTAAGAATTTTCTTTACCTCTTACTCCGCACTTAAATGCATCAACAAGTCACATTAAAGTAGTAGTTTTTTTTTTCATAAATAAATTACTTTAATAAAATCAAAGCATTGATTTCTTATCTTACCCAATTGACTCATGTTAATTTTTACCATGTAGTATATTTAGAAGCTTTATAAGTAAATACATTTAGCCAGTTGGTCAAGCTGCTCATCTTTGTCCCTTCCTTTTTTCTCTATGTAGGATAGTAGGGTTAGAATTAGAATTATGAATTATAAAAAAAGATGAAGCTGAATTTATGTCTAGGATGGTTAGAATCATACTCCATGAAGTACCTAAAGATTGATCCTTGCTCAAATCCATTGTCGATATTTTTATTGGTGAAGAACTCGTAAATTATTTTTGTCATGATAGTTGACACTCGGTCCTTTTAATAAAAAAACAGATAGCTTTCGTTTTATATATGTCAAATTTAAAGATAAGGTTTGATGTATTCTAGTCATGTAACTTCAACCGCACGAAACCACACCAATTACCAAAGATGTTTTGATTCTACCAACCCAACATTCTTATAGTAAATTTGAAGTTAATTAGCTGTGCCATCAAGGAATTGTGTTCCACACGTGTGGTTCTCACATGTAACATATTTGGCAGCTAGAGATTATCCATATGTATATGTGATAGAGGTGGTACTAGATTACTAGTGGGGACCTAAACAGAACCTGCCTACCTATCCAATTAATGTATGTATTCACATATCACCCCAAGTTAATAAGGAGGGAAAGTTTCAAGCCTTCAAGGTGTGCCTTTGTTCTCATTTTTTTCTAACGGTATATTGTGATTATATAATAGCATCTACTCATTAATCTTAACATTTTGATAACATATATCGTGCAGATAAATTATTTGAACCCATATTATTTAAGGATTACAATTTTTTATCGAAATCACTTGACGAGTTCAACCCACACAAACTGTTATCTTACTTTGTTGAGTTGGTCGTGCTTTTGCTCATGATAAAAGTGCAAAGTTAGACGAGAGTTGGAGTAAAAACTAAAACACTTGAATTAATGTATAAAGGGTATGCATTAATCATTCTCTATTTGGCAATAGAAGAGATTAGCTTTAATTGCAATTAAGACCACACTTAATCTTAAGAAAGTGACTTTTACTTAGAAAGGATCTAATCCAAGGGTCCATAGTTTAGATTTCAATTTCTTGAATACAGCTTGAATTCCACCAAGGGCAGGAGCCTAAATACTAGTCGTTGGTTGGGAGGAAACGGCAACACAATTGCAAAAGAGGTGGAAAAGATAAAAAGTAAGGGGTAGGTGTCATATTCCCTTTTGGTAGTAACCATTAACTTCAAATGAATTGATAGATTACATGTATTTCATGCATTAATTGTATGATTAGACCATGGATTTATTTATAATTTTTTGAAACATTTGAATATAATTGAATTATATTTTGTTTGAACTTATTTAACTTTTGGGTAAATTACGTAAATCATCGCTGAACTTTAATCTTAAACCTATTTTGGTCATTAAGGTTTCTAAACGTTCAATTTACTTACTGAAGTCTAGACATTAAACGCTTTTTGTTACTAAAGTTTAGACATTGAACATTTTTTGTTACTCTTAAATCTCAAACGATCATAGATGGTTGTCGTTCGGTCCCAAAATTTTCTAGCCACTTCGTCTTGGCCCCATGAGTCTAAATTTGACCTTCATTTTGCCGAAAAATGCTCCGAAGTCCATGAATAGGCCAAAAACCTTATGATTTCTCTCTCGTCGATCTCTCTCCATCGTCGTCGGATGGAGCTCGTTTCTCAGTATGTTGCCTCTCTCATGCCAATGGAGTTTTCCACCTTTGGATCTTGAAGAAGTTCCTTCATTTGTCGGTAAATAGATATCATAAAAAAATTAACGGATGAGTGACAAAAAACATTCAACGATTAAATTTCAGAGAGTAAATTGAATGTTTTGAAACTTCAGTGACCAAAATAGGTCTGAGAGTAAAGTTCAGTGATGATTTACGTATTTTTTTGGACAAATGTTCGCTTGTATTATCCATGTAAAGCAGCAAATAGCTGCTACACAATCGTCCTATGGCAGGGTCCTTCTATACAAATATCCTCCAATCAATGCATAATTGAATATTTACCCTATCTTACGAGCTATACACTTACCATGCAATTTGGTTCGAGCTATGTCTTTTATACGATCAACCAGATCCTCAACAGTGCGAGAAGTACCCCGAAAATGCTTGTGGTTTCTTCCATCCCAAACTATATAGATGTGTGCACACCATGCTATCCTAAGAACATGTACAATGAGGGATCGTCCCGTTAAGTTCCCAATTGCCCAATCCAGTTCATCCTCCAAATCCATGATTGTCCTAGTTAAGCGACAAAGCTACAGGATAAAGTTCCATATTTACTTCGAATATAGACAGTCAAAAATCAGATGACATCTAGACTCTCTGCCATCCTCACAAAGCAAGCATCGATCATCAGTCACAACTCCCATCTTGCCTACTCTATCGCGGGTGGGAAGCCTGTCGAGTACGGCCATCCAAGTATCAAAAGAATGCTTAGGGATATGGGATGAAAATCAGATTAGTTTGTGCCAGCTAACCTTTGCTTGCTTGTCTCGTATTTTATTCCAGAACGAAGCAATTTTTACATGGGCCAAATCAGTATCAGTAGGGAAGATGGTACCAGCTTCGCTTCTCAGCTTGATTTACGTAATTTACGCTTAACTTTTTTTACTTAATTCTTTGAATTCAATTATAAGTTCAACTGTAACATGAGTTGGGAAGTTCTGTCTGTTAAACTACTTTGTAATTAGAAGAGAATAAAATTCGATTAGATACGAATAAAAATCAAATTCTAAGTTAATTGAATTGTTCGGGGTTTTAAATCAATTTGAATATTTTTTTGAGTTTTCGAGTTCGAATCAAAATGATCTTTTTCATTTAGATTATATTTTAATAAATTTTTTGAATTTGAGTTTTTGAGTTCGAATTGAATTGATTGGAGTTAAAGAGAGTGAAATTAAATAAATATGAGAAATCTAATTTCTAATTCCACGACATGGCCGGTGGTCAAAGACTCAAGAGTCCATCTGGATAAGCAAATTGGACCGACGGGGGACAAGTGCCATTGTTCAAAGGGCAGCAAAGACAAATCAATAATTTGGTACGGAATTAGTGATTAAGGCTATGATTATGGGAAGACTCTTAAATCTTCACCACACAATTTAGGGATACAAATATTGGATCTGCCTTAATCCTCCATTTATATGATAAAGTATGGCCCAAATATTAAATATTTAAGCCCAAAATGCTAAGACAATTGCAGGTTCTGCGTTTTAACTCGCGATTGTCCAGGAAAATGTCTGAGAAAACAAAGTTTTCAACTACAATGGCTTAATGTATAGTTTGGCCTTCAAACTATATAAACTTTCCATTTAGGCATTTAAAGATGGACGATGAAAACGAAAAGTTTTTACAAACGCCTTAATTTTAGGGTTTAGGTTTAAGTGTAGGGGGTTAGAATTTATGGTTTATTGTTAGAATTTATAATTTAGGGTTAGAATTTAGGGTTTGAGGTTAGGGTTTAGGTTTTAGGTTTTAGGGTAATATGGTAATTAAAGATTTAGGTTTAACCAATAAACCTTAAATTTTAACCATAAACCCTAAATTATAACTACACTCTCTAAATTCAAAATCCCTAAACACTAAACCCTAAACAAAATCTCTAAACCCTAAAATCGATGCGCTTGTGCATTGAATAACTACCCTTTAAACAATTTTCCATCCCAGTTTGAGTGGCGAAACTTTGGGTAAGAGTTTGGGGGCCAACTTAATTTTTAAATTTTTTTGGAGGTTTAAACTAAAATTTATTAAAATTTTAAGGATTTAACTAAAATTTTTAACAATTTTGAGAGATGTAGGAATGAACATTCGATCGAGTCAAATAATTTTTTTGCAAGGTTTTTAACTAAAATTTTTAATTAAAATGACCTTGACTCTTTCAGGTGGGATGTCGGGATAAACATTCGATCGAGTCAAATAATTTTTTTTTTGAGTTTGTCGAGTTGAAGATTTATATTTTATAACTTAAATTTTATTTGAAATTTTTTTGAGTTGGATCGAGTTTATAAAATTTGAGTCGAGTCAAGTTGTTCGAGTTTCTGTTCAAATTTAGTTGTAAATGTTTATAATGTTATGGTACTGTTTGGTTCCAATTTAAACTAATTTATATAACCATATACGATATACATATACATTTCTTTATTGTTTTAATATGTGATATACATGTATCGGATGTAGTTGAGGAACTCAAGTCGAACTTAAAATCGATCTACTGATTACTAAAAATTTGAGTCGTTCGAGCCTCATTTTATAACTCAAACTTTATTTAAAATTTTTTGACCAAATTTATGTTAGAGTATGCCCGAAGACCAATCATGAGATGGTTGTAAAAGACATACTTACTTTATCATGTTTATTAATATAGAGCCATTGTTATTTTTCAGTCTTATTCTGTGCATTTATAAATAAACTGAATTATAATAAAATCCTTAGAATAATATAGTTATTCTTGAATGTCCTTAGTCGAGTATTATTGTGGGCATGAACAACAACAATATATTAAGACTAATATGTAGTTGATTGATGACAATGTGTTGTCATTGACATGAAGATGTCAAAATCAATACATAAATATGTGTTAGAGAACAACATATTGGATTGATCCGAATGAGCATGTTTCTTGGATTATTATGTGACAGTCACAACATTGCTCAATGTGATAACTACACGTATGATCCTTAGACTTGAAATCATCATAATTTCAACATCGTTAGTGGCATATTTTGATGTGGTCAAAAGTGTGTCGTAACTGACTACACTATAAAGACTAATATTGGATATGTCGCAATCTATGTAGCAGAATATGGTTGGTCAAGATAGGATTTGTCCCTCCTACATAATAGGAGTAATATCATAGGCCACTTGATTGAGTGAGACTATAAAATGCATGGTCATGCTCGAATAAATTGATATGAGATATCATAGTTATTCGTTTGTAATAGTCTACTCAAGATATAAATAAATATTAGATGGACTATACAAGTATGAGTATTCCATGACTTGTGTCCGATCTAGATATGAGGACAAAATGATGCAATACATGAAAAGAGTTAATCACGAAAAAAAGGTTATGTCGAACCACGACTTCATGTAACTTAGGTAGCAATGATGCATTGCTAGATGCCACTCATTGCTTGTAATATTAGAAGTATTCTAGATATTACTGCTAACGTTACATGAGCCTACAAGGATCATACCCTATGATTGAAACGAACAAATATCGACTAGATAGCATGTGTACAAACTTGTTGTACACGTAATAAGTAAAAACCGAAATTATTATAATTACTGTAATTATAGATAATCTTGTTTATATATATTTTAATACTAAATAATTATTGTAATTATCAAATACTATTAATATATATATATATCTATAAATAAACTTAATTAAAGTAGAATCAAATTCTAAATATTTAATTATATTCGGTTAAATATATTGTATATTTAATGAGTCCGAATTTAATTAGAATTAGGTTTTTGAATGCTATATAAAGGCATTAGGTCTAGCAGCCGAGATATGCCTTTTGCGAAAAATCTTTCTAACAGTTAGAGAAGTAAAATATTGTTCGTTTCATTCGGGTGGACTGCGTAGAGGTCGGAACGCTATTGTGACGACTTGGATTCGATATCGTGCTAGAAGAATTGGATTCTCCTAACTCCCTGCAGTTTTTCAGATTTATTTAAAGTAACGATTCATCCCTTTCACCCCGGATTTGTTCCTCGTACATGGATCACTGGCAAAATACGTCATATAATTTTTCCGCTGCGCCATGATGTGTACTGCCGTATCTCAATAATTTATGAAATTACAGTCAACTTCAAGTTAAATTTTTGCATCGAGTCGAAAAATTTAATTTTTTCAAGTCAAATTTTATTCATCCTAGTGAGGTGTTGAAATCTCGGGAGATGGTTGCATTAAGACCGTATGCATCAACTGATGGACATTATCTACCTTAAAGATAAATGGTTCAATCATTGACAATAATGTTGAGCTCTTTAAAGTCTTCAAATCTATTTCTAAAACAAACAAATTTTTATTAGTTTTAACAAAATTTTACAAATATATAAAATAAATTTTCTAATGAAGTGTCATCTACCAAAATATATTTTATAGGGACAATTTTGATTACTATGAGAAAATCAATTTCATGGGTTCATTTCAATATCAACATTTGAATGAAAACTTATATGAACCATGACACACACATAGGCACAACATTATTGCACCACTTGTCTATTTTTAAACTACATCTCATTTATTTCTAGAAACTATAATTCATTAAATAATTAGAAAAGGATGGTCCAATTAATAGACAGAATTAATTTGGTTTTGGTTAATGCTTCCCTACTGCTCCACACAAATCAAATCGAATTTCACACTACTCAATTATTGTCCCATAGTTTATAATAAGTTCTTTCAATCTTTATTTATTTATTGGGTTTGAAAGATTACTAATTGTAAACTATAATTAGCTTGAAACCTGCCAATCAGGTCGGTTCCTAAGCTACTCTTAGGGAAGTTTTGATTAAATTAATGGAAGGTTAACATAGACTGCGTGGAGGTTAGCATGCAACACCCTGCTTGGAAGAAAAAAGAAGAGAGAGATCGACTTTGTTATCAACAATCAATTGGTCTAGCGGGATAAAACTTTAGGTCTCTTAAGTAAGGCCAGTAGTTAAAATTATGACATTGTGAATGAAAAATCTGAGTTAAAAAGATTGCTTTAGATTAGTTCGACCAATAGATCAGATATTGATGATTATAAAAAAAAAAAGTTTGAACAGTTGTTGCACCAAAACAAAACCTAATAAAGAAGAATAATTGAAGAATAAGTGCTCCAAAGCTCACTGTACAATCATCAGCAAATTTAAGTCGCAAACAACACAGACTTAACTTATTAAATCTAGAAGCTGGATCTTCCTTTACATACAAAATTATCCGTCTGGCTTGTCATTCTATCAAACCTTTCCGATAAGAAAAGACTCTGGAATTGTTTCAGTGGATGTAAAACCCCGACTTCAGCTGTAAATATCGCTTTCACTGGCCGATGATCGGAGAAGTTCTCTTCCACTCTGGTATATGCATGTTGCTTTAGTCCCGTGCCATACCAGATTATTCTGTCACACCTGGAAAATCAAACAAGAAAGTAAACACAAATTCCTTTATCAACAACTAAGATGATAATCACATATTAAGTTTGTAATTACCATGCCGGGGAACGTTTCTTTTCTCCTTTTTTGCTTTGATGAAAACATCCATAGTATACATCAGAATTCGGACGGTATTTATACGTAGGAGCGAATGCAATTTGTCCTTCATGGCACTCTTTAAATTGACCATTCATCAGCTCCATCCTCAGCTTCATTTCAGTAAGAAATTTTTTTAGAATAAAGGGTATTCTTTAACCCGGTTTTTTTAATTATATTTAATATTCAGATATGAATACGAAGATACTTTCTTATTACCTGATCGTTTTTGAGCAGGGAATTCCAATCTCTTTCGTCTACTAAGTTTCGAACAGTTGATTCCGGTAGCGAAATTCTATAATTCAAATCTCCAAGAAAAACCACCCGACTGCAAGACAAACCATGGCAATGGTTAATTAAGCTGATATCACCAAGATATTTGCATATTAGGTTTATTTTAATCCTTCTGTTCATTAGTCTGAAAAGTAATATTTTAACTTGATTAACAAGTCAACTTTATCATATAATAAATGGTTTTGATAATAAAAAGACAGTTTACCGGTAAATAAATTAATTTAATTAGCCCACCAGATTAAAATTTGCTTTTTAACAACTGCACTAATTTAATTATTAATACTACAAACTTTATAACCAAACGTCACAAATAAAATAATTAAAAAACAAACATTATCTTTGGCTGCCTCGGAAAAGATTCAAAGTTGGAAAGTGGTAATCAGATAATAATGCTTAAGGTTTATGATTTATTGAATGCGCATGTAATTTAATTAATTTACGTACTCATGGTCTAGAATTTTTCTTGGTAAATCAAGTGAAGGGCCTCTAGGGAATCTTGTTCTTGAAAATATTTCGGAAACATTCGAGTTTCTAAGCTTCTCATCCCCTTGTCTACCCCCAGATGCTAGATGACAGCAGACAAAGCAGAAGCTTGTTTCGTGTAGTCGAAATTGAACCGATACCGAACCCTGCAAACCAAGGTTTTTCGACAAAAATTGAGTTAAGGACGAAGAGTACGAGATGATTAATAACACTACCACGTAATTATATCAGAACTAGTTGTATCTTTACTCGTGATATCAGTATTATTTGTTTGATATGATAATCACCTTATTTCCTAGGCAGCCCATGATTCCACAGCCTATACATGAGACACTAGGGTACCGGATATAAGGACAAAGATAGCTTCGGACCCAAACTGAGATTAGAATCCCGACCATTTGCTTACTTATAATACACCGAAAGTCTTGCCCTGTGTTCTTGTTGTTCAAAGCTCGTCTTGTCAGGGAATTCCATTTCGTTGAAACCTTGTTGTTTTCTGATCCCAGCACGTTGGAGGTGCTAAGGGGTACAATTTCTTGAAAACTGAAGACAATCATATCAATTATCATTGTTTGATTTCCAGTGAAAAAACTAAAAGAAAAAAAAAAACGAAGGAAAAATACCCAAGAACATAGATTTCGCAGGAGGTATTGCCTGTATCTAGCAATTCCTCCATATCCAAATCATCAGGTGGTGCAACACCTCCAACGTTCCACGTACTAACAAAAACCCTTGAGAAGAAAACATGAAAGAAAAATTCAAGACATGTTAATTATTATTTTTTGAATATACTGAAGCCATTCGTGGTTCGACATGTTAATTATTAGAACTACCTGTAGTTATGTGTATCCTTATGGTGACTGAAAATGGAGTCCGGACTCAAAGATTGCCGATCTAAGCTTGGGATTTCTGTGTTCCTCGGAAAATCTGCGACGAAGTTGCTGCTTCCTAATCTCTTTCTAAGGATCTTGTTAGCCACTAATCTAGGCCACATAACCTGGATGAAGAAACAACACTAAATATCAATAAGCAATTGTGTATGTACACTAAAACATGCATATATGAAAATAATGCAATACTAACTTGTTGGTTTGTAGACATGGTGGAGGAAAAAGAGAGGGAAAAATGAAAGGAAAAGAAAGGAGGGGAGAAAATGATGAAGAGAGTGCTAAAACAGGAAAAAATGGGAGAGATGGAGAGATCATGCTGAGGAACCGAGAGAGGGACCTGTGCAAGTTGAGAGGGAAAATAGAGGTCTTGAATTTCTTAAAAACTGTGTGACGTTAACCATGATGCGCCATTCTTGTTAAGTTTTGAGCCCGGGTGACCCAACCAAACCCAAATTACAACCCGTTTACCTAAACCCGGATCCAAATCCGTTTACAACCCATGACCCGACCCGGTAACCAAAAACCCTAAAAAAAACCTAACCCTAAATAACCTCCCTTGCCGCCGCCGGTCATCCACTGCATTCGTCCGCCTCCACCATCACTTCACCAGCAACCAAAACAAACCCCAAATTAAATCAACCCATAAACCCTAATTTCCTAAAACCCTAAATCTAAAAATCCTAAAATTAAATCAATAACATAACCCTAAACAACCCTCTGCCACTTGACTCACCAAATCCTTGCAACACCCATACCCGGCCATACTCTGCCAAAGCCATAAAATCCGGCCATCTCTCCATCAAGATCTGTGGATTAAAAATAGAGGGGAGTTGTTATGGTATTGAGGATAAAAACCGAGCCAAGCATGAATGTAAAGGGGGCTGAGTTAAAAAAAACATAGAGTAGAGGGGAATTTTGGGGTTCTCAGTTCCGAAAAAAAGAGTTTGAGGGTTCATTTTCGATCAAAAAATGTAAAGGGAGGTTTCTTTGAATCAATAAAATTTTCAAAGGTAAAATAAAAAATATTTTGAACTTTGATTTCAATTTTAACTTTTTTTCCTTTTTGTTTTTATTCGAATCAGATAAAAAATAAAACAAAGCTTTGAAGCTTACCTTCGCCGCTGTTGTGCCGCCTGCCGCCGTGAGGCCGAGCGCCGAGGAACGGCCGTTTGGAAACCGAGAGCAGTGGCGCCGCCGTCGAGGTTAAGAGAAAATGAGGGCTAAAGGGTGAAAATTATTAGGTCTTCTATAACCCTAAAACTACATTAACCCAAAAAAATAATAACCCCTATCAGTTTTAAACCAGACTTAACCAAAACGACATCGTTTTAGTTTACCGATTCGTGCGGTGACCCGCCCGGGGATGATCCGCATTTTTGTTTAAGGGGTTAATTACGCAAGTGGTCCTTCCTTTTCTTTCCAGCTTTTGTTTCGGTCATGGGATAATTTCTCCTTTGGTCCTTATGTTCATTTAGCGCGTTTAAAATCGTCCATTTTTTATTCTTTTCGTAGCTTTTAATTTCCGTTTCATTTCAATTCGGTCACCTTTGGTTCATCATTTAATTTCCAGCCTTTTAATTTCTATTAATTTATATTTATTTCTTTAAGTTTCACATGTTGTTCATTTTAGTAATGTTTGTCAGTTATGCCATGTAAATTAGTAACCCATGCGTTTTAGTCCTAAATCTCTAGTTTCATGTTATTTTAGTTTAATCCATGTATTTTGTCGTTATTATTATTATCATCATCATTATTATTATTGTTATTATTATTATTATCATATTTTATGTGTTAGATTAATATTTATGTTTGAATGTTAGAGTAGTATTTTATTTGTGTTAGATTATTTTTTAATTTTGTTAGTATTTATTTATTTTATCACCTTGCATTTATTTATGTTTGCTTTTTTTTTTTAAGTTTGCATAACAGATATATAATTGTCAATGCGGTGCCCTTTTATCCGAGCGTAAACGGGGCCAGTATCAGGCGTAGTGATAGTGGTTGGGCGTTTACTCTCGAATAACGGGGCCTTTAAAATCTACTCGCACTTATAACCAAATTTTAAATTAATCGTTACTTTAATCCGAAAAGCTTAATATTAATAAAGCGGTAATTATTAAAGTACCAATTTTAGGCGGTGTGGGGGTGCTAATCATTCCCCATCCGTAACCGACTCTCGAGCCCGACATTTTGAAATCTTTGGTTTTTACGGTGTCCGGTCCACCTTGAGTGTCCGGTGACGACTCTATTTTTAAATAAAACACGGTTTTATAAACTCCACGCTGAATACATCATTTTCAAAACAAAGTAAAAAAAATAAAAAAAAATACATTTTTTTTAGCGAGAGGGACATCGCTACAGATGGCGACTCCGCTGGGGACATTTTTTGGTTTTCAAAAATAAAAGAGAGTCGAGCTTTTAAATAATTATCTCTTTACTAATATCGGAAATTTCGGATTAAAGTGACTATTAAATTAACATTCGGTTATAATTGCGCGTTTATTTTAGCGCATTTAAAATTTGGCATATAAACCCGTACTTTTAAGTGGGGGGAAATACTAATGCTTTCGTGAGGATATCTTTCCTTCGTGTAGGCTTAGCAAGTACCTTCAGGGCTCGAGTACCTTATGCTTTTGTAAGGATATCGTTCATTCGTGTAGGCATAAGCGAATGGGTCCCCCTGAATTAAACCCGGTTGAAAGGAGCCTATAATGGGTGATGACCGGGGACCTTGCTACTCTTAGTAGATGACAACAAGGATAATTCGGGTACCTCTTAGCACCAAAACTGCATATAGTGAGCCATAGGAGCCAACCCTTTAGAGTCATGTGAAACTCTGCCCGATTAGTGGTCACCCTATTTAGGCTCTGGTGCCTTATTTCTTGTTTATGTACATTTTTTATTACTCTATTGTTGTTATATTTATCATTTGTTTTATTTAATCATTTTATTCGATACTACCTCGTTTCATTTTCATTTTCAGCACATCAATTCATTTGCATCATTACACAACATCATCACAATCTTAATTTTGCATTGCATTCACATAAATCATTTTGCATTTAAGACACATTTTGCATATAGATGCATCAATTTAAAGTCGGTCATCGGGTTACCCCATTAAATACAACAAAGTTGGTCGATCTAGCACCTTACAGAACCTCTACAAGAGCCTGATCTTGGGGCATGTCCAAAAGTACCCTCGACATCTTTTACAAATATTGTGCCTCTAACAAGGTCCCAGTCCGGGGGCATTCTTTGCCAAGGTCCAGCCTTCATTGCCGAGTCAAACTCTTGCATCCTTGACCACAGTCTGTAAAACCGCACCCAATCCAAAAAAATAATGAGCTACCATGAACCAATACAATTTATGAACCCAACTTAGGGGGCAACAGAATCCATACTCAAAGTGTCAAATTCAAGAGCAGTTTCAGACGATGGCATAAGAACGAATAAAATGTTAGGGCATACACCCAGATGACTGATCGAACCCAAGACAAAGTCGGGGCACCGCCGCATGAAAAACCAAGATTCTGACGGGACCAATAAGGAGTCAGTGGCATCCTTTTGAGGATCTAAAAAAATCATATCACATTCATGCATGTAGTTGCATTTATCTTGCATAGAATCATTTTTGCATAAGTCGTACATTTAGTTTAAATGCATACACCAAAATCACCATGCATTTAGGCATAAAATTAGATGCATTTTTGCTTGTACATATAAACAGATTCCCAAAAGAGATTGAACATCCTCAACATGGGGGCAACGACATGATGACCAACCTTATTCATGGAAGAGGCCAAACAAAAGATGTTGAAATATCTAAATAAAAGGTACCAATGACAAATTTTGTAAACAATTTACTAATAAATGTTTTTCTCCTTTGTAGGATTTGATTCCTCCAACGATGGCGTGACGGACGCTAACAATTTCCCGACTATCACTCATGCCAACAAAAATTCTTTCCAGGTCCTGCCCTCTGTCGATATAGAAGCCGAGCAAATTTTTCAAAAAAACTATCTCGTTGAAAATGGCACAGCAATCCAAATCATGCCTCTGTCAGTGGTGGTACGCCAACTTAATGTAGATCTTGCCTCTGTCGGTGGTGCTGCATATCAAATTTTCCATCAAGATCCTATCTCTTCATCGGTGGTGTAATGGATCCCATATTCTGCTGATCTAGTCTCTACGTCAGTGGTGTAGCAGATCAAACCTATCTAGATCTTGCCTCCGTCAGTGGTGTAGCAGATTAAATCTTACCCAGGTCTTGCATCTTCGATAGTGTTGCAGCTAGACCAAACTTTTCGTTGGAATTTGCTCTTTTACTTACAAAAAAATCAAAAAAAATAAAAGAAGAAAAAAATAAAAAAATGAGAAAGAAAAAAAATCAAAAAAGAAAAAAGAAGAAAAAAGGAAAAAAAATCAAAGAATCCAAAAAAATCCAAAAAAGAAAAAAATCAAATCAAAATGAAAATCAAGTTGTTATCATTTGCTGATCTTGCTCATCCGTTGATGGTATAATAAGATCTGTGTTGCTGAAATCCGATCTTACCCCTCAATTGATGGTGTAGATAGATCCAACAAATGTAACTTTCGGTTCTGCCTCTTCGTCGGTGATGTAGCTGAACCAAATTTGCCAAATTTCGATCATGTCTCTTTGTCAGAGTTGTAGCTGGATCAAATCTTCAGACCTTGCCTCTTCGTCGGTGTTGTAGCCTGGTCAAATATAACTTTCGGTTATGCCTCTTCGTCGGTGATGTAGCTTAACCAAATTTGCCAAATTCTGATCATGCCTCTTCGTTAGAGTCGTAGCTTGATCACAAATAAAAAAACACTCTGATCCTGCCTCTTCGTCGGTGTCGTAGATGGATCAAATCTTCAGACCTTGCCTATTCGTCGGTGTTGTAGCTTGGTCAAATTTAACTTCCGGTTCTGCCTCCTCGTCGGTGTTGTAGCTAAACCAAATTCACCAACTTCTAGTCTTGCCTCTTCGTCGGTGTTGTAGCTAGACCAAATTCACTAACTCTTGATCATGCCTCTTCGTCGGTGTCGTAGCTGGATCAACATTACTAACTTTAGACCATGACTCTTCGTCGGTGTTGTAGTTTGGTCAAAATTTACTAATTTTCAAATTTTATCAATGTTGTTTCTTGAAAAAATGAAGAAAAAAGCAAGAAAAGAGAAAAAACAAAAAAAACAAAAATGAAATTAAAAAAAAAGAGAAAAAAAATCAAAATGAGCTTTCAATCTTTCGATCTTGCCTCTTCGTCAGAGTTGTAGCTGGATCAGATATAAGAACTTTCATCCACCGATCCTGCCTCTTCGTTAGAGTTGTAGCTGGATCAAATCTTCAGACCTTGCCTCTTCGTCGGTGTTGTAACTTGGTCAAATCTAACTTTCGGTTATGCCTCTTCGTCAGTGTTGTAGCTGAACCAAATTCACTAACTTTCGGTCTTGCCTCTTTGTCGGTATTGTAGCTAGACCAAATTCACTAACTCTTAATCCTGCCTCTTCGTCGGTGTCGTAGCTGGATCAACATTACTAACTTTAGACCATGCCTTTTCATCAGTACTGTAGCTTGGTCAAAATTTACCAACTTTCGAGTTTTATAAATGTTGTATCTAAAAAAAAGAAAAAGAAGGATCAAAAAAAATAAAAAAGAAAATGAAAAAAAGAGAGCAAAATGAAAAAGTAGAAAAGAAAAAGCAAAAAGAAAATGAAAACAAAGAAGAAAAAGAAAAAAACAAAAAGAGAAAAGAAGGAAAAAGTTGTCAGTTTTTTGATCTTGCCTCTTCGTCAGAGTTGTAGCTGGATCAGACGTCAGAACTTTCGTCCATCGATCCTGCCTCTTCGTCAGTGTTGCAGCTGGATCAAGTTTTGTGGACCCTGCCTCTTCGTCGGTGTTGCAGCTGGGTCAAGTTTTCTTAGGAATCACATCAGCATCAATAATGTAGAGAGTCGCACTCATTTTGCTTCCCCAACCCCATTTTGAAGATTTTGCTTCCTCCAAGAGTGACAAAGTCGATCCGTCAAGTGTAGAAAGAAGACATGGGCCGAAGAGAAAGAAGATCTACAGAAGAAAGAAGACGTACGTCAAGAGGAGAAGCCTAGCCGGACCGGACCAAAACGGGTCATTCTTAGTCTTTGCTCTATTGCTGTTACACAACAATGAGCAAAGAGGGGCAACTGTCATAACCCGTTTTGAGCCCGGGTGACCCAACCAAACCCAAATTACAACTCGTTTACCCAAACCCAGATCTAAACCCGTTTACAACCCATGACCCGACCCGGTAACCAAAAACCTTAAAAATAACCTAACCTTAAATAACCTCCCTTGCCGTCGCCGGTCATCCACCGCCACCGTCACTTCACCGGCAACCAAAATAAACCCCAAATTAAATCAACCCTTAAACCCTAATTTCCCAAAACCTTAAATCTAAAAATCCTAAAATTAAATCAATAACCTAACCCTAAACAACCCTCTGCCACTTGACTTACCAAATCCCTGCAACACCCATACCCGGCCATACTCTGCCAAAGCCATAAAATCCGGCCATCTCTCCATCAAGATCTGTAGATTAAAAATAGAGGGGAGTTGTTATGGTATTGGGGATAAAAACCGAGCCAAGCATGAATGTAAAGGGGGCTGAGTTAAAAAAAAACAGAGAGTAAAGGGGAATTTCGGGGTTTTCAGTTTCGAAAAAAAGAGTTTGAGGGTTCATTTTTGATCAAAAAATTGTAAAGGGAGGTTTCTTTGAATCAATAAAATTTTCAAAGGTAAAATAAAAAATATTTTGAACTTTGATTTCAGTTTTAACTTTTTTTTCCTTTTTGTTTTTATTCGAATCAGATAAAAAATAAAACAAAGCTTTGAAGCTTACCTTCGCCGCTGTTGCGCCGCCTGCCGCCGTGAGGCCGATCGCCGAGGAACGACCGTCTGGAAACCGAGAGCAGCAGCACCGCCGTCGAGTTAAGAGAAAATGAGGGTTGAAGGGTGAAAATTATTAGGTTTTCTATAACCCTAAAACTGTTTTAACCCAGAAAAATAATAACCCATATCAGTTTTAAACCAGACTTAACCAAAACGACACTGTTTTAGTTGACCCGATTCGCGCGGTGACCCGACCCGGGGAGGATCCGCGTTTTTGTTTAAGGGGTTAATTACGCAAGTGGTCCTTCCTTTTATTTTTAGCTTTTGTTTCGGTCATGGGATAATTTCTCCTTTGGTCATTATGTTCTTTTAGCGCGTTTAAAATCATCCATTTTTTGTTCTTTTCGTAGCTTTTAATTTCCGTTTCGTTTCAATTCGGTCACCTTTGGTTCATCATTTAATTTCCAGCCTTTTAATTTCTGTTAATTTGTATTTATTTCTTTAAGTTTCACATGTTGTTCATTTTAGTCCATAATGTTTGTCAGATATGCCATGTAAATTAGTAACCCATGCGTTTTAGTCCTAAATCTCTAGTTTCATGTTATTTTAGTTTAATCCATGCATTTTGTCGTTATTATTATTATCATCATCATTATTATTATTATTGTTATTATTATCATATTTTATGTGTTAGATTAATATTTATGTTTGAATGTTAGAGTAGTATTTTATTTGTGTTAGATTAGTCTTTTTAATTTTGTTAGTATTTATTTATTTTATCACCTTGTATTTATTTATGTTTGCTTTTTTTTTAAGTTTGCATAACGGATATATAATTGTCAATGTGGTGCCCTTTTATCCGAGCGTAAACGGGGCCAGTATTAGGCGTAGTGATAGTGGTTGGGCGTTTACTCTCGAATAACGGGGCCTTTAAAATCTACTCGCACTTATAACCAAATTTTAAATTAATCGTCACTTTAATCCGGAAAGTTTAATATTAATAAAGCGGTAATTATTAAAGTACCAATTTTGGGCGGTGTGGGGGTGCTAATCCTTCTCCATCCGTAACCGACTCTCGAACCCGACATTTTGAAATCTCTGGTTTTTACGGTGTCCGATCCACCTTGAGTGGCCGGTGGCGACTCCATTTTTAAATAAAACACGGTTTTATAAAACTCCACGCGAAAGACATTATTTTCAAAACAAAGTAAAACAAAATAAAAAATACGTTTTTTTAGCGAGAGGAACATCGCTACATTGTCTAATTTGTAAACTTCAAAATCAAATATGAAAATAAAACGAGAGAAAATATGGAGGGGGAGAGCAAGAAAACATGGGTCTTTATTTGCAGGCTTCAACTTTTTGATTTTCTTGAGCTTATTGGAGGATCAGCCTTTCTTTTGATTTGTCTATTTAGTTTTATTTAAAGGGAGCAAGTGGGGGATGGAGGTCCATAACATAAAAATGAGTTTATATTGTAATAAAAAATTTAATTAAAGCAAATCGTAAGTTGCAATTGACAGCGATTTAAATAAGGTATTCTATCTTAAATGGTAATTAGTTGTATATTTATTGAAAAGATTATTTTTTATAACGGTTGATATTTAATTTAATATTTATATTGGTTGATTAATTTAAATCGAGTATAATAGAGGTTTATTATAAGACAATTATTTCAACCCAATTTACTTTATTTACATCGTCAGAATTTAAATCTCTAACTTTATCTACAAGATCTAGTATCTCATTTTACTAAATTAATTGATTGTTGATATACACTACCTATTTTTTTAATTTAAATAAAATGACTCATCTTTCCATTTGAGGAAGTTTAATCTAAACTCCTAAAAAAAGAAGTTTACTTTGAAAACGAATAATTTTGATATTTTTAAAAGTAAATGTAATAAAATGCACTCCATACCCAAACGAATAATTTGTCGAGTCTAGATTTTAAAGTGTATTTCAGGATTCGAGTTGTATTTGGGTAACAGATGAATTAGTTTGGCTCGGATATGTAGTATTATTTGTCCTCCACCTAAATTAAGGAGTTTTTTTAAGAGGCTCGTATCCTGACCGTATCAATAATAATAATAATAATTTCTTCTTTCAAAAAAAAAACTTATAAGCGATAAATATATTGTTTATTAAGTTTTTAATTGGATTTAGTGTCATAAGTCATGCCAATTCAGTTAATGAAATTATAAATGTATATTTAGATAGAATTTATTTTTATTAAACTGAATTTTTTAAGAGTTATATTATTTGAGCGAAATACAATTTTTTTTAAAAAAAATGTTTCCACTTTCCACACACGGTGAATGATACATATTCTTGTTTCTTAATTGTATTCAACATTATCCGATAATAAAATGCCACATAAACATAATTTTGCTTACATGGCAATAGTTGATTATCTAATGAATACTTTAGATCGGCGTTTCTTTCAAACAAAGTTTTGCCTTTCTAATATATTTTGTTTTCTTCCATGGAGATGACTGAATTATGAGAGACGAGATGTAACTCTTTTGCCGTCAACTAAATTTCAACCATCCTCAATTTAAACTCAAGGAACTTTTGAATTACATGCTATAATCTCCATTTATGCACATTTTTGTTTGGGTAATTATTTTATGCACAGCGATAAAAATAAAAAGTTTTCACAAGCGTCTCAGTTTTGGGTTTAGAGATTCCGTTTAGGGTTTAATGTTTAGAAGTTTAAGTGTAGGAGTTTTGAATTTATGGGTGTGGTTAGAATTTAAGGTTTAGGGTTAAAATATAGGGTTTATAAATTAAAATCTAAATCCCTAATCACATTATCTTAAAACCTAGAACCAAACCTCTAAACCCTAAAGTCTAATTCTAAACCATAAAATTTATCCATGAGCACTAAGTTCTAAAACCCTAAAATGAATTCTAAACCCTAAAATTAAGGGAGCTTATGAGAACTTTTTATTTTTTACCGCCAGTGCATATGATATTTTCCCTTTTTATTTTACCTAAATAATTTTCTAAGTTACTTAATCGTTTTATAATAATTAGTTTTTTTATAAAAAAATATTTTAAAAAATTTATAGTCAATAATTATAATATAATAATCAAATGAATCCAAAAATGTAATGTGATAATTAAATATCATATGTTAAATGACTAAGTTTTAACTATAACATAAATAAAAAATATTTTTGTAAATTGTCAGTTTCATGTGACAAGTAAATAGTGTCAAAAATCATTTAAAGCTTACTTCCAAGTTTCAACTATAACCTAAATAAAAAAAGCTCATATGTGAAATGGAAAATTATTATTAAATTTTATTTTAATTATACACAATCTAAATTTCCCTATGGTAATATATATTGTCCAGGCATATATTGCTCTTTTTATGAAAAAAAATCATATATTTCTCAAGCATGTCATGATAATAATAAATTTTGATATCCAAACATATATGTATATAATGTAAAATCTAAATTTGCTACAAATAATAATCATATTTTTCAAATCCGAATATTATCTTACACCTTAACATAAAAAAGTAAATCAAATATTTTTTATTTTAATTTTTAAAGTATTTACAAAAACACTAACAGCTGTTGGGTGTATTGGTAAGACACATTATATTTTTAAGGAGAGGGCACGAGTTCAATCTTTCGAGACGACACTATTGGGAAGGTAGCTTTGCACCCGAATATGAACCGTAAGACGAACATGGATATTATCCAAAAAGTATATACAAAAACGAATCCAATAATTAAATAAAAAATCTATTGATATTCGAATTTGTAGCATGTATTAGCATTTCTATGCCCTATAACACTAAAAAAATTATTCTAAGCTCTAACCTTAAGTTTTAAATTCTAATCCATAAATCTTAAAAAATGCACCTTACTAATAATTTCCTAAACCCTAACTTAGTATGAGAGCATAAATATAAACACCGAAAATGAGCGTAGAATAACCAAGACCGGCAAACGATCCCTAGTGCAGTTATTGTCGTGTTCTGCATATAAAAGAAAAGGAAGAGAATATATGAGGTAGGAATAGTATCTAATCTAATATAATCCTGAAAAGTTTGAATCCTTTCTAATATTATATTCCATTTGTGTTTTTTTTTTCTTCTAATTTGCAACTAATCCTGTTATAAATCTGGGACATGTTATTGGCCAATTCCACCCTCACTCTTTTCTTGTAATAAATTAAACATGCAAATTGGTGATGGAATTTGATAGGGCAGTCGCAGCCACAGGAACCAAATCACGCGTTGCTGGAAATGGAATGGATTCCATTATTTTATATCTCTCATTTTTTATTACTTCTTTTCTGATTTGTATATTTTAATTTAAGAAAATCTAAGAAGGAAGATTACACGACTTTGAGTTAAATCACAAATGTAATGAATTGTATGCCATGAAATTTTCTATAATCATTATTGGAATATCGTGTTAGAAAAGTGTACAGGTGTAAAACAATATTGACTAGTAGCGATTAAGGGAATAAAAGACACAATTAATGTGTCGTGGTAAATGTTACTGTCTTAGAAACAATTACATTTGAATTAGTGTAATCACGTTAATGAACGATGCCCTTTAAAGTTAACATAGTCTTTCGAAGTTCTTACACTCGAAATAAAAAAGTGAAATCTATAAGTGTTGCTCTCTTTAAAAGAAAAAAAAAAGGAGAATAATAATATTCTAAGGTGTTTAAAAAGATAAGTTGGAACTTGATATTTATAATAAAAAAAAATAAGGGCCAATCAGTAAATTAAACAGATTCAGTTATCATAAAAATCTCAAACACATCAATATCTACTATATATAATATATAGAAATAAAATCTTATTTGCAAATAACAAGATTATATATTATTTCTTTTTATTTGCATTATCAGTGGTTAATCAAAAGTAATTATATATAAAGATATTTGATCAGGTGTGAGCCAGTTAAAATCAAGCACTAAAAAATCTTGGATGTGACTAAACTCGATATTGGTTGAGTTTCTCATCTTAAGCTCCAAGGTAGTTAGTGAAGCATGAATTAGTACACATAATCTAATTAAATAAACCCTTATTGATGTAAGTGGGATACACAATTTTTTTAGAAAAAAAAGAGCATTAAACATATAAATAAGGTCTTTGTACGTTTTACTATTTAAGTAAAAAAAGGAAAGAAAAAAGAAGTCCACAAGTTGTGGATAATTAAATGAATGGTACCTACCTAGTTGCCATATTAAGCGGAGCTATTTGAAAAGATTAGGGTACAGTTGACCTCACTTAAAAAAAACTATTATATGAAAATATTAAAATTATATTAAAGTTTTTTTAGGAAATATTAAAATTGACTCCACTTAATTTGTTGGGGGTATAGAGTCAATAATACTTATTGTAGTGGTATAAAAATTCCTTATACCCCATATCCTGCTTTGATCCTACTATCTGAAAATCCTGACTCCGCCACTACAAATTAAAGTTTAGCAAGTTGGTTCACTAGAACCGAAGAAGTAAATACAGAATCTAACTCATGACATCAACAACATCATTCGAAGACAAAAATAAATCCGAAATCTCGACACATACATTGTAATTTCACTAGTTGGTCCAAAAATATCCCTATCCAATGGAGTAGTAAATTTTAATGGGTTTGTCCTAAGAAGCAGGTAATGTGGTAACTAAGCACGCTCTACATAAAAGGCCAAATTAGATACTGTTTGGGGGTCCTTCTTATACGTGTAATGAAATGTAAAATAATAAGCTTATTAACTTGATTTGCTAAAATTGTATTATAAAATTTTAATAATTAAAATAGTAAAACTCCTTTTTATCCTCCTCTTAATTTTATTTTTTTCTTGTAATAAAAAATTGTAATATTTTTAATTAATAAAATAATAAACCTATTCTTTATTCCCCCTCTCAATTCTTTATACATAGACTCAGGTTTTGATATTAAAAAAATTGCTCAAATTTGATTGGTCGAAATCAAAGTTTTACTTGAATGTGTTAAATATTTAGCTGATTCAGCTCCAACTCAAACTGGTGAAAATATCTCTGCTGAACTATTAAAAAAGATTTTTTTTTGAAAAAAAAATAATACACTTTTTTCCTTGTAAATCAATAAAAATGAGATTTAAAAAATGGTTAACACCCAAAAAATGTTGTTATTATCATTTGAAGTTACAATTACAAGATATAATCATAATTATAAATAATAGATAAAACTAGGTATTTATATTCTTTGTGATCTTTACGGTTATAATAAATTATTATTATTTATTTATATAAATAGATAAAATCAAATCACGTTTCTTAAAAATGAAGATATGTAGTAAATTGTACATATACATAAAGAATTCACAAGATGGCGAAAGGGAAAAGCCAAAGCTAGTTTAAGGACAACATAGAATCATAGAATAGTTCCTTAATTAATATTTGAAACATCAATATTAAGTGCATACAATACATCATTGTGGTCGTCAGTTGGGAGAAAGAGAAAACTTGGGGTGGCTCAAAGATTTTTATTTAATTAAATTACATGCTATCATGTTTAATGTTAGCCCTAAGATTAGTTGTTGTTGTTGTTTTTGAATATGCTGATGTGATTATAAGGTAATATCTGTTTAAATGTTTTAGCCATTTAATAACGTACGCATACCGTACACACATGATGCTCGAACCTTAGTCACTTGAATAAAATACATCATCATTTACTATTAGAACCACTCCACGAGTTTAAGATTAGTTGTTAACACTACAGCAATATATATGGTTCTTCTTCTCACAAGCACGAACCGAGTGAATAGAAAATTGTTTTCAACCGGGGAGACAAGTGCGTTCACACATAAGAAAAATGGAAACTAGTATTTTTGGTTTCTTTTAAAAATAAATAATAAAATTAATTTTTATTAAATATAATGTTTTTAACCTTCTTAAAAAATAATATTTCAATTTAAATCCTTTAACATCTAAAATTTTATAATTTTATATCAATCCGAATGTAGAGTTTATAGTTCTCCTCTCTTAAGTCAAATGGATAAATGTAACAAGCAGGGATGAACCCACCTTTACTTTGGGAGGGGCTCTTCCTCCCAAGCAGGGAGAATTTCTTTACCTTTGTTTATTATATTTTTTAAAAAGTTAGATAAATTATGAATTAATCATCATCTTTTTAATATTTATGTTTTGCCCTTTATTTTAAATCTTAACTCTATTTCCAATAATAAAAATATACCCTAATATTTTTATTATTAAATTTCAAATGGGTAATCATCTATTTTTTTAAATCATCTGCACATCTGATTACTCTCTTTCTACATATGGATCGGCATATCCTTTGGAAGATAGAAAAGGTTTTTTTGGGTAATTTTATTTATAGTAATCTTAAATCAATAATGTCATTTCTTCTTTTTAATTGTATTAATTTAATTCTTACAATTTTTTTAAAATCAACAATGTTGGCTCTCCTTTTTAATTTTATCAATTTAGCATTCGAACTCGTGAATTATATCAATCTCACTTTTTGAATGTCATTGACTAATAGAGCAGTTATATTATGTGCATGTGGTCATTATCTGCTTCCACATCAGTCGTTATCGCTAACTATCTTGTCATGTCGATGATGACTATTTAATTTTGATGACGTGATAGTATGAATTGAGGGTTTTAGAATTAATTAATTATTTTAAAATTACAACGATAATTGTATTACTATGTCATTAAAATTGATTTGTCATCATCTTATTGGAGGACATTAATTTATTAAAGAAAATGACATATGGACATGCTAACTCAGACGTTATTAATTATTTAATGAAAAAGTACCTATCATAAAAAAGAGCAACTGATGATATCGATTTTGTCGATCAACGACAATCAAATGACGAGATTGATATAATTTAGGGATTTGAGGGCCAGATTGATGAAATTAATAAGGAGGGATAATACTGCTAATTTTGAAAGACCGTTAGAACTAAATTGATGAAATTAAAAATGTTTAATATAAAAGCTAGATTAGTTAAGGCCTTAAGTGTTGGATAACTAAGAACACAAGTGGGAGAGGCAAAGATTTGGTGTAGAAGATAAACTTTCACTCAATTTGCTTTCCCCCCATATTTAAAATATTGCCGCAAATCAAATATCATTGGTCTAATTATCACTTTTTGTATTTTTTTAAATGTTTAATATGTGCTAATGACGTGATTAGTTGTTAATTATTCACTTTTGTTATATTTGATTTCCAATCAAAAGTCACACTTTTCATGTAGATCCCCTAGGCATATTCTAGGGGACCACTTTTTTTCTTTTTTCTTTTTCACCTTTTAGCGTTTTCATTTAATTTCGAGGCTTTTATTTATTTGTTGCGTTTGCACTTTGCATTCTAATAATTTATTTAGTCGTAATTATTTTTTTTTGTTTCTGTTTGGTAGAAACGTGTTTGTTGGCGATTTGACATTGGTTAACTTCACAAAATTATAAAAAAAAATCTTATAATTTGGTCGTTGCTTATTACTGATTAAGCAATTAATTTTATCGACAAACAAATAAATATTATTTTTGTCACTTTAATTTTTTTATTTACTCGTATCTAGATTGTTCCTACAACAATTTTCAGCCTTATCTTCTTTGTTTATATAAAAATGATAGGATTAAAGAAGCAATGTAAGTGATTATTTATTTTAATTTGGACCGATTGTAATGACCCGTATCAAACCAAACTAAGCCCATTACCCTAACTAAACCCGGATCCAAGCCCCAATACCTGACCCGGATCTGACCCAAACCAACAAAAAAACCCTAAAATTAAGCCTAAATTTATCCTAACCCTTACCCTAATATCCAGCTGCCACCGCCATCCGCTGCCGCCACCACCGCCTTTGTCCAAGCCAGCCGTCGTCGTCCGCCACTGCTGGAGACATGTTCGAACCCCAAATCAACCAAAACCAAACCCTAAATTACCCAAATCTTGCCGAAACCCTGAAATAAAATAAAACCCACTCTACCATGTCACTGTCCAACCTACCCTCTGCCATCACCAAACCGAGCCACCATACTCTGCCATTGTCATCCCCAAAAATCCGAGATTTCCCTTAAAATCCAGATCTACAAATTAAATGAAGGGGAAAAGGGTGGTTATTTTAAATGTAAAAAATGAGGTTATATAACCCGAAGGAAAAATCTGTAAAAAGGGGGCTTTTTAGTTCGAGAATCAGAGAGAAATTAAGGGGGTCTGTTGAGTTCTAAAAAAAATCTTTTGTAAAGGAGATTCGAAAAGAAAATTTCCAGATCAATACAAAGAAAGTTTTCAAAGGTAAAATAGAAAGAGGTTTAAATTTTGTTAGTTCGAAATCTAAGTATTTTCTTGTTTTTTCGATTCGAATAAAATGAAGTAAGGTTTCGAGACTTACCAGTTAAGCGCCGCCGTGAGGTCGCGAGGCCGGTGAACGGCATGGTGAGGGGGTTGGTGTCGCCGTCGCTGCTGTTGAGAATGAGAGCAGAGGAGAGAAAGAGTTAGAATGATTTAGGTTTTTTTTTAATCTGCTTCGAAGTGAAAGAAAACACCCCTTATAATTTTAACACAAACATCTTAAAACGACACCGTTTGGTGTCTTTGTTTTTGCTTAATGGTCAAATTACATCTCAAGTCCCTAAACTCTTTTCCCGCCCCATTTCTGCCCGTGGTCTAATCTTGTGTTCGATCCTTGTTTTTCTTATGCATGTTCATTTTGGCTTTCGGTTCCTATTTCATTTCATTTTAGTCACAAAATTTAATTTCCAGCCCTACATTTCTGTTTATTTGCATTTTAGACCGCATGTTTTGCATATGTTTCATTTCCATCCTGTAATATTAGACATTTATGCCATGTAATTAGATATTCATACATTTTAGTCCCTAACCTTTAGATCCATGCTATTTTATGAAGTGTTAGTATAGATCATGCATCTTTATTTTAGCATTTTGTTATTATTATTATTATTATTATTATTATTACCATAAAGTAGTTTACTATAGATTAAATGTATAACATATATGTACATACGTATTTATGTTTTTATCTATGTATAATATTCACGTATTTTTTGTTTTATCTTATTTTATATATAGGTATGTGTATATATTTTTATGTATGTTTGTAAAATAATATATAACGTTTTATTTGATTACAACGTATATAAATAATGATGAATATTTGTGTTACCTTAATTAGTATATTTTTAGATTAATATTCATGCATGTTTTAGAGTAGTGTTTTTTATGTTAGAATGCATTTTTATGTGTTAGATTAATGTTTATGTATGTTGGATTAGTATTTTATTATGTTAGTATTCATTTATATTTTTATCGCATTGTATTTATTTATGTTTATGTTTGCTATGTTTTAAGTTGCATTTCAGAATATAAATTGTCAATGCGGTGCCTCTTTATTCGAGCGTAAACGGGGCCAGTATCAGGCGTAGTGATAGTGGTTGGGCGTTTACTCTCGAATAACAGGGCTTTTAAAATTTACTTACACATATAGCCGTATTTTAATTTAATTGTCACCTTAATCTGGAAAGTCTAATATTAATAAAGCGGTAATTATTAAAGTACCAATTTTGGGGGGGGGGTGCTAATCCTTCCCCATCTGTAACCGACTCCCGAACCCGACATTTTAAAATCTCTGGTTTTCATGGTGTCCGGTCCACCTTGAGTGGCTGGTGGCGACTCCATTTTTAAATAAAACACGGGTTTTTCTATATCTCACGGAAGACATTTTTTAAAACAAAACAATAGATAAAACTCGTTTTTAGCGTAAAAGGATATCGCTACAGATGGCGACTCCGCTGGGGACGTTTTTTGGTTTTCAAAAATAAAAGAGAGTCGAGCTTTTTTTTAAATAATTACCGCTTTATTAATATTAGAAATTCCGGATTAAAGTGACTATTAAACTAACATTCGGTTATAATTGCGTGTTTATTTTAACGCATTTAAAATATGGCATATAAACCATTTTTTAAGTGGGGGAAAACACTAATGCTTTCGTGGAGATATCGTTCTCCCGTGTAAGCCTAGCAAGTATCTTCGGGGCTCGAGTACATTATGCTTTCGTAAGAATATCGTTCCTTCGTGCAGGCATAAGCGAATGGGTCCCCCTAAATTGAACCCGGTTGAAAGGAGCCTATAATGGGTGATGACCGGGGGCCTTGCTACTCTTAGTGGAGGACAGCAAGGACAATTTGGGTACCTCTTAGCACCAAAACTCCATATAGTGAGCCGTAGGAGCTAACCTTTTAGAGCCATGTCGGTACTCTGCCCGTTAGTGGTCACCCTATTTAGGCTCTGGTGCCTTATTTCTTGTTTATGTATAGTTTTTATTACTCTATTTTTGTTATATTTATTGTTTGTTTTATTTAGTCATTTTATTTGGTACTAACTCGTTTCATTTTATTCTCATCGCATTGATTTCACCTGTATCATTGCACAACATCATCATAATCTTAATTTTGCATTGCATCGATTTAGGACACATTTTGCATGCATTCATTTTCAGAATAAGAAAACTAGCTCTAAGGGTGCCCTATGACAGTGATACTAGATAAAGTAGAAGATCAGTCAGCTCAGCATCCATACGGAACCCGATACAAAACAAAGATGGCGAACGATGAAAGATTGAAAAAAAAAATAAGCAAGATCAGAAAGAATTGCAAGCGAACATAGCCAAGCAGGTTGAGGAACAGTTGGCGAGAGTCCAACAGGATATGAGGGAACTGCTGGGGACTAGGATATTATGTATCCTCCGGGGTTCATGCCTGTTCAAACCAGGATACAGCCAGAAACTCAACCCCAGGTGATCATTTCTCGGGAAAAGTCTCATCTACATCAGACCGGTACTTCGATCCCTATAAATCGGCCATCTACATCGGAAGTTAAACCCGGGTGCAATCAAGCTAAAAATTTTATCTCAGAAATGGATCATCTGTTTGAGACCGAGGGGCTGAAGGTAGAAGCTTCAAAGGAAATCGAAGATCGATGTAAGAGACTCGAAGAGAAGCTAGAGGCTATGGGAGTAGAGGATACCTTCAGTGGATTCGATGCCAGTGAATTCAGTCTTGTCCCAGATTTGGTTTTACCTCCTAAATTCAAGGTCCCAGAGTTCGAGAAGCATGACGGGACAAGTCATCCCCGCACTCACCTCACTATGTTCTGCCGGAGGATGACTGGATACGGCCGAGACGATAAGCTATTAATTCACTGCTTTCATGATAGTCTATCAGGATCTGTTGCCTGATGGTATAATCAGTTGAGCCGCCGTCAGATTAAGTCATGGAGAAACTTGGCCAAAGCTTTTCTGGAGCAGTACCGACACGTCAATGATATAATGTCAGACCGATGGACGTTGCAACAAATGAAACAAAAGCATAATGACAGCTTCAGGCAATACGCTCAGCGTTGGAGGGATATAGCAGTTCAGGTCCAACCCTCGCTCAGTGAGAGGGAGACAGTGGTTACATTTGGACAAACTTTGGAGGGTCCGATCTTGGGTCGCTTGATAGGCAACGCGACTACCAATTTTGCCGACCTCGTGCTATCCGGGGAGCTCATTGAGAATGTCGTTAAGATTGGCAAAATTGATGACAGAGGTAGTTCGTCCCAGAAAAAGCCCTACCATGCAAAGAAAGATCATGAAGTAAACGCTGCAGGAGTTCATAATGTAGTTATTCTAAGCCTATCACAGTTGTGCAACCTAAGGCCATGCCAAGTGCTCACGGTTCCTCAAGCCAAGGCTCTGGTCAGAGGAAGAACACTGAAAACATAGAATTTACTCCACTACCAGTTTCTTATGGAGAATTGTACAAATAGATGTATGATGTCTACATGGTGGCACCCTTTTACCGAGATCCAGTACAACAACCCTTCCCGAAATGGTATGATCCCAATGCAAAATGCGATTATCACGCAGGACAGGTTGGCCACACCATTGAAAACTGCTTTGGCTTAAAAAAGTTGGTGGAAAAATTCATTAAGCTTGGGGTGGTAAGCTTTGATAACTCAACAAGAACGGCTACAAGCAAATACCCTTTACCGAAGCATGAAGATGCCAATTGAGGGTGTTGAAGGTTTTTTGAACTGGACCATGTTTTAATCCAGCTCAAGTATTGCACTGTCTTGACCACAGTAGGTCTCCTTGTAGTTTTTATTACTTTCAGAGTAATACTTTTGTAAACCAACCTCACTGACTTAAGTACGATGGTGGTGAGAGTATTTTGTAAGGGATCAAAACTACAAGTAGCAATGCAAACATCTTTTGTTCGTATCTAAGTCTTGAATATCCAAAACACATCACCCTAAAGTTTCAAATTTGAATAGTGTCAGATAATGTCATGTAATGAACAAAATTTTAGGGGCATCCACTCAGATGAGAGCTGATCGAACCCGAGACAAGGTTGGGGCACATACAAAAAACCAAGATCTTAACAGGACCAGTAAGGGGTCAGGGGCATCCCTTTGAGGATCGAAAAAATCATGCCACATTCATGCATGTAGTTGCATTCATCTTGCATTAAACCATTTTTGCAAATGTCATACATTTAGATTAAGTGCATACACCAAAGTCACCATGCATTTAGGGTAGACACATGCATTAGATACATTCATGAAATCTTGCTTGTATATAACAGGTATAGGAAAAAGACCGAGTGCCCTCAACATGGGGGCAATGACAAGAAGGCCAACCCTAGTCTTGAAGGAGGCCAAACACGAAGAAGATGTTGAAATACCCAAAATAAAAAAGTATCAGCGACAAAATCTTTGACAATTACTGACCAATGTTTTTTCTTTTGTAGGATTTGATTCCCCCGACGATGGTGTGACGGATGCCAACAAAAATTCTTTCTTGATCATGCCCTCTGTCGATAGAAAAGTCGGGCAAATTTTTGAAAAAAATTATCTCGCTGTCAGTGGCGCAATCACCCAACATCTTGCAAATCATGCCTCCGTCGGTGGTGGTATGCCAATTTAATGAAGATCTTGCCTCCGTCGGTGGTGTTGCAGATCAAATTTTTTATCCAGATCCTATCTCTCCGCCGGTGGTGTAATGGATCCCATATTCTGCTGATCTAGTCTCTCCGTCAGTGGTGAAACAGATCAAATCCAAACTAAATCTTGCCTCCGTCGGTGGTGTTGCAGATCAGATTTTCCATTCGGTCATGTCTCTCCGTCAGTGGTGAAGCAGATCCAATCCAAACTAGATTTTGCCTCAATCGGTGGTGTTGCAGATCAGATTTTCCATTTGGTTTTGTCTCTCCGTCAGTGGTGTAGCGGGTCTCACTTTTTGCTGATATAGTCTCTCCAGCAATGGTGTAGCAGATCAAATCCTATCCAGGTCTTGCCTCTTCGACGGTGTTGCAGCTATACCTAAATTTTACTCGGAGTTTACCTTTTTAGTATAATTGTAGCTAAAAAATCAATCCAAAAAGGAAAAAGAAAAAACAAAAAAACAAAAAAAATAAAGGAAAAAAAACAAAAAAGGAAAAAAGAAGAAAAAATCCAAAAGAATAAAAAAGAAGAAAAAAGAAAAATTGAAAAAAGAATAAGAAAAGAAAAGAAATGAAAAAAGCAAAAATGAATGAAAAATCAAAAAAATGAAGAAAAAAGAAGAAGAAGAAAAAAAAAACTATCCGATCCTGCCTCTTCGTCGGTGTCGTAGCTGGATCAAATCTTCAGACCTTGCCTTTTTTTCGGTGTTGTAGCTTGGTCGAAAAACACTCTGATCCTGCCTCTTCGTCAGTGTCGTGGCTGGATCAAATCTTCAGACCTTGCCTCTTCGTCGGTGTTGTAGCTTGGTCAAATTTAACTGTCGGTTCTGCCTCCTCGTCGGTGTTGTAGCTGAACCAAATTCACTAACTTCCGGTCTTGCCTCTTCGTCGGTGTTGTAGCTAGACCAAATTCACTAACTCTTGATCCTGCCTCTTCGTTAGTGTTGTAGCTTGATCAACATTACTAACTTTAGACCATGCCTCCTTGTAAGTGTTGTAGCTTGGTCAAAATTTAGTAACTTTCTAGTTGTATTAATGTTGTATCAAAAAAAGAAGAGGAAGAAAAAAGAAAAAATCTAAAAAAAAGAGAGAAGAGAAAAAAGAAAAGAAAAGAAAAAGAGAAAAAGAAAAGAAGGAAAAAAATTAAAAAAATGAAAAATTAAAAAATGAGCTTTCAACCAAATACTGATCATGCCTCTTCATCAGAGTCGTAGCTTGATCACAAAAAAAGAACAACTATATGATCCTGCCTCTTCGTCAAAGTTGTAGTTGGATTAAATCCCCGGACCTTGCCTCTCCGTCGATGTTGTAGCTTGGTCAAATCTAACTTTCGGTTCTGCCTCTTCGTCGGTGTTGTAGCTAGACCAAATTCACTAACTCTTGATCCTGCCTCTTTCGTATTTGTTTGTATTTGGATCAACATTACTAACTTTAGACCATGCCTCTTCGTCGGTGTTGTAGCTTGGTCAAAATTCACCAACTTTCAAGTTTTATCAATGTTGTAAAAAATCAAAAAAAAAAGAAAAAAGAAGAAGAAAAATATGAAAAAGAAACAAGAAAAAAAGCAAAAAGAAAAGAAGAAAAAAAGAGAAAGAAAAAGGAAAAAGTTGTCAGTTTTCTGATCTTGCCTCTTCGTTAGAGTTGTAGCTGGATCAGACATCAAAACTTTCATCCATCGGTCTTGCTTCCTCGTCAGTGTTGCAGCTGGATCGAATTTTGTAGACCCTGTCTCTTCGTCGGTGTTGCAGCTGGGTCGAACTCTCTTTAGGTATTAGCTTATTATTAATAATGTAGCAAACCATACTCATTTTTGCTTCCCCAACAAACAACCCCTCATTTTGAAGGTTTTGCTTCCCCAAGAGTGACAAGGTGGATCAACCAAGACAAGAAAGAAGACCTGCATCAAGGAGAAAGAAGATCTACTGAAGAAAGAAGACATACGTCAAGGGAAGATAACCAGCTAGACCGGATGAAACGGGTCATTTTTAGTCTTTGCTTCGTTGCCGTTACACAACAACAAGCAAAGAGGGGCAACTGCAATAACCCGTAACCAATCCAAACTAAGCCCATTAACCTAACTAAACCCGTTACCCAAACCCGGATCCAGGCCCCAATACCTGACCCGGATCTGACCCAAACCAACAAAAAACCCTAAAATTAAGCCTAAATTTATCCTAACTCTTACCCTAATATCCAGCCACCACCGCCATCAACTGCCGTTGCCGCCACCACCGTCTTTGTCCAAGCCAGCTGCCGTCATCTGCCACTGTTGGAGACATGTTCGAACCCCAAATCAACCAAAACCAAACCCTAAATTACCCAAATCTTACCAAAACCCTAAAATAAAATAAAACCCATTATACCATGTCACTGTCCAACCTACCCTCTGCCATCACCAAACTGAGCCACCATACTCTGCCATTGTCATCCCCAAAAATCCGGGATTTCCCTTAAAATCCAGATCTGCAAATTAAATGAAGGGGAAATGGGTGGTTATTTTAAATGTAAAAAATATGGTTATATAACCCGAAGGAAAAATCTGTAAAAAGGGGGGCTTTTTAGTTCGAAAATCAGAGAGAAATTAAGGGGTTCTGTTGAGTTCTAAAAAAAATCTTTTGTAAAGGAGATTCGAAAAGAAAATTTTCAGATCAATACAAAGAAAGTTTTCAAAGGTAAAACAGAAAGAGGTTTAAATTTTGTTAGTTCGAAATCTAAGTATTTTCTTGTTTTTTTATTCGAATAAAAAATGAAGTAAGGTTTCGAGACTTACCAGTTGAGCGCCGCCGTGAGGTCGCGAGGCCGGTGAACGGCATGGTGAGGGGGTTGGTGTCGCCGTCGCTGCTGTTGAGAATGAGAGCAGAGGAGAGAAATAGTTAGAATGATTTAGGTGTTTTTTTAATCTGCTTTGAAGTGAAAGAAAAACCCCCTTATAATTTTAACACAAACATCTTAAAACGACATCGTTTGGTGTCTTTGTTTTTGCTTAATGGTCAAATTACATCTCAAGTCCCTAAACTCTTTTCCCGCCCCATTTCTGCCCGTGGTCTAATCTTGTGTTCGATCCTTGTTTTTCTTATGCATGTTCATTTTGGCTTTCGGTTCCTGTTTCATTTCATTTTAGTCACAGAATTTAATTTCCAGCCCTGCATTTCTGCTTATTTGCATTTTAGACCGCATGTTTTGCATCTGTTTCATTTTCATCCTGTAATATTAGACATTTATGCTATGTAATTAGATATTCATACATTTTAGTCCCTAACCTTTAGATCCATGCTATTTTATGAAGTGATAGTATAGATCATGCATCTTTATTTTAGCATTTTGTTATTATTATTATTACCATAAAGTAGTTTATTATATATTAAATGTATAACATATATGTACATATGTATTTATGTTTTTATCTATGTATAATATTCACGTATTTTTATTTTATCTTATTTTATATATAGGTATGTGTATATATTTTTATGTATGTTTGTAAAATAATATATAACGTTTTATTTAATTACAACGTATATAAATAATGATAAATATTTGTGTTACCTTAATTAGTATATTTTTAGATTAATATTCATGCATGTTTTAGAGTAGTGTTTTTTTTATGTTAGAATGCATTTTTATGTGTTAGATTAATGTTTATGTATGTTGGATTAGTATTTTATTATGTTAGTATTCATTTATATTTTATCGCGTTGTATTTATTTATGTTTATGTTTGCTATGTTTTAAGTTGCATTTCAGAATATAAATTATCAATGCGGTGCCTCTTTATTCGAGCGTAAACGGAGCCAGTATCAGGCGTAGTGATAGTGGTTGGGCGTTTACTCTCGAATAACGGGGCTTTTAAAATTTACTCGCACATATAACTAGATTTTAATTTAATTGTCACCTTAATCCGGAAAGTCTAATATTAATAAAGCGGTAATTATTAAAGTACCAATTTTTGGCGGTGTGGGGGGTGCTAATCCTTCCCCATCTGTAACCGACTCCCGAACCCGGCATTTTAAAATCTCTGGTTTTCATGGTGTCCAGTCCACCTTGAGTGGCCGGTGGCGACTCCATTTTTAAATAAAACACGAGTTTTTCTAAATCCCACAGAAGACATTTTTTAAAACAAAATAATAGATAAAACTCGTTTTTAGCGTAAAAGGATACCGCTACACCGATTTACGTCGTACACCTGCTTTTTAACAATTAGTTTTATAGTAATATAATGCGTTTGAAATTGTCAATTCGGCATTGGAAATGAGAGTAATGTGTCAAAGTGAACTAATTTAATTACATTTTGTATAAAGAAATTATAAAAATCAAGTAATATGTTTTAATTGAGTGATTTATACAAATAGTTCCATATTTGAGATTATATTACAACCTAAGTCTTAAATGAAAGGGAAAATAAGAAATTTGCAGGCTACTTTGTTACTTCAGTTGTATAACAAGTTGACTTCATGGCGCTTCAATGATTGATTATATGACATTAGCATTTGACTTCAATAAGGGCGAATCTATTTGTTATTCAATATTTTATTTTTATTTAAAAGTAATAAAAATGTTGTTTTTATATTCTTAAAAAATTATGATTCGACAATTTTTCTCCATCATAATTTGTTTTTTTTATTTCAACCTTGTTTCTAAGGGATGCATGCATATAACAATGTTATTATTTATCTATTCAAAAAGTAATGTTATTATTTATATGATTATTAAAAATTATAGGTATAGAAACCACGAATTTAAGTAAGATGGTAAAAATTTTATCTACATTAACCAGGTTCAATCCTCATATTAGACGTGGAGTAGTTTTAAAATTTATGATCAGCATTTATCCCTAATATGGGCTAACAGAACACGAAATATACGTCTAATTACACATCCATTTCCGATTAGACTACATTTTCCACGCTAAGTCAAGCCAATATGCACCATTCGCTGTTATAAGTCATATGTAGCATGGGTACATTTTGATAATGTCCAAGTGTATAAAAATCATGTTTATAATACCTAATTATTCCTTTACCAATATGGTCCTTTTGACCACCACCTAACTACTTTTTGTGGTCCTTAAAACAATTTCATAAACATATATGTGAATCGCATAACAATTTAACCACACAAAACTTGATTATTATAAATGTAAATCAAATATTAAAGCATTAAATCGGAACCGTTTACTTGAATTCGAGTAGCAATTCGAATGAACAGATTTGTTGAGACCTGTGATATCACAATTTTCTTAAGATAGATTCGTATGCTCCTATGGTGCTTGAGAAACGTTAGACACTATCTCTTAGGATACAACAACAGAATGATCAACTGCAATAACACATATGTAGAGATCACGAACTGGAAGCTTGCTTTCTTCTATCACCATGGAAAAAAATGAAGAATAAATATAGGATGATTTTAAAAAAATTGGGAAGAGTTGAGAGAAAAAAGCTCTTCACTTGCAAACGTTCGTTATGAGTTTTTGTTGTTGTGTGTTGTGAATTCTTCGCATACTATCTAATAAAATTTATTTTGAGTTTAAAATTTTTTGACTGATTCTTGGATGAGGCAATCAAATTTGGGCTAAAATTTTGACAAGTACATGTTAGGACCAATCAATCAAAATATTCGTGTTCCACACATCAGGTGGGGTGCACCTTTAACCCAAATAGGTTGAGTGAGCTTGGATTTGCACCGCTTGTACCTATGTGCAAGGCACAATCATCAATAAGCTTATTCAACAATCTCTTAGTTGGTTCCATTATATATACACCTCCCACATTTGATCTCTAATCAATATGGGATTCAAGCTTACTATTTTCTTACCAATTTTTGCAAGTTGCCTACTTTGAGCATTAATTTCTCATTCATCACTCAACCAATTTAAGCATATGAGATATCGTTGTAAAGATCTCATGGAGTAGAATATGAAACGATAAATTCATGATTCGATTCTCCATATTTACCCATTGAAGATATGCCTCAAATTTTCCATATTATCACAATTTTCCGACACTTAAAATCTTTCTTAGGCTCTAATGCACATGACAAAAAATTTGGCCATTGACCAATATTTCGTCCACTGGTGGATCTAGACTTCGTATTAAGTGGGTTTAAGAAAGTCAAAGTTAAACAAATTAAGTGAGTCAAGTGGGTTCAAATATATTTAAATTCCCCCTCTACCCTCAATTTTTTCTATTTTTACAAGGATTATCTAGAACCAAGTAGGGTCACCCCACTAAACTCCACCTAAATCCGCCCGTGATTTCGTCAACTACTACACCAATTTAGCATTTTACCCCCATAACTAGCTAAATACCACACTAATAATAATATTTCCTCAACCATTGACATAATACTAAACTCATAAACACTTTCAACCTCCATATACAAAATCACCCAAGAAATTGATGACCCCTATATACATACATACCATATAGTTCATTGATCCTATGTCACATACTTAGCAGCTGCCGACGACTTACAATTTAAAAAATAATCCTCCAACCAGCACTGGGCAACTTTGGTAGCAAAGGGAACAAAATGAAAGAAAATAATAATAATAAAAAACAGGGAAAGAATTTGTTTTTGACATTTTTTTCTCGTATTTTCGCAATCCAATCTAACTTCAAGAACTCCCGAATGACCGTCATCTAGGCCAATGAAATATAATGCCCAAACCTAGGCCCAAAAGATGAACAATAGTGTGACACATCCGCCCACGTATTCATTTAACAAACATAGATACAAGAAAGGGATAAACAGGCCCAGAGGAGAATCAAACATGTACATACGAGGGAGGTGAAAACTTCAGCTGAAATCGAATTATGACAGTGAAACAACAATACTCTCCTCCCAATGAAGGTGTTATACCGGAGTTAAATTATAATGAATGGAATATAATATTGTGATATAAAGTTAAACAAACATTTTTATGAAAAATTATATATTAATTTCTTAAAAACCTCTAAACTGAAAAAATCAAATGGACAGACTTGAGGCCTCAAATTCGGAAGAACAGATTACAAGTCTCTTCATCAAAGTGTTATCATTATGTCGTACTACGACTTGATTACAATATTCTCACAATGATAATCACAATAAGTAAACTTGCATAAAAATTTGGGAAATAGTTGTTCTATAAAACATAACATCTCACCTTTTGAGCATGTCTTTACTTTTACCAATGCTGTTTTGCTCACGCTGCAAGTTTCCACTAAGCTTTTCTGGTTTGTAAATGTGTTCTTCTTATTCAATTTTTTGCTTGTGATTAGTGATTTAAATTGCGATTGCGTTGTATTTATGATCACGTTGCCTTATTATAGTAGCGGACATAACTGATGCTATTGTGGTCACTACAAATATCGCATTCGTGAATCTTTTAATAACAAATGCTATTACGGACATAACTATTACAAGTATCGTGGTTTCAGACGGTATCAAAATTATAATATAACGACTATTATCGTGGTTACGGATTGTTATTATGATTGTGGATCGCTATTTAAAACACTTGAGAAATAAAAGAAATGGGAACAACAAATATAAATGCAAAACCCAAATAAAAAGTTGGATTTTTTGGATTTTGGTGTTAGTTCCTGCCAAGAGAAGGTAGTTGAGACCATAGTGGAATAAGGGCGACGTTTAGGATTTTTAATAGAATTATAATTAAAATTAAAAAAAGGTTAAATTAATATTTTATCTAGGTTAAATTAGAAATGAATCATTTTAAAAAAAAACATTTTTAGCATGATCAAATAACAAATTTAGTGATAGTAATTTTTTCAATAACAAATTGAACAAAATAGAAATAAAAGTGAGTAAACTTGTAATTTGCCCTGAATTTGATTTATTTATTTTCTTTCACATTTTAATTGATTTATTTTCAAACTTTCTTGCTTACTATATATTTACTTTTACATTTTCTAATTGGTTTTTAATTTTCAATAGATACGAATTGAGATAAATATCAAAGCTACACATAAAATTCAATAAAGTGTGCAATATCGTACATAAATTTTGATTTTAAAAAATTGTATAAATATAATTTTGATTTAATTTGAATTTCATATCATTAAAATTGTAATGATTTAACATCATTTTATTTTACATATTATACACGCAAATAATTATATTTTTATTAAAAATCATTATATTTATCCAATATCAAAATAAATAAGTCTATTTATTTTTATAAAATATATACAACTGAATTGAAATGAAAGTCTTATATATATATATAATTAAACTGAATTTAAAATTTTATATATAATTAGTTAATTGCATCAAATCATAATTCATACAATACTATATTCCACGGATTTGATAAATGATTTTTTTATAAATAGTCCTTTTCATTTTAATTCCCAAAATATTGCATTTGACATACCTAAGATTTCTAATCTAACTTTGAACAATAAGGGTGCAAACTATCGGGAGGATCCTATTTTAAAAATTTTGGGTTTTGGGAGAAAAATTACAAGAGTTTAGGGTGCATAATTAAATTATCAAAATGAAAAATATTTTTGGAAAAAAATGAGAAAATATAAAAATCCGTGTAAATTAAAGTTTACACATACTTTTTAAATTTAGGGGTTATGGGTTTAGTTTAGGGCTTAAAGTTTAGGGGTTTAGGTTGTAGGGTTTATAACTTAAGGTTTAGGGTTAGTGTTTTGGGTTTAAGGTTTAGGATGTAGGATTTAGAATTTAGGGTGTTAGTGTCAGGGTTTTAGATTTTAGATTTAATAGAAGGTTGTGTAAAAATATTTTACACGAGCTGTGTATCAAAATAAAACTCCAAAAAAATCTAAAATTATATTTGAGTAAAAAGAGAGTGGCTTTCAAATAAATATTTTTATTACTCCATTGCCAATTTCAGTTTTGAAAATCTTCACTGGACTATACTTGATATTTAAATAAATATCAAAAACATACTTTTAAATATAATTTTATTATTACTTTCAGTTTTGACAATCTTTATAGTAATTAATTTTATATTTGAAATAAATATAAAAAATATAAATCAATTTTGGTTAAATATGTAATTATATATATATAATTTACTTTTACTCAATTGTATATATGAAGTTTTGATTTCATTTGATTTTTAAAGATTATTAAAATTGGTATCTACATAATATCGTTTTACATTTTAAATTGAACACAAATCAAAATTTCATGTGTATGATTGCATAAAATTAAAGTTTATGTATCACATTACATATTTTGATCAAATTTCATGTATAATTTTAAAATTTATTCATTTATATTTTTATATGAACTTTAGTTTAATACACAAATTTTCTTTAAAAAACTTAATTTTATTTAAAGAAAAAAATCATATAAAGTAATAGTATTAGTAAATTTAAAAATCATGCATCACCTAAAACAAGAAAATCCATATAGTATTAATTAATCCTACATGATAAATAAAACAAAACTGAAAAATGACAAAAAACCAGTTATAAGAAAACATAAAAAAATGTAGATTCTTGAAGTTTTTTTATGTTGCTCTTCCGGTTTCTAGGGTTTAAGAAAACATCAAAATGTAGGTTCTTGAAGTTTTATAAAGCAAATTTCAGTTCAAAAATATATAATATCTATGGAGTATTATTCAATTCAAGATTATATAATATTTTTAATTTTATTTTAGCTGGTGAAGGGATTATTTGCTGGCTGTTGGATCTGCTCGAGATTTTTTAAACTCGTGAGATTTTCAACGTATATAAAATGATTAAGAAAGCTTTATTTTGTAGTTGGTTTAGTATTTTTTATCTGCATGTGGATGTTGTTGGTTGAGTAATGAATTTTTTTAACATTCTTTTCCTCCATTCGATGTTCGGATTTAAGTTTTGTTTAAATTTAGTTATGACAGATTTTTAATGAGATTCGTTTTTTATTAAACAATGTCCTGCATTCCAACACCAAAAAGTGTAAAAAAAAAATAATGAATGCGAGTCCGATTGTATTTTTTACTATGGATTGAACATATAATATTACAATCATTTTTTAATATTCTCTCTCTCTCTCTCTCTCTCTCTCATTCAAAAAAAGCAAAACAAAGGTGGATAAATTGGTCCTAAATCATATTGTTTTTTTCTCATTTTAGTTCATATACTTTTTCTGATCCAAATCATAACTTAATATCATTGCTCTTCTGATATTAAAATCTAACTTTAAAAAGTTTAAAACTATCACTAAACATTAGTTTGTGATTCGAAAATATCACTCCGTTAACTCCTCAAATCTCGTTAAAAAATAAATTATGTTACCAATACTGTTTTGAAGCCTAATTTAGCCTAAAATGACGTCGTTTTGCTAGAGGAAAAATATTAAAAACATACACTTGGAGGGGTTTGAACCCAAGACCTTCAAATATAAAGGCTAAGCTTTAACTACTAAACTAACATGATATTATATATCTCAAACTACTTGAGATTAATTCAAATTATTTTATGAAATAAAAAATAATATAAATAATATTAATATATAAAAATATAAAATATATTATTTTATATTTTTATATATTATTAATAATATAAATATATTATTTTTAAAACCCAAAATATTCATAAAAATAATATATTTATATTATTAATAATATATAAAAAATCCTAAACTATTAACCCACAAACCCCAACCCTCAAACTAAAACCCTAAACCTTAAAGTTTAGGATTTAGGGTTTAAGGGTTTTTTATATATTAATGTTATGAATATTTTGGATTTTTTAAAAATAATATATTTATATTATAAATAATATATAAAAATAATATAATTTTATTTAAATTATATAAACTTATCTATTTAGTTCAACCAAATTATTTTATGAAAAAAATAATACTATAAATAATATTAATATATAAGTAATATAAAATATATTATTTACATATATCAATAAAAATAAATTATTTTTATGGTTTTTTATATATTATTTATAATATAAATATATTGTTTTTAAAAAATATTCATTAAAATAATATATTTATATTATAAATAATATAAAAAGAACCATAAAACCTAAACGTCAAACTATAAACCTTATGGTTTGAGGTTTGGGCTTTGTAGTTTAAGGTTTAGGATTTAAGGTTCAGAGTTTTTATACATTATTTATAATATAAATAATATATTTATGAATATTTTGAAGTTTTTTTAAATAATATATTTATATTATAAATATTATATAAAAATAAAAACAATACACTTTTATTGATATATATATATACAAATAATATATTTTATATTATTTGTATATTAATATTATTTATAGTGTCCTTTATTTTATAAAATAATTTGAGTTAATTTCAAGTAGTTTGAGATATATAATATTTGTGGTAAAATATTACATATTTTTAAGTTGGCTTAGTGGTTAAAGTTTAGCATTTATATTCGAAGGTTATGGGTTCAAATCCCTCCAAACACATGGTTTTAATATTTTTTCCTCCAGCAAAACGACGTCGTTTTGGGCTAAATTAGGCTTTAAAACAGCCGCACCAAAACGACATCGTTTTGATTTAACGGGGTGTTAAGAGTTAACGGCGGAGTGATATTTTCGAATCACAAAAAATTAAGTGCTAGTTTTGAACTTTTTTAAAGTTCGGTGGTATTTTTGAGTTAGCGACCATAATTGAGTGGTATGTGGTGTAGTTTACCCTATTTTTTTTTAATCTAAATCATAGTTTAATATCATTATTTTTCTCATATTATTCTCTATCATTACCATACTAATAAAAACGACTGAACCATAATACCTATTAGAATGTGTCATGTAGCACCTCAAATCAAAAATAAATTATGTTACCAATACTCTCTCTAATTTGGTATTGTAGGTTAAGTTAGGGAATAAATTCTATTAGCATTGTTATACGATATTTGCATTACTTGTCGCAATGATTTAATTTAAAGAAATTTTATGTGATACGATGTTTTTGTGTCATAAATTCTTTTATATAGATTTTTTTACGAATTTTCTATTTGCATTCAGTCAAGGGAGAACATACGGGGTTTTAGGGCGTGAGCCCCTGCCAATTTTTTTTTTAATATTTTAATTTTATAATGGTCCATTTTATAAATTTTTAGTTCTGTCCCTGTATTCGGCTCACGTTATTTCTTGTCTGTTAAGATTTGATTATTTTTTCATGTATTTATTACATTTCAATTGATCTCATATTGAGTTTGGATAACCTATGCCATAAGGCATAGGATACAGGTGTTATATTAGGTAACTATTTGAACTTTACTTTATTACATAATCTCATTTAAAGAGAATTTACTTCGAAAAACATCATAATTACCCAATAAAACACCTTAAACTTGTGTTGATTCAATTTTAGCCCTAACTTGATTTACCTAAAATTTAGATAATTATATTTATCATACGTTAACATAATTAATATGAATATTTTTAAAATATAAAACGATTTTCCGAAACCAGTTATAGACATATTCTATTATTTTATAATCTCATTATTTTTTGAAAATTACATTTTATAATTTCATAAAAACGAATTTTTGAATTGAGTAGTATTTGCTATGTTTAATACTATTCATTCGTCCCACTAAAATTATTTTTATTGGTTTTTTTGAAAAAAAAAAATCTATTTTGATTTTTTTATTATTTAAAATTTATTAACGATAGAAATGTGAACAATTTTAAAAATTTCCAATCAAAGTTTATATATATATATATATAACAACTTCAATCAGACCAAATGCGTTTTTGTTTGCAAGATCTATATTTAGTGTATGTAGGAACTAGGAATGAATTATCAAGGAATCAACATAAAAAATAATGGGTAAACAGGTGTATTAATAAATATATTTGTTTATTTAATCACAAAATTAAATACTATAGTTATTTACTTTTTGTTTCATTTTGTTCATTAATTAAATTTTTATATTTACAATCATCAATTTATTGTTTCTTTGAGGCAGCAACTGGTGGATGGTAAAAATAAAAAATGGAATTATTTAGTAATCAATTATTCCAAAAACTTAATTAGTTTTTGTGATTTAATAACTTCCTTGTCATCCCACCCAACTCAAAATAAACAAAGTACAATACTCCTACTTGGTGCAGAGTGTAACACATTCATCCTCCATCCAATAGCCGACAAGTGTATTCATACGTGATCCTCACATACCAAAGTTGTCTTAATCTAAATAAGATATTATCTTAGTGCTCTTAATTTATCTGTTGATCATCAACATACTAACAATTCCGATACAAGTTTGAAAAAATTTAAAGTAAAAAAAATAAAAATATGCTAAAATAATGTTCAAAGATCCTATTTATATCCTTGTTTGCCACCTTTCTTCTAGATTTATTGATGAATAATAAACTTTTAGGTAGTATATTAAAATTTTAGGAGACGGAATTATAACTTTTTTAAAATAAAATTAGATCATAAATAAAAAAATAGTAAAATATAAAAAGTTTTTTCAAAGATGCACTTTAGTTTTTAAAAGCTCAAGTAGGTTTAAGGCAAAAAATAATTACATAAACCCATTTCACCATGTCATTCATGGTTTTACCCATTAAAAAACAACCACTTCATTTTATGTCTTTTTTTAAAATAATAGATCTTAAAATTTAGTGGGGTTTATTAATTTAGAATTTAAGGTTTATAGGTTAAAACTATCATTAATATTATCAAATAGAAATTATTGTTTATTTTAAGGAAAAAAGATAATGTATTTTTTCTGTGGGTGCGAAATAACTAATCGGACCATAAAGCTTCACTTCACTAGTTTTGCCTAATTGCCTTCCATTGAAACAACATTTATAAATAGACACCACCCTTGGTAGCATTCAATCATCTTCCTCTCTTTTCATATACTCCACAATCATGGTTGTTTTAAGCCAAAAACTACTCTTCCAACCCTTCTTCTTCTAGGTTTATTATCTTTTTGCTGTCTGGCAGAGCTTCCGCAGTTTGAACATGCGGCGAAACCCGACGGGTCTCTCAGTTTCTTGGTGGTCGGCGATTGGGGAAGAAAAGGACTCTATAACCAATCTCACGTAGCTCTTCAGGTCATTATTTCTACTATATACCTAACTATTCTCTTAATCATAGGGACTATCTTATTTTTGCATTATGCAAAATTATTCTCACAAATTTGGGAGATAACTTCATGCAGATGGGAATCATTGGAGAGAAATTAGACGTCGACTTCGTAATCTCGACGGGAGATAACTTTTACGACGATGGATTGACAGGAGTAACTGATCCAGCTTTCCATCAATCCTTTTCTGATATCTATACAGCTCCAAGCTTGCAAAAGCAATGGTACACTGGTAATAATATACACTTTTAATGTTAATATCCAAGTTAAGACCCGCCTATGATTTTACGTCAGTTGTATTATTAATAAAATAAAAATAATTAATAAAACAGTGCTAAATAATTGATAATATACTTGACATAAAAAAGATTAGCAGATGGCTTTATATCAGATCACAAAAAGACAATGCTGGATTATTTTAATTGTATTAATCAAAGGAACTAAGTTGTTGGTTTTGGTTTCAGTGTTCAGTATAATTCAAAATTATTTAAAAATATTTTGAGGCTCAATTTTTTATTCCACTCTTACAAAGATGGATAGCAGATGGTTTTGCCTCAGATCTTTCATCCTCAATGCTGGACCTGGTAATTTCTAACCTACAAATTAACAATTTTTTTTTTCTGGGTTTATTTTCTTTTTTTTTTTTGTCTTTTTGGCAGAAATGGCTGAAATTTTCTTTGTTGACACAACTCCTTTCGTGAACAAGTATTTCACCAACCCAAAAGAACATGTCTATGACTGGAAGGGCATCTTACCCAGAAAAAACTATATTCAGAATCTTTTATTGGTAATTGATTTATATATATATATATGATATACATATTCATACTCATATTCAACACTGATCGAAATGGAAGTAAGATAATTTGGTAGGAAGTGGAATCAGGTTTAACTGAATCAACAGCAAAATGGAAGATAGTAGTGGGTCACCATACAATCAAAAGTGCTGGAAACCATGGCAACACTGATGAGCTCAACATGCTTCTTCTTCCAATACTTGAGGTATTACTATTCAGATGCAATTAATATTCATATTTTGGAAAAAAAATTTTAAAACCTTTTTTCTTTTAAATTTCCAGGCATACGGTGTTGATTTTTATATTAATGGCCATGACCATTGCTTAGAGCATATTAGCAGCACTGAGAGGTACTAAATAACACTATTTGATCTTACAATATATAGATATTTATTGTAAATTTAACACCCATTTTTTTATATTGTAAAATTTTTGAAAAATGTAGTCTGATTCATTTCTTAACAAGTGGAGGTGGGTCAAAGGCATGGAAAAACAACATCAAACCATGGAATCCACGGGAAATGAAATTCTATTACGATGGACAAGGTTTCATGTCAGTTGAAATGACTCAGACAGATGTCGGTGTCAAATTCTATGATGTTTTTGGCAATGAATTGCATAAATGGACCACTTCCAAGCTCTTTTCTTATGCAATGTAAAAGTTAAAGCAGCTTCGATGTCGGCAATGAACGAGAGATATAGAGGAATGCAGAAGGTAGAAAAGAGTAATTAGTTTAAGCTCCGGAACTTTGTACTTTAGCTATAATTGATGAAATTATAGTTTTAATATTTTATCTCCCGAAACTAATAAGTGGTCTTAATGGAATAATTTTAATTATGAGTTCATTCGAGAATGTCGTACCAGCATTTGATTCACAATTTGTCTTATTAGAGAGATGGACACTGGATTCTAAGAAATGAGATTTTGATGGAAATTTTGGTTGAAAGTAAATATATCTCATTCATTATTAAACATTTTAACTAATTATGAGTTGCATTATAAGGATTGTTATGTAAAGCAGAAGACAATTTATGACCAGTAAGTAATTTAAACAAGTTTGTAGTTTATAAATTGTTTTTAATAATTCATTTTAAAATTATTAAATCGTCTAAAATTCGGAAAGTAAAAAGTTTATCTTAGCTATCGGACCAGATTAATTCCCAAATAGAGATAAAGATTGTAATATCGTGAGGAGATAATTTGTTTTATGATCGATAGGAGTACAGAAAATACTTTGGTGCCATCACGTTGATGCTTCTGTTACACGTTGGTGTCAAATTATAATTGTTAAACACTTTGGTTCCTAATTATAATTGTAAATGTTAAATTGAGATTAAAGAGTCTTAATTAAAGAATATTAGTATCTCAAGGCCTACAAAGAATATGTGATGTGTATTTAAGGGGTTACTTGTGTCTAGTTACGATTAACGACTTTTATTGTATTATTTAAGGGAGCGGAGCGTTACTGTTGAAGCACATATCGATTTATTTAGAAACTTTGAAGGTATGAAATTGTAAGTTGTGTTTACAAGTATTAAATAATCAGTGAGATTACTTAAAAACCCTGGATCCACTATTCCCGTCTCCACCATCTCCACCGCCCACCAACACCCTCAACTTTGGCTCCACCATCATCGTCAATGTGCTAGTAAGATCCTTAATGATACTGACAAAAGATTCCATTGTCCTCTATAACTCCAACAAAGTAAAGTTTCAGGAAAAAAGACTTTCAGGAGCCCTTGTATCAAACTTGGTGAGATATCTTTGTACCTTTGATGAAGCAGATCTTTGACAGATAGACAATAGTAAGTTACCAACAAACTTAAAAGGTTCAGTGTACAATAAGAAGCTAGCTAGCAAGCATATAGATGAGTAATGTTGCAAGTAAGTAGTATATTTTTATTATTACAGAGGACAAATGTGAATAATCCATTAACACATTTACAAGCTTTGAGCAGGGAAAATCTTCAGTATAGCATATGAAAGATCAGCAAATTTAACATGATACGTGCAGATACAGATGTCACACAAATGCACATCATTCATGATACTCTAAAGATATTTAGGAACAAAAGGCTTCCATCTCAGTCACAAGCTCCACCAAAATAATAACACCCGAAAGGGGACAATTGTTGACGATGATGGTGCCGCCAAAGTTGAGGGTGGCGGTGGTGGTAGGAATGGCGGATCCAAGGTTGAGTGATGAGTTTGACTTGAAAAAAAAGAGAAAATGAAAAAATAGCGTGCCACGTCAACGTTTTTAAAGGCAATGATTGTAATGAAAGCGATATAAAAGTTAGATGATTATAATGAAAGTTTTAAAAATTTTATGATCATAATAAAAATATCCTAAAATTTTGATGACTACCAGTATAGTTTACCCGAAAAAATTTCCACCACTTAAAGGTAGAAGACAACAAAGAAACAACATCCTAAAAGAGCCCAGCAACGACTCACTAACAACGATACGGTACTAGGAAAACAGAAAGCAAAATCGCGAAAGCAGAATGGAAACCAGAAAAATCAGAACAGCCTAAAAACAAGCCAAATTTAAAATTGGAAAAAAGTCTCAGGAGATGGAACTTTCAGAATCAACATCATCACAGTACAGTTGAACTCGTGAATTAATTCAGTCCCTTCGAAACAGCCCCGAACAAAAGCAATCACACCACTACCAACAGTACCCCAATTTTGTTGAAAAAATATCGCATGGAGACCATTCGTACCAGGTGCTTTCAAAGGACTCGTATAAAAAATACACGTTTTACCTTAGAATCAGTTATTCCAAAGTTCAATTGGCGTATCTCAGCATGGGAAATACTTGCAAATCGTCCCCTAATATGCCACTGTTGAGGATTGTCATGTGAAGCACCAAATAAAGTGGTAAAGAACCTAACCAATTCATCCCGAATAAGCTCCAGATTGTCACACTATTTTCCATCTGTTAGCTTCATCATCGAATAAGTGTTATGTCGTTGTCGTTCTTTGGTCACCAGATGATAAAATCTGGTGTTGTGGTCCTAATCTGAAATCCATTAACTACGAGACCATTGGAACCATAAACTATCTTCTTTGCATAAAACTACATCAAGCTCGCGTTTAAGCTCCGATTCTAGATTGTGAAGATAAGAATTACTGGAAAATTCGACAACCCTTTCGATGTCTTTAATACGTACAATGAGTTTCGATTTCTGCTGTCAAATATGCCCAAATAATCTCCTATTCTATTTAGTGGTTCCCCACATTAGATTTTAAGGGAACATTAGAATTTCAAGCATCACGGACAACACCTTCAAATTCTGAATCTCTCTGCCATGCTGCTAAATACTTAAAATCCAGTTTCTTTTTATGGATCAATTTAAGGGCTGACACCAACATGACCGAATGATGATTAGAACCCATATGAGGAAGGTGTTGCACACAAGCATTAGGCCACAATATCCTCTATACATCATTCTCTATGCATCTATCTAAACGTGGTTGAAGGTTACCGTTTTCCAAGTGAAACACGGTTCTTGGAAACCCAAATCACTAAGCCCCATCCGATGTATGAAATCCCTAAATCACTGGCAAACCCTATTCCTCCGTAGAGAACCCCTTAGCCTTTCAGTCGAGCTAACAATTGCATTGAAATCCCCTCCCAAAATCCAAGAAGTATCATCATCTGGACTAATAGCTTCAAGTTGATCCCATAATCTATTATGACGACCAATCTCGGGACTTGCATACAAAAAGGTCATCAAATGCTGATGCCCAGCACTTCGTTCAACAAACATAGCATGAATAAATTGGTTTGATATCGCAATAACATCAAAGTTCATTGAATGTTTCCACAAAATCCATATTCCCCTGGAGAACCCATTAGCCTCCACTCTGTAAAGAACAAAGGAAACTATCTCAGGAAATAATAGAATCCGCTTTCTTTCCACTCACCTGAGTCTCCATAATGGCTATAATATATGGTTCCTACGATCTTACAAATAATCTCAAATAACAATTAAATTCAGGGTCTAACGCACTCTGTATGTTCCAAAATAGGACTTTAAACATAATTAATAAATTGATAATAAAAAACAAAACCTTAATGGTTCTCACCAACCCCATCAAACATTGTGTTGTCGTGCCGTTGGGTCTCCTTCTCCACGCTTTGACCTCCCTCTTCACTAGTGGTCATAGTCACTTAGTTAGAAGAAGCTTTATTCATCAACTCCTTCAAAAAATTCCCAATCCATTCTTCTAAATCAACGAAATTGGGGTTACGATTCTTCTTCCTATTAGATGGCAATTTCCATGCTGACCCTTACACGCCGATTCCTTAATTTTAGTTAACCGACGCTCAGTGACTTGCTCAACTTCAACTACCAGAGTGCTTCTTCCACTTAAGCTTCAATCTTTGGATGCTTCTCTATCTTCTCTCCAATTAAACACTCGTACAGCTGTATGGTTACTTGGGTTAAGCCCCGTGGACACTGGAATAACTTTATCTAATAAAGCCACTGCTAAGCCTTCCCTTGATAAATTCTTTTTATCATTCACCACATCTAAACTCTCTTTTAGACCACTCATATCCATATCCGTTATAGCTCTACTCGAACTAGACCTTGAACCTTTACAAACACTCAAGTTTTCTCCTAAAATAATCACTTGAGAATCTTCAATAGCAGTATGCTGCTTACCACTCCTTCGTCCCTTATTAGCAGAGCCCTTTTTCCTTGATCAACATCTTTGGTCATACCATCTGTGGCTTTTCGGTATTGATGCTATCCCCCTCTGCACCTCAAATTAATTTGTCTCGGCACTTTCAACTGACTACTTTATTTTACCTTGATTGGTCATTACAGTCTCTGGTTCACCAATAGTCAAAGCCGCAAATCGACCAGTGTTCACCTCATGAGTGCGTCGGTCATGCTTAGTGTGCCACTCAGCGTCCTTACTACCAACAATTTTCCTTGATTTCCTACTCAAAACCTGCATTCAAGGACCAAAACTTTCTTCGAGTTTTGTCACTATCATGTCTACAATTTCCTCATGATTCTTTCGGCTCTCATCACTCGCCAACATCTTACAAACATCCTCAGTATGTCTATATTTTCCTCATGAATAGCATATCGTTGGTAAACCTTCGTATTCAATTCTCTTCCTAACCCGTCAATTATGATACTAGAGGTTAGCGACTTATTCAAGTCAATCACAATAGCAAGCCTGACAAACCTACCTCTTATCCCTTCAGTATTATTATAATCAATACGCACAATTTTTCCCATGACTCCAACAACATATCGAAACATACTCTTAGTATAGTAACAATATGGTAAACCAAGAAGCCTCGCCTATACCACAATTTTGTCCAGATGATCTTTCGCGGTAGAGAAACTGTGACTCCAAGGTTGCACCGTCAGATAACTTCCATAGATTAACCAAGGCCCCTATCAAGACTCTATTGCAATCCTTCGAGCTAGCAAATCAAACCAGATAGTAATTATTGTCAAGGTCAACCAAAGCGATTTCCCCGCAAGGATTCCATAGCATTTTGATTCTACATAAAAGGGTCGAGTATCCAATTGAGCGCCCGAGCAAACGAACTACCACAGAATTCAAAAGTTTTGCATCCATTAACCCATGCAATCTCTCTGAGAAATCTATTGTAAGAATTCTGTCAATCGAATTCATACGGACATCCTCATGCCTGATCTCTACATCTAATTCAGGGATCTCCGATACAGATAAAGAATTATTCTTTATCCTCAGAACCATAGCACGAAAGGATAAATCAGAAGACGATACTCTTGAAATAGTACCTGTATTATCAGTCCCAGGAGAAACCACAACATTCACTTCTCTATCCCTATCGGCCACTTCACACATGACTACATCACTCCCAATGGCCTGGTCTGAAGTTTCAATTTCTTTGACAGCAATACCATCCTCCAGCACAAAACTAGGCATGTCCCGAGTTTGAGATGTCTCAGCACTTAAAATCCCATCCCCCAGACCAGGATCATGCACCCCTGTATCAGGAGACCTTTTCGTTATCCCGCCGGCGACTGGCATGCTATGATCTTCAGGATCATCGACGATAGGGTTGACTAAAGGTGCTTCCGAGATTTTCGAAGGAAAAGGCATTATTCAATTTTTGGCACTAGAAAATAATATGGTACCATATTCTACCATCTCTTTTATCATGTTTCTCTTTCAATTTCATCATTTTCCATCCTATTTTAGACTTATTTTATATTAAATTCTTTTCACCTTTATTTTTAGTTGTCCTCTCAGTTTCGAGGGCATTGTCCTGACTAATCGAACTATCATGCATCTCACACATGGTTTTAGCGGGTAAATCTTTCAGCGGAAATTTCTTGCATACTCAAGACTTTAAACTCGAGACGTGTTTAAAGGATATCAAGATGCTTACCACTTGGACCAATCTCGTTAGTTATATAAAACCTTTATCAACATGTCCATAAAATAATTTGAAAAATCAATGCAAATAAAAAATAATTTTATATTAGTGTCAGTTTATTAAAAGGGAAAAAAATTAAATTGGTTGGTATTTCTCATTCTATAGTTTTCATTCAAAAATGTCTTTCCAAGACCCACTTATCACATTAGCAAAGACTAATTTTATTTTCAATGGTGTATAAATTTTTTCCACTTGCATACTTTGATAATGAAGGGTGAAAATGTTGATCGATTTCAATGCTTTATTTGGTTTTCAATCGATTAGCCAAAGAAAATATTTCTTTGTATGGTTTGAAATAATTGAAAGGAAAAGATAAGATTTTTATGATCTATATTATACATAAATTTCATGATTGGATTTAACGAGAATATAAGGTGGTAGTTCATTTTGCTTGCTTTTTTTTTCTTTTAAAATTAACTATTCCATTTTTTCTACTTTTTACTCGCAATAGTTATAATATTTTTTCATTTGCTAGCTTTTTTTTGTGTAATTTGTTTTTAGAAACTTCAAAATTTAAAGAAATATTAGTTCATTTATTTGGGATGCTTTTAGATTCACAAATTCATAGGTATGGAGATTGGTGTTCAGCTTTATCCCAGATAATCTCATACATGTTTAAATGTATCGAGATTGAGATTGGGATCTTAACTCAACACTGCTTTCCTAGTTACGATTTACAATAAACTAATTATGTAGCTTCCATATGCAAAAAGCAAGAAATTGTGTATATTTATTGTTTTTGATAATAACCACAAGTATTTGATTTAGTGATCAATTAATCTAAATCGGATACCGCAGAGATTAGTTATACGAATGACCTTTTTCAATTCAGTTTATTTTATTCACAATATCAAAAATTCAAATATCTGACTTTATTTAAGGGAGTCTCACTAAACCAACTGATTGTTGACAAATATATTTTATTGTTTTAATTGCTACTACACATGTAATTTTATGCACCGAAAATAGAAAATAAAAGATATATACCAGATGTGGTAAGTGGCGTTAGGCAAGGAGCAACATGAGCGACCGCTCAGTGCCCCCACCTTTTACCTTCATAACTTCACATATTTTTCAAGTGACAATCTAGTAAATTAGTGGTTGCCCCTTATTTTTTAGTTGTATTTATAGTGTTTTCTCAATAAAACAATGAAAATAATGTCTTTGATACATTTTAATCATATTTTTATGGTTTATTAATAAAATATTAAATTAATGGGTAAAATACACAGATTATCACTCAACTGTCTTCTCACTCCTATTTTGATCACTCAACTTTTAAAATTTTCAATTTAATAACTGAACTTTATACATTAATTGTTCAAACTAATATAACATACTTTCGTTCTATAAGGAACCGTTTTTTTGAGTTTTCTATTAGGGCTTGAAAATTGGTTACTTGCCAAAATGCAAATACATTATGGCAAGGCTATATCTTTTAAGCTTATGGGTTGATAATTGACATGTATTTCTTTCCTAAGAGCACTTCTAAATTTACTTTATAGTTTATAATTTTTTAGTAGCATTGTTTCTTAACATACTAACCTACAAACAGGATTCAGAAATTACCATATACCCCATTTATTTAATTTTTATTTTTAAAAATTTAATTAAATTCCATTCACAGTTTATCAAATAATTATTTGTAGTTATGTGATTACTAATAAATGTTTTTGAATAAAGATGTGGAATCTGATTCAACATATTTTTAATATTTGCTTTAATTAGAGTATTAGTGAGGATAAACTTGTTAAATACAATTATTTGGCCACTTTATCCCTTCCCTAAGGCTTCTAAACAAAAGTTATTCGATAACCTTGAAATATTTGAAGTCTTGAAGGAGGGATAAAGTGACAAAAATAAATAAAAATAATATAAAGCAAACAGAGAAAAAGTAAAGACAAGAGTGGGCAATACCCAAAAAAAAAGTGTGTAAATCATTAGGGGTAAAAATAATGATTATTAGGACTTTTGGGGGGGGGGGTAAAAAAGAGGTTTTTCTTTTAGTATTTAAGAGGGTATAACCACCCATTACCTATTTATATAATAAAAAAATAAAAATTTATTTTTGAAAAAAATGACAAAAATATAAAAAATTAATTGATTGATTTTTAGTGAATTAAACCACAGATAACGTGATAAGTCGTGACCATATAATAATTTTTTGTACAACTGACACCGATTGTTTATCGATTAACGCCCCACCATTCTACTAATCAAAGTGGTTAGCTGATTTTTATGTGAGCTAATTAAATTTGTGCCTGCAATTATTAAAGGGAGTATTAAACTTTAATTAAGACAAATCCATACTTCAAATGAAAATAAAAGGAAAAGCTTTTGATTTGATTGAAAATTTTAAGTGTAGCATTGTTGAATTTTTTAAAGTCTATAGAACCAGGATGTTGGGTTTTCTTTTTCTTTTTTTTTAATTATAAGTGAGGTATTTATAAATTATAATTTAATGTTTAACTGCCAACTGAAAATCAGATGCAGCCCTTTTGTGGGATTGGGTGGCAAACTATATTTGGGTTTTTGGATTTATTAGTTAAATAAATCTTAAAATTATTATTAAATTTTAATTATATAATATGATACGTAAATTTTAATTTGATTTAATTCCACAAATAAAAACAAAATTTTGATTTAGTTATATAAAATATAAAATAAAAAGTTATACTGTACATGTTTTTACTATTAACATTTTTATTTAAGTTTGAAGCACGTGTATTATCCCTTATGTTTATAAAAAAGCTTCAATAAATTGATTTTCTTTTTTAAAATTATTTTTATATAAATATTGTACTACACGAATACATTTTATAAATAATTATTCTCAGTTCTAAATGCCCCAACTCTCGTGGGTCTGACTGATGTCCTCTTCGTACTCCACAGTCACAGGTTTTTCTCTGAGCTGACGTGACATCTGGTCCCGTCCACGTCAGCACCAACTAGACGTTGCCCTATTTTTTTTCTAAATATTGTCACGTCATTTCATTAACCATGACAACTATACAGCAAAAAAATAAAGAAAAGCAAATATATCAATTAGATCTCGTTAAGTATTAAGATGTTTTATTAGAAGAATAATATTTTAATGATTTGCTTCCGGTTTCACTAATTAATTAAAATATCAATTAACTAAGTCAAGCTTTGTCTTCTAATCCTACTTTTCTCGATCATTAAAAAAATTTAAATGCACACTTTGCCTGCTTACACTTTCACATATACCAGTTAAAAAACTCCTATTTTCGAATCAAACAAATCCTGTGACTGTGAGGAGAAATAAATAAGTAAAATAAATTTATTTACTATATAGGGGAAAAGACAAAAATAGCACCCTAAATCCTAATATTATCAAATTAGTACCCAAAGTTCTATATTTCCTATACTAGTACTATTATAGTGAACTAGTCGTAGCAGCTTATCGAGTTTGAATAAATATTATTTTTTTCAAAAAAAAATTAAACTCGCCGTAGAAGCACAAGTTCTAATTTTTTTTAAAAAAAATAATATTCATATTTTAACTTAATTAAATAGTTAAAAGATAATTAGCATATCTTAATTGGAACTCGTCATGCATGCAGGCGAGTTTCAATTAATTTTTTTAAAATCAAGCTTCTTTTACTAAAGGACGAAAATAAAAAATAAACTATTAAAAAACTACTTCGCATCTTCAATGCATTGAAGAACGAAAATAAAAAAAAATCAAACTATTACGAACTAACTTTGATATTTAACTCCTTAATTTGCAAAAAAAAAATGATGGCATTAGCTATATATAGGCCTGCCTAGCTAGAGTGTAAGTCTTTGTTTCTTATCAATGTGGGATTCTTAGAGCTAAAGAGTTTGCTACTATATTTTAGCTTCAAGAATCTCACATTGATAAGAAAACAAAGGCTTACACTCTAGCTAAGCCTATATATATATAAGCTAATGCCAACATCTTTTTTTGCAATTTATAGAGCTAAATATCAAAGTTGGCTCCTAATAGTTCAATTTTTTATATTTCGTTCTTCAATATATTGAAGATGCAAAGTGGGGTCCTAATAATTGGGTTCCTAATAGTTTTCTTTTTTAGGTTCGTAAAAAATTTAAGTGAAACTCGCCTAGCATGCACGACGAGTTCCAATTAAGATTTGTTAATCATCTATTAATACGATTAATTAAGTTAAAATACGATAATTTTTTGAAAATTTTTGGAACTTGCCGTGCTTCTACGACGGGTTTAAATTTTTTTTTGAAAAAAATAATATTTTATTCAAACTCACCGTAAGAGTACAACAAGTTAACTGTAATGGCGTTAGTTTAGCAAATATAAAATTTTGGGTGCTAGTTTGATAGTATTAGGATGTAGGGTGCTATTTTTGTCTTTAAGCCATGACAAATGGTTCTGTTAACCAATATCTTTATATTAAGGGCAGTTATTTAGAGAATTTTAATCAATGTTTACTTCTTAAAAAGTTATTAATTAATTTAAAAGGTATTAGTTTCTTTAAAACTCAATAAAAGTAAAAATAAAATTACCAATCATGGCTTAACCGAGGACAAACTTACTAAAAAATCACAGTATTATACATGTGATTAGTAAGAATTGGTATAAATCTCTTGCTATTACACCAATAATCATTAGTTAAGTAAAATTGTATTTATATTTCTTAACGTGAAAGGTTTGCTTTCACCCTTGTAAAAAAATATAGTTAATATTAAATCTCGGACTGAATTCGTGAAACAAATTAATTGGGTACTAATTCTATAGAGCAAATATTGAAATTTGATTTATATAAAAAAATAAAAAAATATATATATCATATAAACTCTTCTCACCACTTCAACAATGGTCTTATATAAAAATCTTCTTTCAAATAATATTTTCTCGTCATTTATAACTTTTATGTGTCTAGATTTCAAATATATCGCCTTCAGCCACAAATGAATCACATTTTCCATTTATTTTAAGACTTCGTGTGTACTTGTTGTAATGGACTAATGGCCTTGGATTTTTTTTAATATAGGGAGTTAGTTTTATTAAACGAGAAAATACCTAAAATTATAATAAGAGTTTACAACTGTCATCGTAAATTAAATACATAATTTGAACATTTTTTTAAAACTAGTTACTTTAGACCATACAAGGACCATACATGAAAAAGGTTAAAAACCCATCTAAAAGACTCGAACGAAAAAAAGACATGAACTGTAACACCCTTACCAGTATTTATTAACCAATACTAGTATAGAATGTCACATAATATTTAACCGTATTTTATACTAATCAATTTAATCAAAAACAGTACTTCTCGAAAAAATTTATTTATCGCGTAAAAATTAATTACTAATTTTTAACCAGTCAAATAGCTTCCGTTTTCAGGCAGCAACTTGGCAGTTTGTATCTACACATTTTAATTAAGTAAACTGCCTAAAAACTACCTAAACTAAAAATGATCTTAAATACTATAAAAATTAAATTTAGAAATTTACCCGATTTCCATTACTAGTAATTTCTTTAAACTAATATAAACCACATTATAAAGTAACCACTTATCTAGATATTAATATTACAAACCATATCTAGACCAGTTAAAGTGAGTTTCTAATATTTTATACATGCCAACTAGAGAAAATCAAAACACATCAAAGATGTAAATTACCGATATAACTATTGTCCCGCTGAATGATGATGCTGATACTCCTTACTTCCGACCGGGATTACTACCTACGCGTGAAAACCATCACACGTTAAGTATACACTTAATGAGGCATTATAATTATGTAACATAAATTGACATGCTTGAATTATAACAATAATAAAATAAACATGCAATTTGATCACTACTCTTTTATTTTCCTTATGTTAATCAAATATTAACACAATATATTCTGGATTCATAAATCTTATTAATATCCTTGCTATTATCCGAGAGTTTATCCACTCTCTAAATTATTTACTATATATTATTAAATAAATTATTGCCCAACATAGACTGAGGACTTGAGTACACGAGTCAAAACCGCACCAAAATGCTAATAAACCGCACCGAAGTGCTAAGAGACCGCACATAAGTGCTATGAACCACAACTAAGTGTTAATAAACCGCACCGAAGTGCTAAACCGCTGGACTCTATGGCATGCCAACTATACTCTATACCCCAATTACTTATTTGGGCATAATTTCTAATTCCATATTTGATTCATCCATGACAATATAATTAATTACTGGGCAGTTCATACCCTAAATATAACATAAACATATTGAAATTAAGTTACCTGTGATCAATGCATGTAATTCTTCTACCTTTGACAATTCTCAACATACCAAATATAAATTCATAATATGATTATCAAGTAACTATCCATGCATAAAAATGCACTCACCTTAACACTTTATACTTTGTCAATGTTCAACTAGCCTCACTAAGTTCCACTCTGGTCCCGTTCTTTTCCTCGATTGCTAACTCGATCTTGATTTTGTTCACAGTCTACAAGTGTATTAAAATACCATAAGTACATTCCAAAATATATGTTAGTATCTTACTAACACTTAAACAATATAGGAATAATTTTCCTATAAACACCCTAATATTTTCCAAATATTAGTTTCATGATATAAGTCATTTCATCCCCAATACTTCGTATTTCTTCCAACCTTTACTCAAAGAATGATTTATAACTCATTTTAATATTTATTCCAGCATAATACTTCCATAAAAATAAATTTTCACTTAAGTTCTTAATTTCTTCCAAATTGCCAAATTTGTCCCTAATTTTTTCAAAATTTCTGAATAGGTCCCTATGTTTTACAAACTTCAAAGAATGATTTATAACTCATAAAATATTTCTCATTTATTCGATTAAATATGATTATCCGGATTTTTCACGAACTTCAAAGCTTTATAGCTCTTAATACAAACTCCGTATCAAAAATCCGTGTATCACGAAAATGCCACTCTTGGGGGTGAACTATTCATTTACGGGACTAACTTACATACTTTTGAAAATTACAACATGGTCCCTAAACTTTTCAAAGTTTACACTTTGGCACCAAACTTTTCAAATTTTACATTTTGGTCACCAAACTTTTCAAGCCTTTCATTTTGGTCACTAACCAAAATGTTGAGGTATTACAATTCTCCCCTTAAGAAAATTCGTCCTCAAATTTTCCTAAGTACTAGATTGAAAAAAGTGTGGATATTGTTTTTTCATTGATTCCTTAGGTTCCCAAGTAGCTTCCTCTACTTTGTGATTTCTCCATAACACTTTGACTAGAGGAATCTTTTTATTTCTTAACTATTTTTCTCCATGAGCTAATATTCTCACAGGTTCCTCCTCGTATGTCAGATCTTACTGAATCTCGATTTCTTCCGGTGTAATAACATGTGACGGATCTGATCGATACTTCCTCAGCATGGATACATTAAAAACATCATGGAAATTTACTTGATCAAAGCTTTCTTGACATTTTTCTGTCCAGACGAATAGTACCTCTTTTCTTAACAGCTTAGTTATTGGAGAGGCAATCATTGAAAAATCTTTCACAAACCGCCGATAATAACCAGCTAATCCCAAAAAGCTTATCACTTCAGAGATATTCTTAGGAACTTTCCATTCAATGATTGCTTGAACCTTTTTGGGATCAACTCGAATTCCCTTGCCTAAAACTACATGCCCAAGGAAATTTACTTTTGATAACCAGAATTCACACTTTGACAGCTTTGCATACAACTTATTTTCTTGTAAGATCTGGAGAACAACTTAAAGATGAGTATCGTGCTCCTCCTTGGTTTTAGAATAAACCAATATGTCATCAATAAATACCACCACAAATCGATCCAAATACGACTGGAAGATTTGATTCATTAAATCCATAAATACCGTTGGTGCATTTGGAAGTCCGAATGGCATTACTACAAACTTGTAATGCCCATATCTGGTTTTGAAAGCTGTCTTTGGTATATCTGTCTCCTTAATTTTTAACTAGTGATACCCTGATCGAATATCAATCTTAGAGAACACAGTTGCTCCCTTAAGTTGATCAAAAAGATCGTCAATCATCGGTAAATGATACTTATTCTTTATCGTCACCTTATTAAGTTGACGATAATCCACACATAGTCTCATTGACCCGTCTTTCTTCTTTACAAACAAGACTGTAGCTCCCCAAAGTGATATGCTTGGTCGAATGAAGCCTTTATCTAACAATTCTTGCAATTGAGCCTTCAACTCTTTAAGATCTGTAGGAGCTATTCTATAAGGTGCTATTGATATTGGTATTGTACCAAGGAGCACATCAATACCAAATTCCACCTCTCGATCCAGGGGTAAGCCTGGTAATTCATCCAGAAATTCTCGCACCGTAGGTATGTTTTCCAGATCTATCTTTGTTTCCGGAGCACTTATCATATAAGCTAAGTAAACTTCATATTCACATGATAATAACTTTCCAGCAGCTACAGCTGCAATCTCCAAGATCAAATAATTTTGCCTTTCTCCCTCAAACACTATTTCTGATCCCTTTGGTCCTTTTAAGACTACTCTTTTTAATCAGCATTCAACCATAGCATCATATGCCGATATCTAATCCATTCCAAGAATAATTTTAAATTCTTGGAAAGGCAATTCTATAAGATCGGCAGGAAATTCTACTGCTTGAATTTTTAAAGGACATTTCCTACATATCCTACTCACTCTGGCACTTTGTCCTATTGGGTTGACGGTAACTATCTCACTCGAAATTAATTCTATTGGGATGTTTCTTTCAAGTATTACTCTAGAACTAATGTATGAATGAGTAGAGCCTGTATCAATTAAGGTAAAAATAGGTCTGCCAAAGAGTTTGATCATACCTGCAATGATTTCTGCATCATTTCAATCCTCAACAATTTTGATGTTGTATACCCGAGTTGTAGCTCTACTTTCTTGATTGGGTGTTGATGCAGATGTTCCTGGTTTTTCACCTTTGTTCCCCTTGCCCCTTGGTGGCGCTACAGCAAATTGATGCAGATAAAGCTCCATATAATTTTTCTTGAAATGAACAGCTTGTCCATAATGGAAACATGCTCTAATCAACCAGCATTGACCATGATGCCTCTTGCAACAATGCTCACATTTTGAAATCGGGCAAACTCCAGAACCTCGAGTACCCGTAGTATTCATCTGAGCCTGCTTCGATTTTCCTCCTGCATACCCCTTTTTAACTGAAGAGGCCGATGTTGCAGGATGCTGCTATGACATTCCCTTGCTGCATTTAAACGATAACGCAACAAATGAACCTTCAGACTTTTTTTGGTCTGACTCTAATTTTTTGCCTTCTCCTCAAGGTCCACTCTTTCTATAGCCTTGGCTCGGTTCACCATTTCTTGAAAAGTAGTGAAATTATGGGAAACCAATATCCTCATATATTGTGAATCCAATCCAGATAGAAATCTATCGATTCTAGACCTTTCAGTTCTGAGAAATTCTGTCGCAAATCGGCTCAATCTATTAAATTTGCACTCGTATTCATAAACTGATCTGCCATATTGTTTAAGCTACAAAAATTGCTGCCTCATATCTTCAACAAATACATCTCTAATATACTTTTCTTTGAATTCTTTTGAACCTGGTTAGGGTATCAGTACTCATGAGTGAGTATCGATACCAAGAGGGCGGTACCGATACTCACCTTGGAGTATCGATACTCGCTGGCAATCTACCCAAGAAAGTTAAGTTCGCGTTTGGGGTTTTATAATTCGTGGTAAAGGGTCAAGTAGGCTCCTAAATGCATAAAACAAACTCTAAAACTGAGAAATCGAGATTAGCAACTCGTATGAGGATTATTGGCTAATGACTTGGTAATAGTTGATGGAGTTTCTTGGAATGGTAATCTATAGGGATCCGTGGTGGATCAATTATTGCTACGGGGTAGTTTGGGGTCCTTCCTGTGTGCTGAAGGGACGCCCATGTAGGCTGGTTGCCGTAAGTAATGAAATAATCTAGTGTGAAAGGCGTAAGCGAATCCTAAAGACATATATTATATAGTGTAACCAATGAATCGTGCATTGCAGCATTGGTAGTCGTTGGCTGGATGCCTTTTATCTCTCGGTGAGATATGTTGATACTCGGGGGAGCATATGTTATCGTATGTGTCTTAGTTAGGATTTTGGATGTCCTAGAGTCAGTGCAAGGGCACTTAAATAAGAAGGTGGGTACTCCGGGCTATGTGATCGAGTACACCCAACGTATACACGGGCTATGTGATCTGGATGCGGTTCGAAACCTATCATTAGGGTATATGATCAGGATATGGAAATACAACTCGAAGGGCTATGTGATCTCGAGTAACTCGATGGGTTTTCTGATCTCGAGTATCCTGTTCAACTGTGTGATCTCAGGAAAAGACTGCTTGTGGCTTGTGTGATCCAAGTATGTCTACGTATTTGTGGCTATAGTGTTTCAAATATGATCTTAACCCAACGGCTATATGATCAGGGGTAACCCGACGGTTGTGTGAGCATGGGATAAATAGTAGGGCTACATTGACCATTAGGGAATGTATGTTATTTATGTTGTTGTATGGATAATAGATGTTGGCTATTTTTACCCTTGGTGCTATGTGATCAGGGTATGGTTGTTACTCGATGGGATATGTGATCTCGAATACGGGTTGTATTACCCTTGGGCTTTGTGATCAGGGTATGAGATGTAAGTCGATGGGCTTAGTGATTTCGAGTATAGTCTAGATAACTCTTGGGCTATGTGATCAGGGTATGAGACGTAATTCAGTGGTCAGTGTGACCTCGTGTACGGTAAGCCTGGGATCGTTTGGTAAACTTCTTACATAATAATGGTATCTTGAGACCGTGATAAGCTCTAGCTAGGATAGGCTAGAAGATGATCATTAGATGTGGAGAAGCCTTTCTGTGCACTCTTGATTATATTATCATGTATTCTTATTTTATGATATTCGTGAATTGCGATAGAGTATAAATGTACCAATGAGCTTTGTTAGCTCGGCGTGCGAAATTGTGGTTTCTTCCGCACGTAGGTTGACAGGTTACGTTTGGAGGAGCTCATCGAGGAGGATTTTCCAGCATCAAGCCAATCTCAGAGTGTGGTACTTGATGTTTAGTTTGGACTAGTTGTATTCATAGGACCTTACCACAGTCGAGCATGTATTTTATTCTGATTTACAGTATTTGGTCAAACGGAGTATTTTAATTGAAACTCATATTTTGTAAACCCCTTTTAAAATCATTATCTATGTGAATTTTATGGTAATGGATTATTTTGAAAATTCCTAACTTGTGGTTTTAAATAAGAAATTTTGATGGGTCGGTTTTGGGTGACCCGAAAGTGATGCTCCAGATTCGGGATAGAATTGGGGTGTTACATTTGGTATCAGAGTCTAGGTTTAGTCAGTTATAGAAAACCCTAGGGTGTCGTAGAGGTCGTAGTAAGGTGTCTAGTGAATACAAGACCCTAAAGTTCAGTGTACTTTATAAGACCGGGAATCCTGATGTGCCATCTTGTTTGTTGTGTTTCAGAAAAAGTATCGAAGGAAGGTGAAACTGGTAGTGGAGAGGGGGTCACTTTCACGACCTTACCGTTGCCCTCTTGCGTGTGGTACAAGCTATTCTGAGGCAATCTGAGACTCATCGCAAGACCCCTGTAGAGAGGCTTCATCGTTTTGGGCCTAAGAGTTTCGAAGGCTTGGGAGAGGATTACCCGATCAAGGCTGACTAGTGGTTGTGGGACATATAGAGAATCTTGAGACAGATGAAAGGAAGCCCGAAAGATGATCTCAATTGCATTGTTTCCCTTCTTAAGGGTAATGTACACGAGTGGTGGGAGACGGTAGAGTTGGGTCTAAAGCCTACGCTCCCGACATGGGACATCTTTGTGGATGAGTTCCGAAAGAAGTACATCAGTGAAGTACATATGGATGAGATTAGGGACCAGTTTCTGCATCTGGTTCAGGGAGATCGAACGGTGTTTGGTTATGAGTAAGAGTTTCTGCGTTTGAGCCGTTATGCCCTAGAGTTTGTTGCGACGGAATAGTTGAGGTGCAAGAGGTTCAGAAAATGACTGAATGTTGACCTTCAGTTGCATGTGACAACGGGTCCGCTTGGGATATTCTCCGAGTTAACCAATAGTGCGAAGGCACTTAAGCGGCTTTAGAGTTAGCATCTAACCAGTTCAAAGATTTTAGAGGTCGTGATGTGGAGACCCAGAATGTCATGAATCCTTCTCCCTATCAGCACGAGAAGTTTTATGTTTCGAGGAGTTCAAATAGAGTTGCTTTAGACTAGCTACCGAGAGTCGGCTCAGGATCGAGGTCGAGGGTTCGTAAAGGCTATTTGATTCATACTCTGAAAGGGAGTATTGATGGATCTGTAGGAGCATCGCTTCCACCAACTTGTGAGCATTGTGGCCGACACCACCATGAAGTATGCTTTTTGCTTCAGAGGGTTTGTTATCAGTGCCGGGCACCATGGCATATGGCAAATGACTGCACAGTCATAGATGAGGACTCACCGGTTCAGTTCAGAGGTTGGCTGCTCCCTGACTTAATTAGAGTTTTGCTTAAAGCGGAGCTATGGCACCGTTAAGCTATTGAGGTGGAGGTCGTGTGAGATCCACCGCCAGGGTTGGCGTGCGAGGCGTTGCTAGGTAGTCTGCAGCTCAAATTGAAGTTGACGGCGTTGCGACCGAGGATATGTCAGGTAAATAAGTTTGTGTTGGTTTTAGTTGTTGTGTTAGCCGTTTAGCTCTTCGGTTGTGTAATAGACCGGCTCTTGTGATATGCATCTTGGTAAATCTTGGGTTTGTTGTTGCTTTAGATGGCAAATAGAATTGCATCCCTTGCTAGCTAAGGTTTTATCATAGATAGTTGTTGAGAGGGGCAAGTGCGTCGTAGGTTGTGTGTGGTAAGCGGTGAAGTTTAAATTGCTTGAATCTAGTTGTTAGTGTTGGTTGTATAGGATCTTAACCTCTCTAAGGTAGACGTTGTGCTCCGTAGTGCTAGCTCAAGGAAGGTTCTACAGGTTGCAAGGTGTTTTTAGCTTGCGTTGTAGACATGAGGGTTAAGAGTTCCTAGTCTTAGTGTTGTGGGTGTTTTGAGGGTATGGAGGTACCCTTAGTGAGTGAGCAATCTTACCGGTTGATTGTGGTTTAGAACCGCGATAAAGGTAGGGTTGAGTTCATTGTTAGTGTCTATCGCTTCGTGGCATGGTACTTAACGGACTCTTTGCTAGAGGCACACTTGTGCCAGCGACCAATTGGATATCGATGCCAAGTGCTTTGCTGAGATCGTGTCTGTGTGTGAGTAGCTTGTATGGTGGCCTTGGATGTGTTAAGCTGCAGTACAATGGTGAAAGACCGATGACAGGTTTGTGAAATCAACGGCCTTGTTTTGACCATAGAATGTAAGAGCTTCGCGTGTTGTGTCAGAGTAGGGTACCGTAGAAAAGGGGTAAATAAAGGTTGTGACGAACATGGTTGAGGTCTTAAGGGCAAATCGTGAGGGTAGTTGCTTAGTTTGTGCACTTGTTGAGCTAGATTTTGTGGGGCATAAGATTGCCCAATCGAGTTCAACCAAAGTTGTTATCAGTTAAGGTAAGCAGTGTGGAAGTTGTCAGAGTGCCGTAGCGGAAATGTGGATTAATAGTTGCGTTGAGGGTAATCAGATGGTTACTTTACAAAGAAATATTTTTAAATGGGCCAGTTGGTGATCTTTGAGAACAGCTAGATGGCTTTCCACGTTCGATGGTTGGGACCGAGGCAAGGTTGAGGAAGAAGATGTTAGACCTTGCAAGTAGAATGGCTAAGTTTTGGGTTGCTTGTGTGAGTTCCTAAGTGACGGTGGTCTTTACTCGGAACCTAATGGTTGAAATTAAAAGTGGTTTTCGACCGTGTGAAAGTAAGTTTGGATAAAAAGAGGTTTTAAGTACCAACTTGACGGGTTAAGTCTAGGGAAATGCGCTATCAGTTCAAGGTAGAATGATGATAATGATCGGTTGTGAGGGTTTTGCTTGTCCTTTAAGGATTTGACTGGATATGGTTGTTGGACATGATGCGTTCCTGACAATGGTTTGTGGATGTGGTGCAGTGTTTTAGGCGTAGATAAGCCCAAGTTAGGTTTTGGTTGCCGAATGCTAGTAGAAAGGATTGGGTAACCGAGATAGAATCTTTTAGAGGTGAGCCCTTTAAGTTGATGTTTGAGCAGCGCGGCTCGAGGTTGGTTATGTTACCATGCTTGGCGGTTCATCATAAGTGTCGTTGCTTGTTGAAAAAGGGGTCGTTGAAGATCTTAAGAGAAGCATTGAGAGCGTGTGGTTTAGTGCTAGGGTTCTGTTTAAGGTGGGTTGAGGGAGAACTCTCCCTAATCAAGGTGATCTCGTTTGAATGGTAAAGTGGTTAGATATGTTCGGGTTGCATCTCTCCTTCATCCATCTAAATATCGAGGACGAAATTTCTTAAAGGATGAGAGAATTGTAACGACCCAGATTTCTCGAATCAATAATGGACGTTAACCCGGGTCTTAGACCGACGTGTCGGGTCGAGACGTTGGGCTATAATGGGTCTCCATATGTTGTTGGGCTTGTTTGGGGGGTTTTGTGCTTTGCTTATATTGGGTTTTGAGGAAGGGTAGTATGGTAAAATCATAAATAGGAGACAAAAGGCTGATGGCCTTGGTTATTTTCTGCAGAGTGAAGAGAAGGGTAAAGTCATCTTGTCCCCCATCTTCCTCCTTATCTCTTTCCTCTTCAAACTCCCTCCCCAAACACAAAGAAAAAGATAGAAATTTGTTGTGGTGGAGTGTGAATCTCGGATTGGTCATCAAGGAAGAGTTTATTAGCATCAAATGATCCCCGTGTATCAGTACCCCTCACTCAAATGGAAATCCAGTAGCGCTTAGGCGTACCGGTACGCAAGGGGCGTATCGGTACGCACTGTTACATTACCTGTGATAGGCTTAGCATACCGGTACGCAAAGGTTAAAGTATCGGTACATGATTGGATTGGTACGGGGTGATCCTAGTACCGATATTGAATACTGATACAGGGTATAAGCGTATCGGTACGACTTGTGGTCTAACTCTTTCGAGCCTGGTTAGGGTACCGGTACTTATGAGTGAGTATCGATACCAAGAGGGCGATACTGATACTCATCTTGGAGTATCGATACTCGTTGGGCAATCTGCCCAAGAAAGTTGAGTTCGCGTTCGGGGGTTTTATAATTTATGGTAAAGGGTCTGGTAGGTTCCTAAAGGTATAAAACAAACTCTAAAACTGAGAAATCGAGATTAGCAACCCGTATGAGGATTATTGGCTAATGACTTGGTAATAGTTGGAGGAGTTTCTTGGAATGGTAATCCATAGGGATCCGTGGTGGATTAATTATTGCTACGGGGTAGCTTGGGGTCCTTGTTGTGTGCTGAAGGGACGCCCATGTAGGCTGTTTGATATGAGTAATGAAATAATCTAGTGAGAAAGGCGTAAGCGAATCCTAAAGACATATATTATATAGTGTAACCAATGAGTCGTGCCTTGAGGCATTGGTAGTAGTTGGCTTGATTCCTTTTATCTCTCGGTGAGATATGTTGATGCTCGGGGGAGCATGTGTTATCGTATGTGTCTTGGTTAGGAATCCGGATGTGCTAGAGTCAGTGCAAGGGCACTTAAATAAGGGGGTGGGTACTCCGGGCTATGTGGTCGAGTACATCCGACGTATCCACGGGCTATGTGATTTGGATGTGGTCTGTAACCTATCCTTGGGCTACGTGATCAGGATATGGAAATACAACTCAAAGGGCTATGTGATCTCGAGTAACTCGATAGGCTATGTAATCTCGGGTATACTGTTCAACTGTGTGATCTCAGGAAAAGACTACTTGTGGCTTATGTGATCCAAGTACGTCTATGACGTATCTGTGGCTATAGTGATCCGGATTGATCCTAACCCGACGGCTATGTGATCACGGGTAACCCGACGGTTGTGTGAGCACGGGATAAATAGTAGGGATACGTTGGCCATTAGGGAATGTATGTTATTTATGGTGCTGTATGGATAATAGATGTTGGCTATTTTTACCCTTGCTGTTATGTGATCAGGGTAGGGTTGTTACTCGATGGGCTATGTGATCTCGGGTACGGGTTGTATTACCCTTGGGCTTTGTGATCAGGGTATGAGATGTAACTCGATGGGCTTAGTGATCTTGAGTATAAGCTAGATAATCCTTGGGCTATGTGATCAGGGTATGAGACATAATTCAGTGGTCGGTGTGACCTCGTGTACGGTAAGCCTGGGATGGCTTGGTAAACTTCTTACATAATAGTGGTATCTTGGGACAGTGGTAAGCTCTAGATAGGATAGGCTAGAAGATGATCCTTAGATGTTGAAAAGCCTTTCTGTGCACTCTTGATTATATTATCATGCATGCTTGTTTTATGATATTCATGAATTGCGGTAGAGTAGAAATGTACCACTGAGTTTTGTTAGCTCAGCGTGCGGAATTGTGGTTTCTTTCGTGCGTAGGTTGACAGGTTGCGTTTGGAGGAGCATATCGAGGAGGATTTTCCAGTATCAAGTCAATCTCAGAGTACGGTACTTGATGTTTAGTTTGGACTTGTTGTATTCATAGGACCTTACCACAGTTCAGTCTGTATTTTATTATGATTTACAGTAGTCAAACAGAGTATTTTAATTGAAACTCATGTTTTGTAAACCCCTTTTAATATCATTATCTATGTGGATTTATGGTGATGGATTATTTTGAAAATTCCTAACTTGTGGTTTTAAACGGGAAATTTTGATGGGTCGATTTTGGGTGACCCGAAAGTAATGCTCCAGATCCGGGACAGAATCAGGGTGTTACACCAAGTGCATGGAAACTCTCATGGTTATTGAATCTTTGATTTGCCATCTTTTTCATCGATCAATGAAAGTTGCGTAAAAGAAATCTTGCTTTTCTGCGAGAGAAATTATATTCCTAAAATAAATGTTAAGATTTAAACTTATATAAGATGAGATAATAAGAGTATCCTTAACGACTCGACCATTTAGTTGAAAGATATTAGTTAAAATTTCTTATTTTGTATATGATTGTTTTAAATACATCTCAGATTTTCCCCGGTTGATTTACGACGGACAAAGCTATAGCTTACCTAAGGAATTAAGTACAACCTAAAATTTAAGCATGGGCCAGTTTATGAGGTATTGAGTGGGCTGGGGAGGTATCAGGCTTCACTGTGAGGCCTACGTCCAAATATCTTAACCCAAAATGGTTTTTGGCAGCTTGTATTAGCAACCACATCGTTCTACATGATGGACACAAACAATATTTTATTTTAATTAATCATCATTAACTACAAATTATTTTTCCCTAATCCAGTAATATTTTATTCATCTGTTAAATATGTGATTTAAGTGAATGAGAAAAACCAATTGTTACGGTTATGATCCAAATTTTATTTTGGGCATACTTATAAAGAAACAATGGTAAAAGTGGAGGCCGGTTAGGGTCAACGAACATAATACGGAACTGATCAATCCGTGTGGAACTCTACTTCAACTTTTGTATATATGTTGAAGAGTGGGAAACTCAATTTGAGTAGAATTACTTTCTATGCAAGTTTCTCATCTCTATAAACTTTTTTTGATTGAAAACTCGTCTCTATAAATAGATACTGAGAATTAAGGTTAAATCATTCGTTATAATTCCTTTCGACATAGTGAATTCTCTCTTCATCTCCCCGTGGGTTTTCTTGTCTAGGTTTTCTACGTAAATCTCGATATTTATTTATTTTTCATGTTTTTACGATCATTTGTTCTTCGTCACTATCGTCTCGATAATTACAACACCGTTAATTCTGTTTAAAAAATTGACCAATAAAATAGCACCACATAATATTTATAATCAAAGAAATGCCATTGAATTAAAAAAAAAGGGTAACATATGAAAAAAAAAAATTTGGCTTTTCTCAAGGCTTCAAACTCTGCCTATTCTCCGCAAAACCAGAAACAAACAATCGAATGCAGGCATTACTAAATTCTGTGATTGAAGCCAACACTCAAAGTCTGCAACATTGCTTAATTAGCCCCAAGGCCAAATTTAATCAATTTCTTGGCAACTTGAAACAAATATATCCCAATCTTGTTTGTTTTGCAGTATTTGCTTGGTTTCTTCTCCTATGTATTCCCAGGTGCGGAATCGTATTCAAGAGCAGCGTATCAGCCGTGGCTCAGTTTTGGTGGGTTAGTTATTTTCTTGTTAGCAATTGGCACGGCGGAGATGGGATTGCTTCATAAATTCCTTTTGTTAGAGCTATTTCGGGGACAGGAAGCCCTCATCGTCAACTTCATCGGATTGTTGCTCTTTCTATTTGCAGTTGCTGTTGGCCTCACTGTTGCTCTCCCAAGATATTACTGATGGAACCTTCGGTGCTGCTGGCAAAACTTGTGCCATTTTTATTGAGTATTTATATTCAATACTCCGTTGGCAAAAGCACTTTAATTTTAGGGTATAAGAATCTAATTTAAGAGTTAAGATTTAAAGATTTAAAATTTAGAGTTTATATTTAAAAGTCGGAGTATAGAGTTTAAGGTAATATAGTTAATGATTGAACAACTAAAACGCAGCCATATAAATGGATTTTTATTTATAATGGGCTTCAAGAAAATAACCCCCAATGTTGATCCAATGGCCAAATTGGGAACATTATTTTCTTTAGGCAATTAAGTGTGAATTTACTTTAATCATGTGGTGATGTGTTCAATAACATCAAAGAATCTATTCTAGGTAGATTAATAAGATCTTGTCCAGAGAATATATATCTTCTTCTGTCTTGTCCGCATTTCTTTCAATTGAGCAAAGCTTTATAATTATAAAAGAAAGCTTTCTGATTAATTACAACTGTCTATAAATGATTTGATGGTGTGGATTCAAATCATTGGTTGTTAGCCATTTGATTGTTGGTACCAATCAAATTTAATTTTATATAATATTTATATTTTTTTATAATTATTTTAAATTATTTAAATCAAATTTGGATTGAAACAAACCGACGTCTAAGCTCGATTGAGTAAAAAAATTGTTCAATTTATTTAATAATCGCTTTTTCTTTTGAAAAGTTTTCTTAAGACATTGGTTAATTAAATCTTATTGTTTTTTAGGTTACAAGTACAATGGAAATACAATCACGAGTATAATTACAATATAATGTCAAAATAATTACAATAAAAAGTCAATCATTATATATTAAAAAAAGTCAATCATTATAATGTACACATATAGATCTATACCATAATAAATTTGATCAAAACTTACATGTGATAGGACTTATATTAAAATAAATATGGATATAAAATCACAAATAATAATTATATATTATCTAATGCATTTGAATAAAATTGTTTAGAAAAAAGAATGCAATTTATAATTGAACTAGAAATACATGTAGTTTTTTTAATATTTTCAATATATAATTGTTTGCACGATATGTGTGCACGTAGATTTGGTAAACTTAACCGAGACTCAAGACTCGAACGATTTACCTAGCCCAAGACCCAATATTGATCCGAACATGATAACTCAAATTTTATCCAAAACTTAAAATAAACTGAACTGAATCGAAACTGACCCGAATTTTAGTTGAACCGAAATAGACCCGAACAGATTTTTTAATCGAACCGAATGAACCCGAACCAAAGACAACATGAAATAAAAAAAGATATTAAAAGAAATAAAGAAAGATGAGATGTGAACTATCACACAACTCACCAAAAAGTCATATATATGGGGTAAAAAATTGACCCGACCTGAAACCGACCGATCTAAAGGTTGATCTGAATAAAAAAAACAACCGATCTCTTATTGCCCCAAACCGAAATCAACCGACCCGATATGACTCGAATCATCGTAGTCCTGAACTAAAACGAACCAGACTCAAACCATATTTGAATGTTGTCAGACCCCAAATAACTCGAACCAAACCTGACCCGAACAACTCATTTGTCACCTCTATGTGCACGTTGTTATAAAAAATTAGATTAATAAACATATACTATCATATAATCACATCATACAGTTAAAAATATAAAACCGTGAATGCGTACTTTGGTACGGCAATTATTAGCAATATAAGGAATCTTGACAAGGGGTAGAGGTTAAATAGAAGCTCAAATACATGTCTCACCATTCATCATCAAGTTTTCAACTTGCATTATCATCATCATCTAATATTCGATTTCCCAAATCAATTTAAAGCAAACAAAAGAATTGTCGTAATTAAAGATTATAAAAGAAAGATGGGAAAGGGCATTTTCAGTAGGGGTGTTCAAAACCAGTCTAATGGGTACCCAACGGCCCAATAAGTATAATATCACTACTATATTATTACTATGTTTCATCGTTCTTTCTAGATTTTTAACTTACATTATAAGCTTATTGGGTCGCTTGATATTCATTGAGCCAGTTTGGAACACCCATATTTCTCGATGAGTAAAAAAAATAAAGGAGATGAAAAATCCCTGTTAAAAACACATTACACAAAACTTATTCTTTCTCGGCTACTTGCTTGCTTTTCAAACCATATATTTATTCATCTAATCCTTCATTAAAATAGAACAAAAAGAACAGCTCGACCCACTTAATTAATATTATCAACCCATGAATCATATCTTTGATAATCATAATTAAACCCAAGGTTGTGACACAAACAAAAACACCAAGCTGTCCTATATTAACAATTATCCCACCTTTAATTCATTTCTTCACTTGTTCTAAAAATAATAATATCATTGAACCTATTTGAGTGGTCCAGAGTTAAAGAACGGCATTGTTTCTCTTAATAACTCGCATTCGAGTAGTATAATCTGTAGATGTGTGATTCGAATTATCTAATTGAATTAGAATGTGGCTCAAACTAGCTCTTTTTATTTTGATGATCAAATTAATGAAAAGAAAGAGGATGTTATGGCAAAAAAAGATGAAAAAGTATTAAAGTCAAAAAGAGAAAGTTTCTTCATTGTAGCCCTTATGATATCCAAACAAATAAACAAAGGGATTCAATTAGAAATTGAGAATAATATCTTTGTTTTATTGGGTTTCAGAGATTTGCAGGTTTTTTTAATAATAATGACCCAATTGAATTCAATACCTTATATTATAAATAATGTCACCCTAAAACTGGGGTAATTTATTTGTAATTGTTTAATTGTATTTCAGGGACCTGTTTGACAAAATTTTAAAAAGTATGGGAGTTGGTTCTGTGAATCCTTGGATATTTAGGGTCTTGAGCTTGATTAAACCGCTATCTTTTGGCCATTGGTAATGAAAAAAAAGTATTTGTTATTAGAGAGCTCAAACCCGTGTCTATTGGTATAGTGAGCAAAGGCTTTAACCATTAAAGCAAAGGCCATTTCCAATTATAACCTGTCTCAGCTATCATTAAGATGTGTTTTAAAAGTCTGTGCTAAAAACATATGATAATAAAATAGAGACCAGGTATACCCTAGTATCATAATTGTTGTCTGATATCGAGTAAGAAAGATCTAAAATAGTTTAGAAATTCTCTCATATCCCTTCATCTTTTTCTCCTCCGATCTCCTTCACCCCTCGCTTGTGATCGTCACCACCCTCGCCGTTTGAACCGCCACCTTGCTTCGACCAAACCCTAGTCGCCACTCACGGCGAGTAGCCACCGTTCGCTGGGAAAATTCATTTGAAGGCTCGATGAAGACCTTAAATTTTCCCTTATTGTTTTTCGCGTTTTCCAGCTACCCTTGTTGTCCATTCGAGATGCCGTTACCACCATCGTCTTTCTCGTGTCAAGGTGAACAAAACCCTTTATGTTGATCGTCCATCCATCGATGTTTGAAGGCCATCAGAGATCGATAAAATGTTAGGGTTTCCTCTTTTTTGGGCCGCTTTTCACCGTGGTAAACTTTGATATCTAATAAAGATCGAGTTAACTCTTCATATAAGCCGCGCGTGGCTCACACGCGCTATCGGAGGTGATCTCTTGACACCATGGTCGGTTCACCCTTGAACCAAACTGGTTTAGCCCTAAACCGGTTTGGCCATAATCGGTCCAAGCCCCATAACGGGTCCAATCACCCAATAGGCTTATTATAAGCCAATGGTCCGACTTGTTAAGGCCCAATGGCCTTTAGCCCATAACCAGCTGGTCCAAGCTCAAACCTGACTCGATCCGTCCCGTATGACCTGACCTGAGTCTAATCCGACCCGAGTTTGACCCGATCTGAACCCGTCTGACCTAACTCGTCTAACTGAGTCAACCCAGCTGAGTCAATTAGCTTGAGTCAACTCGACTAAGTCAACTCGATCGAGTCAACTCAGTTGAGTCAACCTGTTGACTGTTAACCCGACCTGACCCGTTGACCTATTGACCGCTGATATCAGTATTGATTGGCCAGCATTGACCGATAATGTTAGCCTAACGTCAGCGTTGACTTTGATCCCAAAAGTCAACATTTTTTAAAAACCTCTATTTTATGCTTTTTAATGTTTTGAGTTCGTTTTTGAAGTTTGTTTTGCAAAATTCTAGCCCGAAAGTCTCCGAATGTGACCTTGAACCTGAACTTGTATATGTATTTAATTATTCAGTTAAGAGCAATATGAATAAGGACTGAATTTGGAATTTGTGTAATTAAAGGTATTCACAGTTCCTTGTATCCGAGATGTAGAGGGACGTCAAATTCGAGTTCAATAGTGATCGAATGGAGTATCATGGATCGACTGAAAATGCTTGGTTAGGAAGATGTGTGACCTGTAAGAGCTTCTGAGATCCAAGAATAATTGATAAGACTTATATACTTTAAATCTGGTTATGCATGTTAATGATCTAACTTCTAAAATGCTAAGTTAAGAAATGTTGGAAATACCCTTAAGGTATAAGAATGACTAAAATACCCTGACCATGAAAATGATCTAGAAATCTACACTAGATCTGGTAAAGAAACTGAATCATCTAAAAATCTACAAGACTTAAACCTTCGAGATTATAAAGTACTGGGATTTTCTTGAATTCTGAATAAATCTCTGAAGATAAATTTATGGAAGAATATTCGTATGTCTAAATTAATCAATGTGGCATAAAATATTAAATTGATTGAAATGACTAATAGGATTGGAAATTCTGATAAGGCTGAATTGATCAAAATGATCGACCAAAAAGCCTAAAGTATCCTCGGGCACCGAAATTTCTAAATTTACTGGAACGATGGATAAATCCTCGAGTTCTGAAATGAATAAATTTTTTGGAAGTACCAAAAGTAACTGAATGACTGAAACACCATTGTGTACTTAAATGATTGAAATACCTACGTGACTTGAGATAAGTGCACAAATACATGTTCAACCATTTGAGGCTTATTCTAGAATAATTTCCGATAGATCGTAAATGATTGTAATGCCCTGTGGGGTTTGAAGCATGACTTATGTAAACTAGACATTCTTAATACTATTACAATAATGGAAGAATAGTGCACAAATACATGTTCAACCATTCGAGGCTTATTCTAGAATAATTTGTGACGGTGATCTATTCAACTATACCACGTAACTAGAACTAAATATTGAACACGTGTGAGGTGTACCTATTCAAATGCTTAGAATGTAACGCATTGATAAGACATGTTTAATGGAATAGACTTGGAAACCTGGAAAACCTTCAGTAATCTTCAGCACAACAAATCACCGACTTACCCTATTTGGGGTTAAACTACGAAATTGCCCCTGAGTGTTAAAATAACCAAAATGCCATTTTGAGAAAAATTGAATGGAACTCTCCTGATATATCAGGAATCTTGATTGATCCTGATCTTTCTGAATTCCCAAAATCTATCTTGATATATCTGAATTCCTACATAGTTATGATATACTAGAAATTTTGAATGACCTTGAGGTATAATTCTTAAATACCTGAATGAAGCTGATAATTATTGAATTCTTTCGAATATGGTTCTTGATTCTAAAATCAATCTAGAATAGACTATAGTTCAATGTCTTCTTTCTATAATTAGTAAGGACCCCTAAGTGATAAATTGGACCATCCAGTGTGTCACATGTTTACATGAATAATCTTCTTGATTGGAAACCAATCTATCCATTCTATCCATTCTGATCCCGAGAGATCATGTTATCTAAAGAAAAAATACAACTCATGGTTCTTGATTTTTGATACAAGTATACCCGATTCATGGGTATTGATACTCCAGTTCTACTGATTATACATCTGTATATATCCTGAATTCTTGGCATACTACTACTAATTACTGAGATGACTGTTACCATTCAAAATTGTTTTACTGAGGTACTAGGATATTGACTGAAGACAATAGGTTCAACCTTAATCAAGCTTGTAATTTCGTCCGTATTTGGTTCTTATGTTTCGGCTAGGGTGATTCCGTATGTTCGGTTTATATACTTCGGCTAGGGTGATTCTGCCTAGACCTAAGGTAACCCCTTAGGTCAGCACCTACGCCTTTTGGGTTTAGGTTAACGCCTATATAGATGCAGTTCTGAGGAACTACATATTGGAGTTCGATTGGAGGGTAGTTAGGCTGATACCAAAATTTTCCTACCTCCTCCTTTGCCTTGTCAAAATTCTACGATTGTTTGAAACTTTCTGTCTATCTTTCTCGATATGCGATTGTTGGGACACACCAAACCCCTGGATCAATTCTTGTAAAACCTTTCTGATTCATATGGATTGTAGAATGCCGACTGATATTCAGAAGTTCAAGTATTGCACAACAGTGCTGCCTCTAAGTATGGCATAAAACGAGGTTCTATACTGTAATACAAAACCTGTGGATGCCATGATCTTTATGTCCATTCTATACTTTACCTTAGACCTACATGTTGCTCATAGCATCTTTTGGTAGTTCTGTATTACTGAGCTTTTCCAAGCTCACGTTGTTTTTGCCATCGTAGGTTAGAAGAAATCTATTATGGTATAGTGACTGACATCAATGTTTGTAGTTCTTTTGACGTTGCTTTTGGAGTACGATACTGGTACAATTAGTGGGCATGTATGTCGTGTATTGTTTTATGTTAGAGTTTATAATATACTTTCTGAACTACTGTTATATGTTTAAATGACTTTCTGAAATGGTATTTTACATTGAATTTTGTTTTATAGATTTAAATGTATATATATACTTTACTTTTGTTTTTATAGTGGGTCGCTTCAGTGACCCGAATGTGACACCTCAGATTAGATCGGACAGCCCGTATCGGTCTGAGGGTGTTACATTTAAAACATTTAAATTTATTTTCTCTGAGAAATATATGTATTTAAATATTAGTAATTTTTATTTTATTACTTTTGAGTTGAATCCTATAAATTTTAGTGGAGATGTAAATGCAAGCAGAGCCAAACATTTGGCTAACTTTGTTAAAAATTGAAAAGGAACAACCCAAGACATGATTCCTTGGTATGAAAATCGTGGTTGGTATAATGAGATGAGAAATTAGATTTTTTAAGGTATAAAATCAAAATCCTCCTAACGTTTAACTGAATAGTTACTTTGGATCTTATTTTTTTAAAGCAATTTAACCCTCAACGTTTCATTTTGGGTCAAAATGTCTTATCTGCAGGTGAAAATTGTTAGTCAACTAACGATGCATGGTTTGAAATGACGTGACAAACCTACATGATAGTGTTATATAGACAAATGTGTTGACTTGAAAGAATGTCACATCAGTTAGAAAATAGTTTTATAAAATTATATACAATATAAAATTATTTTTTTCTGCTGAAATGTCATTATGTCAAGTAATTTCAAGCTGTTTATGTCAGTTGACTAATAATTTTCATCTGTAGAGGGGTCATTTTGACACAAACTGAAACGTTGAGGGTTAAATTGTTTCAAAAAAGAATATGAGCCAAAATAGTTATTCAATCAAACGTTAGTAATATTTTTTGATATTATACTTTTTTAAATAAAATCAAGCGTTTGAATCATGACATTGTGAATGGAACAAACTAGATTGCAAGGGTCATTTCAATAATAGACCTCTATAATACTCAGTCTGAATTAATATATTAATGAATCGAATGATGGTTGTATAATAAAAGTTGAGATGCGTTTGATTCCAAATCAATATTTTGCTTTTAGGAATATATTATGGGTTTAATTTTGATACACAAACTTATGTATTACACAAGTTTGTATATTTATACTATAAACTCAAATCCTAAATTACTAAACCTAAACCCTAAAGAACTAAAGCACAGACTCTAAACCCTAAATTCTAAATACTAACATTAAATTTTAAATATTACAACCCAAACCCCTAAACTCTAAACCCATAAACTCTAAAACTAAAAGTCTTGGGTAAACTAAAATTTACACGAACTGTGTAAAAAATTTTCTCATATATTATACGTTAGATCAACCAACACAACACATCACAGCACATATGTTAGATATATGGTAGATACTAAAGATTGCACCAAAGATTTGATTGAGATTGTTTTTAAGATTTCCCAGATTATCATGAACACTAGAAGCAAACTAACCAAGTTTGAATTGGAATTGGGGGCCACATGCCTTTCACATTTGTTCTCAACCACGAAATCCAAAGTTCAACGTATATGCGTACGCCAAATTTTTACAAGTTAACAATACGGTTCACACGTAACTTGGTCTCCAATCACACTTGTTCTATGATTTGTCGTTTATAGAGAAATTTTTTTAAAAAAATATAAGAAAATTTAAAAATTTTAGGAGTGCGATTGTTCTCAACCACTCGGTCCATTCCTGAACACAGCCACGAACCCTGAGACAATTAAGGACCAGTGGAGACATCACATGGTTGAACGAAGGCCAAAAACAAAGGGGGAAGAATGGGACCACAGCAGAGATCGAGCCTGAGAGCATCTAGGTAGTCAGGGTCTGGGGCTTGGCATCATAAAGGCAGAGCTAAATCCCAAATCCCCCAGTCAATCGGCCAATCCCGGAGCTAATTGCTGAGCTTGAGACTTGAGAGGCCCCAGGGCCAGGGTTCCTGTTCAAGGAAGTGTGGAAGTGGAACTGCTGCCCATGTGAAGAAACAAGACATGATCATCATTTTCATTCAATACAGAAAAAGGGGTTAATTCTATGTGATATCCCCAAACCACGGGTTAGATTTTAAATTAATCATCGAACTTTTAAACATCCTAATTAAACCTCAAAATTATTTATATATATTTTTTCTTTCAACCTTGATGATGAACAATTTAAAATGGAGGTTGTTGTGACGGTTTTTGATGGTTCACCCAATTTAATTTGGGCAGGGAGCCGTAATGATCGGTCATTGGAGTGGGGGAGTTGGATTGGAGGAAGGTCAGAGAACATGACCTTGTGTGTGGAAGGTAAGTTCTTCGAAAGGGGAGAGTCCGAGTCTTTTTTGCCGGTCCTTGGTATATTTAAGGAGAGTAGATGATAGCATTTAATGACAAGTATCAAGTTTAGGTATGACAGATTGTCGTCTATTGACGTGCTAGCTTGGTGGATATGTTTATATGTGAGACGATTGATTTTGACTGGTGAGACAAATGAATTTGATGTTGATCTTGTAGGATAATAGTCGGTCGGAGGACATAACAAGTGCTAGCTTGGTGGATATGTTTATATGTGAGACGATTGATTTTGACTGGTGAGACAAATGAATTTGATGTTGATCTTGTAGGATAATAGTCGGTCGGAGGACATAACAAGACAACCTTCATATGAACTCTTGTTGTTTTTTAAGAAAAAATATGGAGCTTGATTTTTGTATGAAAGATGAGAGCCGAAGGTGGGAGATATCTTTCAAAAAGGTCCGAGTCTTTTAGAGAACTTTTTTCTCAAATGGCTTGATGTTAGAGGAAAATGAGACTGTCGAAGGACCTTCATTATGAAGGAGTGAGTGTCGGAAAATGTAGAGGTAGATATATAATATTATAAATCTCAATTAAAACATTTTTCAAATTATAACTTATTTAAAACCCTGACTTATAAGTAGGAGACATTGTGTAATTAATCCAAAAACAATTTACATTCTTTTAGGGAGAATGATGGGGGGGGGGTCAGTAGCAGCAAGCCCGCATGGCCGGCACCCACATCTCCCACACACTTCGAGTGGGCGCAGTAAAAACTCTTAAGACAACAAATAAAGAAAAAAAAGGCAGAAATTGAATTAAAAGAAAGAGCCTTAATAAAAATCCAATCTATAAGAAGATATATTAAAATTGTATAATTATCCTGTTTACCATGAAAAAACTCAGCAAATTATATTAAAATATTAAAAATTCATGACATCTGCCTAACTTCACCTGTGAAGTTTATCAAATTTTATATAATATCTTTAAATAAAAATATATTATAAAACTATAATATATTGTCCTTGAGTTTTTGGCTTTTGGGTCAAAAATGGTCCCCATGTAATCTTCAACTTATTCCTTCAAAAGATATTCCTTTATAAACAAGACCCAACATCTTCTATTTCAATCTCATTATTATTACAAAGATATACCAACTCTCCTTTGTCCTTTTTTTTGGTTCTTTATATTTTATTATTTTATTTATTTCCCCCCTCATTTCATGTCCTTGCTTTAAAAAATCTAGCAAATATACAGACATTAAACCGTACCATCAACATATCTAAATGTAGGGTAATGAATTGGCCTTCCAATCCAAAATCCTGAAAAACTCTTTTTCTACCTCGTCTTATCCGGCGGTTTTTCGATGAAAAGTGGGAAACCATCTTTGTTTGATGTTGTTTTATAGAAACCAAGTGAATAATTAAAACAAAAACTATTTTTTATTGTTTTTTCTGTTTTCTAGGTTTTATCCTGATTAATTCGGATCGACATGTGTTGCACACTTAATTTCAGTGGTTGGATCTCCCAACGTGAATTTTTTGCGTACACAAAAACTCGAACTTAAAACATACTTAAGCGATACTAAACAACTTATCACGTGGCTCAATCCTGACAACAAAAACATATTTTACATCTGATTTATATTTAACTTAGTAAGCTTATGTTAGTGCCGTGGAAAGTTATGATTTATTTGGTTAAATTATTTTAAACTAAAAAATATTAAATGAATATTTTTTAAAAAATCAAAATTATTTTAAAACAATATTTTTTAATATTATTAAAATTGTAAACACATTAAAAGTTCTAAAAGTCTTAAAATATCACGGAAATGTTTTAAATTGTATAAAAATATTATATAAATATTTTATAATATTATATAATTTATCTGAGATGAACCCTTACGATGTCATAGATCCTGTGAAGAAGAACCATTGGTTATAGTGTCGTAGACCCCTTAGTTCGAAAACCTCTGCCTTACTTTTTTTAATATTTTTTTATATTTTAATATTTTAAAAATAAATATGTAATATTTTTGTTTTCAAAAATAGGTTTTACAATTTTATAATAATATTTAATATTTTATAAATTTCAAAATGATTTTATAATATTTTATAATATTTTATAATTTTAATAATATTTAATATTTTTAATCATTTTAAATAAATTTCAAAAGTTTCAAAAAATAAGTGGTTTAATATTTTAAATATTTAAAACAATGTTGTGTAAAATTAATTTTTATAATTTTTATATTTTTTATAAAAACTAAAATCCTAAATTCCTAATCTAACCCTAAAAAACTAAACCTTAAATCTTATACACTAAATTCTAAACACTAACCTTAAATTCTAAACCCTACAACCTTAAACCCTAAACTAAAACCTTAAACCCTAAAATTAAAGGCACGTGTAAACTAAATTTCAAAAGTTTCAAAAAATAAGTGGTTTAATATTTGGGTAAAACTTTGATACACAGGCTGTGTAAAATTAATTTTACACAAGCATGTGTATTTACACTATAAAAATCCAAATCCTAAATTCCTAATCCTAACCCTAAAAAACTAAACCTTAAACCCTATACACTAAATTCTAAACACTAACCTTAAATTCTAAACCCTACAACCTAAACCCCTATACCTTAAACCCTAAACTAAAACCTTGGAAAAAATTAAAGTGGGTCGTGTGATCTAAGGAGGATCGACCCACCGTATATCAAAGTTTTTTCCTTAATATTTTATATTTAAAATAATTTTTATTTTTTTAAAGATCCCAAAAATGGCACATGTATCACACTTTCGGGGCATGTAATTTTTTTTAAAAAAAAATCGTTAAAATTAACAGTTAATGTTGATTAAAGGGTTAAATTAGATAAAAAGGTTCAAAAGTTAAATTATTTTTTCTTCAAAATTTTATAAACATTTTGAAAATTCAATTTCAAAATGATATTCTAATGGCTCAATAAGATTCTGATCATCCAAATGAAACATAATTTAATTATGCCTTCTCCATTTCTTCTAACCGCAATAATTAACATCCTTCTTTTGGTCAATACTTCAATCTTAATTTTTCAATCGATCATCTACTTGATATGTGGTTGCCAAAAAAAACATGTCAACAAATTTACCCCTAAATAGTAAATATAAAAGCATACTTTCAATTATAAAAACATAGTAGGTGTTCATTTCGATCCCTATTCATGGGAATAGAAGTATATAACACTTTAAGATTAGTTGTTTACTTCTTCGAAGAGCGCTCACATAAAGGAGATTAATCATTGCTATCGATGATGTATACTATAATTCGACTATAGAACTAAAAAATAAGTGTCATAAAAAATAGTTATATTTATATTTTTAATAAAATAAAATAGAATATACTATATCTTAAATTTAATTAAAATAAGTCTTGTGTAATATTTAATTGTCTTTGAAATTTTATACTTACATTTTTTACTTAATTTGTTGACTCACTGAATATTTAATATATTAAATCTAACTAACAAGTAACAACGTTGTTTAATTTAAATTGTTATATTTAGTTTACCCTAGTTTTTAAAATTTTCTCTCAACTTTAGAGCGACGCAACTAATCTTTTTTCTTCTTCTTTTATTTGCTCTTTTAATTGGTGGTCGGCAATTAGTATTGGTTGTCGATCACCGGGGTTCATTATTTTTTTATTTTTTAATAAGAATTTTTGTCTTTGTGGCACGTTTTTTCTGCCTTTGTGGTGCATTTTTTCTTTGTTTTTTGTGGTTCGTTTCATCTGTCATTTTGTGCTCGTACAAAGATCTTCACTCACTAATTTCTGATTTTGATTCTGTCGATGGTCATAGAAAGATAGATCCTCACTCGGTTGATGATTGTTTACCGATGTAATCAGACCCGGGTAGCGGAGCAATCTGCCTGATAGTTTGGTTCTCTCACCACTCTTTTTCACCCCGTAAAGCGTCTTATTTCGATAGAGACAAGGAGATTCAAGAAGGCTTCTGAATTTTGATGGTATGCTAATTTTTATAGAAGTATTTAATTTTCTTTGCACCTTTGTGTTGTATGAGATTTTGTTTGACTAGTCCCCATTATTCTCTCTTCTAGATGCGTGTGTTTGTAACATATTCCATGATTTTTTAATAATATTCGGTTGTCATTTTCAAAAAAATTAATTTTTTTAATTTTTAATATGAATTTCTGCCTTTGTGGCACGTGTTTCCTCTGCCTTTGTGGCGCGTTTTTTCTTTTTTTTTGCGTGGTTCGTTTCATCTGTCATTTCATGCTCGTATAGAGATCTTCACGCACTAGTTTCTGATTTTGATTCTGTCGATGGTCATAGAAAGATAGATCCCCACTCAGTTGATGATTGTTTACCGATGTAATCAGACCTGGATAGCGGAGCAATCTGCATGATAGTTCGGTTCTCTCACCACTCTTTTTCACCTCGTAAAGCGTCTCGTTTAGATAGAGACAAGGATATTCAAGAAGGCTTCTGGATTTTGAAGGTATGCTAATTTTTATAGAAGTATTTAATTTTCTTTGCACCTTTTGTGTTGTATGAGATTTTGGTTGACTAGTCCCCATTATTATCTCTTCTAGATGTGTTGTGTTTGTAACATATTCCATGATTTTTTTAATAATATTCAGTTGTCACTGTCAAAAAAATTTAAATTGTAATATTTGAATTCATTAATAATAATAAATGAATTAACAAAATTAAGATTTTTATTTTGCAACTATCCTTAGACTTAGTATAATACTCTTTCTTTATAAAAACTACAAAAAATGCAAGTGACATAGATTATGGTAACATTAGAAAAATATAATTAATATAAATTTTGTGAGAGCAAAACATTTAAAGTAAACTTAGGGATGTGTAAAATAATTTGAATTTCATACGTTTCAATCTAATTTTATGGGGTATTTATTTTATGCACAAGCGCTTGCGGAAACTTTGTTTGCACAAGCGCTTGTGGAAACTTTGTTTACACAAACGTCTTAATTTTAAGGTATAATAACTATGTTTAGAGTTTAGAGTTTATGGATTTAAGGGTTGTTGATAGAATTTTAAGTTTAGGGTTAAAATTTAGAGTTTATAGGTTAAAACTAAATCTCTAACTATATTACCCTAAAACCTAAACCCTAGCCTATAAATTCTAACCTCAAATCTTAAATTCTAACCACAAACCCTAGATTATAAATTGGGTCAACATTAGAACCTCACATCAAATGATATGGTAACATTAAAAATATATAATTAATATAAAAATTGTACTAAATTTTGTGAGAGTAAAACATTTAAAGTAAACTTAGGAATGCGTAAAATAATCTAAATTTATGGCCCTATTTGGCAATTAACGGATAACTAATAGTGGATAACGGATTACATTAGCTGATAACGGATAGCTGATAGTATTAACTGATTTGACTAGCAGATTACATTAGATGATTATATAAAAATGTTTGGTAAAATTAACTAATAGCTACTAGTTGTTTGATTATTTAAACAAGCAAAATGACATACAAGGACATGATTATATTTAATACTTGTTTGAATAATTTATTAGTTATTAACATTTTGTACCTATTAATATTAAATAAATTATAAAATTTAATTTTTTAATATCATTACTGAGCACATATGATGATGTACATTTTTTTATTTATAAAATTATTTTTAATATTATTTTAATAATTATTAAATTAGATGTATATATTAATTTCTTATCTATGAAATTATATTTTGAATATAATTCTATTAATTATTAAATTTATATCTATTTATTAATGTATATATTAATTTCTTATTTATAAAATTATTTTTTATTTTATTAGTTAATCAAATTTATGTTATTTAGAGAAATTCTTTATAATTATCAAGGACAAAATAATCTTTACAGGTCTTTTTTATCCAAACCTCTAATTCAAAAAGCTCATTTTATGAGCTTTTTCAAAATGAGAGGTTTCATCCCAATCTGCTATTACAATTCTCCATTTACCAAATATCTAAATTAGCGAATTTGACTGGTCAAACCTCTAAAAATACTTTAAACCTCTAATTTTAGCTCAAAAAATTATTTACCAAATAAAGCCTATAGCCATGTTTGGTAATTAGCGGATAACAGATTACATTAGCTGATAGCGGATAGCTGATTGCATTAGCTGATTTGACTAGCGGATTATATTATATGATTGTATAAAAGTGTTTGGTAAAATTAACTGAAGCTTATAGCTGTTTGATTATTTAAACAAGCAAAATGACATATAATGACATGATTATATTTGATACTTGTTTGAATAGTTTATTAGTTATCAATATTTTGTATCTATTAATATTAATTAGACTATGAAAACTAATATTTTTAATATAACATTACTAAGCATATTTGATGGATCTATATATTAATTTATTATTTATATAATTATTTTTAATACACTTTGATTAATTATTAAATTTAAATACAAATATAAATGTGTGAGAATAAAAAAGAAAAAAATATTAGTTTACAAATGTCACAATATAAATACGTGATATTGAAAAATTAAAATAAAAAGGTTAAATCTACATTATTTGGAGATTTTTTTTATAATTGTAAAGGGTAAAAGGATCTTTATAACTTTAATGTTAAAACCTCTAGTTTCAAGAACTCATATTAGCAGTTTTTCAATATTAGAGGTTTCGGCCCAATCTGGTATTCACCAAACATCTAAATTAGCGAATTTGACCGGTCAAACCTCTAATTTTAGCTCAAATCATTGTTTACCAAATAGGGCCTATGGCAATTAGCGGTTAGCGGATTATATTAGCTGATAGCATATAGCTAATAGCATTAGATGATTTAACTAGCGGATTGCGTTAGCTGATTGTATAAAAGCGTTTAATAAAATTAACTGATAGCTGTTTGATTATTTAAACAAGTAAAATGACATATAAGGACACGATTACATTCGATACTTGTTTGAATAATTTATTAGTTATTATTATTTTGTATTAATTAATATTAATTATATTATAAAAATTATTTTTTAATATTATTACTAAATATATATGAAGGATGTACATATTATTTTTTATTTGTGAAATTATCTTTTTAATATAATTTTAATAATTATTAAATTTAGATGTATATATTAATTTATTATTTATGATTTTTTTAATTTTATTAGTTATTTAAATTTATGTTATTTTAAAAATTATAATTATCAAGAACAAAAAAGTCTTTACAAGAAGTTTATCCAAACCTTTAACTAAAAAAGCTCCTAAAGTGAGCTTTTTTAAAATGAGATATTTCACCTCAATCCGCTATTACAATCATCTATTTATTAAACATCTAAATTAACAGATTTAACTGGTTAAACCTATAAAAATACTTTAAACCTCTAATTTTAACTTAAAAATCTGTTTACCAAATAGGGCCTATATGTTTCAATCTAATTTTATAGTTTTTTTTTTGAAAAAAAAATGTCGGGATGAGACAAGTTTCAACTTAAATTTTTTGAGTTAGATCGAGTTCAGTTTAGATAAAAACCCACGTCACCTACCTCGAAAACATCACTAAAACACACCTCTTTTAGTGTTATAACTAATTATATATATATATATGCTAATTATCATTTTCAAAAATTTTAGGAGATTTTATTTATTTTTTATTTATAAGCTTTTATAATATTATATTTTATTTAATCTTATAACAAAATAAAAGATAAAACTTATGCAAATTTTCGGGACAAATTGGGACAGGTCGGTATTATTATGGTAAAATTCAGTCAGATTTTTAATTTGGTATAAAGATAATTTTAAGACTTAATGTTTATACTTTCTATCATTTTTGCTCTCATTCTATTTTGAAGATAAACTTAGCCCTCAATCTATAATTTATTTTTATCAAATTATTCATTTTTTAATTAAAATATTGATTAGACCATTAAATAATTAATGGTGATGACATGCCACATACATGTAAACTATATTTTAAATGACATGACTTTCACATTCTTACAAATGAAATAAAATTCTGTTTTAATTTAAACTATAACATATTAAAATCCAAATAAAATACTAAAAAAATTAAATAAAACGTGGGGAAAATTCCCTTAATATGAATGATGGCAGAATCTAATCTATAACCCTAGCTAAAAACTCATAAATCAAACTTGAATTTTTCAAAGTAAATTTCCTTCCAAAGTTCAACATCACATGCTATACAAACAAATATGACTTACCCTTTGAAATTTGATTTCACATTAAATCAAATTTTGTTCTTTAAATCAAAAGATGGATGAAGAATTGTAATGAAAACTTGACGTGATTATTGAACTTTGTGAAATTTATTTATTTCTGAATAAAAAATACGAATTTAAAAAAATTGATGTTTAATTTAATCTATGATTTAAGATTTTGATTTATATATTTGAGATTTGAAGATAAATTTAAAAAATAACATCAAATGATTTTTTATAAAATTTCAAAAAACAACAAAAATACTGGAAAAATATACACATTAACAAACAAATTATGATCCAGAGTTCTTTTCCACTTTTTGTTTTATTTTTTTGGTATTTGATTTGAATTTTAATTATTTATTATAGTTTAGATTAAAATGGAATTATATTTCATATGTAAGTATGTAAAAACTGTCATTTAAATACATTTAATATGTATATGTCATGTCATCTTAATTATTTAACAATCTAATTAGTATTCTAGTTAAAATTTAGTAATTTGCCAAAAAAATATAGGTTAGAGGCCAAAATTATCCTCAAAATAGAATGAGTGCCAAAATGACAGAAAGTGTAAACGTTAAGAATTAATTATTTTTATCCCTTCTAATTTTAAGTTCAACCATTTGAACTGAGTTAAATATTTTTATTAAAAATTAAAATTTATATAATTAAATTCGTAGTACAATTGGTCAGGGGCTTTAATCTTTCCCCGAAAGCAAGCATTCAATATTACATTCATAAATTTTCAAAAAAAAAATTACATTAATAAAACGTTGTAGTAGTTACGAGTTTATGTAAAAAAAAAACGATAATCTGGTTGATAAGTATGTTATCTTTTTAAAAAGAGTAAACTATACTGTAGTCACTGAACTTTTAGAGAGCTTTCAATATGGTCACTGAATTTTAAAACTTTCAACACAGTCACTCAACTTTTAATTCGCTTTCATTACCGTCACTCAACTTTTAATTCGCGTTCATTACGGTCTCTACCGTCAACTACCGTTAAAAAAGCTGACATGGCATGTTAAATTTAAGGGTTAACTACACTGGTAGTCACTGAACTTTTAGAGCACTTTCAATATGGTCAGTAAACTTTTAAAATTTTCATTACAATCACTTAACTTTTAATTCGCTTTCATTACCGTTAAAAAAAGCTGATGTAACACATTAAGTTTAGAAATAAACATTTTCCCACACTATTTTCTCTCCCCCTCTTATTTTTTTCATTTTTCTTCCATCCAAACATGTTTATCTTTCTTTTCATCCTCACCTTCCTTCTCTCTTTCTCCTCTGTAATCTTATAGCTTTTGTTGGGTGAAATTGTCCTACTACCTGCACCATTAAGAAATCTCACAAGGCTATAGCTATCCTAGAGTTTTTTTTGGACTGTAACAATCACTTAACCTGGTTTTAGTGTTACAAAAAAAATTCCATCCCGCCTTTAGAGTATACAAGTTGCCCAATTTTTTTCCAGAGTATACCTGTTCGAAAAATATTCTAACAAGACATGAAAATATGGTCATCTAAGATCCTCCCAATGCATTAAAAAAGTAACATGCCAATATTATATATACTCATATCTAATTTCACTCCCCAATTTTACGTACCTTAATCACAATGATAGTAGCATAACAAATAATCTTTATTTTTGCATCATTTTCCCCAAAACTTTGGGATAGCTATAGCCTTGAGAGATTTCTTAAAGGTGCAGGTAGTAGGACAATTTCACCCCACAGAGGCTATAAGATTACAGAGGATAAATGAAGGATGAAGAGGAGGAAAAAAAAGATAGACATGTTTGGATGAAAGGAAAATGGAAGAAAATAAGAGGGGGGAGAAAATAGTGTGAGAAAATGTTTATTTTTAAACTTAACACGCCACATCAACTTTTTTTAACGGTAATGAAAGCGAACTAAAAGTTGAGTGATTGTAATGAAAGTTTTAAAAGTTCAGTGGCCATATTGAAAGTGCTCTAAAAGTTTAGTGACTACTAGTGTAGTTAACCCTTAAATTTAACATGCCACATCAGCTTTTTTAACTATAGGTAGTGACCGTAATGAAAGTGAATTAAAAGTTGAGAGACCGTAATGAAAGCAAATTAAAAGTTGAGTGACTGTAATGAAAGTTTTAAAAGTTCGGCGACCATATTGAAAGTGCCCTAAAAATTCAGTGACTAACAGTGTAGTTTACCCTTTTAAAAAATAAATCGATAAAAATACATATCTTTAATATGAATATATATGACGTGTCAACTAATAAATTATATTTTTAAATTCAACATAAGTAATATATTAAACATAACTTTTGGGAATTTAGTAATTTAAGATGGGTAATTATTTGATACATTGGCGGTGAAAATTTTAGTTTCCACAAACACCTTAATTTTATGGTTTAGAGACTTAGTTTAGGTTGTACGATTTAGGGGTTTATGTGTATAAGTTTAGAATTTAGGGACAATGGTTATAATTTAGGGTTCATGGTTATAATATAGGGTTTATATGTTAAAATCTAAATCCTTACCATATTATTCTAAAAACTAAACCTTAACCTCTAAACCTAAACCCTAAATTATAACTACTATCCCTAAATTTTAAACCCCCAAACCCTACACCCCTACACCCTAAACTAAGCCTCTAAACCCTAAAATTAAAACGCTTGTAGGAATTTTTAATTTTCACTGCCAGTGAATTAAATATAAATCCGCAAGCTTAAACAAAAAAAGCCCTCAAACTATGCCTTTTTCTGCTTTTGGCCCATAAACTATGATTTGGGCAAAATAGGCCCTTAAACTTTTATTTTAGCTACTTTAAGCCCCTAAACTACGATTTGGGCAAAATAAGCCCTTAAACTATCATTTTTGGTAACTTTAAGTCCATGGTTACAAAAATATCATTTTATAGGCTTTTCTAACATATATGAATATTTATGTTCTTTTAAAATTTTAAAACATCATATATTAAAATAAGCCCATAAACTATCATTTTTTGTTATTTTAAGTCCGATAGTTATTTAAGTCAAAATAAAATTATTTCGACTAATAAGATGTTGACACATCACAAAGATTTTTTGACCAATTAATAGTTTTGGGTAGGGGTGTTCAAAAATACCAAACCCGACTGACCCGACCCGATTACCTTAACATAAATAACTTGGTATTTACCTGGAATTTTTTTTACCCGGGTCGGGCCCGGGTCACAAAATTAAGAATTTTCGGATACCTGATTACAAACGGGTACCGAATATATTTAAAATTAATATTTTTTATATTTAATATACATATTTTTGTATTAAAATAATAAATACATATTTTTTATATTTTTATATTAAACTAATAAAATATTTTATATTTTAAAAATATATATTTTTATATCCGGTACCCAAATACCCAAATTTTTGGGTACCCGCAAAAATCGGGTAAAGACACGGGCCGCATTTTCTATTACCCGAAGATCCAGGTACCCGGTACTTCAGGTACCGGAGTACCAGGGTACCCGGATTTGAACACCCCTAGTTTTGGGGACTAAAAGAAGAAAAATAATATAGTTTAGGTAATTATTTTGACAAAAAAATAGTTTAAGGACTTAATTGCCTAAAAATGATAATTTAAGGGCCTATTTTACTCAAATCATAGTTTAAGGGCCAAAAGCAGAAAAAAATATAGTTTGATGGCTGTTTTTTTGTTTAAGCCAAATCCGAATTATTAACAAGTAATTTAGGAGGGAAATGTTGAAAAGAAAGAGAGGAGAGAGAAGTGATAGTTTATGTGGGCTTTGCCCGAAGGGAGACGGCAGCGTATCTACACAAATCTTAAAATTCGATTAGGTTTTACTTTAAAAAGCAAAGAACAAAGTGGAAAACATTAGAAAAATAACAACATTAAAAAGTGCATTAAACTATTTCTACAACATAAATAAATTTATCTTTGTCTAAAAATAAATAAATTTATTAAAAAAAAGAACAGATCAAAGCAGGACCAAGAAAAAACTTGGTAGCCATTTGATTTTGAAGTTATTACTTTTATAACATGACATTTGCATTTTTTTTATCAATTTGGTACCAATATTTTCCAATACTCCACACCAGTTCGCGTATTTATCAAACATTACACAAAATGATCGGTACTGAATGTATAATGTCTGAAAAATATAGGTACAAAATTGGTAAAAAAGAAGGAAAAAACTTTGATAAAAGTTTACACGTGCCTTTTAATTTTAAGAGTTAAGATTTAATTTAGGGATTTATGTTGTAGGGTTTAAAATTTAAAGTTAGTGTTTAGAATTTAAGAGGTTTACTCGTCTCATTTACATCTATGTGTACCCAACAAAAGTACCATTTGAAGAATTAATCAAGAATGTGTCAATTAGAGAAATAAACCTTTTAGTGGTGATATTTGGTTAATTTGGCCCAAAATGACACCCCTTTCTTCTCCAAAGATCTTTCACTTTCTTTCTCCTTTTCCTTTTTTTTATTTATGGTCTTTGCTTTCTTGTGCTTTGCTGTGGGGTTTGTTGCTGGTCAATCTGCAGAGTTTGATTTTAATATACAAGAAAAACAGTGAACGTGCTCTTCTTAATTTCTCTTTGTTTTCTTAAACAACAACACCACTTTCACGCTTGGAAGTTTACATGATTAGTGTTGTTGTTTCTCTGTGAAGTCCCATTTTTTTAATACAGCAGCAGAAAAAAGCATTTTTCTGTAGAGAGAGAGATAATGAGACATCTTTGGAGTTTGAGCTGTTTTTCATCTTTCAAGAGCCATGCTTGTCTCTAAGAATTGAAAAGTTTTTCTCTCTTTTTTTTTAGCTCCGTGTCTCTTTTCTGATGATGATAAGCAAACATGGAGTTTTAGCTTAGCAAGTACCATTTTCTTTCTGTTTCAGAAAAGAAAAAAAGAGGGTATTTGTTGAAATTGCCATTACTTCAAAGAAAGTTGCCTTATTTAGTGTATGCATGTTTGCTTGGGGTTTATTGGAGCTTAGATATGAAGTGGGAATCAAAGAAAGAAGAAGAAAGACAAGTTGAGATAGTATTTTGCATTTTCTGATGAGTCTAAAGTTGCAACAAAGCCAGCACCACCACCACACGGTGGCTGTCAAAGTGAATGAACAAATGGTGACCAAAAGTGGGTACACATTTATTCAGTCTAACAGGGCTTGGTTACCAAAATTTCTATTGCTTTCGGTAGTGGTGATGGCTTTTATCAGCACTTGGATCTACAAAAAAATGGATGCCGACAACAAAGTAAGGAGGGAAGAAGTACTAAGTACCATGTGTGATCAAAGGGCAAGGATATTGCAGGATCAGTTCAGTGTTAGTGTTAACCATGTTCATGCCTTAGCCATTCTTGTCTTCACTTTTCATTACTACAGGAATCCATCTGCTATTGATCAGGTTCGGAAAATTTAGTTTGGTTAAGCTTATAGTTTCGTGAAAATCCTGGATGTTGTGTTTTTCTTGTTCATCTTTTGCAATTGTTGTTGTTTCTGATTGTGCACTTTTGGATATGGCGTCTTTTTGCAACAATTGCAGGAGACGTTCGCGGAGTACACCGCTAGAACTGCTTTCGAGAGGCCATTGCTTAGTGGGGTGGCCTATGCAGAAAGAGTGGTACATTCAGAGAGGGAGAAATTTGAGAGGCAGCATGGCTGGACAATTAAGACAATGGAGAGGGAGCCTTCTCCTATCCGAGACGAATACGCTCCGGTGATATTCTCTCAAGAAACTGTTTCTTACATCGAATCACTTGACATGATGTCGGGGGAGGTATGACATTTGCTATTTATAAGCTTTACATTTTGTCTGATATTTTGAATTAGATTCAATGTTAGAATAGACTGGAAATATCCAAGTTCCGATATGCAGGAAGATCGAGAAAACATCTTGAGGTCAAGGGCTTCTGGGAAAGCTGTCCTAACTAGCCCTTTCAGGCTACTTGGTTCTCATCATCTTGGTGTTGTATTGACATTCCCTGTGTATAAATCCAAGCTCCCAACGAGACCAACTGTGGAAGAGCGCATTGAAGCCACTGCAGGGTATGTCCTAAAGATATCATTCCATTGGAATGACGCATTCTTTGTTTGAAATGTTTTTTTGATTGAAACTAGACTTCCAATTAGAAAACATGGTGTTTTCTTATCATGAAAAACTTCTAAATGAACACAGATACCTTGGTGGAGCCTTTGATGTGGAATCTCTTGTGGAGAATCTACTCGGACAACTTGCTGGAAATCAGGCAATTCTAGTAAATGTGTACGATATTACCAACTCTTCGGATCCCATGACCATGTATGGCCACCAAAATCAAGATGGTGATATGGCTTTGGTCCATGAAAGCAAGCTTGATTTTGGTGATCCGTTTCGGAAGCATCAAATGATATGCAGGTAAGTGTATTACTGATACTTCTTCACAAGGTTGATGGAATGACTTGGGTTGTTTTTACAAGTACTTACCATTTGGCATTCCGAGCAGATATCATCAGAAGGCACCCACATCGTGGACAGCTCTGACTACGGCATTCTTATTCTTTGTAATCTGCTTATTAGTTGGCTACATCTTATATGGTGCGGCAATGCACATTGTTAAAGTTGAGGATGATTTCCACGAAATGCAAGAGCTGAAGGTTGGAGCAGAAGCTGCCGATGTTGCCAAATCGCAGGTATGTTTGTCAAGATTTATCTATCATCTTGTAGGCCCACCAATTTCCAAGCTAGAGCTTAATGTTTTTTTTTTCCGGATACAGTTTCTGGCAACAGTTTCTCATGAAATTCGGACTCCTATGAATGGTATCCTTGGTAAGTTCCAAATCTGTGAAATATGTGTGCACTAACATTTACCAATTTTAATCCAAATATGTTCTACTTTTTGAATGGCTGCAGGGAAACTTGTTGCGTGTGATAAGTGCTACGCAATTGTGCAAGTATACACGTCGCAAGTAATAAAGTGATATGAGTATCGAGTATCGTCTCCACAGGGATTGGTTTGGGCCACTTTGCTTAAGTTCTTGCCTTTGTGAAAAGTAAAAACACAATTAAAGGATTAAAGGAGTTTAACTAATAACTAAACTAGAAAGCAATAAAGTAAAAGAAAAGATGAGATCGATTGAGAGAGATAGGCTAGGTTATCGTGAGTTGAGGTGTGATAGCCGATTGGATTGTCTTGGTAAAAGAGTGCACGGCAACTCGATTTGCCGTGGCGACTTTGCACAACGGGGTTGCCTTGGCAACTAATTGATGGTTACTGGGCGACTAGTTGGGCAACTACTTGGGCGATCGGGCAGCAACTTCAAGGTTGGCGGAGCGTTCTTCAATGGTTTCTTCTTATCCCTAAGTCGAAACTCTAGCTACTTGTGCATGCCTTGATAATACATCCTGCGTGAATCAAGGGTGAACAACAACCAATCTTGCACTCCTCTTAGCCGTTGAAATCCTTAACTTATTCCTAAGCCGGATTAATCTTCACCATCATTGGATTGAATAAAGATCATATTCATTCGTTTCTTGAATCTAACTCTCCCGATATTAGATAAATGGATGAAATCACGAGATCCTCTCCCAATTCACTCGCAAACAATAATAAGAATCAAGAATGAATAAACCTTGAAATAGAAAAGTACAAACTCTTATTACCTAAACAAAAACCAATAGTTTCTCACAACCACAAAACACAATAACCATAGCCGATCAAGTTAGTTCATGGTTGGGTTCAAAAGATATACAAAGAATAATCCCCAAACCATGAATCTAATAGAAGCAAAGAAGAAGAGAGCAAGGGGGAAATTTCGACAAGAGAGCATTAGGGGAATTTCGACTTCTTCTTCTTCTTTGCTTCTATTAGATTCATGGTTTGGGGATTATTCTTTGTATATCTTTTGAACCCAACCATGAACTAACTTGATCGGCTATGGTTAAAAAAAAAATAAATAAATTAAAAGGTGATCATACTTTGTGCCATGGTTCCGAGGTTTGAATTCAAGTTTGAAGCATGTCTTTGATGATTAAAGTCTTGGCAGGTAATTGTTAGTTTGCATTGCTTGAGGACAAGCAATAGTTCGAGTTTGGGGGCGTGATAAATGTTCAAAAGTACTATTTTTATTACCCTTTTTACTCATATTATTGTTAGACTTAAGCTCATATTAGTTGCATAATTAGTTATTCATGCATTAATTCATGTTTCTTTCCACTATTGAGCTTGATTACATAACTTGGTGATTTTTTTGTGGAAAAAGATCTTTGCTTTGGTGTGTTTTTTGTGTGTGTATGTGCAGGATCACTTGCCAAAGCAATGCCGAGCTAGTTGCCAGGGCAATGCATGAAGGAGACGCCGAGCCAGTTGCCATGGCATTTGTCGACAAAGACAAAAAGCAATATGGATGTCGAAATTCATGACTTTACAAGCCCAAGATGACATGGAGCAAGGCCCAAGCCCAAAGGAATTTGATTGCCATGCAGAGATTAAAGAAGAATTAAATTCCAAGAAGATAGGAGAAGTTCTAATAGGAATAAAATTATAATAAAGAATTATATTCTTTAAAGATAATTTAATTCCAACTCAAACTCCTCCTCAAAGAAGGACTTTGGCCTAGCCCTATAAATAGCAAGGAGATTTCGACAATCCAAAGGGAGAGCAAGAGGGAAATTTTGACAAGATAGCAAGGAGGGGAAATTTCGACTTCTTCTTCTTCTTTGCTTCTATTAGATTCATGGTTTGGGGATTATTCTTTGTATATCTTTTGAACCCAACCATGAACTAACTTGATTGGTTGGGGTTATTGTGTTTTGTTGTTGTGAGAAACTATTGGTTTTTGTTTAGGTAATAAGAGTTTGCACTTTTCTATTCAAGGTTTACTCATTCTTGGCTTTTATTCTTGTTTGCGAGTGAATTGGGAGAGGATCTCGTAACTTCATATATTTATCTAATATCGGGAGAGTTAGATTCAAGAAACGAATGAGTATGGTCTTTATTCAATCTATTGATGGTGAAGATTAATCCGGCTTAGGAATAAGTTAAGGATTTCAACGCTAAGAGGAGCGCAAGATTGGTTGTTGTTCACCCTTGATTCACGCAGGATGTATTATCAAGGCATGCACAAGTAGCTAGAGTTTCGACTTAGGGATAAGAAGAAACCATTGAAGAACGCTCCCACGAACCTTGAAGTTGCTGCCCAGACGCCCAAGTAGTTGCCCAACTAGTTGCCCAGGCAACCATCGATTAGTTGCCAAGGCAACCCCGTTGTGCAAGTTGCCACGGCAACTGAGTTGCCCGTGCACTCTTTTACCAAGATGATCCAATCGGCTATCACACCTCAACTCACGATAACCTGACCTATTCTCTATTTTTATTTCATCTATTCTTTTAGTTTATTGCTTTTACTTTTCTCGTTAATTAAACCCTCTATTATCAATTGTGTTTTTATTTTTTTGGTCAATAACTTAAGCAAAGTGGCCCAAACCAATCCCTGTGGAGACGATACTCGATACTCATATCACTTTATTACTTGCGACGTGTATACTTGCACATTTGCGTAGCACTTACCGGGAGATTCTTCAAGGCCTCCAATTGCCACGGCAACTCCTGCCGCCGCGGAAATCCCTAATGCCCAAGCACCTAACGCCAGGGCAACTCGGCCATTAATCTCGGGACACTTTGAAGCACTTTTGCACCCATTGGAAAGCCGCCTAAGGCAAATTGAAGATCGGCAACTAATGTTCATGCGGTACATGAAGGAGCACAACAATGCCATCACCCAAGTCATCCTAGAAAAGTACCCGGACAACCGTGTGCCGTTCCCAATATTTCCCGCCGATATCCTTGCTACGGCAACCAAGGAAGCTGACGCCACGGCAACCAACTCTGACAATGCCTCGGCAACCACTGAAAAAGCCAAAGGTAAAGCACCTATGTCTGAATCAACTCCTACGGAATCATTTTTTCGATTTTTTGATTCGGACGAGTCCTCCATTGAACCAATAAAGACCGCACCAATTGAATCCTCCAAACGAAAAGCCATTGACATTGATGAAGAGGATGATGAGGACAACCCCGTCACGAGGATCGATTCCACCACCGGCAACAAGAAAACAACCATCGCGTTCAAGCAAGAAAGTCAAGACGCCAACTAGAAGGAAACTAATCATCTACGATGACGAACTCTCGGAGTAAGTCCTCGTATGCATTTTTATTTTTATTGTTATTTTTCGTTATTATTATGCATGCATTGAGGACAATGCCTCACTCGAGTTTGGGGGATTGTTATTAGTAATTACCATGTTTAGTTACATTAATCTTAAGCATTACATTTAGGATACATAAATTGCTTGCCATGCCTTTAATTGGAACAAGAATTGCTTAGATTTGATGAATATTCGATGATGACTTTGCCAATGCACTTAATTGATAGAATTTTTATTCTAGGATAACCATGGAAAAACTTAGAATTTTACTATGATGCTAAATTTGATGAAACACTTGTTGTGGTTTGATTGATTTAAGGAATTCTAGTAAACTTAGGTCGATAATTAATAAATTGGGGATTAGAATAAAAATTGGATGAATGCTAGAGGTGCCCGAAATTGGCTCTAGCATATGCTAAAAAAAAATTTTGATCACTAGAGGTGCCCAAAGCGGCTCTAGGAGTTAAAAAAAAAAAAAAAATTAACTAGAGGTGCCCGAAACCGGCTCTAGTCGATTAAATTAACTTAAGAAAACTAAAAATAAAACACTAGAGGTGCCGAAATTGGCTCTAGTTAAAACATGTTAAAAAGAACCCAATGAAGTAATTTGAAAACCTATTGTTTGCATAGAATCCGAAAAATCAACTTGCACACAACTCCGCACACACTCACAAGCATTATAGTTTGATTAGAGTAATTCCTCAGTTTTTCGAAAAATAAAAAGCCAATCATACTTTTGCCCCGGTTGAGAGAATTGAAATCAAGTTCAAAGCTAAGTTTGTGAAAATTTGAAGTCTTGGCGGTAATTATGAGTTTGCATTGCTTGAGGACAAGCAATAGTTCGTTTGGGGGTGTGATAAGTGTTCAAAAGTACTATTTTTCTTACCCTTTTTACTCATATTATTGTTAGACTTAGGCTCATATTAGTTGCAAAGTTAGCCATTCATGCATTAATCCATGTTTCCTTCAATCGTTGAGCTTGATTACATAACTTGGTGATTTTTGTGGAAATAGATCTTTGCTTTGGTGTGTTTTTTTGTGTGTATGTGCGGGATCACTTGCCAAAGCAATGCCGAGCTAGTTGCGGGCAATGTGCATGAAGGAGACGGCAATGAGCGAGTTGCCATGGCATTTGTCGACAAAGACCAAAAGCAATAGGGATATCGAAATTCATGATTTTACAAGCCCAAGATGACATGGAGCAAGGCCCAAGCCCAAAGGAATTTGATTGCCATGCGAGAGATTAAAGAAGAATTAAATTCCAAGAGGATAGGAGAAGTTCTAATAGGAATAAAATTATAACAAAGAATTATATTCTTTAAAGATAATTTAATTCCAACTCAAACTCCTCCTCAAAGAAGGACTTTGGCCTAGCCCTATAAATAGCAAGGAGATTTCGACAATCCAAAAGGAGAGAGCAAGGGGGAAATTTCGACAAGAGAGCATTAGGGAAATTTCGACAAGATAGCAAGGAGGGGAAATTTCGACTTCTTCTTCTTCTTTGCTTCCATTAGATTCATGTTTTGGGGATTATTCTTTGTATATCTTTTGAACCCAACCATGAACTAACTTGATTGGTTGGGGTTATTGTGTTTTGTGGTTGTGAGAAACTATTGGTTTTTGTTTAGGTAATAAGAGTTTGCACTTTTCTATTTCAAGGTTTATTCATTCTTGATTCTTATTATTGTTTGCGAGTGAATTGGGAGAGGATCTCGTGATTTCATCCATTTATCTAATATCGGGAGAGTTAGATTCAAGAAACGAATGAATATGATCTTTATTCAATCCAATGATGGTGAAGATTAATCCGGCTTAGGAATAAGTTAAGGATTTCAACGGCTAAGAGGAGTGCAAGATTGGTTGTTGTTCACCCTTGATTCACGCAGGGATGTATTATCAAGGCATGCACAAGTAGCTAGAGTTTCGACTTAGGGATAAGAAGAAACCATTGAAGAACGCTCCGCCGAACCTTGAAGTTGCTGCCCAATCGCCCAAGTAGTTGCCCAACTAGTCGCCCAGGCAACCATCAATTAGTTGCCAAGGCAACCCCGTTATGCAAGTCGCCACGGCAACTGAGTTGCCCGTGCACTCTTTTACCAAGACAATCCAATCGGCTATCACACCTCAACTCACGATAACCTAGCCTATCTCTCTCAATCGATCTCATCTTTTCTTTTACTTTATTGCTTTCTAGTTTAGTTATTAGTTAAACTCCTTTAATCCTTTAATTGTGTTTTTACTTTTCACAGTGCAGTAACTTAAGCAAAGTGGCCCAAACCAATCCCTGTGGAGACGATACTCGATACTCATATCACTTTATTACTTGCGACGTGTATACTTGCACAATTGCGTAGCACTTATCACACGCAACAAGTTTTGTGCAAGTATACACATCGCAAGTTATAGTATAAAAGATATCGTCTCCACAGGGATTGGTGCCACTTCAAGAATCTAGTCTCTTGCACTGTAAAAAGTAAAAACACAGGTAAATGATTATAGAAGTTTTAACTAATAACTAATCTAGAAAGCAATTAGGTAAATGAAAAGATGAATTCGAATGAGAGAGATAGGCTAGGTTATCGTGAGTTGAGGTGTGATAGCCGATTGGATTGTCTTGGTAAAAGAGTGCACGGGCAACTCAGTTGCCGTGGCGACTTGCATAACGGGGTTGCCTTGGCAACTAATTGATGGTTGCCTGGGCGACTAGTTGGGCAACTACTTGGGCGATTGGGCAGCAACTTCAAGGTTCGGCGGAGCGTTCTTCAATGGTTTCTTCTTATCCCTAAGTCGAAACTCTAGCTACTTGTGCATGCCTTGATAATACATCCCTGCGTGAATCAAGGGTGAACAACAACCAATCTTGCACTCCTCTTAGCCGTTGAAATCCTTAACTTATTCCTAAGCCGGATTAATCTTCACCATCATTGGATTGAATAAAGATCATATTCATTCGTTTCTTGAATCTAACTCTCCCGATATTAGATAAATGGATGAAATCACGAGATCCTCTCCCAATTCACTCGCAAACAATAATAAGAATCAAGAATGAATAAACCTTGAAATAGAAAAGTACAAACTCTTATTACCTAAACAAAAACCAATAGTTTCTCACAACCACAAAACACAATAACCCCAACCAATCAAGTTAGTTCATGGTTGGGTTCAAAAGATATACAAAGAATAATCCCCAAAACATGAATCTAATGGAAGCAAAGAAGAAGAAGAAGTCGAAATTTCCCCTCCTTGCTATCTTGTCGAAATTTCCCTAATGCTCTCTTGTCGAAATTTCCCCCTTGCTCTCTCCTTTTGGATTGTCGAAATCTCCTTGCTATTTATAGGGCTAGGCCAAAGTCCTTCTTTGAGGAGGAGTTTGAGTTGGAATTAAATTATCTTTAAAGAATATAATTCTTTATTATAATTTTATTCCTATTAGAACTTCTCCTATCTTCTTGGAATTTAATTCTTCTTTAATCTCTGCATGGCAATCAAATTCCTTTGGGCTTGGGCCTTGCTCCATGTCATCTTGGGCTTGTAAAGTCATTAATTTCGACATCCCTATTGCATTTTTTTCTTTGTGCCGACAAATGCCATGGCAAATGGCTCGGCGTCTCCTTCATGCATTACCACGGCAACTAGCTCAACATTGCTTTGGCAAGTGATCCCGCACATACACACACAAAAACACACCAAAGCAGCATCTTTTTCCACAAAAATCACCAAGTTATGTAATCAAGCTCAACGGTGGAAAGAAACATGAATTAATGCATGAATGACTAATTATGCAACTATTATGAGCTTAAGTCTAACAATAATATGAGTAAAAAGGGTAATAAAAATAGTACTTTTGAACACTTATCACGCCCCCAAACTCGAACTATTGCTTGTCCTCAAGCAATGCAAACTAACAATTACCTGCCAAGACTTTAATCATCAAAGACATGCTTCAAACTTGAATTCAAACCTCGGAACCGTGGCACAAAGTATGATCACCTTTTAATTTTTGGATAGCACAAAAACTTACCCGGAACCAAACTATAATGCTCGTGACAATGTGTGTGCGTAGTTGTGTACAAGTTGATTTTCAAGATTCTATGTGAACAATAGGCTTTTATCAATTTTATTATCGGGCATTTGTTTTTATTTTCACTAGAGCCAATTTGGGCACCTCTAGCAAAGTAAGCTATTTCTCATTTTATTTTTCGACTAGAGCCAATTTCGGGCACCTCTAGCGATTCTTTAATGTGCATTAACTACTAGAGCCGTTTTGGGCACCTCTAGCAAGAAAGTGTATTTACTACTAGAGCAGTTTTGGGCACCTCTAGCAAGAAATTAACTTTTAATTTTCAATTTTAAATTTACCCAAATTTTAAGCAACCTAAGTTCACTAAGTTTCTTTGAATCAACAACCCACAACCGTGTAAAAAAATTCAGCATCATAGTAAAACTCTAAGTTCTTTTCATGCAATCCTAAAATTAAAGGTTATTTCAATTAAGTGCAGTGGCAAAAATTCATCATTGGATATTCAACAAGTCTTAAGCAATTAAATCAAATTAAAGGCATGGCAAGTAACATATGCAACCTATATGTGATTGCTAAAGATGAATGCAACTAAACATGAAACTAACTAGAAACCAACACCCCCCCAAACTCGAGAGAAGCATTGTCCTCAATGCATGTAAGAGTGAAACAAAATTTAAAAGAAACTAAATGAAATGAGTTAGTCGAGAGAGGTCGTCACCTCGATTGATGAGTTTCCTTCGTGCCGTTTGCTTGATTCAATTTTCGGTCGGTGGTTGAATGCTTGAGGCTGGTACCGCGTGAATAGCATTGCCTTGATTTGGTCCATGTTTGCGATGCGAGGTTTACTTGCATGTGCATCGATAGTTGCGAAGCCATTGTTGTTGCACAGGCATCGCTTGATTTCCGTTGTGGTTGTTGTGGCGAGTAGTCGGCAGTAAATTTCCTTATCATGGTGGTTGTGAGTCTTGTTGTGGAAAAGAAAATAAAGAAAAACAGGAAACTAAAGATAATGAAGAAAAATAAAATATATCCTAAAAAATAAAGAGAAAAAATAACAAAAAATAATAGAACAAAATAGTTCAAAAAATAAAAATAAAAATAAATGTATCAGTAGTTGCCGTGGCGTCGAGGGTTGCCGAGGCATGCACATCCATGGTTGCCGAGGCGTCAGGGGTTGCCGAGGCGTGCGCGTCCATGGTTGCAGAGGCGTGCGTATCAGGAGTTGTTGCGGTGTTGAAGGTTGCCGTTTTCGATACTTCTTATAGTCCATCCGCACCCTCCATCGGGTGATAATATTGCCCAAAAAGAGTTTGGCAAATGTGCTTGCCACTACTCCTTTGCGTTACCATGGTGGAGGTGTCTTTCTTCTTTGTTCGCTTGTAGTCCATGTATACTCTCCACCTTGCTACTATTCCTGAAGGCACAAATATATTAATAGGAAAAATTATATCCATTCTCAACCATTCAATTACCTCATTCTTGTCGACTTCTATCATGGTTGGATGTAGCCTTTGTTGTCGTGGCAATTCTTTGCTCAAGCCAATTGCCGTGACAATCAGTTGTCAAATTTTCTCTAAGTCAAGGAAGAATCAATTTACGAAGAGCTTTATGAATCCAAACACCTTTTTCTTTTGGCCTCTCAAACATCTCCATCGGTAGAGATTTGATGGCTTCAAATCTACCAATCTCGGTTCCTCAAGACATACGCAATGGACAATGTGAGTTTTTAAAGAATTCAAAAGGTTCAACTATTACCTGCTCATATTCCATTGGCAAAGTATTATCATCTCGTTGATCTTGCATGTGGTCGTGTAATTGTCGTGGCAATTGTAGATGAGAGCAATCTACTGATTCTGTTTCAACATCAACGTTGTAACCTTACGGGCATCGGGTTCCTCAGAATTTCTTTGTAGTATTGTTGTTCTCGGCTTCACCGAGTGTTGTCGCGGCATTGCTCTGTTCAGGCTCCTCAATCATTGCCGAGGCAATTTGTTGTTCAGGCCTATCATGTGTTGGGCAGTCTCTCTCATTGGCATCCTCTTGACTTTGAGGTTCTAGTTGTTCCTCACACATCAGAGAGATTTCTTTGTATTTCTCCTTATCCTCTTGCCTTGGGACGTCGGTATCCCTAGGAATGAATTGTTGGTGCATGTTATCCATGACATATGTGGATCTCCCGATTGATCTTCAATCCCCTAAGGTTGCATCCCATTGAGCTATCCTCGTATCCATAGATTTTGATAGTTCTCGAATCTCTTCAATTGATTCGTCAAGTTTAGCCAAGGAAGCTAGTAACGCGTTTCCTCCAAGGAATTGGAATGCTCTTGAAAAGGACTACATTGCCATGGCATATCATTTGTCGCGGCAAAATTGTTATGGTAAAAAAAATTTGAGCTTTTTGACCATACCATGAAGAATTTTGCTGTTGGTTCCCTCTATGGTCCTCCATGTAGTTATATGCACCGAAAATGTGAGGGCAATTTTCAAACACATGATGTTCTCCACACATAGCACAAGATTTTTCCATGGTATAAGTTCTTTGGGCTTTTCTCGGTTGGTATAGGTAATCATCAAAGGGTGCAAGGAACTCTTGATTGAATTGATTCATATCTTCCAACATCATCTCTCGAATAGATTGGTTTTTATTTCCCGACATGTTGATGTTCCTTAACTTGTAGCGCACCTAATTTTTTTTTTTTTTTTTTGATAAAACAAACAAAAGAAAAGTTAGTAAAACTAAGAAATAAATGCAATAACAAAAACAACTAACACCAATTGCCAATCCCCGGCAGCGGCGCCAAAAACTTGTTGCGTGTGATAAGTGCTACGCAATTGTGCAAGTATACACGTCGCAAGTAATAAAGTGATATGAGTATCAGTATCGTCTCCACGAGGGACTTGGTGATTTTTTGAAAAAGATCTTTGCTTGTGTGTTTTTTGTGTGTGTGCGGGATCACTTGCCAAAAGCAATGCTAGGAGCTAGTTGCGAGGGCAATGCATGAAGGATATGCGAGCTAGTTGCGAGGGCAATGCATGAAGAGAGGCAGAGGCAGTTGCCATGGCATTTGTCGACAAAGACCAAAATGCAATATGGATGTCGAAATTCATGACTTTACAAGCCCAAGATGACATGGAGCAAGGCCCAAGCCCAAAGGAATTTGATTGCCATGCGAGAGATTAAGAAGAATTAAATTCAAGAAGATAGGAGAAGTTCTAATAGGAATACAATTATAATAAAAATTATATTCTTATTAATCCGGCAGGAATAAGTTAAGGATTTCAGCGGCTAAGAAGGGCGCAAGATTGGTTGTTGTTCACCCTTGATTCAAGAGGATGTATTATCAAGGCATGCACAAGTAGCTAGAGTTTCGACTTAGGGATAAGAAAAACCATTGAAGAAGGCTCTCCGCCGAACCTTGAAGTTGCTGCCCGGGAGAGTTAGTAGTTGCCCGACTAGTTGCCCAAGCAACCATCAATTAGTTGCCAAGGCAACCCCGTTGGCAAGTAAGTTACGGCATTTCAGTTGCCCTTGCACTCTTTTACCAAGACAATCAATCGGCTATCACCTCAATTGAATCCTCCAAGCGAAAAGCCATTGACATTGATGATTAGGTTGATGAGGACAACCCCCGTCGAGGATCGATTCCACCCCGGCAACAAGAAAACAACCATTGCGTTCAAGCAAGAAAATCAAAGCGCGTCCAACTAGAAGAAACTAATCATCTCGATGGCGAACTCTCGGAGTAAGTTGAATTATGCTTTTTTTTATTTTATTTTATTTTTCGTTATTTTTATGCATGCATAATCCTTTACTTGGACAATGCCTCACTCTTCAAGAGTTTAGATTGTTATTAGTAATTACCATGTTTAGTTACATTAATCTTTTATACATTACATTTAGGATACATAAATTGCTTGCCATGCCTTTAATTGGAACAAAATTGCTTAGATTTGATGAATATTCAATGATGACTTTACCAATGCACTTAATTGATAGAATTTTTATTCTAGGATAACCATGGAAAAACTTAGAATTTTACTATGATGCTAAATTTGATGAAAACTTTGTTGTGGTTTGATTGATTTAAGGAGTTCTAGTAAACTTAGGTTGATAATTAACTAATTGGGGATTAGAATAAAAATTGGATGAATGCTAGAGGTGCGAAATTGGCTCTAGCATATGCTAAAAAAATTGATCACTAGAGGTGTGCATGAATTTGGCTCTAGGTTGCGTTAAAATTTTTTTTTTAACTAGAGGTGCCGAAACCGGCTCTATGGATTAAATTAACTTAAGAAAACTAAAAATAAAACACTAGAGGTGCCCGAATTTGATTGGCTCTAGTTAAAACATGTTAAAAAGAACCCAATGAAGTAATTTGAAAACCTATTGTTTGCATAGATTCTTTAAAAAATTCAATTCCAACACACAACTCCTCCTCACTCACAAGCATTATAGTTTGATTATAGTAATTCCTCAGTTTTAGAAAAATAAAAAGCCAATCATACTTTGTGCCAAGTTGAGAGCAAGGTGAAATCAAGTTCAAAGCTAAGTTTGTGAAAAATTTGAAGTCTTGGCGGGTAATTATGAGTTTGCATTGCTTGAGGACAAGCAATAGTTGAGTTTGGGGGTGTGATAAGTGTTCAAAAGTACTATTTTCTTGTGTTTTTTTACTCAACTATTGGTTTTGTTTAGGTAATATTAGTTTGCATAGTTAGCTATTCATGCATTATTCCATCTTTTTCTTCAATCGTTGAGCTTGATTACATAACTTGGTGATTTTCCATTGGAAATAGATCTTTGAGTTAGATTCAAGAAGCGAATGAATATGATCTTTATTCAATCAATGATGGTGAAGATTAATCAAAGCAGGAATAAGTTAAGGATTTCAGCGGCTAAGAAGGAGCGCAAGATTGGTTGTTGTTCACCCTTGATTCACGCGAGGATGTATTATCAAGGCATGCACAAGTAGCTAGAGTTTCGACTTAGGGATAAGAAGAAACCATTGAAGCTAACTCTCGATATTAGATAAATGGATGAAATCACGAGATCCTCTCCCAATTCACTCATAAACAATAATAAGAATCAAGAATGAATAAACCTTGAAATAGAAAAGTACAAACTCTTATTACCTAAACAAAAACCAATATCCTTCAGCATTTGGCAAGTTTGATCCAATTAAATTATCTTTTAAACAAAAACACACCAAAGCAGCATTTTCCACAAAAATCACCAAGTTATGTAATCAAGCTCAACGGTGGAAAGAAACATGAATTAATGCATGAATGACTAATTATGCAACTATTATGAGCTTAAGTCTAACAATAATATGAGTAAAAGGGTAATAAAAATAGTACTTTTGAACACTTATCACGCCCCCAAACTCGAACTATTGCTTGTCCTCAAGCAATGCAAACTAACAATTACCTGCCAAGACTTTAATCATCAAAGACATGCTTTCAAACTTGAATTCAAACCTCGGAACCGTGGCACAAAAGTATGATCACCTTTTAATTTTCGGATAACACAAAAATTACCCGGAACCAAACTATAGTGCTCGTGACAATGTGTGTGCGTCTTTAGTTGTGAACAAGTTGATTTTCAAGATTCTATGTGAACTACAGGCTTTTATTAATTCAATTATCGGGGATTTATTTTTATTTTCACTAGAGCCAATTTGGGCACCTCTAGCAAAGTAAGCAATTCCTCATTTTATTTTAGTCGACTAGAGCCAATTTGGGCACCTCTAGCGATTCTTTAATGTGCATTAACTACTAGAGCGGTTTGGGCACCTCTAGCAAGAAAGTGTATTTACTACTAGAGCAGTTTTGGGCACCTCTAGCAAGAAATTAACTTTTAATTTTCAATTTTAAATTTACCCAAATTTTAAGCAACCTAAGTTCACTAAGTTTCTTTGAATCAACAACCCACAACCGTGTAAAAAAATTCAGCATCATAGTAAAACTCTAAGTTCTTTTCATGCAATCCTAAAATTAAAGGTTATTTCAATTAAGTACGGTGGCAAAAATTCATCATTGGATATTCAACAAGTCTTAAGCAATTAAATCAAATTAAAGGCATGGCAAGTAACATATGCAACCTATATGTGATTGCTAAAGATGAATGCAACTAAACATGAAACTAACTAGAAACCAACACCCCCCCAAACTCGAGAGAAGCATTGTCCTCAATGCATGTAAAAGTGAAACAAAATTTAAAAGAAACTAAATGAAATGAGTTAGTCGGAGAGGTCGTCACCTCGATTGATGAGTTTCGCCGTGCCGTTTGCTTGATTCAATTTTCGGTCGGTGGTTGAATGCTTGAGGCTGGTACCGCGTGAATAGCATTGCCTTGATTTGGTCCATGTTTGCGATGCAGGTTTACTTGCATGTGCATCGATAGTTGCCGAAGCCATTGTTGTTGCACAGGCATCGCACATGATTTCCGTTGTGGTTGTTGTGGCGAGTAGTAGTGAGTAAATTTCCTTATCATGGTGGTTGTGAGTCTTGTTGTGGAAAAAAAAAAAAAAACCTGGAAACTAAAGATAATGAAGAAAAATAAAATATATCCTAAAAATAAAAGAAAAAATAACAAAAATAATAGAACAAAATAGTTCAAAAATAAAAATAAAAATAAATGTATCCGTAGAAACCGGTGGTTCGAGGCTTTGCATCCAAGTTACCATCGGGGTTGCCGGCATAGAAGCTTTTGCTTATTGTTTTAATTGTAAAATCCGTTTGCTTTTCCAAAACTTCATAAGTCCGCGATTTCTGCATGGATGACAAATGCACTCTGCCACTACAAGACAATCCAATCTGTCTTTCTTCTTTGTTTCAACTCTCCACCTTTACTAGCCTATTCTTAATAGGAAAAATTTGACATTCAATCTTTTCTCAAAATGGTTGGATGTTTTGTTGTCATGGGCAGTGCAACCAATATGTGCAATCATTGTCAAATTACGCCAAATTTGAAGAGCTAATAAATGACACCTTTTTCTTTTGGCCTTCAAAGTTATGCGTGTGATAAGTGCTCGTTGTCAAGTATACCGCAGGGATTGGTTTAAAAAGATATCGTTCTCTTTAGGATTATTGCCATTGGCAAGATTCTAGTCTCTTGCATCTTGTCGATTGATTGTCTTGGTAAAAGAGTGCACGGGCAACTCAGTTGCCGGGGCAACTTGCACAACGGGTTGCCTTTGGCAACTAATTGATGGTTGCTTGGGCGACTAGTTGGGCAACTACTTGGGCGATCGGGCAGCAACTTCAAGGTTCGGAGTTTCTTCAATGGTTTCTTCTTATCCCTAAGTCGAAACTCTAGCTACTTGTGCATGCCTTGATAATACATCCCCGCGTGAATCAAGGGTGAACAACAACCAATCTTGCACTCCTTCTTAGCCGTTGAAATCCTTAACTTATTCCTGCCGGATTAATCTTCACCATCATTGATTGAATAAAGATCATATTCATTCGCTTTCTTGAATCTAACTCTCCCGATATTAGATAAATGGATGAAATCACGAGATCCTCTCCCAATTCACTGCAAACAATAATAAGAATCAAGAATGAATAAACCTTGAAATAGAAAAGTACAAACTCTTATTACCTAAACAAAAACCAATAGTTTCTCACAACCACAAAACACAATAACCATAACCAATCAAGTTAGTTCATGGTTGGGTTCAAAAGATATACAAAGAATAATCCCCAAACCATGAATCTAATAGAAGCAAAAAGAAGAAGAAGAAGTCGAAATTTCCCCTCCTTTATCTTGTCTTAAATTTCCTAATGCTCTCTTGTCTAAATTTCCCCCTTGCTCTCTCCTTTTGGATTGTCGAAATCTCCTTGCTATTTATAGGGCTAGGCCAAAGTCCTTCTTTGAGGAGGAGTTTGAGTTGGAATTAAATTATCTTTAAAGAATATAATTCTTTATTATAATTTTATTCCTATTAGAACTTCTCCTATCTTCTTGAATTTAATTCTTCCTTTGGGCTTGGGCCTTGCTCCATGTCATCTTGGGCTTGTAAAGTCATTAATTTCGACATCCCTATTGCATTTTTTTTTTTTTTGTCGACAAATGCCATGGCAAATGGCTCCTCATGCATCTCCTTCATGCATTACCTTCATGCAACTAGCTCAACATTGCTTTGGCAAGTGATCCCGCACATACACACACAAAAACACACCAAAGCAGCATCTTTTTCCACAAAAATCACCAAGTTATGTAATCAAGCTCAACGGTGGAAAGAAACATGAATTAATGCATGAATGACTAATTATGCAACTATTATGAGCTTAAGTCTAACAATAATATGAGTAAAAGGGTAATAAAAATAGTACTTTTGAACACTTATCACGCCCCCAAAAACTCGAACTATTGCTTGTCCTCAAGCAATGCAAACTAACAATTACCGCCAAGACTTTAATCATCAAAGACATGCTTCAAACTTGAATTCAAACCCGGAACCGTGGCACAAAGTATGATCACCTTTTAATTTTTTTCGGATAGCACAAAAACTTACCGGAACCAAACTATAATGCTCGTGACAATGTGTGCGTAGTTGTGTACAAGTTGATTTTCAAGATTCTATGTGAACAATAGGCTTTTATCAATTTTATTATCGGGGCATTTGTTTTTATTTTCACTAGAGCCAATTTGGGCACCTCTAGCAAAGTAAGCTATTTCTCATTTTATTTTAGTCGACTAGAGCCAATTTGGGCACCTCTAGCGATTCTTTAATGTGCATTAACTACTAGAGCAGTTTTGGGCACCTCTAGCAAGAAAGTGTATTTACTACTAGAGCCAGTTTTGGGCACCTCTAGCAAGAAATTAACTTTTAATTTTCAATTTTAAATTTACCCAAATTTTAAGCAACCTAAGTTCACTAAGTTTCTTTGAATCAACAACCCACAACCGTGTAAAAAAATTCAGCATCATAGTAAAACTCTAAGTTCTTTTCATGCAATCCTAAAATTAAAGGTTATTTCAATTAAGTACAGTGGCAAAAATTCATCATTGGATATTCAACAAGTCTTAAGCAATTAAATCAAATTAAAGGCATGGCAAGTAACATATGCAACCTATATGTGATTGCTAAAGATGAATGCAACTAAACATGAAACTAACTAGAAACCAACACCCCCCCAAACTCGAGAGAAGCATTGTCCTCAATGCATGTAAGAGTGAAACAAAATTTAAAAGAAACTAAATGAAATGAGTTAGTCGGAGAGAGGTCGTCACCTCGATTGATGAGTTTTTCGCCGTGCCGTTTGCTTGATTCAATTTTCGGTCGGTGGTTGAATGCTTGAGGCTGGTACCGCGTGAATAGCATTGCCTTGATTTGGTCCATGTTTGCCGATGCAGGTTTACTTGCATGTGCATCGATAGTTGCCGAAGCCATTGTTGTTGCACGGGCATCGCTTGATTTCCGTTGTGGTTGTTGTGGTAGTAGTCGGCAGTAAATTTCCTTATCATGGTGGTTGTGAGTCTTGTTGTGGAAAAGAAAATAAAGAAAACCCGAAACTAAAGATAATGAAGAAAAATAAAATATATCCTAAAAAATAAAGAGAAAAAAATAACAAAAAATAATAGAACAAAATAGTTCAAAAAATAAAAATAAAAATAAATGTATCGTAGTTGCCGTGGCGTCGAGGGTTGCCGAGGCATGCACATCCATGGTTGCCGAGGCGTCGGGGTTGCCGAGGCGCTTGGCGTCCATGGTTGCGAGGCGTGCGTGATCGGGAGTTGTTGCGGTGTTGAAGGTTGCCGTTTTGATACTTCTTATAGTCCATCCGCACCCTCCATCGGGTGATAATATTGCCCAAAAAGAGTTTGGCAAATGTGCTTGCCACTACTCCCTTTTGCGTTACCATGGTGGAGGTGTCTTTCTTCTTTGTTCGCTTGTAGTCCATGTATACTCTCCACCTTGCTACTATTCCCGAAGGCACAAATATATTAATAGGAAAAATTATATCCATTCTCAACCATTCAATTACCTCATTCTTGTCGACTTCTATCATGGTTGGATGTAGCCTTTGTTGTCGTGGCAATTCTTTGCTCAAGCCAATTGCCGTGACAATCGAGTTGTCAAATTTTCTCTAAGTCAAGGGAAGAATCATTTTTCAAGAGCTTTATGAATCCAAACACCTTTTTCTTTTGGCCTCTCAAACATCTCCATCGGTAGAGATTTCGATGGCTTCAAATCTACCAATCTCGGTTCCTCAAGACATACCGCAATGGACAATGTGAGTTTTTAAAGAATTCAAAAGGTTCAACTATTACCTGCTCATATTCCATTGGCAAAGTATTATCATCTCGTTGATCTTGCATGTGGTCGTGTAATTGTCGTGGCAATTGTAGATGAGAGCAATCTCTGATTCTGTTTCAGCATCAACGTTGTAACCTTCCGGGCATCGGGTTCCTCGAATTTCTTTGTAGTATTGTTGTTCTCGGCTTCACCGAGTGTTGTCGCGGCATTGCTCGTTCAGGCTCTCAATCAATCATTGCCGAGGCAATTTGTTGTTCGAGCCTATCATGTGTTGGGCAGTCTCTCTCATTGGCATCCTCTTGACTTTGAGGTTCTAGTTGTTCCTCACACATCGGAGAGATTTCTTTGTATTTCTCCTTATCCTCTTGCCTTGGGACGTCGGTATCCCTAGGAATGAATTGTTGGTGCATGTTATCCATGACATATGTGGATCTCCCGATTGATCTTTGAATCCCCTAAGGTTGCATCCCACTGAGCTATCCTCGTATCCATAGATTTTGATAGTTCTCGAATCTCTTCAATTGATTCGTCAAGTTTAGCCAAGGAAGCTAGTAACGTTTCCTCCAAGGAATTGGAATGCTCTTGAAAAGGACTACATTGCCATGGCATATCTGTTGTTGTCGGCAAAATTGTTATGGTAAAAAAAAATTTGAGCTTTTTGACCATACCATGAAGAATTTTGCTGTTGGTTCCCTCTATGGTCCTCCATGTAGTTATATGCACCGAAAATGTGAGGGCAATTTTCAAACACATGATGTTCTCCACACATAGCACAAGATTTTTCCATGGTATAAGTTCTTTGGGCTTTTCTCGGTTGGTATAGGTAATCATCAAAGGGTGCAAGGAACTCTTGATTGAATTGATTCATATCTTCCAACATCATCTCTCGAATAGATTGGTTTTTATTTCCCGACATGTTGATGTTCCTTAACTTGTAGCGCACCTTTTTTTTTTTTTTTGATAAAACAAACAAAAAGAAAAGTTAGTAAAACTAAGAAATAAATGCAATAACAAAAACAACTAACACCAATTGCCAATCCCGCAACAAGCGGCGCCAAAAACTTGTTGCGTGTGATAAGTGCTACGCAATTGTGCAAGTATACACGTCGCAAGTAATAAAGTGATATGAGTATCGAGTATCGTCTCCTGAGGATTGGTTTGGGCCACTTTGCTTAAGTTCTTGACTTTGTGAAAAGTAAAAACACAATTAAAGGATTAAAGGAGTTTAACTAATAACTAAACTAGAAAGCAATAAAGTAAAAGAAAAGATGAGATCGATTGAGAGAGATAGGCTAGGTTATCGTGAGTTGAGGTGTGATAGCCGATTGGATTGTCTTGGTAAAAGAGTGCACGGGCAACTCAGTTGCCGTGGCGACTTGCACAACGGGGTTGCCTTGGCAACTAATTGATGGTTGCCTGGGCGACTAGTTGGGCAACTACTTGGGCGACTAGTTGGGCAACTACTTGGGCGACTGGGCAGCAACTTCAAGGTTCGGCGGAGCGTTCTTCAATGGTTTCTTCTTATCCCTAAGTCGAAACTCTAGCTACTTGTGCATGCCTTGATAATACATCCCTGCGTGAATCAAGGGTGAACAACAACCAATCTTGCACTCCTCTTAGCCGTTGAAATCCTTAACTTATTCCTAAGCCGGATTAATCTTCACCATCATTGGATTGAATAAAGATCATATTCATTCGTTTCTTGAATCTAACTCTCCCGATATTAGATAAATGGATGAAATCACGAGATCCTCTCCCAATTCACTCGCAAACAATAATAAGAATCAAGAATGAATAAACCTTGAAATAGAAAAGTACAAACTCTTATTACCTAAACAAAAACCAATAGTTTCTCACAACCACAAAACACAATAACCCCAACCAATCAAGTTAGTTCATGGTTGGGTTCAAAAGATATACAAAGAATAATCCCCAAAACATGAATCTAATGGAAGCAAAGAAGAAGAAGAAGTCGAAATTTCCCCTCCTTGCTATCTTGTCGAAATTTCCCTAATGCTCTCTTGTCGAAATTTCCCCCTTGCTCTCTCCTTTTGGATTGTCGAAATCTCCTTGCTATTTATAGGGCTAGGCCAAAGTCCTTCTTTGAGGAGGAGTTTGAGTTGGAATTAAATTATCTTTAAAGAATATAATTCTTTATTATAATTTTATTCCTATTAGAACTTCTCCTATCTTCTTGGAATTTAATTCTTCTTTAATCTCTGCATGGCAATCAAATTCCTTTGGGCTTGGGCATTGCTCCATGTCATCTTGGGCTTGTAAAGTCATTAATTTCGACATCCCTATTGCATTTTTTTTCTTTGTCGACAAATGCCATGGCAACTGGCTCGGCGTCTCCTTCATGCATTACCCTGGCAACTAGCTCAACATTGTTTTGGCAAGTGATCCTGCACATACACACACAAAAACACACCAAAGCAGCATCTTTTTCCACAAAAATCACCAAGTTATGTAATCAAGCTCAACGGTGGAAAGAAACATGAATTAATGCATGAATGACTAATTATGCAACTATTATGAGCTTAAGTCTAACAATAATATGAGTAAAAAGGGTAATAAAAATAGTACTTTTGAACACTTATCAGTATCCTTGGTAAGTTCCAAATCTGTGAAATATGTGTGCACTAACATTTACCAATTTTAATCCAAATATGTTCTACTTTTTGAATGGCTGCAGGGATGCTTGCGTTGCTTTTAGATACGGATTTAAGTTCAACACAAAGAGATTATGCTCAGACTGCTCAAGTTTGTGGGAAGGCACTTATAACATTGATAAATGAGGTGCTTGACCGGGCAAAAATTGAAGCTGGGAAGTTGGAGCTAGAAACTGTACCCTTCAATATTCGTTCCATCTTCGATGATGTTCTTTCTTTGTTTTCTGAGAAGTCTAGAAACAAAGGTGTCGAGGTAAGACCAGTGATTCATTTGCCGGTATGTTTCTCTATGTTGGATAGTTCCTAGGCTTAGTGGATGCCTACGAAACGAGAAAACCCCCTTTGGTTTATAATGCTTGAACTAACTCTCTGCCTTCTTTTTTCCGGTTTCCTTTCTCTGTTTTGTTGGGTTGTTGACGTCGAACGGTGATGTTCCTCATGGATGCAATGACTCAAATATGATGAATTATTTGGGAACTGAAGCTGGCAGTCTTCGTTTCTGATAAAGTACCGGAAATGGTTATCGGGGACCCGGGGAGGTTCAGACAGATAATTACCAATCTAGTCGGGAACTCTGTTAAAGTAAGTGGATTGCTCAACATTCAGTCTTTTTGGCATTCACTTAGCTAAGTTGGTAAATATGTGTGTTTGACAGTTCACAGAACGGGGACACATATTTGTTAAAGTTCATCTACCTGAAAACGCGAAGCCTGTGACAGAGGCAAAACCCGAAAATTGTTTGAATGGAGGGCCAGATGAAAGTGTGCGGATATCAGGCGCAGGCCATTTTAAAACCTTGAGTGGCTACGAAGCAGCTGATGAGCGGAACAGTTGGGATTACTTCAAGCATTTAGTCGTGGAAGAAGAGTTACGATACGACGCCTCGATAAACATGGCAGTTGCTGACGAAGCTTCTCAGGGTGTCACTTTGATGGTATCTGTGGAGGATACTGGCATTGGGATCCCTTTAATCGCGCAGGACAGGGTTTTCATGCCATTTATGCAGGCAGATAGTTCAACCTCGAGAAATTACGGTGGAACTGGTATAGGCTTGAGCATTACCAAGTGTTTGGTCGAGCTAATGGGCGGTCACATAAGCTTCATTAGTCGGCCACAAGTTGGAAGCACATTCTCATTCACTACCGTTTTTGAGAGGTGTAGCAAAGCTTCATATAATGATACAAAAAAAACCGTTGCTGAAGATCTCCCTTCTGGTTTCAGGGGATTGAAAGCAATATTAGTCGATGGAAAACCAGTAAGAGCTGCTGTAACCAGATATCACTTGAAGAGGCTTGGTATTCTGGTTGAATTTGCAAACAGTGTCAAGATTGCAGCTTCTGCATGCGGAAAAAACGGTTCTTTATGCGGGTAAGTTGAATTACGGATAGAATTCTTATTTGGGAAAGTTAGTAAGTTCTGTAAAAATTATGTTCCGATTTCGGGGTTTTCCCTAATGGCCTTATTTACTTTATGATTTAATTAATCACATAGGCAAGTTCTTGTCAATGGTTACTCTTACTCCTTTTGAATACTTCTAGCAGTGCCTTCAAGTGAACCTAATTTGACAGGTTTTATACTTCATTGAATATTGCAGAAGTAAAATCCAGCTGGATATAATTCTTGTTGAGAAGGATTTATGGCTTTCGGGTGAGGATGGTGGATTGAGCTTACGAATGTTCGATGGGAAACAAAACGGTCGTGTGCTTAAGTTGCCTAAGTTGATTCTACTTGCAACAAATATTACAAATGCAGAACTCGAGAAAGCAAAGGTAGCAGGTTTTGCGGATACTGTGGTTATGAAACCGATGAGGGCAAGTATGGTGGCTGCTTGTCTTCAACAGGTGTTGGGGATAGGGAAGAAAAGGCAGCCTGGAAAACACATGTTGAATAGATCTCCAGTCCTTCAGGGTCTGCTCCGTGGAAAGAAAATATTAGTTGTCGATGACAATTTAGTTAATCGTCGAGTTGCTGCCGGTGCATTGAAGAAGTTTGGAGCTTCTGTAGAATGTGCTGAGAGTGGAAAAGCTGCACTAAAATTGCTTCAGCTTCCACACTGTTTCGATGCATGCTTCATGGACATTCAGATGCCAGAAATGGATGGGTATGTATACTGCTTATCCTTGCATCTGTCAACACTTCTCTGTTTTACTTTTATCTCTACATTTATGTGCACGTCTTATGGCTATTGAGACCGATATTAGTAGCATATGGTTCATTTCTGATTATTCGTTTTTCAGGTTTGAGGCAACTCGTCGGATTCGAATGATGGAGAGTCAGGCGAACGAACAGATGAACGGAAGCATAGACGACGATTCTACCAGCAAGGGAGAGTGGCATGTCCCGATATTAGCCATGACAGCTGATGTTTTTCTTGCCACCTACGACGAGTGCCTGAAGTGCGGGATGGATGGATATGTTTCGAAGCCCTTCGAGGAAGAAAATCTCTATCAGGCTGTTGCAAAGTTCTTAAAATCCAACCCTATTTTGGGCTCATAGCTACAGAGAAAACAAAACTGGAGAAATATATGCAGGTTGGAGTGTTGGATTTTCTCCAGCACTTTTTGTTTCCCGTCGTGCTGGTGCATTTTGGTTATGGTTAGCTTGGATTTGTGAGGATTGTCGACTGCATCGAAAGCATGTTCCGACGATCGTTACTAACCAACTTCAGTTTAACTCGATTAGAATTTGAGTACTTGTATACTACCACAGGGACTCCATGCCCATTTGTTTGTATAGATCATTACAAGGGGATGGTTTCAAAGGTGTAAATCCCATTTCCTCTGAAGACTTAACAAACTTTCATCTGCTGAGTGGCTTTTCTGCCTTGATTTATGTATATATGTTATACATATTATGTCTTATTTTTTGTAAACACTTTTGATATCGAGTTTTCAAGTGTGAGAAATTAATCGGTGAGAACAAAATAAATTTGTAAGTACTTTTGAGATAATAATAAATGATTTTAAAATATATTTATTTTTTAAAAAATGTAAATGAATAAAGTATTTCTCATCATTTTAAGGGTGCATGTAGAAATAGTTTTTACACAAACTTTAAATATCCAATTTGACAAAAAAAAATACGATTGTAATTGCTTCTGTAAAATTCCATCAAAAAGGAAATCAGAATAACAAAAAGAAATTTCTTTGGTAAAGCTGAAAACAAGAGGACATGGAATTATATGATATACAGGGACTAGGGAGAATGAGACCAGATGCATGTTTTCCGCAAGAACATGTAAATGTACTTGAAGCCATTTATATGGTCCACTATAGGATCTAACATTTATGCCTAAAAAGTTGGGAGTTTACTCATCTTTATATATATATAACTTGTAATAGACCACAAATGATAGAAAAATTATTATATAAAAAATGAGGTGGTTGAATTTTAGTGGATGAAATCATAGATAACGTTGTGAGCCAGATCCATATAATAATTTCTCCAAATGATAGGCATGAGGAACATATTTCCTACTTTTTTTTTCCTACCTCTATTTATGTCACCAATATAAATAGGAAAAAACTTTGATACTCAAGCAGTGTAAACTTTAGTTTACACGTGCCTTTTAGTTTTAGGGGTTAAGGTTTAGGGGTTAAGGTTTTAGGGTTTATAATTTAAGGTTAGTGTTTAGAATTTATGGTTTAGGGTTTAGAGTGTGGGTTTTAGTTTTTAGGGTTAGAGTTAGGATTTAAGATTTAGATTTTTATAGTGTAAATATACAGGCTCTGTGTAAAATTAATTTTACACAGTCTGTATATTAAAGTTTTACCCATATAAATATATAATTTTTTATAGAAGTTCTTACTTTTATTAAAAGGCTTAAACCAAAAAACAGCGCTTAAACTATGTTTTTTTTCTGCTTTTAGCCCTTAAACTATAATCTGGGCAAAATAGACCCTTAAACTATCATTTTTTGTCAGTTTAAGTCCCTAAACTATTTTTTGGTTACAATAAGTACCTAAACTATGTCATTTTTCTTCTTTTAGTCCCCAAAATTATCAATTGGTCAAAAAATCTTTGTGATGTATCAACATCTTATTAGTCGAAATAATTTTCTTTTGACTTACATAACTATCGGACTTAAAATGACCAGAAATGATAGTTTAGGGCTTATTTTGATATATGATATTTTAAAATTAAAAAAGAACATAAATATTTATATATGTTAGAAAAGCCTATAAAATGATATTTTTTTAACCATGGACTTAAAGTGACCAGAAATGATAGTTTAAGGGCTTATTTTGCCCAAATCATAGTTTAAGGGCTTAAAGTGACTAAAAATGATAGTTTAATGGCCTATTTTGTCCAAAACATAGTTTAAGGGCTAAAAATTAAAAAAATGTATAGTTTGAGGGCTGTTTTTTTAGTTAGCCTTATTAAAAAGATGAAACATTGAATGAGTATTTATAATTATAAAAGTAAAAATTTAAATATTTTCTTATAATCATTGAAACAAGAGACTGTTATCATTCTATTTTTTTTGTATTTTATTCTTATTGTTGTTATTTTTATTTATTTATTTATTTATTATTATTATTATATAAAACCCAAAAGAAACAAAAAAGAGTTTATTTCATTAAAAATCAGTCCATTAATATTAAATAGGAGTCCATATATAATAATAACCCATTTTTCCCAAATAAAAAACTCTAAATGACATATTTTTATCCTCATGTGCAGTCAATTATTGACCGTGGGATCTAAATAGATCCAATGATTCAGATTCGATCTGAGAAGAGAAAGTCAACACTCAACGCGAGTGGGTCCCACGCGCCATGCCCCAGCTCCCCCCATACGCTCTCCTTCTTCTCCTGCAACCTGCGAAGCAAAGAAAATGAAAAAAAAAGGAAGAGGGGTTGACTGGTTCGAATATGAAAAGAAAGAAATAAACCAGTCTCAAAATTTTCAGATTCAATTTAAAAAAGAAAAAGTTGACAGATTTGGTCAAATAAATTGAAGAATGAAAGAAATCGAATTATGTTTACCCGAATTTTGGGATATTATTTCTGATTTTTTCCATGTAATTATGGTAGTGAAAATCCTATATAAACCACTCACTCACCTTTGTAATGGGAGGGAGAAAACACTTCAACTCATACTATTTTATTAGATTAGGGCCGAAAATCGTAAGGAAAAAGCGAGAAAATTGTACTGAAATCTTCAAGGAATACAAGGAACAAATTTTGTTTCTAGGTATTTTTGTTGTTGCTTTCTTTTATTTTATTTTGTTGTCATTTTGAATTGAATAAGGAAAAAAAAAGAGAATTTACCTTTCTTTCGAGACTTGTAGTTAAAAACGTGTGGTGCACTATCATTGCTCTTCATCTTTTATTTTGTATGAACATTGAAAGAATCTTTTAAAATAGGATGTTAGACCAATTGGAGAGGTGGGGCTGAGACTCTTGTGGCTAATCGAAGAGATAAAAGAGCTGGGTGCTCGAGCTGAGATATACTCGTGATATAATTCGAAATCTTTTGTAATAAGAAACTTTGACATCTAATGAAAAACCAAGCAACGACCATTGAAGATAGGTTGTTAGCTTCAGTTAGGCTCGATATAATCGTGCAAGCTAAGCAAGATGTTGTTAGCCAGATAGCGACTATATCAAAGATCTTTTCGTAGGGGCACATGTTAGGTCTGCAAGATTTTCATTTTAATGAAAGATGCATCTTTGACCGTGAAACCTTGAATGTACATATGTACATATCTAGGTCTTTGGATAACAATTGCATGTTGTGATGTTGATTCCAATCTAGAGATCAATTGATCGTTGCGAAAATGATAAAGTATGATTTGCCTCTCAAACTACTCAAGTCGGCAAAGTAAGAAAAAGAAGACTGTCACGCCTTTGATCATGTAAAATGATGAAAAAATCTCAAAAATTTATAAATGTGGAATTGTGAATTGGGCAAGTTTAACCAATGAGAGTTGCTTAAAATTGAGATTCTAATGATAGTCTTCTATACCCTAATAAAGACACATCGATTGTAACTAGTAGCTCAAACAATATCTCGGGGGCATTTCGCTGAAGCTATAATATTAAATATCTAATAAGGAAGCTATGCTCCACCTATTATATACATTGACTTCGTGAGCGGTTTTCGAATCCTAACAAAGTCAAATATTTAATGAGATAAAATTTTGAGATAAGTAAAAAATGACTGGTAAAAAGAAAATCTCGAGGGCACTCCGCTGTAGCAGTAAGGTCGAGTATCTAATGAGATAGCAATGCTTTATCTGCTCAATACCTTGGCTTTACGAGTGATTTTCAAATCTTGACAAAGTTAAACAAATTAATGAAACAAAATCTCGAGGAGGTCGAAACAAGGAAAAGCTGATAAAAGAGTGGCTAGTTGCAATCAGAAACGCACACATGCACTTGTAGAATTCTACTCTTGGAAAGATATTTTTGCACTCTCTTGGTTAAGCAAGTTTAAGAAGCTTGAACATATTTTTAAATAGAGAAGAATGATGAGAACTGAAAAGGAATTATTTTCGACTGGATCATATAATGCGATAATTATAAGGATGAATCAAGCAGTCTGAAAGAAGTTTTACAACTTCGAAATATCGGTGCAACATCCAAAATCTTCAAAGACTTAAGCTACGCTTAAAGTGATCACTGGAAGGTTGAGTCAGAGACACTCATGCACTTGATATCTGGGGCATCCTGTCCTATTTTCTTTTTTTTTTTAAATAATTCTCTTGGTCTTAAAGGCATCTTTCATTGAAATAACACATGATAAGTAAACCATGCCATCGGATTGGGGCAGTTTGTGTTGGCCAAGGATTTAAGGCCCTCAACGTTAATAAGCGCAAGAGAAAGAGAAAAAGATGCCAGTATCATTCGAAGACATTCAAGGTAGAAATAAGCTTTGTTGCAAGGATTTACATGCAAGCGCTTCAAGGTGCCCTGTAGGGGCAATAATTTGAGAACTCACAAGAAGCATCGAAGAGTTGACTAAAGTGATTAATTGACTCTGTTCTTGTCACGATCTTCAGATGATGGCATTATTTGGTTATGTCCCCATGTCATACCAAGCAGAATGCATTAGTTGGTTACATCCTCATGCCCTGCTTTTAAAGAGTTCAGCTGACTCCATTCCTATCGCTACTTATCAGAGATGACATTAGTTGGTTACGTCCCCATGCCCCGCTGTCTAAAGTGATTAGTTGACTCTGTTCCTGTCACTATCTTCAGATGATGGCATTAGTTGGTTACGTTCCCATGCCACATCAAGTAAAGGGCATTAGTTGGCTATATCCTCATTCCCTGCTTTTAAAGCGATCAGTTGACTCTGTTCCTATCGCTATTTACTAGAGGAGGCATTAGTTGGTTACGTCCTCATGCCCTGCTTTTAAAGTGATCAGTTGACTTCGTTCCTGTCACTATTTTTCGATAGAGGCATTAGTTGGATATTTCCCCATGCCACATCAAGCAGAAGACATTAGTTGGTTACGTCTACATGCCTTACTATTTAAAGCGATTAGTCGACTTCATTCCTATTGCTACCTTTCGAAGGTGACATTAGTTGGTTAAGTCCCCATGTTGTTTCATTTTCAAGTTGGAGGCATTAGTTGGTTACGTCCCCATGCCCCGTTTTTTTTTTTAAAGTAATTAGTTGCCTTCGTTCCTATCACTATCTTTTGGAGATGACATTAGTAGGTTACGTCCCTATGCCGCCTTGCTTTTTTGTCACGATACCTCAATGCTACTAGACAAAGCTACGACTTTCGATTTGTGCATCAGATGGTAAAATCTGTGCCTTTTTGTTCTTTGCTTTATCCTTATTTCACTGGAATAAGCAAAAAAAATGGACAACTGTTATCACTCAATTTTTCGTATTTTATTCTTATTGTTGCTATTTTATTTATTTATTTATTATTATTATTAAATAAAACCCAAAAGAAACAAAAAAGAGTCCATTTAATTAAAAATTAGTCCATTAATTTTAAATATGAGTCCATATATAATAATAACTCATTTGGCCCAAATAAAAAACCCTAAATGACATATTTTTATCCCCATGTGCAGTTAATTATAGACCGTGGGATCCAATAGTTCAGATTCGATCTAGAGAAGAGAAGGTCAACACCCAGCGCAAGTGGGTCCCACGCGCCATGCCCCAGCTCCCCCTCCCCCCACGTTCTCTCCTGCAAAGCAAAGAAAATGGCAAGAAGGGAGAGGGTTGACTGGTTCGAATATGGAAAGAAAGAAATAAACCAGCCCCAAATTTTTTCTATATTTAATACAAAAAAGGAAAAGTTGACAGATTTGGTCAAATAAATTGAAGAATGGAAGGAATCAAATTATGGAAAATAGAGCAATATATTTACCCAAATTTTGGGATATTATTTCTGATTTTTTCCATATAATTATGATAGTGAAAATCCTATATAAACCACTCACTCACGTTGGTAATGAGAGGGGGAACACACTTCAAATCATCTATTTCATTAGATTAGAGCCGAAAATCATAAGGAAAAAGCGAGGAATTTGTACTGAAATCTTCAAGGAACAAGTTTTGTTTCTAAGTATTTTTGTTCTTGCTTTCTTTTATTTTATTTTGTTGTCATTTCGAATTAAATAAGGAAAAAAGAGATTTTACCTTTCTTTTGAGACTTGTGGTTAAAAACGTGTGGTGCACTCTTCATCTTTTATTTTGTATGAATACTTGAAAGAACCTTTTAAAATGTGATATTCTGATCCATTTTTTTAATGAGTGGGTTGTAGAAGGTATTTTTAACTTACATTCATTTATTTAAATAAAGAAGCCTAATTAAATTAAACTCTTTTTTATATTTTATAAAATCCCTACACTTTTTTTTTATTTTTTAAATTCCTTTTAAAAGTGGTCATTATTCTTTTTAAACTTAGCTTTTAATTTTCGTTACTTTTAATTCGGTTACTAACACATTTCACCTTTAAATTTTAAATTATCAAACCTTTTTATCATATTCTTTAAAATTAAAGTTCTAATTAACTTTTGTACAAAATCGATCTGAATACCGTGTGTTGACTCTATCGTTCCTTTTTGTTATTATCTTATTTAATTTTGTAAGTTAAATTGGTATTGCTTTCATTGTATACTTCATTAATTTAATTTATTCCATTAAAACCTGAAATTGTTGTCTTTAATTAAAACTTTTAGTTTAGGTAAAATTTTAAGATTAGGTATTTAAAGGCCTTAGTTTACGAATATAATTTAAAAAAATTAAAATATGGTATATTTTTAAGATTTAAAATTAAAACTTAAAATTTAATTTTTTAATATTAAACATAAAACACATCGAAAAAGGATATGATTTTTATCTCGTTGGGTACTGCAAATGTGAAAATATAAAAGGAAAATCCGAGAAGGAAAAGAAATTTAAAAATAGAATAAATAAAAACAAAAGTTCTTCAAACTTGTCCCCATGGCCGAGCGGTAGAGTCCGTCAGTTCACGGACTCGTACATTGACGTGGCCTTTATGATGATTTTGGGTTTGGTCAAAGTTTTTGTTTCTCTCCGTTTCATAATCCGCACTCTTTTACCATTTCAACGTTTGCGATTACTTATTTTTATTATCCATTCAACGGTCAAACATTTGAAACCTTCATCGCACCATTTCTATATGTATTTTTAATTTTCATGTTTCTTTTCAAATTTAATAATCTTCTTCAGCTCTTAAACGTTGAACAGATCCCCCTATATGTTTGTTGGCTTCAATCACCAAATCAAAAACCAACATTCTTGCTTTGAAGTTTGAACCCAAACAACAAGAAACAAACCAAACCAGTGATGATTTCTTCGTGGAGAAGGAGAAGAGCTGCAAAACGTGAAGGGAAATTACAACAGCAAAGGAACGAAGATGGGGAGGTCGAATTCGAGCTTACGGTTCCAAGAGAATTCAGGTGCCCCATATCGCTAGACTTGATGAAAGATCCCGTCACTTTGTCCACAGGGATAACCTATGATCGAGAGAGCATCGAGAAGTGGATCGAAGCTCGGAATTTCACTTGTCCTCTCACCAACCAAGTTTTGAGGACTCTCGAACCGATCCCAAATCATGCCATAAGGAAAAACATACAAGATTGGTGCATCGAGAATAGATCCCACGGGATAGAACGAATCCCCACGCCTCGAGTTCCCGTTACTTCCATGGAGGTCTTGAAAATTCTTTCCAAAATCAACGTTGCTTGTAAAAGACAAGACGGGAAAGGGTGTCGGGATTTGGTCTTAAAGATCAAGTCGTTGGCCAAAGAGAGTGAACGTAACAAGCGTTGCGTTGTCACTAACGGGGCAGGCGGCGTTCTATCAGAAGCTTTCCAAGTATTTTCCATGGCGACGGCGTCTTCTTTCGATGAAAACGTTGATGTTTTAGAGGAGATATTGTCTGGTTTGACAATAATGTTCCCACTCGACGTAGAGGCCAAGGGTTTCTTAGGATCGGTCCCGGCCATGCAGTGCTTGACATGGTTTTTAAGCAGCGGAGACTTGTCTAGAAGAAGAAACGCGGTTTTGGGGTTAAAGGAGCTTGTTTCATCGTCTTCATCAGACAATCGGAGAAAAGTGAACGAATTATCAGAGACGGGAGGCGCCATTGAAGCATTGTTCAAGCTGATTAAAGACCCGATTTGCCCTACATCTACAAAAGCTGCTTTACTCGTCGTTTACCGTATCATCACATCATCTTCCACAAAGGAGAAACAAGTGAGAAAGCTGGTGAATTTAGGCATAGTACCATTGCTACTCGAGACGTCGGTCGACGCCGAGAGGAGCATATGCGAGAAGGCGTTGGGTGTTCTCGATGGGATATGCAACAGCGAGGAAGGGAGACAAATGGCCTCCGACAATGCCTTGAGCATGCCGGTTTTGGTTAAGAAAATCCTTAGAGTTTCCGATTTGGCAACCGAGTTTTCGGTCTCGATATTGTGGAAACTTTGCAAGAACGGGGAAACGGAACACCGAGGAAGCGTTGTGTTTGAAGCCCTTCAAGTGGGCGCTTTTCAAAAGCTATTGCTGATTCTGCAGGTCGGGTGTGCTGAGGAAACGAAGGAGAAGGTTTCGGAGGTGTTGAAAATGTTGAATCTTCGTAGAAACAAAATGGAATGTGTTGATCCGATGGATAATTTTAAGGATCTGAAGAGGCCATTTTGATTGTAAATGATAGATCAGTAGGTGTCAATTTTTGTTATGATTTACAGATTACAGTGCAATTTGCAAGACAAAAAATCAAGTATACAAAGTTAAGCTTCATATAAATCTCAGTTTTTTGCTATACTGGAATTGGTAACAATAATGGTTTTCTAGTTTTCTTTGCTAAACATGTTCTTAGGTCAAAATACAACCGCGTCGTCTTTTTCATACTTTTTAATGAACTTATCCATCGTTATCATTCTTATCTGTTTCTATATAGTGATAAAGCTCAAAACTATATATACATAAATTTTAATTTTATTTAATTTTTATATATTATTAATTCTATTGTATATCTTGATATTCATTTGGGGCTGATCCAGGCGAACTATAACATGGGAAGTGGGAACCAGTTATAAATTCTATTGTTATATCTTGGTATTGATCATTTCGTGGATATCTAACTCTTGTCTTCGGTCGTGCTTGTTATGGCATTTATTTTTGGAAATGAACAAGCTGATTTACTCAAATTTGGGAGATTAAATTCTGCTTCGTGACGCACAAGTTTAATACTGGGCTGTAGGGACGTTATTGGGTGGGTATTGCGGGGATTCGCCCCACTTCACATTTAATTTGGCAGAGATGGTTACACATTTCGCAAGTCGTGGGGCGAGAATAAAGATACAAATTAGATTCGTTGTGGGTGGTAGAGCAAGCGTATTCCATTACATTTTCCCTTCATTTCTGATTATTTTCTTATTTTTAATAGGAATCTCGGTATCCATCAAAAGAATCAAATTCATGAAATGAAAGAATTAGAAAATCACAAGACTCGCCTTTCAATTATTTCAGATTGATTGAAATCAACACAACTAAAATAGATCAAGTGAAGAAATAAAATTGAGATACTTTGTATAGTACATGTATTTAATTGATATCGACACATCATCCTTCCCGCCCCGCATCACTTAAAACATGTTATTATAAATATTATTAGAAATATAATATTAGTTTGAATTATAGACAAATTTAAGGTGATTCATATCGACTTGTCTTGAGATATTAATGAAAAGTTCAATATATATATAATTGAGTTTGAGAATAATCAAATCAAATATATAAATATTTTTAAAACTATCAGCTTGAGTCAGAGTCAAATTTAAGATAATTTATATCGACTTATATATATACAGGGACGGAGCCAGGATTGAACTACCGGGGGAGCAGACCAATTAACTTTGAAACGAGTAGGGTCTTAAAATGTAATTAAACCATGAAAATTAAGGGAGCTTAGGTTTAATTTTACAAATTTTAAAATTGAAAGGTCTTAAAAAGTAATTAAACCAAAAAATGAGGGACCAAAGCTTAATTTTATTAATTCTAAATGATAGGGTCCTAAAAGAATAATAAACCAAAAACTTTTAGGACGGGCAAGGGTTTAATGGCAATAGTTTCAAAACTATTTGGACCTAAAATGTAAGTAACCCATTAATTTTTTGGGGGGCAGTTGCCCCTACCACCTTAGACGTAGCACCGTCCCTATATATATATATATATAATATTTAGGTTTATTGATTTCTTCTTTACTGTTGCCTGTCATTAAGTCATATTTATTGAATTATTTTAAATTAGGACTAGATTTATAGAAGTATAAGTTGTAGGGACTAAAATTATCATTATATTGGACAATGTTTAATGTAATTTTTGTTTTTAACAGAAGTGTGACTTGATTGTAACCATATTTTAATTGAGTGTTCGATTGTAACTAAAAAAAATAATTCATTTATAACTTAACTAATATTTGAGTGACCTAAAATAAAGTATACCCTAAATATTTATACAACACACTTGAAGTAGAAAAGGATGAATTTTCATTTGATTACATTTTGATGGATCGTCGATATCGATGTTTTTTAATATAGGATTTATATTCAATATACAGACGGTGAAAACAAAAAGTTTTCACAAACACCTTAATTTTAAGGCTTAGGGTTAAATTTTAGGAGTGTCGCTTTCGATGCCAGCTTTAGTGTTTGATTTTCTCTTTATTTTATTTGTTATCTTATTTTATTTTTGAGTAAAGTACAAAAATGGTCACTAAACTACCCCTAAAAATATAAAATGGTCACCAAACTTTCAAAAATTATATAATGGTCATTAAACATTAGTTTTTATTACAAAATGGTCATTGAGCCATTAACTGTCGTTAATTGGGAGACGTGTCAGTTACTAAAATTTGTTTAATAACATATTTAATCCTCAATATTTACACATTCAATCAATTTAGACATCAACAATAAGGGTTAAATTATGAATAAATTGATAAAATGTGTCAATATGGATGACTAAATGTTATATTATTCAAATTTTTGTTGGTGAGGAAAAAAGGCCAATTTCTATGTAATCATGTTTGGGCTAACTAAACAAAAGTTGAATTTTCATGTTCAATGTGGACCAAAAGGTAGCCCAATTTACTTATAACATGGGCTGACATTTATTGTCAAGGAGACTATTCCTAATCCAAATTTTGACGTCCCATCGCCTAATTAAAGTTATTTATATATTTTATATTTGATTTTATTCAAAAATATATATTTTATATTTGATGAATTAGTATATGAAAAAATGTTCAATACATATGTTGTGTAGACTACACAAGTTGTTTTAAGGGGTTATAGATTTAATTTAGGTTTAATTTTTAGTGTTTTAAATTTAGGGTATATGGTTAGAATTTAAGATTTATACTTTATTATTCAGAAATTAGAGTTTAAGACTAGAAATTTATATTTTAATTTTTAAAGAGTAAATATACAAGCTTGATATTTTTTACACAGTTAATATATTACTATTGTGTATATTATCAATGGTGTTGAAAACTTTACAAGTAGGATTGAGAGATGACATGTAAAGTGTAGGATATATAAATAACAGGACATTTGACCAGTGGCGAAACTTGGTGATAGAGTTTGGAGGGGCTAACCTAAAACTTTTAAAAAGTAGAGATTTAAATTAAAAACTTTCAAAATTTTTGAAGGGTTCAATATACATTTTTTTAAAAAAAAATTGGGTCTAACAATTTTTTTAAAAATTTTGAGAGGCTTAACGAGAACTTTTAAAAATAATGGAATGGTTTAATTAAGAACATTAAAAAAATTTAAACTTAGTCTGAACTTTTAAAAATTTGAGGGGAGCAAATTAAATTTTAAAAAAAATTTAAAGATTCAAATTATAATTTTTTAAATTTTGAGGGCTGTGGCCCTATCCGTCCCTGTTGTCTTCCGCCCCTGCATGTGACCATATTTAATTTGTACTTGTCGAACTAAAATATTACACTAATGTTATATCAAACGCTAATCCTTGATATATCGAAGAAATTTGACCCAAAAATATTTTCAGATAAAATTTGAAATAAATATGGATTATTATACTTTTAATTAGATATCTATTTTTAACATGTATCTAAATATATTTTATTAGTTTATCGAACATAAATTATTTTATAATATTATCAACAATTTTTCTCTTTGCCTTTTGTTTTTTTTTTTTCAGGAGTAGTAAGTATAACTGTAAATACGATTGTAAGCAATATATCTAATAATTATAACTTAACTATAATATTAACGACTTAAAGGTAAAATTAATTTAAATAAAATTAACATGGGATAAAATTTAAATCAAAATAAAAATGAAATAAAATTCAAACATAAGACTTAAAAATCTTCTCAGTGACTTTAATAAAATTCAGTTGTCATTGTTTAAATTTTTTTTATATGTGACAAGGGTATTTTCAAGCTAGGTCAGCCGCTACTTTTCTCTCCAAATCATAACGCCGTTTGCTTTTTCAAGTTTTATCTTGGTCGGTGATATTAGTTTTGGTGTTGGTTGTCGATTGCTGATATTTCGTATTCTCCATATTTTTTTATCTCGCTTTGGTTAGTTATTTTTCTTAGTTTTATTCTAATTTTTAACAAGATTCTCTTTTGTTTTTTTTTCTTTTTGCATATTTTGCATATTTTCGTTTACCTTTGTGGCACGATTTACTCTGCTCTTGTGGTACGTTTCTCTGCCTTATGGCACGTTGTTTGCCTACCTCTATGTTAGATCTGCGATCCTATAGAGATTCTAATGTCGTTTGTATCTGCTTTGCGATCGTCGGTGGTCTTTTAGTGGTTAGATCTCCTTTTGTTGTTGTTTGCCGATATATTCAGATCTGTTTTGCGAAATAGCCTGTAAGTTAGCTTTGGTTCACTCACTAATCCTTCATAATCTCAAAAGCGTCTAGTTGAATAGAGACAAATGAGTATTATTGACTGTTACTAAATTATTACAGATGATGGACGTCAAATTCAAATGAAGGCTTTGACTGTCATTGCGCATTTAAATTTTTATTTGTTTTTTTTAAATTTTTTAGTAGACATCGTCCTTAAAATTTTTCTTTTAAGTGGTTGTATTATTAAAATTGTACCTCCTTTTATCTCAATAAAATTTAGTATTGTTTTAATATTAAAAAAAATCTTATCCGTGACATTAAGTCAAACCTCTTACGCCATTTGTGTTTATGAGCATATCAGACTGCAAATAGCTTGATGGGCTTCATTCCATCTAACCACCAAGTTCAATAGTTTAAGGTTCCCTTCAACAATAAGCCCGCCCATATACCCAAAAAATTAAATCAATTAAGCCTTTAAATTTATCAATTGAATTAATTAAATAATTATCCAAAATTTCTCAAAAAAATTGTTCAATTTTGATCATTATATTTTTAACATTTTTCCTTCGGATTCTACTGTGAAACATTATATTTTGTCGAGTGACATTTAAATTTTTTAAAAACACTTTTTTTAGAATTTTTGTTAAATAAAATATTTTTTAGAAATACCAAGTGATAATAGCGTGAAATGATTGATATATGACATCAAATTATAAAAAATACATATTAAATTTAACCGTCAACATTAATCAAATAGATGATTGATGAAATTTCATAGGACATACACTTAATTGGATACAAAAAATTAGAGTTGATTGATTTTTTTTGAAAAGTTCAAGGAACCCCAGCCACCGGTGCTAGAGTTGGATGGCAACAAGTCTGCCTCCTTAAATCATAAGGGGGCTTGGGGCTAAAAAATCTGCGCAGTTGGAACAAAACTTGTAGTTTTTTGCTCGTTAAGCATATTTTGGCAGATGACGAATATTTGTGGGTTGCATGGATCAAGGAGTACATGCTGAAAGGTGAGGATTTCAAACAGATCACAATCAAATCCCACTTCAGTTGGACTTTACGGAAGCTCATCAAGTTTCGCAATGAAGCATTGGCCTTATTTGATTTAACTCCTTGGTCACAGGTGAACACTAGGTGGATTTGGGACAATGTGAGGGACAAACGCCCTAAGGTTCCATGGGTGTAATCACTCATTTTCACTTGTAAATACATATTAGTATTGCATGTATATTTATTATATTATATGCATGAATGTTATTAATATATATATAAGGTGTGGTGTGTGCATGTACATTATAAGCTATGTATGTATACGTATTAATGATGAATGTGTGTCGCGTATGTATCTAGAGTATGAGCGTATTTGATTAATATATATAGAAGTTATGTTAATTATGGGTAGGATTATATGTACGTATGCCAATATGTTATATTTGTATAAGTATATGTTTGTATCATGTATATGTATTGCTGTTATAATTATATTATTATTATTAATATTATTGGGCTGATAAAATAAAAAAAAAATTAAATATATTAAACCCAAATAAAATTTACAGTCCAAGTCCAATTACAAGGCCCGGTTGGCCCAAATCTAAATCTTATCTAATTACAATGTGCAGGTAACTGTGGGCCGTTGGATCAATATCTGATCCAACGGCCACAATACAACCAAGAAGTCAAAAATATCTGCCAGGCGCGTGTTCCACACGTATGGACCGTTCGAGTGCCACGCGCGGACGCTTTAATATCCCACGCGCGCGTAAGATCCACGCGTTCTGATTCCTCGACTGCGGAGCTCCACGTGTCAAGATCTGGAGCCGTCTCATCAAATCGAGGCTTCATCCAAGCCGTTCGTCCTTCAAGCCATCTCGACCGTTAGATCAGATCTGATCTAACGGCCGAGAACGCGTCTGGCCGCTGGCAGAACATCCATACCGCCACCACGCCGATATTCAGCCCCCGTGTTCAGAACATGCCCAAGACAACAAGCAAAAATTATCAGTTCAGTTCAGATCTGAAAAAGCAAGATGCAACTTGCAACAAAACGAAGACAATGATATATATGAAACGAGGACTTTTGTAAAAAAGGGAGAGAACAGGGAGTGGTAACAAAAAAAATACAGAGAGTGTATTGTAACAAGTTTTTTCAGAAATACAAAAATGAAGCAACGCAAGTCCAGTGGTACTTTTCTTACTTGTTTTTTTTACATGCATATACGAAAGAGAAAAAACAGAAACAAAAAGAAGAGAGTCATCTTACCATCTCTGTTTGTGGGTCTTCTCTTCCTTAAGTGATAAGCCTTTCGGCTTCTCCAAGTCTGATATGGTGAACTAAAGGGAGAGGAAGACCCCTGGTAGTTTTATTTTGGTTTAAAAAATATTTTTTTCGCTTCGTATTTTCTAGATCTAGGGCAAACAAGGGTGTATCCTCTGAATCCAACCACGGATTCATGTTGAGGATGAAAAGGGGGTTATTTTGGTGTGTTTTGGAGGCTTCGGGCGCCGGGTTAGCGGCGGTGTGAAGGAGAACACGGCGGCCGGCCGCCGGATTCTGGGTTTCAGAAGAAAGATTGAGAGAAAACGAAGAACATGGTTCTTGTAAAAATCAGAAAATGAAACAAATGGCTAAAATTTTGATTTCGGCCTAAAAAGAGGGTTTATATAATTGTTATTATTTCGTTAAATGGGAAAATCACACACTTAACCATCCCGCGTTTTCAATATTTTCGTTTTTGTCTTGCCGCATGGTATAATTACAATCCCAGTCCCCCTGATATTCCAAAATCTTGTAATCCAGTCCCTAAATTACACTGATTCATATTTTAAATGGTAAAATTACCCCCTTAACCATCTCGCGTTTTTGAACTTTTCATTTTGGGTCTGCCCCTTGGTCTAATTACAGTTTTGATCCTTCTAGGTTCTGTTTGTTTCGCAATTTCGTCCCTAAATTACATATTATTATTCTTTAATTTCTGCCACTGACTTTTATTTTTCTTTCATTTCAGTCCTATATTCTTTGTAAATATTCATGTTCGTATTATAATCGTATATGTTGATATTTTGTTATTTTATTTTTTGTCCCTCGTATATGCCTCGTATTTTATGTTTATATGTATATGTGTGTTAAGCTTATAATAGTCATGTGTTTTTTTTATCCAGTTATTCGTATTAAAACATGTTATGTTCTATTTTACTCGTAAAACAGTATGTTCTTGTATTTTTATACGTATTGTATGTTTTCTTGGCTTTTAGGTTACGTGTTAGTGTGTCTTCTTTTATGTATAATATATTGTTCCATATATATTGAAATATGTTTTATTACTAGCATGTATGTCTTTTTGAAATATTTGTTCGTCTATATACGACGTAATTATTCCTGCATTGTTATTCTGACTTGTTAAAGTTGTTGTTATCTATTATTTAGAATAATATGTATATATGCATGTTTTAGTCTAGTATAGCATTTTATGTTAGATTAATATTCTATTATGTGAATATTTATTGTCTTTAAATTATCTGCCATGTTTTATATTTTTGCTACTAAGATTGCATATGATTTATAACTTGTTAATGCGGTGTCCTTTTATCCGAGCGTAAACGGGGCCAGTATCAGGCGTAGTGATAGTGGTTGGGCGTTTATTCTCGGATAAAGGGCCCCTTAAAATTAATTCGCAATTATGACCAAACTTTAAAATAATCGTCACTTTAATCCGGAAAATCCAATATTAATAAAGCGGTAATTATTAAAGTACCAATTTTGGGCGGTGTGGGGTGCTAATCCTTCCCCATCCGTAACCGACTCCTGAACCCTGTCTTTTTGAATCTCTGGTTTTATGGTGTCCGGCCTACCTAAGTGGCCGGTGGCGACTCCATTTTTTAATGCGGTTTCTTTTAAAAAACCCCACGGAATAAATATTTTATATCCAAAAAATCACAAACACCTTTCAAACACCTTCGAAAATACCCACGTTTTTATTTAGCAAAAAAGACATCGCTACAATGGGAGAAATTCATTTGGTTCCCAAAACACATTCCAAAACTTTCTGTCATTTCTTTGATGGTAGTATTAGACAAACTACCAACAAAGGATCGATTGAGTCGATGGGGCATGGTTACTGATGGTGCTTGCTTGCTCTGCGGTTCTTACCCTGAGAGCAGGAATCATTTATTCTCGGACTGCTTGTTAACATGCAGGGTGTGGAGGGAAGTTGCCCAAGAGTGCGACATTCGCACCCTAAACTTTCTTTACTGGGATGATAGACTGCAATGGATTGTTGACAATGGTAATGGAAAATCTCTTTTGGCTCTTATTCTGAGACTGTCTTAGACGAGATTACTATACTGCATATGGCAAGAACATAAATACAGATTATACAGGAACACCACACATTCGAGTGATGATAATTTTGGGCATATACAGAGCACAATTGACATTAAACTGTGCATATTCCATATAGATAGGCTGATAGATATACTAGTCATTTATGTACAGTTTGGGGATACAATAGTGATGACCACTTTTTCTTTGATTGTTTACGTTCTTTGTAGCAAACTCTGCTTCCTGGATAAATAAGAATCTACCATTTATCCAAAAAATATTATTTAAAGGGAAATATTTCATGCACTAAAAGTGAAATTTTTTTCCACAAGTAGGTCTAATTTAGGGTTTTGGTTTATAGTTTAAGTTGTAAAGTTTAAAATTTAGTGTTTATGATTAGAATTTAAATTTTAGAGTGAAATTAACCATGCTTATGGAGAATTTTTTTTACTGTCACCACATTGAATAATATCAATTGGTCCAAGTTACAAGGAATAGTAATCATTTATTCATTTTCGATGTTCTTATATATATATCAACACTAAAAATATGTTTAAAATTTAAAATTTAGAGTTAAAGCGTGGAGTTTAGTTTTTTTAACTTCCATGTATAAAAGTACTGAAAAATGCCTGGGATTTTTGTTCCATTACAAGTACAAATCAGAAAGCTACAGGCTACATCTTTCCTCTTCTTTGTCACGTAGAAGATTCAAAACTACCCACACCAAACAAAACAAAAATCAAAATTTCCAGAACCTATACAAGTCGTAAAACAAGCATGAATCATCTAATCAGAAATTATACACCATATTTCAGCTGATTACATTGTGCGCTTCTCCACGTAACTATTAACCAACGCCAAGGCATTGCTCGTAAGCTTCTTCACTTTGGCCGCCCTCTTGAACACCTCCGTCTTCATTGCTCCCTCCGCCACATCCTCCAACCCATCCGTACACGTCTCCTCGTCCGTCAAGGCCGCGCTCATCCACGTCTGCACATTCCCCATTTGGAACCTGAATGACTCCGACCCCGGAGCCACCGTCTGCAGCATCTGCTTCAGCGATCCACGGATTTCATCCACCGCATCACCCATGTTGGAGAAACAGTCATGCAAGGCGGCGCTGGCTCGTGGGTCGTCATCGTAATCGGCTTCACGGGAGATATTGGAGACGTAAACTGCGAGGTTGCGAGCTTTAGAGAGGGTGACACCAATGGCGGTACGAGCAAGACGAGCCGGGTCTCGCTTGATGGCGTTGGAGTAGCGAGAAAGGGAAGAGTAGCAAACGTCGGGATACAAGGTGGCGTAGCAGCTTGTACGGATGAAATCCGTAGCGTTATTGTTGGCGGCGGTGGCGCTAGCTTCGTATACGGCGTAGGTAGGGACTGGGTAGAAATAGAAGAATAGGAAGAGGAAGAGGAGGAGTTTCATGGCGGAGGTTTTATCTTTTTACGAGAAAGAGAAATTTTTTACTTGAAGAATTGGAGTATGAGGAGGTGTGTATGAACCGTGGAGGGCAGATGGTTTATGTAGTATCTTTGGCTGGTGGCTGATTTACTATTTTAGTTACGATTATTTATGGATTAACAAGAATACCATTGCTCTGTATTCCCTAGTTTCTCACCTTGCCATTAAATTATATAGAGTATATATAAAGAAAATTTTTAATTAACGGGTTTAGTTCAAGTAATAAGCAGCTCATTATCGCTTAGTTAGTCTCGAGTTTAAAGTTTTGTGTATATAAAAAATTATCATTGAAAGCCTCACTTACCAAATCAAATGTACGACGCATGACAATTTAGATCAATTAGAGTAAAATTTTAGAGAACAGAGAGACCAACAAAAAAAAACCTTACATTTTGAGTATGAACAACATAAATATACAGTAGGGACATTCTTAAAAATGGGGGAAATGGGAATTGAAGACTTTGCCTTTAAAACTACTTTCCGCGTTGGTTTTAGGAAAAGAATTGGTGGTTAAAAGATTACACACTTCGTCCTTTTGCCTTTTGTCCGTTTCCCACACTAGTGTGAAAAGCCCCTCAAACATGATTTTCATTTGTGTTATAAATATGATACAATATAAAGAAACATATATAAATATGTAATATATAAATTGTAAACTATTATGATTGAAAATAAATGTTACAAGAACGAAACAGAATTGTCAAACGTATTTGTATGACCTAGACCATACATCCAAGACACATACATGAAATATAAGGTAGACACGATAGACTGAATCTTAATTCGGTTGATAGTATTGTTATTGTAATATATATATATATATGTAGCGATGTCCTTTTACGCTAAACAAATATGTATTTTTATTTTGTTTTATTTTATTTTAGAAATAATGTCTTTCGCGTGAGATTTTAGAAGAAACCGTGTTTTATTTAAAAATGGAGTCGTCATCGGCCGCTAGAACCGATACCGAAAAAATCAGAGATTTTAAAAATGTCGGGTTCGGGAGTCGGTTACGAATGGGGAAGGATTAGCACCCCCACACCGCCCAAAATTGGTACTTTAATAACTACCGCTTTATTAATATTAGACTTTCCGGATTAAAGTGGCGATTAATTTAAAATTTGGTTATAAGTGCGAGTAGATTTTAAAAGGCCCCGTTATTCGAGAGTAAACGCCCAACCACTATCACTACGCCTGATACTGGCCCCGTTTACGCTTGGATAAAAGGGCACCGCATTGATAATTATATATCCGTTATGCAACTCAAAATATGACAACCATAAATAAACACAATACGATAAAAATATAGATAAATACCAACATAATAAAATACTAATCTAACTCATAAAAAACAAATCCAACATAAATAAAATACTACTCTAAAACATACAAACATAAATATTAATCTAACACATAAAATATAATAATAATAACAATAATAATAATAATAATAATGATGATGATGATGATACTAATGCTAATGTGAATGCATGGATCAATATAAAATGCATGGAACAATATAAAATATGTCATGAAACTAAATGTTAACGATTAAAAATGCATGGATTAAATATGGCATGAATGATACACATTAATGGACTAAACTGAAAAAGATGCAAAATATAGGAGAAAAACGGAAATAAACAAAAATAAAAAAACTAAAAATTTAAAAATAACAGAATGTGACCAAATTGAAATAAAAAAGAAAATAAGATGCGAAAATCAAAGTGAAAATGGGACGGAAACAGAGGCGGGAAAAAAGGCCAGGGACTGAAAAGGGGATTATCCCATGTACATAAGTAAAGGCGGGAGAAGAGTCCAAGGATCTAAAGCGTAATTTACCCATAAACAAAAAACGCGGATCCTTCCCTTGGATCCGGGTCACCGCGGGTCGGGCACGCCTGAAACGGCGTCGTTTCATGGGAAGCCGGTTAAAGGGGTGTTTTATTTTTATTTCGAACAGATTATAAACAAAAAAACCCCTAATGTTTATTCCCCATTCCTCTCCTTTTCTCCCTACACTCGACCAGAGCAGCGGCGTCGCTCTTATCACCTCTTCATGTCGTTCACCGACAGTTTAGCCTCGCGGCGGGGGTGAGACCATCTCGGGAACACACGGCAGCCGATAAGTTCCCTACTCTTTCCATTTTCTTTTTGATTCGAAATAAAAAAGAATGGGTTTGATTTCGAAAGAAAGAAAGAAATCTTTACCCTTGAATTCCTTGTATTACTTTCAAATTTCTTACAAGATTTCTTCTCTTTATTTTTTTTACCCCGAAAGTCCTCTATTACACTTTTTTATCTCCCAAACTCTCTATTTTTTCATCCCCCTTTTACATTTTCTTCTATTCGGTTTTTATAACCGATTGGTTACAAATAATTTTTTTTCCTCTTTTGATTGCAGATCTCTGGAGCCAGATTTTAGGGGATATTTGGCAGATTTAAGGGTATGGGCAGTGATGGATTTGGTTGGGGTAGGATATGGGTGTGCCGGGTAGATTAGATTAGGTTTTGGGTTTGGTTTGACTTAGGGTCTGAACTAATTTGGGGTTATCTAGAGCTTTGGCTGATTACCGGTGGTAGAGATGGTGGCCGGAGTGAAGTACGGCAGCGACGGCGGCAGCTAAGGTTAATATTTTAGGGTTAGGGTTTTTTAGTTTTTGGGCCGGGTTAATGGGTTTGGATCCGGGTCAGGTTTGATTTGGGTAATGGGTATTGGTTTGGGTTTGTAAATGGGTTATGACAGATGCCCTTCTTTGCTCATTGTTGTGTAACAACAATAGAGTAAAGACTAAGAATAACCCGTTTTGGTCCGGTCCGGCTAGGCTTCTCCTCTGTTGACGTATGTCTTCGTTCTTCGGTAGATCTTCTTTCTTCGATAGATCTTCTTTCTCTTTGACACATGTCTTCTTTCTTGTTTTGATTGATCCACCTTGTCACTCTTGGGAAGCAAAATGTTCGAAATAGGGGTTGTCTTTTGGTGAAGCAAAATAAGTCCAACTTGCTACATTATTGATAATAAGCTAATACCGAAAGAGAGTTCGACCCACCTACAACACCGACGAAGAGGCAGGGTCTACAAAATTCGATCCAACTACAACACTGACGAGGAGGCAAGACCGATGGATGAAAGTTCTGATGTCTGATCCAGCTACAACTCTGACGAAGAGACAAGACCATAAAACTGACAACTTATTCTTTTTCTCTTTTTCTTTTGTTTGTTTTTTTTGTTTTCCTTTTTCCTTTTCTTTTTTCTTTTTCTTTTCCTACTTTTTTCATTTTTTCTTTTTTTTTGATACAACATTGATAAAACTTGAAAGTTGGTAAATTTTGACCAAGCTACAACACCGATGAAGAGACATGGTCTAAAGTTAGTAATGCTGATCTAGCTACGACACCGACGAAGAGACAGGATCAAGAGCTAGTGAATTTGGTCTAGCTACAACACCGATGAAGAGGCAAGACTGGAAATTAGTAGATTTGGTTCAGCTACAACACCGACGAAGAGGCAAGGTCTGAAGATTTGATCCGGCTGACGAAGAGGCAAGATCGGTGGATGAAAGTTCTGATATTTGATCCAGCTACAACTCTGACGAAGATGCAAGATCGAAGGATTGAAAGCTCATTTTGATTTTGATTTTTTTTCTTTTTTATTTTTCTTTTTCTTTTTCCTTTCCGTTTTTCCTTTTTCTTTTTTTCTTTTTTCTTCTCTTTTTTTCCTTCTTTTTTTCTTTTATTTTTTCTTTTTTCTTTTTTTTTAAGATACAACATTGATACAACTAGAAAGTTAGTAAATTTTGACCCAGATACAACACCGACGAGGAGGCATGGTCTAAAGTTAGTAATGTTAATCAAGCTACAACACCGACGAAGAGGCGAGATCAAGAGTTAGTGGATTTGGTCTAGCTACAACACCAACGAAGAGGCAAGACCAAGAGTTAGTGAATTAGGTTCAGCTACAACAGCGATGAAGAGGCAGAACCGAAAGTTAGATTTGACCAAGCTACAACACCGACGAAGAGGTAAGGTCTGAAGATTTGATCCAGCTACGACTCCGACGAAGAGGCAGGATCAGATGGTTTTCTTCTTCTCTTTTTTCGATCAAGCTACAACTCTGACGAAGAGGCGCGATCAGACTTTGGCAAATTTGGTTCAGCTGCAACTCCAACGAAGAGGCGGAACCTTAAATTTATAAAGTTAGATCTATCCACACCATCAATGGAGGGGAAGATCGGATTTCAGCAACACGGATCTTACTATACCATCAACGGAGAAGCAAGATCGGCAAATGATAACAACTTGATTTTCATTTTGATTTAATTTTTTTCTTTTTTCAAAATTTTTTTGGATTCTTTGATTTTTTTTCTTTTTTCCTTCATTTTTTGCTCTTTTTTCATTTCATTTTTTTGCTTTTTTCTTTTCATTTTTCTCTCTTTTTTTATAAATTTTTTGATTGATTTTTTTAGCTACAACTATAATAAAAAGGTAAAATCCGAGTAAAATTTAGGTCTAGCTGCAACACCGTCGAAGAGGCAAGACCTAAAGAGGATTTGATCTGTCACACCACTGACGGAGAGACTAGATCAGCAAAATGTGGGACCCACTACACCACCGACGGAGAGGTAGGACCGAATGGAAACTTTGATATGCAACACCAACGAAGACGAGATCTGGATAGTTTTTTTTATCTGCTACCACTGACGGAGGGACTAGATCAGCAAAATATGAGACCGGCTATACCACTGACGGAGAGACATGACCGATTGGAAAATCTGATCTGCAACACCACCGACGGAGGCAAGATCTACATTAAGTTGGCGTACCACCACTGACGAAGGCATGATTTGGATTGATGTGCCATTGTCAACGAGATAATTTAATTTTTTCTTTTTTTAAAAAAAAATTTGCTCGGCTTCCCTATTGACAGATGGCAGGATCTGGAAAGAATTTTTGTTGGCAGGAGTGATAGTCGAGAAATTGTTAGCGTCCGTCACGCCATCGTTGGAGGAATCAAATCCTACAAAAGAAAAAACATTGGTCAGTAATTGTTAAAGATTTTATCGTTGATACCTTTTATTCAGATATTTCAGCATCTTTTGTTTGTCCTCTTCCATGAATAAGGTTGGCATCTTGTCATTGCCCCCATGTTGAGGGTATCTCGGTCTTTTCTGTAGACCTATTTGTATGTACAAGAAAATATGCATGAATTTTAGGTCTAAATGCATGTGTCTATCCTAAATGCAAGGTGACTTTAGTGTATGCACTGAACATAGATGTATGACGTATGGAAAAATGGTTTAATGCAAGATGAATGCAACTAAATGCATGAATGTGACATGATTTTTCTGGCCCTCAATGGGATGCCCATGACTCCTTACTGGTCCCGTCAGGATCTTGGTTTTTTTATGCGGCGGTGCCCCCGACTTTATCCTAGGTTCGATCAGCTTTCATCTGAGTTGACGCCCTAAAATTTTGTTCATTACATGGCATCGTCTAATACTGCTTTTGTAGCAAATTTGAAACTTTAGGGTGGTGTATTTTGATATTTAGGACTCAGATACGAACAAAAGATATTTGTATTGCTACTTGTAGTTTTAATCCCTTACAAAATACTCTCACCACCATCGTACTTAAGTCGGTGAGGTTGGTTTACAAAAAGTATTACTCTGAAAGTGATAAAAACTACAAGGGGACCTACTATGGTCAAGACAATGCAATACTTAAGCTGGATTAAGACATGGTCCAGTTCAAAAACCTTCAACACACCTTCAATTGGCATCTTCATGCTTCGGTAATGGGTCTTTGCTTGTAGCCATTCTTGTTGAGTTATCAAGGCTTACCACTCCAAGCTTAATGAATCTTTCCACCAACTTTTTAAAGCCGAAGCAGTTTTTAATGGTGTGGCCAACCTGTCCCGCATGATAATCGCATTTTGTATTGGGATCATACCATTTCGGGAAGGGAGGTTGTACCGGATCTCGATAAAAGGGTGCCACCATATGGACATCATACAACTGCTTGTACAATTCTCCATAAGAAACCGGTAGTGGAGTAAATTCTACGTTTTCAGTGTTCTTCCTCTAACCAGAGCCTTGGCTTGAGGAACCGTGAGCACTTGGCATGGCCTTAGGTTGCACAACTGTGATAGGCTTAGAATAACTGGCATTATAAACTCCCGCAGAGTTTACTTCATGATCTTTCTTTGCATGGTAGGGCATTTTCTGGGACGAACCACCTCCGTCATCAATTTTGCCAGTCTTGACGGCATTCTCAATGAGCTCCTCGGATAACACGAGGTCAGCAAAGTTGGTAGTCGCGTTGCCTATCAAGCGACCCAAGATTGGACCCTCCAAAGTCTGGACAAACATGACCACCGTCCCTCTTTCGCTGAGTGGGGGTTGGACTTGAGCTGCCACATTTCTCCAACGTTGGGCATACTGTCTGAAGCTTTCATTTGATTTTTGTTTCATATGTTATAGGGTCCAACGGTCTGGCACCATATCACTTACGTGTCAGTACTGTTCTAGGAACGCTTTTGCCAAGTCTTTCCATGACTTAACCTGATGGTGGCTCAACTGATTATACCATCGGGCAGCAAATCCTGACAGACTGTCTTAAAAGCAGTTAATTAACAGCTTGTCATCTCGGCCGTATCCAGTCATCCTCTGACAGAACATAGTGAGGTGAGTGCGAGGGCTGCTGGTTCCGTCATACTTTTCAAATTCTGGGACCTTAAATTTTGGGGGTAACACCAAATAAGGAACAAGGCTAAGTTCACTGGCCTCAAATCAACTGAAGGTATTCTCTACTCCCATAACCTCTAGCTTCTCTTCGAGTCTCTTACATCGATCTTCAATTTCCTTTGAAGCTTCTACCTTCGGCCTCTCGGTCTCAAATAGATGATCCATTTCTGAGATAAAATTTTCAGCTTGATTGCCCCCGGGCTTAACTTTTAATGCAAATGGCTGATTTATAGGGATTGAAGTACCGGCCTGATGTAGATGAGACTTTCCCCGAGAAATGATCACATGAGGCTGAGTTTTCGGTTGTATCCTGGTTTGAATGGGCGTGAACCCCGGAGGATACATAAGATCCTCGTCCCCAACAATGGGTTTAGGATTTGCAGTGAGATTTACAACAGAGGCATCTCCAGGCTCAGGAAGCTTCAATCCCAGCATTTGTGCCATTTGGCCCAGTATGTCTTGTTGTGACTTTGCAAGTTGTTCCCTCATATCCTGTTGGACTCTCTCCAACTGTTCCTCAACCTGCTTGGCTATGCTCGCTTGCAATTCTTTCTGATCTTGCTCATTTTTTCAATCTTTTATCGTTCGCCATCTTTGTTTTGTACCGGGTTCCGTATAGGTGCTGAGTTGACTGATCTTCTACTTTATCCAGTATCATTGTCATAGGGCACCCATAGAGTCGGTTTTCTTATTTTGAAAACGAGTATATATGCATGCAAAATGTGTCCTAAATTGATGTCGTGTATGAATGCAATGCGAAATCAAGATTGTGATGATGTTATGTAATGATGTAGATGCAATTAATGCGATGAGAATAAAATGAAACAAGTTAGTACCAAATAAAATTATTAAATAAAACAAATGATAAATATAACAAAAATAGAGTAATAAAAACTGTACATAAACAAGAAATAAGGAACTAAAGCCTAAATAGGGAGACCACTAATCAGGCAGAGTTTCACATGGCTCTAAAGGGTTGGCTCCTATGGCTCACTATATGCAGTTTTGGTGCTAGGAGGTACCCGAATTGTCCTTGTTATCCTTTACTAAGAGTAGCAAGGCCCCCGATCATCACCCATTATAGGCTCCTTTCAACCAGGTTCAATTTAGGGGGACCCATTCGCTTATGCCTGCACGAAAGAACGATATCCTTACGAAAGCATAAGGTACTCGAGCCCCGAAGGTACTTGCTAGGCCTACACGGGAGAACGATATCTCCACGAAAGTATTAGCGTTTCCCCCCTCACTTAAAAAAATGGGTTTATATGCCATATTTTAAATGCGTTAAAATAAACGCGCAATTATAACCGGATGTTAGTTTAATAGTCACTTTAATCCAAAATTTCCGATATTAATAAAGCGGTAATTATTTGAAAAAAGCTCGACTCTCTTATTTTTGAAAACCAAAAAATGTTCCCAGCGGAGTCGCCATCTGTAGCGATGTCCTTTTTTCGCTAAAAAAATATGCGTTTTTATTTTGTTTTACTTTATTTTGAAAATAATATCTTCCGCCTGGGATTTTAGAAGAAATCGTGTTTTATTTAAAAATGGAGTCGCCACCGGCCACTCAAAGTGGATCGGACACCGAAAAAACCAGAGATTTTAAAAATGTCGGGTTCGGGAGTCGATTACGGATGGGGAAGGATTAGCACCCCCACACCGCCCAAAATTGGTACTTTAATAACTACCGCTTTATTAATATTAGACCTTCCGGATTAAAGTGACGATTAATTTAAAATTTGGTTATAAGCGCGAGTAGATTTTAAAAGGCCCCGTTATTCGAGAGTAAACGCCCAACCACTATCACTACTCCTGATACTGGCCCCGTTTACGCTCGGATAAAAGGGCACCGCATTGATAATTATATATCCGTTATGCAACTCAAAATATGGCAACCATAAATAAACACAATACGATAAAAATATAGATAAATACTAACATAATAAAATACTAATCTAACGCATAAAAAACAAACCCAACATAAATGAAATACTACTCTAAAACATACAAACATAAATATTAATCTAACACATAAAATATAATAATAACAACAATAATAATAATAATAATAATAATGATGATACTAATGCTAATGTGAATGCATGGATCAATATAAAATGCATGGAACAATATAAAATATGTCATGAAACTAAATGTTAACGATTAAAAATGCATGGATTAAATATGGTATGAATGATACGCATTAATGGACTAAACTAAAAAAGATGCAAAATATATGAGAAAAACGAAAATAAACAAAAATAAAAATTAAAAATAAAAAAATGACAGAAGGTGACCAAATTGGAATAAAAAAGAAAATAAGATGCGAAAATTAAAGTGAAAATGGGACGAAAACAGAGGCGAGACAAATGGCCAGGGACTGAAAGGGGGATTATCCCCTGGACATGAGTAAAGGCGGGAGAAGAGTCCAGAGATCTAAAGCGTAATTTACCCATAAACAAAAAATGCAAATCCTTTCCCTGGATCCGAGTCACCGCGGGTCGGGCACGCCTGAAACGGCATTGTTTCATGGGAAGCCGGTTAAAGGGGTGTTTTATTTTTATTTCGAACAGATTATAAACAAAAAACCCTAATATTTATTCCCCTTTCCTCTCTCTTTCTCCCTACACTCGACCAGAGCAGCGGCGCTGCTCTTCTCACCTCGTCTTGCCGTTCACCGGCGGTTTAGCCTTGCGGCGGGGGTGAGACCATCTCGGGAACACATGGCAGCCGGTAAGTTCCCTACTCTTTCCTTTTTCTTTTTGATTCGAAATAAAAAAGGATGGGCTTGATTTCGAAAGAAATGAAGAAATCATTACCCTTGAATTCCTTGTATTACTTTCAAATTTCTTACAAGATTTCTTCTCTTTGTTTTTTTTTACCCCGAAAGTCCTCTATTACACTTTTTTTATCTCCCAAACTCTCTATTTTTTCATTCCCCCTTTTACATTTTCTTCTATTTGGTTTTTTATAACCGATTGGTTACAATAAATTTTTTTCCTCTTTTGATTGTAGATCTCTGGAGCCGGATTTTAGGGGATATTTGGCAGATTTGAGTGTATGGGCAGTAATGGATTTGGTTGGGGTAGGATATGAGTGTGTCGGGTAGATTAGATTAGGTTTTGGGTTTGGTTTGACTTAGGGTCTGAACTAATTTAGGGTTATCTGGAGTTTCGGCTGATTACCGGTGGTAGATATGGTGGCCGGAGTGAAGCACGACAGCGACGATGGTAGCTAAGGTTAATATTTTAGGGTTAGGGTTTTTTAGTTTTTGGGCCGGGTTAATGGGTTTGGATCCGGGTCGGGTTTGATTTAAATAATGGGTATTGGTTTGGGTTTGTAAACGGGTTATGACAATATATATGAAGATGTGCATTTAAATGCACTTAAACAAGGGTGGATCTAGGAATTTAAGTTTGATGCTTCACCGACTGATAATAAATATAATCACATGCAATGTAAGCAAAGAGTAATTTAGATAAGTAATCAAAAGCTACATTTAAAAGTCATAAAAAATTCAAATTAAAAAATACTAGTACATAAAAATAACTACAATTGTTCACGACGAGTTCTCATATTGTAAAAATCATCAATTTCATAATTTAAAAGCATCAGAAATGTCGAGTAAATGAGAAAATATGCTAATAAAAATGTTAGAAGCACAAATGCCTCAATTGAAGGATGTGAAATGCAGTGCTTTAACTACTACTACTAGAAGTCTAAAATATAAATTTGTGAACCAAATCCCAATTGAAACAGTTCCGTAAATAAACTTTAATCGGTGAGAATAAAATAAATATAAAAATCAACGGCAAAAAGAAGATAAAAATCCACAAGAAATAAACTACTCTCTTTTTCCAATATTAAATAAAATACTGATTAGTAAACTAAAAAATACAATATTAATTATATTCAAACTACACCCAAAGAAAATAAATTAACTTACCATTCAAATTTCAAGCTCTAAAAGAGATGATTGTAGATAAAACTAAAAAAATTGAAGTAAGAAAAAAAAAGAAAAACAAATTTATTTTCACAGTTGTGTCGATTGTTCAGCCTTTAAGTTGAAATTCATGAGTAAAAAGTAAATTGAAAAAGTAAAAGAATGGGGAAAGATCTTGGAAAATTTTAATGGTGAGTCACGTTTAATGGTAAAAGGTAATTTGGGAATTGAAAAAGTAAAATAATGGGGGAAACATATCTAGAATTTTTTTTCCTATTTTAATAGTAGGTCACGTGACCTACCAAGTAAAATATCAGATTTATCCTTGTACTTAAGTGCATATTATTATTTGATTTACGATATAAAAATAATTAAATAAACATTGTATTCGACTTAAGAATCATTTAAAGTAGAATGATTTAAAAATACATGTGCCTTTCTACATTATGCGTAAAATTACTTGTATTGGAATTTAGGAAGCATTTTTTACAAGGAAAATGTTCAAATCATTTGTCAAAGCCAAAAGCGCTTCACAGTTTAACGGACTTATCGGCGCAATTGACTCTCTTGATCTTTATTTGCGTAAATTAATGATTTGGGGAACGTCGTCCTGATTTAAATGTGCCTAAGTTTCTCGTTCCAATAATTCTAGATGTAAAATTTTATTTTCAACTGTAAATAATAGATATGTAAGTAATTATCATAGAGTGAGCAAAACTCGACTCGAAAAAATTGGTTTTTTTTTTAATTTCGAGTTATTCGAGTCGAGTTATACGAGTCAAATTGAATAACTCGAAAAAATTACAATTTCTAGTCGAGTTCAAATTTTCAATTCGATTTCTCGAATAACTCAAAAATATCCCCTGGGCTAATTGCACATTTAACCCTTGTAATTTTATTTCCAGTTTTATTTCAGTCATATCTTCTCTTTTTTATTTTGGCCTTTTAATTTTCTTTTCTTTACAATTTGATCACTTTCTAGATTCGTTTTTTTTATTTTATTTAATGCAATTTTTATTTGTATCTTTTATATTATACCATTTATTTTATGTGTTTAATTTTCGTATTTAATTTATCACTTTTAATTTTCTGCATTTAAATTTCTACAATTTAATTTACGTATTTTATTTTGTTCATCCCGATCCGCTTCTGAAATTTTAATTTATGCATTTTATTTTCGTTAATCCGATACTTTCTGGATATTTTAATTTACGCATTTATCTTCCCTAAATATTTTCAAAATATATTCGAAACAAAAAACCTCGCCATAAAAAACCCTTATACCTCAAAATTTTAGTTATTACAACGATGCGTTTTAAATTTATCAAATATTTTCTAAACCCTAAACTGGAAAATATATTTTGAGCACTCTTTTCCTCCTTCCGCTATCTTTGGTCTCGCCTTGTCCTTACCTAGATAAAAAGGAGGTTTTTAACGAGGCCTGTAATTTAATGAAATGACTTGAACTTATATGTATGTAGATCTTATATTATTAGAGAAAGCCGTTAAATTTGAATCAAAACGTACTATAATATTATAAATAGTTACAATTAAGATTTGTACATAAACTCGAAAATTCGACTCGACTCGAACTCGTTAAACTCGACTTGAATCGAAAAAATTTCAAATTAAGTTCAAGTTGTAAAATTAGGCTTCTAAACTCGAATAACTCGAAAATTTTTTATTCGACTCGCTCGAACGCTCACCCCTAATTATTAGTAAATGGAACGTTGTTACTTTTAGAATACTTGTGTTTGTGCAATTTGTTTGCGCGACGTGTATATGTTTTTAAATATTAAGAATAAAAAACATATAATACTATATAATCATATTAGAATGTAAAAAAAAATTATTAATAAAATTAAATATTATTATTATGCGCGGAAATAATATTTCCCACATACGATATAAAGATAGTGATAAATATTTTATTTTTTAATTCTTAAAATTATTATAAGAACATTTGTTATAATCTTATTCCCACTTATGAAAAAAATTCTATGCTAATTGTCACGGCCCAAATCTTTTGGTCCGAGACAGTTGCGCAAGGATCCGCCCAAGAGGTTCAAAGCGGATCATCGGACTTGCCAAGACCACCAGACTTGGCCCAACACTTGGAGAATGCTAGAGAGCCCGATCACACTAGCTCTTCGGAAATGGCAAGAGACAAGAAGTCAAACGAGGAATCTTGCCATATCGGGTGTGATCAACTATCTTAGGAAAGAAACCTACTAATTGATGTAATTAGGTAGGATTTGATATTCTTTCCTAGTTTAGAGATTCTTGTAAGGATTTGGGCTAATCCTGGCCATCCATGTAAATCGATCCGGACCATTGATTGAGTGGGAGCTCAACTATAAATAGAGAGCTTCCCACTCTCATTTGTATCATCATCTAACTCATTCCATTCATTCTCTCATTTGAGAAGAGTAATAAGACTCTGAGGCATTTACTCTACTTTTCCTCTTGTTCCTTTCAATTGTCTTTGTTCCCAAAGCTCTTCGAGCTAGTTGCCTCTCGAGTGGCCAAGAGTAGCCACCTTAGTGCTTAAAGCACTTCCGCATCCATCGAAGCCTGGAGGGCTTGTCCGAGCCGTTGCCGAGCAGGAGTACTCGCAAGGCTGGTTGAAGGCTTACTTAGGCGCGGGAATCGACCGATTAGCGTCAAGGGCGTCTAAGGCCGCACGGATCAATAGGGTTGAGCCCTAGCCCCGTGACAAGTGGTATCAGAGCGAGACGAGGGAGCTTGCGTTCGAGCCTACTTGGTGTTGCAGTCAAGCTAGGCGAGGATTTGCGTTCGAGCTAGTCAGAGTGAACAAGCTAGTTCGTGGCAAAGAAGTGACCGAGATGGCATCAGAATGGAGAAAAATGACAATGAACGAGGTAAAAGATTTCATTGAAGAACTTGATGATAGAACATTAACTCACAGGTCTCAGATAGAGGACTTGTCCAAGAAGGTGGATTCTTTCAAGAAAGAAATCGCCAAAGAGACCCGAGAATCTCTCAACTTGACGATTGAACAGATCAAACGTCATTCCGAGGGATTACCGCCGTTGACAAAGAGGGTATGTAGGCTTGAAGTATCCGAAGAGGAAGCCAAGCAAACCCAAGGTGTTTTCGAGTCCCGCCTTAACCAAGTGGAGTCCATGGAGGGCCGGTTCAAGGACGAGACGCGAAGACTTCTCAACGAGTTGGTGAATGTTCGAGGGAGTAATGCTTGCGAAGCCGAGGTGAAGGCTTTGCGGATCGAGGTGAATGAGCTCAAGGAAGAGCTACTCAGTTGCAAGAGTGCAATGAGTGAATGGGGTGCGCTTGCCACCATCTTCGAAGGACTTAGGCCTGGGGTGAAGCTTGCATTGGAGCAAGGAGGTGCCCAGATTCGGGAGGCCAACGATGCGGCCGAGTTGCTGACCGAGCCTGCGAGAGACAAGGTAGTCAGTGCCGAGACGTCCAAGCCCACGACGAGTGACTGTGGGAATGGCGAGGCTAAGTCCGTGCCAAAGAAGAAGGCGAGCAGGAAGATGAAGTGCTACTTCTGCGATGGCCCACATGTGATAAGGAGCTGTCCCGAGAAGAATCGCCTTGCTGCACTCATCAAGAGAGAAGATGAGCCAGAAGGGGAAGTAGTGCGACTTGGCGCAATTGCAAGTGTCAATAAGCCAAGGGAAATCCAGGGTGCGACTACGAGTGCCAAAGTAGTCAAGCCAAGGTCGAGCCACGGTGCGATAGCAAACGAGAAAGCCGTCAAGCCGAGGGTGAAGAAGAAGCAATTGGAGTGCTACCAGTGTAAGGGGCCTCACAAGTTGCGGATATGCCCAGTTCGAGCCAAGGAGTCCAAGATGAGGGACAAGCCCGAGGGAAGCGAGGCTACAAAGCTTGGTTCGAAGCCGTCTAGTTCTGCCAAGGCCAAGGGAGACCGAAAGCAGAAAAAGGTGAACATGTCCAGGAAGGCTAGGAGAGAGCTTACCGAGGATGTTCGGGGAAAGAACATCGCTTTTAAGACCAATGAAGCGTCGAAGGGGGCTAAGCCAGGGGACATTGCAACCTTGGAGACATCACCTATGGGCAAGGTGGGGATCGAGCGAAGGACTTCGGGGAAGAAGTGCCAACGCAAGAGGAAGCACCGAACTTCAAGGAAGAAGGGTCGATGCAAGAAGAGTGCACCAAACTTCAAGTCAGAGGGGCGAGTGCAACGAGGGGCAACGGACCTTGGGCAAAAGGTGCCGATGCGTGCAAAGAACTTCAATGAGGGAGGTTCGATGCAAAGGGGGCCAGACTTCGTGGAGACAGAAGGGCTGACCCATTTTGGAGTAAATGCAACCGAGAGAAAGGTACATCTCAAACACAACTCTAGTGTTTTTGAGTTTGATTTGCCGAGTTTGATGAGCGTAGGTCGAGTTGGACCTAACCATCGGAGCGGAGGAGACAAAGCTTGGAAGGGACCTTTCAGAGTTCTAAAGAGCCAAACTGATGGGCTAACGAGTCTGAGAGTTCGTCCGGTGTTCAACGTGGTGACACCCAAGACTTTACCGCGGGATCAAGGCAAACCAAGGCTTGTAGGAGAAAGCTCCTACAACGGCAATGTACCCGAAGGCGTCATAGCACGCGACATCACTTGGCGGGAAGAGTCGGAGCGAGCAGTCCTTATGGGGGGACACGAGCAAGCCGAGACGTCGAGAAGCCACCAAGACGATGTGAGTAATGGTGCAGAGGATCGAAGGATTCCAAGGCGGCAGGAGCCGAGGCGAGCAGTTCATATGGGGGAACAGCACCAAGCCGAGGCAACAAGTAGCAGCATCCAAGGAGGCCCTACCCAGGATCGTTCTAGTGCAGCGACGAGGGCGTCGCCAAGTTCAGTGGGGGAGAATGTCACGGCCCAAATCTTTTGGTCCGAGACAGTTGCGCAAGGATCCGCCCAAGAGGTTCAAAGCGGATCATCGGACTTGCCAAGACCACCAGACTTGGCCCAACACTTGGAGAATGCTAGAGAGCCCGATCACACTAGCTCTTCGGAAAAGGCAAGAGACAAGAAGTCAAACGAGGAATCTTGCCATATCGGGTGTGATCAACTATCTTAGGAAAGAAACCTACTAATTGATGTAATTAGGTAGGATTTGATATTCTTTCCTAGTTTAGAGATTCTTGTAAGGATTTGGGCTAATCCTGGCCATCCATGTAAATCGATCCGGACCATTGATTGGGTGGGAGCTCAACTATAAATAGAGAGCTTCCCACTCTTATTTGTATCATCCAACCTATTCCATTCATTCTCTCATTTGAGAAGAGTAATAAGACTCTGAGGCATTTACTCTACTTTTCCTCTTGTTCCTTTTCAATTGTCTTTGTTCCCAAAGCTCTTCGAGCTAGTTGCCTCTCGAGTGGCCAAGAGTAGCCACCTTAGTGCTTAAAGCGCTTCCGCATCCATCGAAGCCTGGAGGGCTTGTCCGAGCCGTTGCCGAGCAGGAGTACTCGCAAGGCTGGTTGAAGGCTTACTTAGGCGCGGGAATCGACCGATTAGCGTCAAGGGCGTCTAAGGCCGCACGGATCAATAGGGTTGAGCCCTAGCCCCGTGACATAATGTAAATAATAGTTGTCTTAAAATTAGTCATTATGAAATAAAAATGGAGTACTATCTGAAATAATAGTCAAATTTAGACTGTAATAAAATTAGATATAACACGCAAAGAAATTTGAATCATACTAAAATTTAGATAAAAAAACTCACAAATAATAATAACGCGATTTAAATATAAAATTTCAAAACCTTAAACTTACCTATAAACTAAGACGAATTGCTTAAATTAGTTATATATTTTTTTGGAAAAAAATAATTCATATATTCTTAAAATTAATTTTGATTTTGTACTTAGAAAAGAAATGGCATTGAACCATATAGTTTTTTTTTTCTTGTTTGTTTGAGAAAATAGATATGAAACCAATATCCTAAAAACGAATTTGAACCTTAGAGTTCACGTGAGATGAAAAATGTATTTTTTTAATATTTTAATCCGTAATTAAAGATTCGATTCTTATTTTAAACGTGAAATAACTTTAAAATTTGTAACTAATATTTATATTTTATATGAACAAAGAAAACACGTAAAATTAATTATTGGATTCATTCGAATAAACATAAATATCTTAAAATGAATAGAAAAAAGTGGCATCGAATCTCTCGTTAGAAACTGGCCTACATGTCTGAAAAAAGAAGCAGGCGAATTCCACTCCGTGAACGAGGGAACCGCTTTTGCTTACTTTTACCTGTTTATTTATTTTTTACCAACAAAGACACTTGCATTTCATTCAAAAGAGACAAAGAAACAAACATACAACCCCAAGCAAGGGCAACGAAGGACAAGGGGAAACAAACAAACAACCCCATGCAAGGGCCAAGACGAGCAACAAACACCAAACTTGCACTAGGGGAAAAACAAGCCAAAAAAATGGCAACACAAAATCCGGTCAAAAGAGCAAAAAAGAACATGAAAACAAAGTAAACCAAGCCAAAGTTTTGTATTACACAACTCGAACACTACCCAAGCGAGAGCTCCAAAACGAAGGCTGGCTCCTTTACTTATGACAGGCAAAGATCTATCCATCAAACCCAACCTTGACCGGTTCAGTAGCGACTTCTTCTCTGACCTCAACTGAATACTCTGGAAAAAGTGAGCTTGGAGGAAGATGAGATACAATTACTCCAGTAGAGAGCCAGCTGCATCCGCCTCTGTACACAATAAACTTACAACTCGGGAGCGACACACCAGGCAACACTCACAACAAACCTCCAAATATAGGGATCAGAAAAATCCACATTAGACTCATAATGAGCCTCCAAAACAGTCCGAAAATCAAAGTAAATATTGTCCAACTGCCACACATAGGGAGGGACATGGAGAAACAAACCACAAGGATAACAACTAGCTTCGAAAACTGGACATCCACGCCATGAAAACAAGGTACCACAAGACTAAACCCCACCTTAGCACCATAGGAACCAAAAGAGAACAGCCAACAATTCAAGAATAATCCAACAAATAAGACCTCAAGACAACCAGCAGCATGTTATCCCAGAATGCAGCAGCGGCACTAAAAAATTTCTGTATGTAACCATGAAACATAGCAGCCTATGAAAGACAACGAAACCAAAGACTTATCAGAATAGGCTCCACTACTACCCTCATCAAACTGACAGTAAAATAGAGGAATCATAACCAAAACTTGCCCAAAAGCAATATCCCACATACTTTAAGTACCTTAAGCCTACAATATAAACCAAAAAACTCTCAAGAAAACAGGACCACAATTCAGAACTACCTAACCTTGTTTAAATTTCCAGCAACTTCTAAATACCGTGAAACCAACTTGAAAAAACAAAGTAAAAACATTTAAAAATACAATGCGCGAAGGACCCCATCATCGATGTCGTTTCGATTTACCTAACTTCATATCCACCATTTCCAGAGAAGCTTAGCTTCATTGCCGGTCGCCGTCGCCCTTAGCCCCTTACGCCAATTTTCTTCCCCAATTCCAGAGCAGCCTTTGCCTCATTCATCAATAACTACTTATGGTTTACGAACTCGGTATCCGAAAAGGATACAAAACCAGATATTTTAGGCGACACATTCTCCAAACGAGCTTTTGACATACTCTTTCCAGATTTTCCTTTCCTTCTATTCAATTCCTTATCTTCGAGTTTTTTCGTGCGATTTGAAGTTGCTTCATCTTCATACTTAACTAAATGGACTTAAGAAGAAAAGGAGGTGGTCTCTAGGCTCTAGCAATGACAAAGCAATCGACACAATCTTTTAAAGAGCTGATAAGAATGGATTCAAAAAAGATTTGTAAATGCTTTACTTGTTTTGAAGCATGGAAAATCATAGAAATACAACATGAATATACAAATGCTATTAAACATACTAAATTACAAACATGTCTCTTTGCTTTCTCTTCCCTCCAAACAGTACACACCTTATTTCTTTAAATCCACCTAACAAATTGTTGGCGAAGATCTGGAGGCAGCACAGCAGTTCAACGTTTTCTTAATTCACTCTTATAAGCTCCATCATGCTTTCAATTAGACAGTGATTATTCTGGTTCTAAAATGTCCAAATCCAACTAAAGTAAAGGAGTTCATACCAATTTCTTGTTGCTCCACAGTGTACAAATGTATCAGTATCACCAGGATTATTGTCAAGAGAATTACTGAATATCTCCCTCCAGTCATTTCAGCAATTCAAAGTGCTTTTATGTAAGAAAGATGTATAGTTGATAATACTATGCTCGCAAATGAACTTGTAAGAGGATACAATAGGAAACTTATCAGCTAGGTTGACTTGCTTATTTTCACAAAAGGAAGTGCAGATTCTCTTGTAAGAATATGGTGTATTCTTTACGAGTTCTATTGATGCTCTGGTTTGAAATTAAATGAAGGACATGTTTGGATGGAAGGAAAATGGGAGGAGAGAAAAATAGGGCAGGGAAACCTTTTTTTAAGTTAACATGACACGCCAACTTATTTTAACGGCTGAAGACAATAATTATAATGAAAATGAATTAAAAATTTAATGATTGTATTGTAAACTTTAAAAGTTCGATAATTATATTATAAATGTTCTAAAAATTTAGGGACTACTAGAATATTTTACCCTTAAATTTATTAGGTCAAATCAAATAAATAAAGTGGATTAAGATTTAAAAACTATATTATACTTTTAAGTTTTATATAATTTTGGACAGTTGAATGAAAGTAAATGAATGATTGAAATTAACAAAGAAAAATAAATAAAAAATTTTAAAAAAAATAATAGGCTAAACTATAAAATAAGTGTCCAAATTATATATTTTTTTTGTAATAAGTGCCCAAAGTATTTTTGTTTAGCCTAAACTATTTTTTTGGTTGCAATAGGTGCCTAAACTTTCATTTTTGGCTTGTTTTAAAATCAATTTTGGCACCTACTTGGGCATCTATTTCAACCAAAAATAAAAGTTTAAACACATATTTCAGCCAAAAAATACTTTAGACACTTATTTCAGCAAAAAAATACTTTAGGCACTTATTACAAAAAAAAACATAATTTGAACACTTATTTTATAATTAAACCAAAATAATAATAAAACAATCACAATCATCATCCAACCAACTGTTGAAGCAGATAAATGGGTTGAAACAGCACCATTGGTTGCAAATTATTCTGAACTTATGATCACACAAACCCTAGAAAACAGAAACAAGAGCAGAGGCAAGGTTAGCGTTGAACCACTTATCTCTATATAAAATTTAGATGCTCTCTGACTATGCATTTTGGCCTTCTCTGTTTTTTTTTTCTGAAAGCGTATGGAACACGACATCAGTGGCGGACTTACATGGCTATTATAGGGCAACTGTACACATTTTTGGGAAATTTTTTATTGTTAATTTTTTTTAAATAATTATTTAGTGCGTAGAAGGAGAAAAAAATTAAATATCTGTATATTTATTAAAAAATTATTTTTAAATTTTTGGATCCGTCATGCACGAATTATTTGTAGCCAAGGCCGAGTCTATAGACGGTGGAGATTTAAGATTCCCATGGAGGGACCATTTCCATTTTCAATTCGTTTCTCGTGTTTAGCATGTGTATTATTTTTATTCCCATTCTTCTCAGAGAGACCAAATAAAAGAAACTCTTCCTTTTGGTTGGAACCTGTAAAATAACTGTTTTGTTGCCATGGAAACGTTGGGACTTCTCAGAATCACGGTCCGAAGAGGCTTCAATCTTGCTGTTCGTGATAAGGTGACGGGTACAGTGATCCATACGTCGTCATCAACTCTGCTGAACAGGTTTGTTGCGTTTCCTTCATCTCTTCTCAATTTCCAGAAATCTGACAAGGAAAGGAACTAAGAGGTTATGCGATAATTTCTCAAGGTTTCTTGAAACAAAATTCCTAAAAAATTATGACCTTTCAAAGAGTAGAGAGTTTAGTTTCATGGGTTCACTTAAGCATTTGTTTCGAATATATGGTTGATTACAGTAGGGACAGAGTAGGATTGAACTATGAAGAGGGCAAACAGATTTATTTTAGGGTAAACTACTTAAATGGCCACTGTACTATAGATAAAGTCGTGATTTGACCACAATATTATTTTTCGAAACAATTAATACAATCTTTCAATTTATTCATAATTTTAATTAATAAAATAAATTAATTATTTAATTAAGTAGTAATACATGCCAATCCCTATTTAGAGGAGGAAAATGAAATCAAGTATTTTGCCTACAAAGGGATTTGAACTTGAGACTCCTTCGAGTAGAAAGAGTGGCTTAGCCACTGCACCAAGTGCAACTTTGTACTTTATTTCACTAAATTAAATATATATGTCTTATTGTTTTCTACATTTATTCTTTTAATTTAACATATATAATCATCAAACTAGTTTCACATATATAACCCTAAACCCTAAGCCCAAACCCTAAATACTAATTTACATATATAATCATCGAATTAATTTTACATATATAACCCTAAATGCTAAACCCTAAACCATAAATGCTAAACAATTAGGGTTTTAGCATTTATGGCTAGTGTTTGGGGTTTATCATTTAGGGTTTAGCGTTTAGGATTTAGCATTCGGGGCTTAGCATTTAGGGTTTAGTGTTCGCTAAATGAATTTTTATTATAATTTTAAAAGTTTGTGATTTGGTGTTTAGGGTTTGCTAAATGAATTTTTGTTATAATTTAATTTTTTTATTAAATTAAAAAATCAATTCGATGATTATATACGTGAAATTAAAAAAATAGATGTAGAAATTATTAAGACATATATATTGAAGTTAGCGATTTATAGCTTAAAGTTGTGCTTGGTGCAGTGGTTAAGCCACTCTTTATACCCCAAGGGGTCCCGGGTTTGAATCACCCTGTAGTCGTTGGGCTTAGCTCGAGCTCGAGGCTCGTCGAGCTCAAAATTTTAGGCTCGAGCTCGAGTTCAAATTGGACAGTTTAAGTTCGGCTCGGGTTTGGCTCGAGCCCGACTTGTTGCTTTCCTCAAATTGCTTTTAAATATTTCTTTTAAAATTTTGAAAAATAACATGTGAAAACCTGTTTGAGAAAAAATATTTATTTTTGAAGCTTGTAAGTAACTATAATACATTTTCTAAATTATAAAAGTCTACGAGGAGTATGAGATTTAAAGTATTTAACCATGATAACAAGTTAACAACACTGAAACATATATATATATCGAGCTTGTTCAAGAGCTTTTCGAGCCGAGCTCGAGTTGGCTCGGCTTGGGTTGTTACGGTCTCGAGCCAAGCACGAGCTCGAGTTAAGCTCACTCGAGCCAATCTTTGACCTAGCCGAACTCAAGTAACTTGTGAGCCAGTCAGACTCATTATCACCCCTAGTCAAACCTCTATTGTAGCTCAAATATCTAATTTTAGCTTAAACCGCTATTTATTAAACATGACCTAATTATTCTTGTTCAAAAAGAAATTATTATATATTCCTCATTTTAATTGCTCATCAATAGTTAGATCTTAACTTTATCATTATAAGATCTTTCTGACAATGAATTTCGATTAATCAATGTATTATAATCATTATTTTATTTTACTTTATTTAAAAATATGTCTTATTAAAAAATCTCTTATACCTGAATAGAGAGAAAATAGTGCCCTATTTTATTGTAATTGAAAAAATACACGGTTGAAAGTACAACAACGATACAAAAATTACAGCTAGCACAACCGGAATTAAAATACTATGCCAAAAAGACTTAACTCGAACAATCACTCAAACAAAGACGAAAATTACTCTACTTCCCAAATAAAATCAGAGTCCCTTAGAACACTGCCTGGCAAGAATGTGAGCTGCACCATTTACTTCCTTGTAGGCGAAACAAATATCCCAAGGAAGATTGGAGAAATAGAACCTACATTGCCCCACAATATCGACAAAAGAATGGGGAGTTCGGACAACTTGAGAAATCCATTTGACTGCCAACTCGCTGTCCGTTTCTATGATCAAGGAAGACGAGTTCCTCCACCTCGAAGTATAAAAAATTTTGCAGGCTTTGAGAATGACTTTTAATTCAGCACTAGTTGGATCCGACACACCGATGAATATTGAGAATTTCGTCAGAGGAGAGCCTAAATGATCACACAAAATACCACCGATACCAGCTTCACCAAAACTCCCCCAACCGTCACATCCACATTGAAATTCATTTCAAATTGATTAATCATCTAGCAATAATTCCAATTAAAATACTAGAAAATGTACAATAATTGTTTGACATTTTGCATAATTGATTGGTATGCCATATCTTTGTTTGCAAGCCAGCTAGAGCAAACCCATCCACACTCATTAGCTTGTCAGATCAAATACGTGGCAGGAGATAATTGGCTAGAGGTAGGGATGGACCGAATGGCTGATGGGGGAGGTCGCCCATGCAATTTTGAAATTTGTATATGATTTAAGAATTTTTTAGAAATTTTCTATATACTAGTAGGGGAAAAAGGAAAGTGAGTAGCATCATTGGGAGAATTAGCACCTTAGGAGAAATTATTACATGGTCCTGGCTCATCACATCATTCATGGTCTCATCCAATGAGATTCATTCATTTAATGACAGACATGAAAGAGGTGAAGATTCATTTTGGAAAAAAAATAAGATGAAAAATTATTATTGAATGAGACCATGAATGACGTAGTGAGCCAAGTCCATCTAATAATATTTCCCACCTTAGGCATCGACACCATTCTATAAATAGCGTTGCTAAAACATCAAACAAACCACTACCACTTGAAAGCTAATTATCGAGTGTTATAGTCAAGAGATCACCTTGTTGAAACAATGGCTTCATCAGCTCCGACTCATAAGCTCGAGGTCGATGTAGATATCAAGGCTTCTCCCGAGCAATTTCACGACATGTTTGCCAACAAACCGCACCATGTGCACCATACCTGCTATGACAAGATTCAAGGTTGCGATTTGCTTGAAGGTGAATGGGGGAAAGTGGGAACCATTGTCCACTGGAGCTATGTGCATGGTATGGTTTTTCATGCTTTCGCTTGATTTCTTGTTCCTTTTGTTTGTTGATAATTTTAACAACAATATACTAGTATAACGAGTGTGATTGTTTTTTTAGACGGAAAGGCTAAGAAGGCAAAGGAGGTAATTGAAGCAGTAGATCCTGATAAGAATTTGATCGCTTTCAGAGTGATCGAGGGAGATCTAATGGAAGAGTACAAGAGCTTCGTAATCACCATTCAGGCTTCGCCCAAGAGCGGAGGCAGTGGCAGCGTCGTGCACTGGACTTTGGAATAAGAGAAGCTGCACGAAGGGATTGACCATCCCGAGACTCTGCTGGAATTCGCGAAGGATATGTCCAAAGACATAGACGCTCACCTCACCCAGCAAAACTAAATGTTGCGTTGCGTCAACAAAATGGCATGCTGCTATTATTACTACTACTTGAACCTGCAGTCATGTATTTCAAGAATAAATTGACGGCTTCCTTTCTTATGTGTTTCAATCTGAATATATATGTTTGGATGGATACGCTGTTAAGGAGAAGGGGATTTCTATTTTATTGAATGTGTGTTGTTAAATCATGTATCAATCTGAATGTTTCTATGCTTGTATTTGTGTGCTAAATATATGAGTATGATTTCAGAATTTATTTCCACTTTTTTCCTGTCATTTTTTGAGTTATTTTTCAATGGAAATATATTTGAGATTCAATCAACTTTTTGCCAAAAAAAAACCTAACTTACACCATCTCATTTGGATTGAAGCAAATGAGAATAGTGAATATGAATGTTAGTAAAGATCTATGTTTGCAAACAGAGGTAATAAGTTTCTGGTAGCATAATAAAATTAATTAATAGGAGAAAACTTAAATAGGAAATTATATACGCTTAAGAGTTTTAGGGCAAAAATCCTTTACCATTTTCACTTCGGTGTCCCTTTTTATACCCTAACATTAAAAAATACTAAAAATTTAAATTTTAAGCCATAACCCTAAATTCTAAATCTTAAACTCTACACCTTAAAAAATACACCTTACTCCAAATTCCTTAAACACTAACCATAAACCTTAACCTTAAACCCTAAACTCCAAACTCTAAACTTAATTTTTAGTGTGGGGCACCAAAAAGGTAGAGGATTTCTATTCAGAGTTTTATGTCTTTTGGATGGACAAAAAACCCCGGCCCCTTTTCGGTGTCTCTTTCTATGTCTCAACACTAAAAAATTAAATTCTAAGTCTCAACACTAAATTCTAAATCCTAAACAATAAACCCTAATAAATACACTATATCCTAATACCTTAAACCCTAACCCTAAGCTCTAACATTAAACATTAACCCTAAACCATAAACCTATTATTAGTGTGGTGGTATAAATAGAGGCGCCGAAAAGTACAATTTTTTTATTTTTCAAATAGTTAGATTGAATGAGAATCGATGGTTGAGATAAATAATATATAATAATAAAATTTTTACAGGATAAAATAATGACTTATTCTTAATTTAAAATTTATAATCTCAACAGTTAAGAATTTTATATGTTTTACGACGTTTCCTTCATTTACGTTTTTCATAGGAAACATCATATATAATACATAACTTTTCCTGACGTTTTGAAAGAGTTACGAAAAACTAAAATTGTTGTAGTGAACGTTGTCTTTGTATTTATCTCGTTTTTTTGGCCTCGTTTGGTACAATATATATAAAAAAAATGTGTTATATTAAATAATATTTGTGTATTAAAAAGGATGGATGAAATATAGTTGCTACTACATTAAGGTATTTGGTTGATGAAATTTGAGATAAAATTAAAAGATAAGTGTTACGTATAAATGCACTCTTTAACCTTTAAAATTTTAGCTTTATATTTCTCCCTTATTTTGACATGATTATCATATTATTTTTTGGTTTAGGATTTAGTGTTTAGTATTTAGGTTTTGGTGCTTATGGTTTAGGGTTTAATGTTCATGGTTTGAGGTTTGGTATTTAGGTTTTAGGGTTTATGATTTCAAGGTTCATGGTTTGAGATTTATGTTTAGAGTTTATAGTTCATTGATATAAATTACACTCTTTTATATATGCGCTCCTCTTTTTCGCACTAATCCTTTCTCACACCAAATCACCATCCATGTTCTCTCCAAGCTTTCAAACCAAAAATCTTAAAAAACAAAACTCTTTTGATTTATCTTAAAAGCAGTTCATACCGGCTGATAGGGTGTATTGTTTATCTTAAAAAAATCTTCAACTAATTGTTCTGTCATTAAAGCCAGATCAGATAGAAATCAACAGAAATTTATAACAAAGTTACAGTGGCATAGTGAACTGAACCACAGTTACGACTGCTTAATCCCTTGATTCTTTTCATTTTATTTTTTTAAATCTATTTTTCATATTATATTTATAGATGCCTAAACCTACATATTGAAGCTCCTCTCTTTATGTGTATTTTGTTTGTTGTCAGATTCTATTTTCAGTAATTCAACAATACTTCTCACTTTTGCAACCATTGCTATGACATCTTTAAGTTTGTTGATTGCTAAACCCACACCCTGTGTTGCAAAAAAATCCCTTATTAATGCACTAATTTTATTATAGAACTAACAGACCGATTGCCCATGTTGTAATCGCCATTGGAGTTGTCACTGCACTAAGTCCAGATACACACATTACTGGAATCTTGACTTCCCTTGAAATTGAATATGCCGCTGCTAATGTTGGTGAGCAAAAACATCAAAACAAGAAATTTAAACAATAACTCAAAACATGCGGAGAACAGGGATGGTGATTTGGTGTGAGGAAGGATTGGTGCGAGGAAAAGGACTGCATATGTATAAAAGAGTGCAATTTGTATCAATATTAATAGGTTGGTGTAGTGGTAATGTCTTGAGTTTTTTACCCAGGAGATCTCAGGTTCAACCCATGTCGAGCATACTTTTATCTCTATAATTTTCTTTTAACTAGGTGGTCACATGTCACCACCTGATTGGAGGAAAATAAATTAAAAATAAGAATAAGTTCATCCAATCGGGTAATGACACGTGTCGTCATCCTATTTGTTGATTAATTTTATTTAATTAAATTAAAATTATAACCAAATTGATATAATATGTAACTAACAAGGATCAAATGTGTAATTACATAAATTTTCTTTAACTGCCACGTCACATCTCCTTTAGATTTTAACTGTTTGTGGTCAAAATATGGTCAATTAAATAATTCGGTAGTCAAATTTTCAATTATTTTAATTGGATAGTCAAAATAGGAGGGACTCAATAATTAAGTGGACAGTCAAATAGCTTACCCTAATATTTTTTCATATCCCACTCCAATAATGGTAAAAAAACCAAAAGAAGAACATGTCAACCTAAAAGCTTGGACAAGATTGATTTTAGAATGCACTGAAACAAGGTGAACCATGTGATTGAAGTAATCAGCGAAATTTTGAAGTAGTTAAACTGCTTACCCAAGCCTTTTTAATTAATTGGATGGTGCTTCCAGATGTACACGAATTGCCACACATGTTTGATTTCAAAGCTTCAAACTCAATTTTTTATTGAATTATTAATATATGTGTGCGTGGTAAGTGATTAATCATGTAGCAATAATTTCAATTAAAATACTAGAAAGTGCACAATAATTGTTTCTGTGAATGGTATGGCTTATTTCTGTCTGCAAGTCAGACAGTGGAAGCCCATCCACACTCATTAGCTTGTCAAATCAAATACGTGGCAGGCGATAATTGGCTAACGAAAAGGAAAATGAGTAGTGTCATTTGGAGAGTCACCACCTTAGGCATCGGCACCATTCTATAAATAGCGTTGCTAAACCATCAAACAAACCACTCCCACTTGAAAGCTAATTATCGAGTGTTAAAGTCGAGATATCACCTTGTTGAAACAATGGCTTCATCAGGTCTGGCTCATAAGCTTGAGGTGGATGTAGAGATCAAGGCTTCTCCCGAGCAATTTCACGACATGTTCGCCAACAAACCGCACCATGTGCACCACATCTGCCATGACAAGATTCAAGGTTGTGATTTGCATGAAGGTGAATGGGGGAAAGTGGGTACCATTGTCCACTGGAATTACGTGCATGGTATGGTTTTTCATGCTATTCGCTTGATTTCTTGTTCCTTTTGTTTGTTAATAATCTTAAGAACAATATTGAATATAGTATGATGGGAATTATTGTTTATTTAGACGGAAAGGCTAAGAAGGCAAAGGAGGTGGTTGAAGCAATAGATCCCGATAAGAACTTGATCACTTTCCGAGTGATCGAGGGAGATCTAATGGAAGAGTACAAGAGCTTTGTAATCACCATTCAGGCTTCTCCCAAGAGCGATGGCAATGGCAGCTTAGTGCACTGGACTTTGGAATACGAGAAGCTGCACGAAGGGGTTGACCATCCCGAGACGCTGCTGGAATTCGCGAGGGATGTCTCCAAAGACATCGACGCGCACCTCACCCAGCAAAACTAGATATTCGGTCAAGGAAATGACATGCCTTATTATTACTACTACTGTTTGAAGATGTACTCATCTACTTCAAGAATAAATTAACAGCTTCCTTTCTTATGTGTTGAACAGAGGAGGCTTTCTATTTTATTGAACGTGTGTTGTTAAATCATGTATCAATCTGAATGTATCTATGCTTGTGTTTGTGTGCTAAATATATGAGTATGATTTCATAATTTTTTTCCACTTTTATTTTTGAGCTATTTATTTTTCTAGGGAGATATATTAGTAAAGATCTAAGTTTGCTAACAGAGGTAATAAGTTTCTGGTAACTAAAATAAAAATTAATTAATAACAGAAAACTTAAATAGGAAATTATATATGCATTTGAAGCATCCATCATATTTATTAATAATCAATTATTAAATTATAACATAAACGTGATTACATCAATATCACATAGTTGACGTGTATAGTTGTATTTTTTATGTAGTTAATTGACATGTAGATTTATAGTTGTTATATAGTTAATCAATACCACATCAGTTGACAATATTGTTGTATTTGTTATATAGTAAATTACTTGTCCCATTCCATCCTCGTCTTTGGTCAAACCCTATGCCATTCCTCCTCTCTTCCCCGGATAGTATGTATATAAATTAAATATAAAAATGATTATTTATCGAAATGACACTCTTGCATTTAAACTTACGAAAAACATAGATAATTGGGTGTGCTTTTGACGGACATTGCATGATCATGCAAAGGTGTGAGCGTGTTTTTTATAAGTTCTGAACAAAATAAGACCAAGCTTGATTGTCAAGGACTAAAATGAATAAAGGAAAAGTAATGAAGAAAAAAGAAAAATTATATGAACTTTGTGCAAACAGAAGAAAACATGCACTACATATCTAAGACATTTGTTAGCACGAGCATAAGTTGAGCGACGACGACAAAATAATTGTAAGAGTCTTATCTTCAATCACTCATATTGATTAGATATTACTTTTTTTTTCAAGTGTATAAATATAGTCTTTTTTAAAATACTCTTTAAGCGAATGAAGTCAATACACATACATGAGTGTTATCACAACCAACTTGTGTTCATGCTAACACAAGACTTTTAAAAGATACAAATGTTATTCTTGTAGGTTACAACGATGCTAGCAGGCTGGTAAACTAGATGATTGAAAGAGCACCTTAGTGGATGTTTCCATCTTGGCACTAATTCATTGTCTTGATATAGCAAAGAAACAAAATCCCATCTATTTATCCATTGTTAGTCTAAATATATTGCTTTTTAAAGTTGTTGTTCGCAACTAATTTGGATATCTCATATGTTTTTGTAGGGAGGAATTATAGGAAAGGGTTAAATTTATGGAGTTGTTTTGAATTATGATCAAATTGATAGACTCTAAAAGTTTTAAGAACTAAAATTATTACGATATTAGCCACGTTACCATTTTTGTTTAATATGTAAGGATCAATAACATGTTTGTAATAATATATTACTTGAGTGACTTGTTTGTAACTATAAGAAGGAAAATGACTTGTTAATTTATTGCAAAATCTATAATTAAGTGAGTTCAGACGTAGATTCCTTTAAAAAATTACTAGGAAAGCAACAAAAAAAACACATTATTAAAAATGAGAGATAAAAAGTTATTTGGGTGATTAAAATAAGGGTTATATTTTATACACAAGTTGTGTAAAAAATACACAATCCTTCCATAAAATTTAAAACCTAAATCCCAAACCCAATTACCCTAAAACCTAAACCTTAAACACTAAACTCTAAATTCTAACCCTAAACCTTAAATTCTATAAAGTTTGCACAAGCTTATGTATTAAAATATTTTCATTAAAATAATATCTTAAAACGATAGGTAGTTTTTAAATCAATTTATTTTTACTTTTAATTAAAAACGAAAAAAGACCCAATTTTATTATTGATTTTTTTATCGGCAATGTATGATTTTATTAAGGGACAATCATACACAAAATGGACTATCACAAGCCTCGATAAAATATTCCTTAAACTTAGATTAGAAGAAAAGAATACTCGATGATACCCAGATAAACCAAGAACAAACGCCCAAAAAAACAACACAACCCCATCAAAAAGGAGCAACACTGAGTTACACCCATCCCATCAAACAAGTAAAGCAACCAAACCCACATATCACATGTAACATCGTGAAAACCAATCATGCAACACTAAACAATCGCCCTCTATATATTACGAACCAGAACGTCTCTACCCATTAATGTTTGACATCACCAGCAAATAGCAAATATTTTCATCGCAACTTCAAAACCGCTCTTAGCTTGAAAGAGAAGACGGCATCATTTTTGGCCTGTAAAACTACTCCAGATTCTTCATCATCCCTCACAGTAAACATACGCCACAAACTCTAAAAAATGGGACCCCTAACGACGGTCGACCCAAGACCTGTACGATAGTATATATGAAAGCACGACAAAACAAAAATTAGCCGGTATGCACCACTACCCCTTATCACTCAACAGCACACAACATAGCCAACATTTTACTCAATCTCCATAGATCGACATGACCAAGTTGGCTTCTATTCCAACATGTCAATCATACAAGGAGCATATATATTGATCATCGCATCATGAACCAAAGACACAAATACGAAGACAAGACTACCAAAATACCACACCCGATGCACCACATCCTTCGAACACGATTCTAGATTCGTTATCTGTAGGCAGGTCAGCTTGTATCGGTGTCGCTGCAATGTAGACAACACTCGAATAACGAGATGTTACAGTCGAGCCTCGATCATTCGAGCTATTTCCTGCACAATTACCTCCTCATTACCCACTGTTTTAGCACCAACCCACTTTCCAATACGGGGAGTCTCTTCTGCCTCCCTTAAGATAATACGCTTTCGATTCTAGAAATCAGAATTCGAGAGTGAACCGTTGGCAATACTCTACGACTTCATCTAATTTTTCCGTGGACGACCGCGACCTTTCTTCTTCAATTTCTCTTCCGCCAAGCTTCGTTGTTCAGGACTCACGAACCCAAGAACAATTTTGGACATGCTTCGCACCTTTCACAGAGCCCCATTATATTGAATTAAGTCAGCTGTAGTAGCTCTAGCCCCGGAGTGTATCGACCCATCAGATATTCCCGAGTTAACAGATTAACATTGGTTGTTTAAGAACGCCTCCAGATCGCAATCCACATCAGTCGAGTCTCGCTGTCCATTCTCCTCCTGACGATGCACCATCCCAACTTGTTCATCTGAAATTCCCCTAGTTGATATACTCGAAAACTCCTCAACCCGTAGATCGAGTCTACGATCAGCTTTTCAAAGTTGATTACGCCTCCATATATTTTTATTTTATAAATGGAATATTTTGAGAAAATAATTAAATCACCTAATTAAAATAGATATTATTTTGGGTTTATGATTTAGGGTTTTGATGTTAGATTTTAAAATTAAAATAGACGCGCTTGTATAAAAAAATAGGCTTAAGGGTATTATTAGCCCTTGAACTTTTACAAAAAAAATCAATTAAGCCATTGATTTTTTTTTTGCACCCAATTTACCCTTTTGGCCAATATTGACTGTTATGTCTAACAGTTTTTTAGATCCGTTCATGCAACGTGTCGTATTACAATATTGTCACTTGATATTTTAAAAAAATTATTTTATTTAATATTTTTTTTAAAAATTCTAAAAAACTTATAAAAATTATTTTTTTTAAAATCTATAAATAATCAGTGTGTGCTTGCACCATATTTGTTGAGTGGTTAATTCTCTTGCAGATGTGTTGGCTAAAGAAGGGTTGATCGCGCGGTATTGTTTCGTGCTTGCCTCTGACTGTTCCTTGGCTATGCATCTTGTGTGCCGCTTGGTTATGTTGCAGTGGGGGCTCGGTTAGTTAGCTGCTTGGTTGTTGCGCAGGGTTTCGCGTCGGAGTTGGTTGAGTGCTATGTTTCTTGGTTTGTTTCTTGAGGCGTTTGGGGGCATAGGCGTTTGGGGGCATGTTTGCTTTGTGTCCATGTTTTATCGTGGTGTTCGATCTTGATATTTTTGTTGTTCAGTTGTGGTATACTCTTTTCCTACATTTAGGACTAAGGAAATTTTTAACGAGACTTATACCTAGGTTTTGATTGTATGATTTCTCTTTTAATAAGTCATACTTCTTTTGCCGAGCAAAAAAATAATAATATCTCAAGAAAAATCCATCAAAAATCAATGGTCAAAATTGGTCAAAATTTTAATCGATTTAATTTATTAGTTCGGGAACTTAATTGGTTGAAAAAAATCAGAGGTTTAGTTTTTTTTTTTCAAAAATTCAAGGGTTTCAAGTACCCTTAAACCCCAAAAAATTACACTTTCAATGTATCAAATAATAGCAATTAGTAATAAATATCATTTTAGTTTTGATCGGATCTAATGATATTTTTATGTCCTCAAACTTTTAAAATGATGTCATTTTAGTCTTAAACTTTTCTTTTTATTTTAATCTTCGAACATCTATTTTTTTGTCAAATTGAACTAACCGACTGAAAATCTAATGTATTTGTTAAGCTAGCGTGAACTATTTTGTTCATTTGTCAATATTGGTGTTAGTTGTTATAGTTTTTTTAAATCAATAAATATTTAAAAACTATAAAATATGTAAATATATAAAATGATTAAAATATAAAAATATATAAATGGATAAAATATGAAGTTTGTAAAAAATAAAAATCTATTATTTTCTGTTAATTAATTTAATTTAACAAAATAAATAAATATTCGAAGACTAAAAAATTGAAAAAGTTTAGAACTTAAAATAACCTCTCTAAAATATTTCGAGAGCTAAGAATGCCACTAGACATTAGATGGCAAACAATCTTTCTCATCCTCCTTAAAAAAATAGCAAAACAATCAATACCCACACAGGCAAAAGTTGCAATAATTGTTCTTATAAAAACTAGCAATAATTGTGTTGCTGAATCCAGATGGAGTTCTTTATTTGATATATTACGTTAGTTTTGCTGTTTCATCTCTGCAAGTTCTGGCACACCCACAATTTAATTTTTTTAATTATTATTTGAGAAAATTAGTGGCAGATTTGTGCTCAAATCTTTCATTACGAATATACTTAATGAAATATAAATTTAAACTCAAATTGATAAAAAAAATAAAAAAATGAACGATTTGATTTGATTGATTAAAGATTTGATCTTATAAAATATAATAAAATTAACATTGATTTAAATCTCGTGATCCACTATAATTATATTTTATTTATATATAGTCAAATGTTATAATTATGTTTAGAAATTATTTTTTAAGAGGTAAGTTGAGGTTTTATTAGAAACTCCTGCAAAATTCAATCAAATCGTTATCAATCCACGAAAGAGAAGAGTAGATCTAAATTTTATTAGGTTAATTATAAAATAAGTGTTTAAATTATATATTTTTTTGTAATAGGTGTTTAAAGTATTTTTTGATTGAAATAGGTGGCTAAAGTTTTATTTTTTATTGTATGTGCCTAAAGTATTTTTGGCTGAAATAAGTGCCTAAAGTTTTATTTTTGGCTAAAATAAGTGTTTAAAGTTTTATTTTTGGCTGAAATAGGTGCATCAATTGACTTTAAAACAAGCAAAAAATTAAACTTTAGACACTTATTTCAGCTAAAAAGTACTTTATGCACCTATTTCAGCCAAAAAATACTTTAAGAACCTATTTCAACAAAAAAATACTTTAGGCACCTATTGCAATAAAGATACATAATTCGGGCACTTATTTCTAGTTATGCCATTTTATTAAGATATGAACAAGTTTATAACGGGCGACGCACACCACTAACACAAAATAAAGTTACATACCATTAAATATTTAATGACACTTAAGTTATTATTAGAGATCTCAAGAATTAAATATGTAATTAAAATTATATCAAATTAAAATTAAAATTTTAATTTAATAAACTATTTATAATTATTTTATAATATTTTTAATTAAAAATATCAGTATCAAATCCTCCACCTTTCACAAACCCTAGCCCAAACTAAAAAGAAAAATTGAACAAAATTCTCCTGTCATGGCTGCGTCACGTTAGCAAGTTTAGGTTAGGGTTTGTGGACGGTGGATGATTTAATTTTGATATTTTTAATTAAAAAAATATTATAAAATAAATATGAATGGTTTGAAATTAAAATTTTATTTTAAAATAATTTTAGTTACATGTACAACTCTTTAAATTTTTAACAATAATTAAAGAATTATTAAAAATTTAACACTATACAATAATATATTATATTATTAACGTGCAGCGATATTTTAAACTCACAAACAGAATAAAATGAACCAGACAAATAAAAAAGCCGAAAGCATACCGGGAAAAGAAAAGCGAACGAGAAACATACACCACGACAACATCAAGAGAACACCATGCAAACGGACAAAGCAGGGTGCATCATTACCCAACCGCAGTAGTTACTTTTTAAAAGCAATTCTGGAATCAAAAGTGGTTCTAAACAAAAATAAGGTAAAATTAGTGAAATGTTTTGGATAGAAAATGTTTTGGTTCTAAACAATCTAAAAGTTTTTTTTAAAATTAAATTTTAAAATTATTTTCTCACCGTTATTTCTAAAAATAATGTCAAAACCCATTAGTGACTTTTTCCAATGACATCAAATCCCTATTTCCCTACTTCTTTTTTCCAATGACATCATTTCACTAAATATGCCCAAAAACAATATAGAATAGATTTTTTTAATGGTAAAAGTATTTTTAACTCAAGTGAAAAAGGAACTTTTCAAAACTGAACTTTTTAGTTTTTTATTTTAACCAAAATTAATTTTAAGTAAAATTATTTATTTACTCTTATTTATATCATTAAATATTTTATATTTTCAAAAATATATTTTTTTCTTTTGATGAAGAAAATAGCTATTACCATTACCATTTGCCTTAATAAAATTCTCCTTAAACTTAAATGAAAGGAAAAATACATAAGATAATAAAAAAGTACATTAGGAAAACAACCGAGCTAAACTCGTCAATAAAAAATAACCATTAGACCAAAATAAACCAAAGTAACAAAAGAACCAACATAAACTACGAGTAACCGTCCACCTGGAGAAGGGGAGAATCACATCTGGAGGAAAAAGGTACTAATCACTTTCCATGCTCACAAACTGAGCCAACTTTGCCAAATCGCAGGCCACTTTATTGTTGTCCCGCGGAACATTTTGGAAGACAACCTCCCAGTTCCGATTGCACGCCTCGTGAATAATACATATTTTATTAATTTAAAAGTACTTTTTGATAATTATATCAAACAATTATATCAATTCAAAAGTATTTTTTGATTCCTTTGGTCTCTTTTAATCAATTTAATCACTATTTTTTATTAATAATGGGTATCTTTCATTAGTTTTACACCTTTTTTGAATCGTTAGATGGGGTTAATAAATGATTAAGATTATTTTCTTATCTTTTTTTTAGGTGATAATCTTTTCATTTTCTATCGTTAATCTCATTCATCCATTTACTTTTTTCCAACGGTCCAAAAAAGAGTAAAACTTTCAACTTTTACATAGTGTGTGTATATATAAGGATGAGATCCAATTACACTATATAAAACTCAACTAGTTTTATATTAATTCATGACCATTGGAGCTGGTTTTGTTCACCACCAAGTTGAACAATACACACTTTTTAAGAAATGGCGATAAGCAGAAATGCTCCAAGCAGAGGAACGGACACATTTTTTATCAAAAATATGTCGACGGCACTACATTGGAGTGGTCTTCGACAAGCATTTGGGAGACATGGAGGCGTTGTGGATTCATTCATTGCAAACAAAGTTGAAAAAACTAGGAAAATATTCGGTTTCGTGAGATTCTGTAACTGGCAAGATGCAAATAGAGCTATAAAGAGATTGAATGGTTTTAGATTATACAGATTTAGATTGTCGGTGTCTGTTGCAAAGTACAATGTACGTTCAGAGTATTAGCGAAAAATACAGATTAATAAGAAAGATGTTAAGAAAAAATCAGTATCGATTGAGGGTTATAAATCAGGAAATACCTTTAGTTGTAATATGAAACCAAGGGAGTGCAACAAGCAAAAGGAGTCGAATGCTAGAAAAGAACATACTAAGAAGATACAAGGGCATGCTGAGGAAGAATCTTTGTGGAAACTAAGCAATAGCTTAATTGGCACTATGGCAACAGCTTGTGGCCAGGCCAATATGCTGGACAGATTGCATCAATGGGGTCTTAGTGACGTTGAAGTAAAAAGTTTAGGGGTCAAAGATTTCTGATCTATTTTAAAGATGTTGAACTTGTCAACATGCTGGAACAAGAAGACTGGTATTTGCTCAATGAGATCTTCTCTGAGATAGAACTATGGTTGCAATCTTTCAAACAAATAGAGTGAATTATCTAGGTAGAGGTTTCAGGTATTCCCATTCATTGTTGGAATCATATCACTTTCAAAAAAATAGCTGAATTATGGGGCCGGTTCATTGCCTTTGGAGAAATTTGAATCAATCGTTGGGGTGTGAAAAGATATCCATGTTATTGTCCACAAACCAAATTAATAAAATTGAAGAGGTGATAGAAATTGAAGTAGGTCCGGAGGTTTTCAAGGTTCGTGTGTCAAAAAGTCTTATGGTGGAAACTATCTCAAGTGCTTGTCGCCATGGCATTAACGAGAAAAAGAGAACAGCGGTGAAGCAAGCTGTATCGAAAGTAGAAGTGAGCTCGTTAGAATCTACATCAAACTCGGTGAAGGAAAGCTCAAGAGGCATGACAGAGAAGATATGTCTTGGTGAAGATGAAACAATAAAAGCTGTCTATTTTGGTATGCACAAACATAATTATGACCCAAGTCTTTCTAGGGAGGATGCCAGAAAGGTTGAAGAGCCTGAGTTATTAGGTTCTCGGCTCGAGAAAGGTACTGAAACTCCTAATACGGTTCATAATACCTCTCAAGTAGACTCGATGAATAAGCTTGAATAGTCCAACAATGTGAAGCTAATATCTTCTAAAATTGGGCCGAGTTGGACTGAAACTGTTGCCAGGTGGATAAAGAAGAAGGCCAAAGAGGTAGAAGTGGAGTCTGGGCTTTATGATTCAGAAAACTAGTATACTTTAAGAGCTACAGAAGGCTTAAGGGATATGGGTTTTAAGAATAATAAATTAAATCTTAATTCATCCCATGATGATACCGACATTGAGATGGTGGATTTGAAGCAATCTGGTAAGTGTTTAACCTGGGCCGATAGGGTGGATAATTTGAATAATCCTACAAATCAGACAAATTATATAGAAGGGTTTTGTGGCACTGCTCAGTCTTCAACGATAGACCAAGATAAGGACGACGAGCAAAAATTTAATCTGCCAGAGTTTTATCCAAAGCCAATAGTTACTAAGAACAGAAGATATGGGTCATTTAAGGACTATTAAGATAATGTCTTAACAGAAGCAGAACGTAAGAAAAGAGACAGAGCCCAAATGAGATTCAAGAAGAAGAAAGGGGAAGAGGAGAATTCAAAGTTGGAAGAAAGGTCTTTGTCAGATTCGGACATGCAAGCTCGATGGGACAACTATACTAAGGAAGCAAATAAGGCAATTGCACTGGGAAAGGATTTGGGTATTCAGTTTAGAGGAAATGAACAGGAAGTAATCAATGAATTTGCCCATCTGGAAGAGTTAGAACAGAACAACAAGGATAGTTAAGCCAAAATTTTCTACTGGCTAGCAACTATTAAAAATGAGGATTTTTCCAGGGAATTTCAGGGGCTTGGGTTCAGATATGTTAGTATCGACGATTAAAAAAATTAAGCGCCATCATGGTGTTAAAATAGTGTTTTAGCAAGAGACTAAAAAGGGGAGTTTGGATGAGACGACTATAAGCAAGATTTGGAATGATGATGAGATCGATTCTGTAGTGTCACATCTGTCTGGCAAGTCTGGTGGTCTGTTCACAATATGGGAAAAGAACAAAATGAGTAGTTGTAAGTAAATGGGGTCTAAGTTTGGATAAATTTATATGTTTCATTGAGACCAAGTGGAAATCTGGGAGAAGGTGGATACCTTATAGAGAAATTGGTGCACAGTATGGTTTATCGGGGGGATTGCTACGCAGTTAAGAATTAAAGCGAGAGGAGTGGAGTCACATGCAATCAAAAAGGAGCGTGCAATCCGAATTTAGAGCTTAAAGAGGCCACTGAGGTGGGGTGTAAATTGGATAGGTTCAATCAATTTTGACGATTTATAGATTGTTACCTCCAATTTCACTTGGTAGGAGTTGTTGTCTTGTTCGTGTAGTCGATACACTTTAGAGGTTATGGTTTGCTTAAAAGAAGAAAGTCTAGTAGCGAGATATTTTGGTGAATGGAGATTAGGGAAGATGCCTTGAGGAATAAAAACTATTATAGTAAGATGTTGGAATACCATGTAAGGGGGAAACCCAATATCGAGTCGAATCCATCATTGTTCAAAGGGCTGCTTATGAGGAGGCTAATATCTGTGGGGAAGCCCTTAGATCAAAATCTGACTTAGTTTCATGTAGGTTGGTTAACTATTAAAAATTTCTCTTGTGATTGTATCTTAAGATTTTTGTGGAGGTGATTTGAGTAGGTTACGCCAAGTCAATGTTAGAACCAGATTCATGAGCTGCTTTGAATTGGGTGTTGTCAACCCTACTGCGCCCATGGAGGATACTTAGTTGTGACTTTTTCTATGATGTCTTTTGGGTGTTCGTTTCATAGGAGTTATGTCTTGAAAATATGATGATTTTGGTAGCTTGTGGTGATAAAAGCAGAGAAAGGGCATTCCATAGCTACAGCTTTTGCTTGGGCTGCAGTGTGGTGAAACCTTTAAAACTATGTGGTGTTTCAAGGCTTGCCAAGGTTGGAGTGGTAAAGCTTCTTTGGAGAGCTGATCATGCTTCGAGACCATGGCGATAGTGGAGTATCCTCAATGAAATAGTTAAATTAACTCTGGAATTTTCAATGGTGCAATTTCTTTATGTACCAAGACTTATAAAGTGCAAGACATAACACTTAGCTAAAGAAGATTTGAAGAGAAAGAATTTTTTAAAGCATGGTGGGATTAATTGGAGAAAGCAGTATTGGTTACAGATACAGTCATTGTTGTTTGTTTTGGTACAGCTGATTATAGTAGGGGTTTATGATCGTGCAAGAGTGAAAGTTTGGTGTTAATCAGTTGTTAGATTTTGGTTTCATTGGTCATGAGTGAAAATTGTAGTGAGGATTATTATGGCTTGTGGTGTGGTAGTTTGCTTTTGTTGTATTCTTGATGATGATTTTGGCTTTGTCGATAGGGTGTTTTGTGAACATAATCTTGGTTGAGTGCACTCTTTTTCCTCCATCTAGGATAGGGTTTTTTTAACGAGGCGCTCAACTCATGATATTTTTAAATAATAAAAAATAAATTTTGCTGAGAAAAAAATCTATAACCATTGGATGAGTGAAATGGATGGATGAGATTAGAAGTAGGATATGTGAAGATTATCACTTGGAAAAAAAAGTAATGAGTTAATATTATCCATCCATCCATTTCACTCATCCAATGTGTTAGCTATAGTGCCCTAGGGCCTATTATATGTACATGATATTTTTATTATTGAATTTATTATTATAATAAATTTGCATGCTTTTGTATCCTTGAATAATATTAATTATTTTAAATATCCCTAATCAGTTATTATTGTGGGAACAATAATAAGATAAGATTGGTATGAAGTTTGATAGATATTCATAAGATGAATATGTGAATGAGATTCAAATCAAATTCATATATGTATTTGTTGAGAACAAATATTAGGATCGGCTCGTCTTGAGATTAATACATGGATTAAAGTTATATATTAATCTTCAATAGTTGTGACATTAAATCCTTAGACCTGAAATTGCCATGGTTCTCAACATGATGATTATTATGTTTTGACATAGTCAAACATCATTTTTAATCGAACGATTATAAATGTTATGCTTGAACATAATAAGGAATCATGCAGTGAGATATGAGTGATTAAGATGGAATTTATCCCTCTTAACATAAGAGGGATATCTATGGGCCCTCGATGATTAAGACTGAGAAATGTATGGCCATGCTTAAATGAGTTGATAGAGATTAATGTCATTTGTTTAGTCAGTTCAATCGAGTATCAAGAAACTAAAGATAGAATGATATAAGGTTAACATTTTCCATGTCTTATATTCTATCAAGATATCGTGAGATAAAAGGATTTTGACATAAACTGAATTAAGGTTTTCTCGGATTATGAGCTTTTCATTTAACTTGGGTAGTAATAATGTCTTGCTAGAGGCCACTTATGACTTATAGGATAAAATGTAATTTTATCTACTGCCAATGTTAATTAAACCTATAGGGTCACACACTAAAAATGAATAAGAATGGTTGTGGCTATTACTCTCAATAATAAATTTAAGATAATTAGATTATTTTATATTGTTAGAGATTATTGATTCGAATTTAAAGAAGTTAAATTCGCATCCTTTTGATAGAATATTTTATTTATTTTATTATTTTTCAAAAATAATATAAATAAGTAATATTATTAAATAAATCACATTATCTAGATTTGGTTGGATTTGAATTTCTTATCAGATAAAGAAATTTAGTTTAAATTATAATTTATTTAAAAGAGTTTTAATTAAATTATAATAGTGAACTCAACTTAACCCTAATCAAGTCATATATATACGTGTGTATGTATGTATGCGAAGAGTTTTTGATTATTGAGTTTTTCGACTAGCCACCAAAAACCACAAAAACTATTTTCAAAATCTGGCAGGAACTAGCATTTCGATAGCCGTTCATCGTTCATTCGCGTGTGGATACTTATAGAGGGCGGTCGTCTTTCAGAAAGGCAGCAACTTAGCACAAAAGGATTACTGAATCAAAGATTAAGGTAACCTTTTTTATTTTCTATGTCGTACATTAATATGATTGCATGAGATCTTGGGAATTTTTCGTAGGATAATTTTTCTGCTGTTTTAATTAGTATGATTAGATCAGTTTTATTTCCTATGAAATCCAACACAATGGTCATGAATTAGTGTAAAACTAGTTGAGTTTTACATAGTGTAAGTGAATCATAACCCATATATATATATATATATATATATATATAACATGTTGTTACATTCTCAGAAAATTGAACTCGAAACTTTGATTAAGCTAAAGTAACACTATTAATTGATTCAAATGTTTGATGGTTTTCACTAATTTTTTAGGGTAAATAACTCCATAGTTTATTGGTCACTAAATTATTTTCATTTTTCTGTTTTGGTCACTAAACTATTACTTTTGTTAAAATCGTCATTAACGTTACGTTTTTCCAATTTTGGTCACCAGTCGTTAAAAGCCTCACAGAAAAAATAATAGTTTGGCGACCAAAACATGAAAGATGTAATAGATTGGTGACCAAAATAGAAAAAAGTAATATTAGTAACCAAAATAGGAAAAGAATGTAACTTTAGTGGTGGTTTTGTTAAAAATAATAATTTAGTGACCAAAATAGAAAAAAGTAATATTAGTAACCAAAATAGGAAAAGAATGTAACATTAGTGGTGGTTTTGTTAAAAATAATAATTTAGTGACCAAAATAGAAAAACGAAAATAATTTAGTGAACAATGGTGTTGTTTATTTTTTTGTTCCAGAAATCGGGTGAAAATCGTCTACCCCTTAATTACGCCCCTTTTGGTGCTCCACTTTAAAAAATGGGTTTATGGTTTAAAGTTAGAGTTTATGGTTAGGGTTTAGGGAATTAGAGATAGTGTGTATTTTTAGGGTTTAGGGTTTATGATTTGAAAGTTATGGTTAAGGTTTAGAATTTAATTTTTGTTAGTGTTTTTTTAGTGTGGGAAGATAAGGTTAAGGTTTAGAATTTAATTTTTTTAATATTTTTTTAGTGTAAGACATAAAAATGAGCATATTTAGGGCAAAAGATTTTTTTTTTCCAGACAAGCAGTCTATAAAATGGCCCTTTGTGAAATCAACAAACAAACTACTCCCACATTCCCACTTAGCTTTATCCTGCTGTAAACCAATGGCGTCTTCAACTCTGACCGATAAGGTTGAGGCCGATGTAGAGATCAAGGCTTCTGCCGAGCAGTTTCACGATATGCTCGCCAACAAACTGCACCACGTGCACAATACCTGCAAAGATAAGGTTCGAGGATGCGATTTACACGAAGGGGAATGGGGAAAAGTCGGTACCGTTTTCGACTTCCATTATACTCACGGTATTGTTTCATTTCCTGCTATTTGCATGATTTCTTGCTCTTTTTTATTTGTTAGTAGTTGTTAATCTTGAGAAACGCTTTAATACGATAAAAAAAAATGTGTTTGTTTAGATGGAAAGGATAAAGTGGCAAAGGAGGTGGTTGAAGCAGTGGATCCTGATAAGAACTTGATCATTTTCAGAGTGATCGATGGAGATCTGATGAAAGAGTACAAGAGCTTTTTACTGACGCTTCAAGCATTTCCCAAGAGCGAGGGCAGTGGCAGCATAGTGCACTGGAAGATGGAGTACGAGAAGTTGCATGATGGGATTGACCATCCCGAGACTCTGCTGCAACTTGGGCTGGATATCTCCAAAGACATCGACGCTCACCTCACCCAGCCGAAGTAAAGGATCGAATCCCACTGTTGCTACTACGCTATCTTTCTTATGTATCGAGAATAAGTTGACAGCTGCTTTTCTTATGTATAATCTGAATATATGTGTTTGGATTGGAGTGCTGTCAGAGGGAGTGAACTTGGTATTTTCATGTGTGTTTGTTGTTTAGTTATGTCTTGAATGGAATCTATCGTGTGCTTCAGTTTGTGCTTTTAGATTTGAATTTTTTGTGAGGTTTTCCAAAATGTCACAACAAACATGCAAAATGTCCAAAAATATTTACTATAAAAATGTTACGGAGAGTGAAGGTTTTTAAGCATCACGAAAAAGTTTTACACTAGTAAGGTTTTAAAATGTCACCAAAGATCCTTAAAAGCGTCGCCAAAAATTCACTCTTCGATGACGTTTGGATTGTCACTGACCATTGCCCACAAACAATACTTTTTTTTGGCTCAGCAAATATGATTTATCGTTAAAAATCATAAGTTTAGACCTGAATTGTATGTCTCGTTAAAATTACAATTGTATTTTAGCATTATCTACAACTTAAAGGAAGAGAAGGGGAGAATGCTCCTATTGGACATTAAACTTAGAACTTAGAGAGGGAAAGAGATGTTAACGAGAGACTTAACCACTTGCTTCAACATTTGTTTATTAAAATCGTAATTTTACATGATGTTTATCTCTTAATTTACCTTTCCATAGGAAAGGCTGTCAAAAATAACTTGTTTTAAAAGGCCACGAAAAGTTAAATTTGTTGTAGTAAAGTTTTTTTTGGTTTTAGGTTATATTGTATTATGACTCGTACTTCAAATGTCTTTGCCATATTCATGTGAAAAAAATAAGATTTAACGAAAATATGATATAGTCAATCATAGGGTGGTTTGGGACAAATATAATACATGACCTCAAAAAAAGAGTTTTTAAAATGAGTTAAATGTTAGTTATGGACTTGTGATAAAGCACATATTTTTGCCTCCATGAAAGTGTGGCTGGTTTTTCAAAATCCACCAATGCATGTTGTGGAGGGATTCTCAGCACTAACAATGGAGTCATCAGGGCTCTCTTTTCTGTCCCTTCCCATGGCATTGGCGTGTTAGCAGCCGATATTTTTGCCATAAAAACAGCTTTAATCATTTTCTTAAGCGCAGGTTGGACAGGGAATTAATGATAGAAATTAGCTCGAAGGTGGCGATTGACTGGATTCATAGCCCACAGCCTCGCCCTCTCTTCTGGTAGTCGATTCTGGCTTGCATTAACCAATTAATTCATAAAATTGGTTTGGTTTACTTCCAAAGATCCACAAATCCCAGCTGCTCTAATGCTTCCTTGCTTGCTACAGACGGTGCTTTTAAGGGGGAGTTGTTCCAAGCTTGGTGGTAAACATGTTTTGTTCTACTCTTGTAATCGCGTTTTATTCCGACGATTTGCTGGTTTCTCTGAATGAGTTGTAATCATGTTTTGTTTCGATTTTCGTTGTTCCCTGAATGTGTGTACTCTTTTTCTCCACTTAAATTTGGAGAATTTTTTAATGAGGCACACATTCGGGTGTAGGCGCTTTATAATTAATTAATAAAAAATTTTGTTGAGCAAAAAAAAACATATAAAAAGTAAAATAATATTGTACTTCATGAATTTTGAGTCATCTTAAACTCATTTTTTATTCAAAAGTCATCTTACTACTTACAAAATAAGTCAATAAATATTTAATTTTTAAAAAATATAGAAAACCTATTTTAATAAGTTGCACATGACTCCTTTAATCTTTGAGTCATCGCTGAGTAATTAAGTGTATGGTATATTAGTAAGAGAATTCGTTTTAGTTCGAGTTGACATTAAATCTCAAGTTCATTTCCAGACAATCTCACCCTTTTTTTATAAGAAAAATTATGTGGACAAAATAAAATAAAGAAGTAGACAAAATGTAGAAAATAGTAAAATATTGATAGAGCTTTTAGTATCCATGGGACCATGGCTCGCCTTCGTCTAGGCAAGATCTTGTGACTAATAGCAAATCCAAATCAAATCCAAAATTCAGTAACAATTTGAAAATCCAATAATAAACAATTCCAAATTGAATTTTAAATTTGTTTAATCAAATTTGAATAAACCCAAGGCTGAGTTTTAGCTTTGAACTTGAATATACCCAAAATTTTAAATATCCATTTTTAATCATGAAGATAATGTATAAGGACATGACAATATATTATTGTAGTGTCATCAAAGGGAAAAGCTATGTTAAATATCCGATTATTTATTTGAGGATTTATCATATTATAATTAACGCACACACTTTCAGATTTTGCCTCTTTCAAAATATGAAAGGATGGGAAAATGGGTTGAGAGAAAACAGAGAAAATTTCTGCTACTTATATATAAAATTAAATAAGTATAAATTATTGTTTAAAATATTTAAATATGTTATTGTTGTTTAAAATTATTAAACTAATATATATATATATATATTTAAAATAATTTTAAAGTGAGTTAGAAGGTGGACATTTATTTATACCGTGTTTATAACTTGTTCGGGGCTGTGACGTCGTAGTGTAATGTGCAGTGTAGTGTGTCACGATTGTAGGATTGTTTTCATAGCACTTGATTGATCATTCTTAAGTTTGTTTCTACCTACAAATATTTGTTCATATTTTTTCTTAATTCTTTAATAAAACACTTATATCTTATAAATAAAATGTCTTGAACTAGTGGCTAAGCCAGGATTTTCATCTAGTTAGGTTAGGAGTAAAATATAAAGTATGAAAAATTCTCATTCCACTACAATAAGTGTCGTTGACCCCATACCTTAACAAATTAAGCGGAGTCAAATATAATATTTCTTATAAAAAATTCTATATTACCACATTAAAAACCCCATACCCAACAAATCAGGTGAGGTCAATTGCCCCCCACTTAATATGCTACATCCGCCCATGGCTCAAACTCAGATTTTTTTAGGATGAACATCATTCTTTTTTTTTACTAGAACCAGTCTAGATTCATATTTCATTGGATTTTAGAAGTTTTCATTCGGATTTATACAATTTTATGATTAACCTATCCACACTAATATAAAAAGTACTAACATTAAATTATTAAATTTTATTAGACAAAACTAAGTTGATTTTATTACTAAGTGTGTTGCAAGATAATGGTGTTTCAAATTGGATGTTTTGGGTGATTTCTTCACAGTAAGGAACTAGGGAGAGCGTTGTGAAGTGGTAATTTGTTGGTTGGGGACTTGGGGCTGAAAATGTTAACCAGTTTTATTATGTGCTGCAATCTAATTGTCTGACCAATGGCGGGAAAGAATTAAATGTTTTGATGTGGGATTGATACCTTTGAACCAGCAGAGGTCGAACAATGTTTGTTGTTGTTGATGTGGGATTGAAACCGAGAAAACAATCGATCTCTTTGAGGGATGTAGTTTTGTCACTGCAGGTTGTGGAGGGGATCCTGCGCAAGGAAGTTGGCATCTCTGAGATAGTTTCTCCGTTTCCTGTTGCAGCAATGCAAAATCTTGAGAAGTTTGAAGGTTATTGGGGAAGGTATGAGTATACTAGTAATGGTTGAATGGCATTGGGAAGGTGTCTTAAGATTGGAGAGGGATTGCAGATTTCACTTGTTGTGTCAAGTAGTATCACATTTGAGCTTATTGTCAGATTTCTTTTCTGGTGTATATGAGCATCAAAAGGAGTGTAAAATTGCTTTAGAGTGCTTGGTTCGTTGTGGGCTACTGAGAAAATTGGAGTGATTGTGTTCTGCTTTGGTGTAGTTATTTTATTTTGTTTTTGGTGTCATGTCTTGTGTTAGTTTGTTGTAGTAGGATATGGTTTAATGTAGTGTTTTCTGAAGTAGGCGATATTTTGTTCGTGTTTTCTTTAGTTATTGAGTACTTTTTTCTTCCTTCTAAATTAAGAGAAGTTTTTAATGAGGCTCTTAATTTTAATAAATATTAAAAAAATTTGTCGAGCAAAAAAAAGTATGGCCCATGGGGGAAATTTGAAGGTTTATTTAGTTTTTGTTTGTTCCTAATCTATGTCACCTGAAGTAGTTAAGATCACCCGACAAATTATTGTGGGAGTTGGTTGCATCGGTTGAGTTGAGTTGTTCAACACGTGGCTATTTAAATATTATGAGATCTTCTATAATATATTATATAATCATTTCATGTGATAATAACTTTTTTAATAGTCTAAAGGTGATTACAAGTTAGTGTATGTTCATAGATATTCTTAATCTTTTGACAATGTGCATACGTCTTGTAGACGAAGCGATTTGAACTCGTGTCTCTTAAGATCAACATCATCCGCTTTTCCACTGAGACTCTTGTTGGGTTCATTTCATGTGATAATAACTAAATGGACAGTTTAGTTATTAATCAATTTAGAAATCATTAAATCATTTCGATGAAAAAATGTTATTTTTTCTAAATAATTTGGGTTCGAGCAGTTTGCATAGATGATATGTGTAAAGAATCAATATTAATGAATAAATTTTATCTTATAATCGCATTAGACATATCAAAAAAATTATCAATCAATTTATCTCTATCCATACTTTATATATATAATATCTCATTAATCCATTTACTCAAAACTATTTATGAATTTTTTATAAAAAATAATCTACTCAAATATAATTTTATAAAAAATATATAACATTTATACATTAAATAGCGAGTTTAACAAAAGATACACTATGAAATAACTTGCCGTATTTCAATAAAAAGAAAAAGAAAATAAAAAACTATACTCGAAACCATATGTGTCGAGCTTAAAATGGTAAAATTAGAGGCAACCTCGACACTCACAAGAGTCAAGATCATATTTTTTATTAAATAAAGAGATTATATTTTCAACGTAAATGTTAGGATTTAAACCCATAAAAATAAAGATTCGTTTGGTTCTAAATTTTTTTATTTATTTTTTATAAATCATTTTTTAATTTTACAATCAAATATGTTATCTTCAACGTTTTTTCTCTTCCAGGAAAATAAAAACAACTTGAAACTCCAATAATGTATGAAAACCCATAAAAGTTTAAATACAAAATCACATCAATGTTTCCACGGGAATTTTAATTTAGACTTTTGAGGCCAAAAATATTCTATAAAATTATAAAGCAAAGTTAAAAAAAATTATCGTAATAAACTCTAAAACAGATGGTTAAAGACTTTCAGCTGACAATTTTCTTTTTTTAGATTGTGAGTTTTTGACCCAGAAGCAAATTTTCTCTCCATTCCCTTTAGATAAAAATTATTCAAAAAATATTATCAAAATTTTAATTTTAAATTATATTTGAAACAATAAGATTTAATTTTTTTAATCTTTACGTTGCAAAGAAGTCTCCTCATATATCTACCGAATCCTAACAAATATATTTATTATATTGAAAAAATAATAATAATTAATTTGCTGGACAGCATAGCCCGTCTCTTAGTCAGATATCATATCCGTTATATTATTTGCTATCGATATTCTAAATTATGGCTAACGTGATATGTGATTCAGATTTCTTTCCGTATACATCTTTCAAAATAAAATAAATTTATTTTAGTCAAAAAAATTATATTAGTTAATATGTACTCTCAACCTGCAAATATATATTATATATTTTATTTTATTATAAAATTAAGTGAGATTAAACAATTTCATAAGTTTTGTATTATTAATATTTTAATGATCTAACCGTTTAATTTTCTATTCTATTTATGTAATTATTCATGTTAAATTTTTAATAAATTAAAATATTTAACTATTATTTTATCTAAAAGGTTTTCAATAGTTGAATATATATTAATAAAAGACATTATTTTGAATTGACATCATAGAGATATCTTACTGATTTAAAAATTTGCATATATAATAAGGGTTTAAAATTTGATACACAGGCTTAAATTTTACAGAAACTTGTTTATTTATACTGTAAATCAAAATTAAATTTAAACCCTAAACTATAAACTCTAAATTCTAAATATTATTACACTAACCTTAAATTATAAACCTCAAACCCTAAATTTTAAACCATAAAACTAAAAGACTTGTGTAAACCAAAATTTATACAACTTGTGTATTGAAGTTTTTCTTGTATAATAAATACAACTAAATTTAACGGTTGCAAAGCCGAAGGCAACATTAGTCGATCAATGGCTTATTCTATTAATTAAAACAATATTGGGCCCATTAGGATCAATCCAATTTGGGCCTTGGATCCGATTTTGACATTTTGGGCCTTTGGTTTTAAAATTGGTTGTCGGGCTTATGTTTTTCAGTTTGGACTTCCGTTTGTTGGGTAGATCATATATAAATTACTACTCAATAAAAAAAATAGTGGGTTAGAAATAAGGGTAAAACTTTGATACACAGGCTGTGTAAAATTAATTTTACACAAGCTTGTGTATTTACATTATAAAAACCTAAATCCTAAATTCCTAATCCTAACCCTAAAAAACTAATCCCTAAACCTTAAACCCTATACACTAAATTCTAAACACTAACCTTAAATTCTAAACCCTACAACCTAAACCCCTAAACCTTAAACCCTAAACTAAAACCCTAACCCCTAAAACTAAAAGGCACGTGTAAACTAAAGTTTACACGGGCCTGTGTATCAAAGTTTTTTCCTATAAATAATAATGCATAATGTAAAAATTCTACAACATTTATCATTTCTTTTCAATTTCATTCTTAAAGATTTTTCTTTGACATTTTAAATCTTAAAGTTTCAAAATTTTCATATAAGTGTTTTTTGGATGGTCAACTTTTTTATTGGCATGATATAAAAACGTTAAAAGTACAATTTAAAAAATGTTGAGGATTTTTTTTGCTATTATTTGTTGGGAAAATATCTCATGCATTAGCGGAAACGAAAAGTTTCTACAAGCGCCTTAGTTATAGGGTTTAGGGACTTGGTTTAGGGACTTGGTTTAGGGATTTAAGTGTGGGGTTTTAGAATTTAGGGTTTATGATTAGAATTTAAGATTTAGATGTTAGAGTTTAGGTTTAGGGTAATATGGTTAGGGATTTAAGTTTTAATCTATAAACCCTAAATTTTAAATCTAAAACCTAAATCTTAACCACACCCCCTCAATTCAAAAGTAGTACACTTAAACACTAGACCCTAAACAAAATCTTTAAACCTTAAAATTAAAGTATTTGTAGAAACTTTGTTTCCACAAGCGGTTGTGCATGGAATAATTGCTCTTATTTGTTTATATAAAGAAATGTTATTTGAATGGTTATAGAATATAAAAAAAAGCTAAATTAAGCATGAGATTATAAATAAGAAAATTATTAATCATATCTCAAATGTTTTTTATTTTTAAACATCACTATACTATCGAACTTATAATTAATTATTGTATACAACGTGCTACGTACAAGTTTAAAACTTATAAATACAAATTCCTCAAGTAAAATAGAAAACAAAAAACAAATACACCTTCCTTCATGAAAACTAATAGCTTTTCTTCATATATCTGCTTCTTCTCGTACATCCATGGAATCTTTTGAACCACACAAAACTTCATAATATATATATATGAATTGTTAGTTGATACAGTTTGTATGTATTAAAACCGTAACCTACATATCCCTAGGCTGAAACCCTAATAACCTGTGTCAACTTTTCATATTTTTCCTTGTTGGGGAATTAAAATTGGTTTTGTCCCTTAGTTTTCATTAAGAAATAAAGCAGTGTTATGGGCAGGCATAACAACAGTTGCAGAACATAGTAAAGTAGATGAGTGAAAGTAATTGCATAAGAATTTAATGCAAAAGCCAAAACCATACTGAATCTTATAGCATTATAACAAGGAGCAGGTACAGAAGAAACAAGAGCATTTACACCACCCTTTTTCCCTTGTCTTCCCCTTTTTTCCTCCCCATTCTCTACACCATGGCTAAAGCTGCACTGCCCTATAAAACCCTCATTTAAACCTCTCACTGAAAAGGCTAAAAACTCAATAATCTCTCATCCACTGTAATAAATAATAATACTAATAATAATACAAGGAACGAAAAGAAAAACCTGGTAACATGAAGAAGAAGAAGAAAAAAAGTAGAAAACTTCCCTAGTTGTGAAGAGGATTAGGACCTGTATGAACTATTCTCTTATCATCTTCATTCCCATGAAAAGAAGCCGTGTCCAAAAACTGGGCTATCCTTGGGGGTTGAGACGTAAAAGACTCGGCAGCACTGCCACTACTACTGCTGTTGGTGCTGGCTTCTTCATTATGAACAGCAGAATGGAAACCTAACTGAGAACAAATCAACATACTGATATACATGAAAACTGCAGCTCTTACTCCACCTCTAAATATGGCCATTGCAGCTGAGCATAAATGACCAAATGGGACACTCCTGAGTTGCTCTATACAGTGCAAAAAGAAGTGGCTTTTGAGTTAGTTCTCCAAAATCTAAAACTGTGGAATCAGGCAGAAGTTAACTTGAGAGTTTGAGAATTTGAGAACAAATGGAGAAGAAAAGAGAAGCTCTTTACCTTATTTTCCCCTTCTGAAATCTTTTGGACTTGGCACCCTTTTACTCTCACAGTCACACCACTACCATACACTGCTCGCATTTTCTCTGCTACTAGGCATCTGTTTTGTAGTTTCTGCGTCTGTTTGTTTATTATAATATGTATTTATTTTTTTTTTTACACTCAAATGTTGTTGGAGAGGGTGTTGTGAGAAGACAGTCCAGCCTTAATAACCGTTGTCTGCGGGAAAATACAACTACGTATTGTTGTTTGATTTGGTCAAACAAAACTCGACGCCCTAGGCGGCAATCAAGTCGTTCGGGTTGGAGAAAATACATTTGTACGCAAAAGATTAAGCGAAAAATCTTGAAAAACTACTGCTCTTTGTTTCCTGCGTGAGAGTTTTAAGACAAATACAGATGTGGGATACATGTCCGAAACAAACCAATGAATAAAACTGATTAAATGGATGCTTATCCAGCAATAATTGATGCTAACAAAAACAAACTCTTGAAACCGATAAGAGTTTTACAGGAAAAATCAGGACCCTGATTTCTGACAAAATGTACACCAAATTCCTTCCTGTCTTAACACTCCTTAAAATTCAAACTGCAACTAATTTACAAACAATAACAAAACCAGGGTGTGAAAGAATACAGTGTGTTATACCAACAGCCTTGTTAGATACAGCAGCTGTGACCGCAATCGTGAAACAATCTCCGGTTAATGATGGGATTACCCCTCAAATAGCAAAATTGTCGATTTCCCATTCTTTGGCATCATATACAAAAAGATGCAACTCCCCGATCAACTCAATCCCGGTGAAGTAATTAGATCCATAGATCAATGAGACCTCCGAAAAAAATCCTCAAAGCTCCCAAAACCAATTGTGTGTCCTCTTGCAACGTGGAGAGGATAACAAAATTAAAAAGTTAGACACAAACGTGGGGTCAGCAGCATGTTGTGCTCACTAAATTATACAGGTACAAGAAATGCTTGTCAAAATCTCTCCGAGTTGATCACGTCGCCGATGATGATCTTGAGTCTGATGATTTGTTTGTACGACACATGCAATCAGGGCAAGGAAAAGTATATATTGAATCACTTGGCCTTTTCAGCTCGAATCCCTTCGCGTCACTATGAGATCGCATATTCAGCATTTGTCGCTTGAAACTTTTCCACCTGGAATAAAAAGGAATGTTAATGGAATCCAGCAATTCTTATTCCAAGTATTACACAAATAAGAAAGTCGTTATTTCTTCATGCTTATCTAACTGCCATTGTTTCCAAAACTTGCAAACTTTCAATAGTACTACTAAGAATTTTTCTTTCTAAACTACGGCAGCCACTAAACGTAAAGGAGAAACTAATCCCTGTTTTGGCCTCAATCCTAATAGAGATTGCATATCTTTCAATCATTTTAACCCTCCTTTTTTTTTCTCCTACTAAATCAATCATTTTGATCCTTCAAGAAAAACAGGCAACTAAAAGTATACATAGATTCGGAAATGCATACCCAATATTAGGATTATCAAATAGTAATGCCAACTTCCGCTTGTCTGGTCGGATTGTCTTTGAGTGTCCTCCATGCAAGTATCTCCTGTGGCCCATCAGAAAATGAGGAAAATTCCCACCTTGAGTAGTCACAAATACCTCACTATGAAGACAGACAGTATAGTCTATGGCAGCCATCCTGGAAGAGAAGTTCTGAAAGCAGTAACCCAAGTTAAAGAGATGAATATATAGAGAGAGAGATAGAGGAGAAGAAGAAGAAGGTGAAATCTTATAAATTCCAACCTTATATGGTGCAAGTTCTTCCTCAGTCGCCAACATCTCCTTTGTTTGCAAGTTGGGAAACATTTCTAATAATGGAGCCATTGTTTTCTCAGCATTGTATATTTTCCCAGATGCCAAAAAGATAAATGTATTGTTATCAAACCCCATTCCTCTAAGCATCAATCCAACCTAATAGGTATTTAAAAACAGAGTTATAATTGATATGAGAAACAATATCCGTGTCTGTAAATAGATATATTTACTATCTCCTTAACAATAATTAACACAAAACTATCATAGGTGTTACAGTAGCAATGCCTACCATGTCGTGTAAACATTTGTTTTAATACGTCACTTAAATATGCCAACCTTATTAAGGTCAAGCAACAAACAAATTAAACTGTCAAATAGCCAAAGAAATTCCATAAAGCGGTACAAGAGCAACAGTAAGTCATCTTTCTTAAGATTCCATTACTTCAAGCAGCAGCAGAATTCATTACGGAGTCATCAAATTCTGAGATCAGTCCTTGAGAGATACAAGAACGTAGATTTAGTCAATATATTTGGGTAAATTGACTCCCGACCTTTTTGTCTAAATTTGCACAATTAATAGATTATGACCAGGTAACACGTGCTATAAACTTATTGCAAAGCAGAAAAAATTCTAGTTTCATTTGACGACATATATATGAGAGAATGGATAGAGAGATTTCATCAGGTGATATAAATATTTTCAGAGCCTCTGACTACCATCGGCAAACAAGACAAAATAATTAATAAAGTAATCGAGAAAACCTATAAACCCATTCATGAAGATGTTCTTTCACCTACACTAATATCCAAGTACCATCCTGTACCGACTAATTTTTCCGGTGCTGTTACAAAAATAAATAAAAAATCGTATTTGGGGATTTTTCCGCTTTTATTGAAAAAGGGGAATTTTAAGAAAATTCGTATTTAAAATCACTTGAATTAGGTAGACCGGACACCTAAAACAAAATCAGAAATTCGAATTGGGTTCGAGAGTTGGTTACATACGGGAAGGGTTAACACCTCGTTAAGCCCAAAATTAGTACCTAAGGGTTCGTTTCGTAATTATTAAGAAAATATAAAATTCGATTTAATTTAATAATTAATTCCTAAAATACATGTATGCATTATAATATTAAATTTGTCTCAATATCTACAGTACCAAAGGATATGGCACCCCGTAGAACGGGATGACACTCCCACTAGAATACAAAAATAAAAGGCCTATTACTATATGTAACAAGATAAGATGCATGAATATGGCATTAATTCGAATACATAAAAAAATCTCAAGGCCAATGGTACCAAAAGAGATGATACCCGGAGACCTGGGATGTCACTCCTAGCCGGGTACCAAGACCCTGAGAACTAGATCTAATATAACATACAAAATATATTTATTATAAAAAAAACATGCCAATAATAATAACAAAACTATATATTACCATATTTCTAAACTAATATTAAATTAAAATAAATATAAAAATAAAGATCGAATTTTACCCCACTAGAAGCTCGGATGAAAAACTTCGACTGACCCCATCGAGGTCTCCATGCCCTCGGATCATGGTTCAAAAACTAATCCGATCGAGCCACAAAAAGACTTTCGATCGAATAGTTGTTCAAACCACCCTGAAGCCTAGAGCACTGCTCTCTTTAATTGGGGAGCCGAGAGCACTGCTCTCAAATTGGCCCCCCATTGCCGCTTGCCTTGCTCGGACCTTTGGCTCCTTTTTTTCATTGCCCCCACTGCCTTTTATAGGCATTTGGTGGGGGGCGTGGCTCAATGTGAGCCACGCTCACTTCTCCTTTTTTTTAATTTAATCTTTTTTGCTTTTTTAATTATATATATATATATATATTTTTTTTGTTTTATTTTTTGTTTGTTTTTTTGACTTTTTATTAATTTTATATTATTAATATTATTATTAAAATAATACTAATAATAATTAAAAAAAAGCAACAAAAAAAAGATTATAGGGGTACCAGGCATGCCACCAAGAGATATAGGCCGTTATTAGAAGAA